>CM053577.1:31438450-31685330 GCA_028646485.1 Cryptoprocta ferox | reverse complement strand
CATCCACTTTGCTATGAATGGCCAGATTTCATTCTTTCTCATTGCCATGTAGTATTCCATTGTATAGATGAACCACATATTCTTGATCCATTCATCAGTTGATGGAATTTAGGCTCTTTCCATGATTTGGCTATTGTTGAAAGTGCTGCTACGAACATTGGGGTACATATGCCCCTATGCATCAGCATTTCTGTATCCCTTGGGTAAATCCCCAGCAGTGCTATTGCTGGGTCATAGGGGAGTTCTACTGATAGTTTTTTGAGGAACCTCCACACTGTTTTCAGGAGCGGCTGTACCAGTTTACATTCTCACCAACAGTGTAGAAGGGTGCCCATTTCTCCACATCCTCACCAGCATCTATAGTCTCTTGATTTGTCCATTTTAGCCACTCTGACTGGCGTGAGGTGGTATCTCAGTGTGGTTTTGATTTGTATTTCCATGATGATGAGTGAGGCTGAGCATTGTTTCATGTGTTTGTTGGCCATCTGGATGTTCTCTTTGGAGAAGTGTCTATTCATGTCTTTGCCCATTTCTTCACTGGGTTTTTCGTTTTTTGGGTTAAATGTTTATTTTTGAGAGAGAGAGAGAGAGAGAACAAGAATGAGTGGGGGGAAGTGCAGAGAGAGAGAGAGGGAGACACAGAATCTAAATCAGGCTCCAGACTCTGAGCTGTCAGCACAGAGCGCAATGCGGGGCTCGAACCCATGAACTGTGAGATCATGACCTGAGCCAAAGTAAGACTCTCAACTGACTGAGCCACCCAGGTGCCCTGAGACTCACTTTAAACAAATGCTATTGATGGCAGTGAAATGAGAGCAAGGAAATGATGGGGGGACAGTGGGTGGAAGATCTTAATGCAAAAACCATCAGAAGTTTGGATTTTGAGACACTTGTAACTCTGTGTGCTCCTGAGCGACCTAACCTCAAGGAAAATAAACCATCATCTGTCCTTGGATTCATCAGTGTCCTCAGTGAAGAGCTTTTCTTGAGTCTTTGAGCCACTACTTCTCTGTTGGACACGGTTACAAAAAGAAATGGCCAAGACCCTTCAGGTACATCCTACTTCATTCATTCTTGGAGATCTTTCTGGATTTCTCATCCTGAGATAAGGAAGGGATACACACAGAGTAACAGTGCTGCATGAGCTCCGGCAGAGCTGATGGTGTTCAGTTATTTGATTGCCATGATTTTCCCCAAACATGTAATTCTGACTTCCTCAGTTGAAACACAGATACGGAAAAAGTGAGATAATGCATCTCTATCTATTTTTACAATGTTTTCAGGCCAGTTGGCAAGCCTGTATGATCTGAACAAGCCAAGATTTCCTATGGCTTTCCTGACCTAAACCAGCTCATTCATCAGAGTGTTTCACTCATTTATCAGAGAGATCCATCAAGGAATAAACTAGATTAAATATCACAGACAGATCCAATGACATTAGTCTGCTTATTGCTTCTTAAGGTTTGAATATATTTTACCAGTTCCTCATACCTCCCTTTGCAGGGTAAATGAAAATATGTGCCTTTGGCAGCTACATAGCAACACTGTGAAAATTTTTTAAACTCTAAGCATCAACTTTTTAAATATATAAAATGGTTTACCAATTAAATACATCAGAAATTTTTTATGGGCTAATACATGGAAAGAGTTAATACATGCTTATGATAGCATCTGGTACAGATAGCATCCAGTACGGAAGAAGTGTTCTCAATAGTTGCTTAGAATACAGAAAATTTGTATTAAACATCATTGTGGTTTTAAATAAAGTAGGATGGGGTTAGAATTCAGAGTCAATTCATCTTCATTTCTTGCTGAATGCTTCCTACCCTTGGCTTTAATTTTGGGCTTTTCTTTAAAGTCTTGTAATAAAATTACAATGCCATGTGGGTACTATGAAACATAATACTAAATAGTTTAAAATAGTTCAAAAGATATAAAGTTTTAACTCATAAATTATTACTGGCTTGTTGAAAAAGCAGGCATTTTGGGGCACCTGGGTAGCTCAGTCAGTCAAACACCTGACTCTTGGTTTCAGCTCAGGTCATGATGCCAGGGTTGTGGGATTGAGCCCTGTGTTGGGCTCTGAGCTATGAGCTCAGAGCCTCCTCAGGATTCTCTCTCTGCTCCTCCCCTGCTCACACTCACTCTCTCAAAATGAATAAATAAACATTAAAAAAAAAAAAGAAGAATAGTAGGCATTTATTCAGCGGAAGGAAGCAATGAGCTGACCTGGGCAGTGGAGATGGAGACACCTTGCAACAGGTGCAGGCCAATGTGTCCCCTTCAGAATTCATAACTGCCTCTCCCATCTTCTGCAGGTCATTATCTTTCGCCACATTCTTACTGTCACAGCTCGGTAACACCTACATTCCTGATTGCGAATCCTCCCATATACTTTCTCTGCTCTTGACTTAATTGGCAGAAAGTCAACAGCAAAAAAAGAAATCTTTGCAGATTTAGATCTCTGTAGCAACTGAAAGCAAACACAATTCCAGATGAAAACCTATCAACATAACTGCCATCGAGGGAACCAGGAAACATGAAGGATCTTGCCTTAAATGGGCAGAGACTCCAAATAGAGGGCAGAACATTGAGACAGTAACCTTTCTATTGCACGCACAGATAGATGTCCATAAAAAATAGGTGGAAGGGCCTTGATGGTGGAAGCAATCGTGGTAGTGGAGGCTAAAGCAGCTCAAGGTAGCAAGGTGGACAGATTGCGGGTTGGAGAGGATTTGACAGGTCTGCTGAAGTTAAACTTTTCTTTCTTTCTTTCTTTCTTTCTTTCTTTCTTTCTTATTTTTTTTTTTTGAAAGAGAGAGAGTGAGAACCCATGCATGCATGAGCAGGGGAGGGGCAGAGGGAGAGGGAGAAAGAGAATCTTAAGCAGGCTCCATGCCCAGCATGGAGCCCAATGTGGGCCTCGACCTCAATCTCACAGCCATGAGATCATTACGAGTCGAAATCAAGAATCAGACACTTAACCAACTGAGCCACCCAGGTGCCCCAAACCTATTTCTGACCTGTTAGCTCCACACTGGAAGTGGATTAGACCCCTGGTGAGGACTTCCAGGCAACATGTCACTGATACTGATTAAGAGCACAGTTTTCTGGAAACAAGACTCTGAAGAGAACAACCCAGGAACCCAATGGTCAGTAGGGTAGAAGACATCACAGGCTGGTAGGGAGTGGATGTCACAGACCTAGGAGGGTAAGGAGCAGAGAGGACACTAGGAAGTAGCAGAAACCAGGGCAACTGGAATATTTTGGGAATATCGAACATTAATTCATACAAGTCTATATGTGTTCTTAGAGCTTTTCCATCCTGTTTTCTGGAAACCCTTCTCCAGATGTGCCTAGCTACTTACTGTGGATTTTTAAATTCCCTATCAGCCAAGGGATGTTCCATTTTGTTTTACTTGCCTCATTAGATATGAAATCCTGTTTATCTTATTTGCCAGTTTCTGCTTCTTTCTTTTACCCAGTAACCTATGCCATCTCAAAGGGGGGATGCTTTCAGGGGTAAAGTTCAATAAAACAAGGTTAGAAAATGAATAAGCTGATTTCAGAGTGCGCAGTGCTCTTTGTGTGCATTTTTATTATCACAGTCATTTCAGATGCTCCGTGCCCTCATCCTCTCTCTCTTCCTTCCCTATCAGAACCAGCTCTCAGTTGTCTTAACTTTTCTCTGCTGAGATATATATGCTAGATAAAACATATTCTGTTATCCCTCTCAACAATATTTGCATTTTGGTAAATAAAATGTTAATATAAATAAAGGATTAAGCCAACGAAAGCATTCCCAATGTAGTAACTGTGTAATTTCAGCATCAGCATCCCCCAGTATTAATGGGGGAATACTGGAACCTGGAAGTTTGGTTTCTGAAATGAATGTCTATGTCAGTGAGCACATGAATGAAATACAGTCAGCCATGCCCACTACCTTCAGATTGCTAGTTATCCTTGGGATCCTAGAGAGACTGATCTATGCACAATAAGTACTTCATTTTTTAAAATTTATTAATTTTTTTAATGTTTTTTTTTGAGAGAAAGAGACAGAGCATGAGCAGGGGAGGAGCAAAGAGAGAGGGAGACACAGAATCCAAACCAGGCCCCAGGCTCCGAGCTGTCAGCAAAGAGCCCGAAGCAGGGCTCAAACTCACCAACTGTGAGATCATGACCTGAGCCAAAGTCGGACACTTAACTGACAGAGCCACCCAGGTGTCCCAGTGCTTCATTTCTTTTTACTGATTGTGGAGACTGCAAAATCTTTAGACTTTATTCCCATGGAGTCACCACTGAAGGCTAGCCAATTATCATTGGTTACTCTGTATGGTAAACTGACTTCCATCTTTATTTCTCCATAAGAAATCATCAACACAGCAACATGTATGTGTCTTGATAATTCCAGCATATGTTATTTTAACTTTGCTTATGGGTTGGAGACCTATTAGTGCATTCTCGTTAGCAGAGCTCTATTCCAGGAGTCGGAAACTAAGAAGCAATAAATCATGAAAAATACTTTCCAGTTGTATTAATGAGTCTGATTGTTTCAACGTATTTTTTTATGGTTACTTAGCAAAAGGCTTAAGTCAGCCCATACTGATGTGAGCCAGGTTTCCCCTCCCTCCTTTTCATTCTACTTCTCTCCAAGGAGATTGGTGTGGAAGAAAATTGCTCTGTCTGAAATAGCAACATTCCTTGTAGCCGGACTCTCATCCAGATCTCCATCAGCTCACTCTCCAGGCATTTAAGTCAATCTTCATATCGGACCCTTTGGCATTATGTTTATAGTTTCTACAGGAAGACTTATTCAGAAGAAAAAGAGTGAGGGCAAATGTGGAACATCAGCCCAGGGAGCTGATGGAGGCTGGAATTCTCTCTCTTGCACCCTGGGAAACTGGTGATCTCATTGACACTCACTCTCAGTACAGATCTTGGTTTTGGCATAAAAAGCCAGGTAAATTCCCACAAGAAGCAGAGGGGAGGAAAAGGTATGGACAGAATTCAAAGTTTCAAAACTCCCCTCTTGGAAACCTGAATTAATAATAAATGATTTGAAATTTCAGAATACATATTTTTGTTTTTTTAATACAAAATTGTATCATAATATTGTTTCCCTCCAAATACAGATGCCTCACTGAAAATCTAATATACCCACAGAAGATCTTTGGTCTGAAGTATGAGTATTTCACCAGGGGTCCTGGTCACCCTGGGGTTTGGGGCTTGGGAGTGAGGGTTGGGGTGGAGGGTAGAGAAACACTGGAATTTCTTAATTATCCTCCCTCGAGGGGATTTACCTTTCTAAACACTCCAAGTGTTTAGACCAAGTATTTTGGTCCTATTAGGAGTGTGTGGCATGCCACCCAAAGAATGGATTTGGCAGTCATTCTGGTGATTTGATTTTAAAAAACCCAGCCAACTGGAATAATTCAATTTGATAACCATATTTTCTTTCTTCCCTTCTAGTTTGCCTCCTGTTATGGAATAAAGTCATGATTCCTAATTTTTTTAATGATTCCCAAATTTAAAACTTGTACACTGGTCCTAACATTAGTGGAAAATTTAGAAACCTAGGATGCTATGCAAGCCAAGTGATTTTTTTTATGAGCTTAATTATTTTCTATTGTAAGATATTTCTGTTTGCAGGAGAATCATTTCAAAGTGCTGTTTCTCAATTCTGAGAAATAAACCTACACACATTTGAGCATAATCTATGACAAAGCAGGCAAGAATACACAATAGGTAATAGACCGTCTCTTCAAGAACTGAGGTTGGGAAAGCTGGACAGCTACATGCAAAAGAATGAAACTGGATCATTTTCTTACACCATATCCACATATTAACACAAAATTGATGAAATACTTGAATGTAAGACCTGAAAACACAAAACACCTAGAAGACCATATAGGCTGTAAGCTTCTTGATACTGCTTTTAGTGGTATTTTTTTGGACCTGAATCCACGGACAAGGGCAAAAAAAGCAAAAATAAGCAAATGGGACTACACCAAACTAAAAAGCTTCACATAGCAAAGGAAACTATCAACAAAATGAAACGGCAACCTACTGAATGGGAGAAAATATTTGCAAATCATATATCGATAATATCCAAAAAATATAAAGAACTCATATAATTCAATAGTAAAAAACCAACAAATCTGAATGAAAAAGGGGCAGAAAGTCTGAATAGACATTTTTCCAAAGAAGACATACAAATGACCAACAGGCACAAGAAAAAAGACTTAACATTACTAATCATCAGAAAAATGCAAATCAAAACCACAACGAGATATAACAAACAAAAAAGAAATGATAAGGATTGGTGAAGGTGTAAAGAAAAGGAATTCTCATGTACTATTGGCAGGAATACAAATTGGAAATACTATGGAAAACAGTAGAAGTTTCCTTAAAAAATTAAAAATAGAATTACCATATAACTCAGCAATTCCACTTTTGGGTATTTATCTGAACAAAACACTAACTTGAAAAGAGGTATACACCCCTACGTTCGTGGCAGCATTATTTAAAATAGTCAAGATATGGAAGCTACGTGTGTCCATCAATAGATAAGTGGATAAAAAAATAGTGTATATATATACAATGGAATATTACTCAGCCATAAAAAGAATGAAACATTATCACTTTTGACAACATGGATGGATCTGGGGGTTATTATGCTAAGTGAAATAAGTCAGCTAGAGAAAGACAAATGCACGATTTCACTTAAATGTGGAATCTATAAAACAAAACAAATGAACAAACAAAATAAAACAAAACCAGACTCAGAGTTTTACAGAGAACAGACTGATGGTTGCCAGAGGAAGGGGCATTTAGGGGTGGGCCAAATGCGTAAAGGGGATCAATAGGTACAAATTTTCATTTATAAAATAAAATCATGGGAATGTAATGTCCAACACAGGGAATATAGACAATAATATTGTATTAACTCTGTATAGTGACAGATGGTAACTAGATTTATTATGGTGATCATTTTTGTAGTGTAAATGGTGAATCTCTATGCTGAACACCTAAAACTAACATAATACCATATGTCAATTATAGTTCAATAAAAATAAAACAAAACAAAGTGCTGTTTTTTTTTCATAGTATGATATCTTTCAAATACTTCGTTTTACTATTAGCCAAAGAGTAATTTAAAATCAGCAAAACTAGGGGCACCTGGGTGGCTCAGTCAGTTAAGAGGTTGACTTCGGCTCAGGCCATGATCTCGCGGTTTGTGAGTTCGAGCCCCGTGCCGGACTCTGGGCTGACAGCTCAGAGCCTGGAGCCTGTTTCAGGTTCTGTGTATCCTTCTCTCTCTGCCCTTCCCCTGTTCACGCTCTGTCACTCTCTCTTGAAAATAAATAAACATTAAAAAACATTTATTAAAAGATAAAATAAAATCAGTAAAACTATTGTATGATATACAAATTGCATTATGTGCATCATATGATAATAATACATCTTTGGAAAAAAACCACGGAAACTATGATATTGCCGATACGGCAACAGGATCAAGGAAGGATCCAGAATCTTCCTTATGAAAGGATATTTGAATATTGCATTTTACCTGGAGCTGATGGCATCTTGGAATAAAAGCCTCAAAGGGAGTGAAAGAAAATAGGCCAGGATGGCGTCAGAAAGAAGTGATATTAAGTGGCAAACAAGTCTTAAGTGATTTTTTTAGGAATGAAGGTCATAATAGTCAGAGTAGGGGAAAGGGAGGGCAGGTCTATTTATCTTATCACAGATCTTATAAAAAACAACACTGACTTTTATTTTTAAACTCAATTTTACTTTGAAATAAAGGGTTATTTTCTTGCATAGAGTTCTGTATGTTTAGAAATTTACTTTGGATCCTCAGATAGGTCTGTAACTTTACACAATTATCACCTCAGGATAGAATGTCCTTTGGAGCAATTAAGAAAAACCAGTTTGCCTCCTTTGTGGTTTTTACCCTGAAAAAAACTTTTTTAAATAGTCATGGTGTGAAATTAAAAATGAGCACTAATTTGAAGCATAATGTTTACAAGTTATGTTTGCCAATGCTTCGTTTGAAACAAAAAAGTAAAATCCTAGGAATTTTAGAGTAAACAAACCACTACTCCAAAGTGGCAAATTCACCCTTTAGGAATAAATGGTTTGGCTTTAGTTTGCAACTGCTCCACAGTAGTTATAACAGGAACGTCATCACCAATTCTAATGGTCCCTTAAAATCTATAAAGTGCAGGGTGCCTGGGTGGCTCAGTTGGTTAAGTATCTGACTTTGGCTCAGGTCATGATCTCAGCGTTCTGAGTTCAAGCCCAGCATTGCGCTCCGTGCTGACAGCTCAGAGCCTGGAGCCTGCTTCAGATTCTGTGTCACCCTCTCTCTCTGCCTTTCAGTCTCTCACACTCTGTCTTTCTCTCTCTCTCAAAACTAAATAAACATTAAAAAAAATAATAAAGTTTACAAAGTGCTTTCAAAGCCCAGGATCTTAATTGTATTTCAAACAGCCTTTTTGAGATGAGCAGAAGAGATAGTACTATTATCTTTATTTCTTAAATGTGGAAACAAAAGCAGAAAGAAGTTAGGTAACGTGGCTAGGTCATTCAACTATCAAATAGAGAAACTAGGACTTCCACAAAGGTATTCTGATTACAAAACCTTTTCTCACCACAAAAAGTGATCTTTTCTTATTTATGTGACTCCCCTTGTTTTCAAAATGCATATTTGAATCTATTTTCAAATGTATATTTTATCTAATTTACTATTTCTCTTCCTATTTTCTTTAAAAAAAATTTTTTAACATTTATTTATTTTTGAAAGACAGAGAGACAGAGTGTGAGCAGGGAAGGGCAGAGAGAGAGGGAGACACAGAATCCGAAGCAGGCTTCAGGCTCCGAGCTGTCAGCCCAGAGCCCAAGGCGGGGCTCGAACTCACAAACTGTGAGATCATGACCTGAGCCGAAGTCTTAACCAACTGAGCCACCCAGGCGCCCCTTCTCTTCCTATTTTCAAAGTGCATATACCTAAATCACATTTCTAATTTGTATTATTGTTATCATCCTGTTGAAGTGTTTTTTTTTTTTCTTGTAAATTCAAGTGCCCCCCCTGCTATCTGGATCCGAAAAATATTTCTGTCAATTTTGGGAGTATCTTGAATTGTTCTTGTGTATAAAAGGAACCCATAAAATTGGCAGATAAGTAATTGATATGTGAATGGCCTCCAGTTTATGACTCATGGTCTATTTATCTCATTTTTTCCTCTATACAAATGTTACACAACCAGGAAAGTAATTTTTCAAAATCATCTGGGTCTGTGGTCTTATTTTCACTTCCTCTAGTTAAACCCTACTTATCTTTCAAATTTTGGTCCAAGCATCACTTCCTCAGGGAATCCTTCTTTGACCACATCCTACCACTGGATGGGATACCATCCTAATCCTATAGAATTATTTTCTCCACAGAATAAACATCCAGTTTTGTGCTGACAAAGAAGGAAGAGATGGGCCAACTGTACAGAATTGGGAGAGAACCTGGCCCTCTAAATTCTTAAACAGACTTTTAGCCAATTATCCTCTTTTTAAGTCCAACCTTTATGCTCTCTTACAGAGGTAACAAGTGCAGCCCGTTCTACGTGTAAATCTAGTTGCATATTGGTTTTCTTTGATTCTGGTTTCGGGTTAAACTTTCTTTGGTCTCCTAAAGCAGTGACCAGGGGTCTGCCTTTTTTTCCACCTAACATTATGTTATCCTTGTCATCTCTTCTCCACTTCTCTTTGTCCTTGTGGATATATGCCTTTAAAACAATCATTTTGTTATTTTAGTGTGGTTTGGGAGAAAGCAAAAGAAAACATGTATGCTTGGTCCATCACTTTTTCCCAGAAGTCCCTGTTCACATTACTTCATTGTTTAATTTTTAAAAATCGGCTTTATTGAGGCACTTTTTTTTAATGTTTATTTATTTTTGAGAGAGAGAGACAGAGTGCGAGCAGGGGAAGGGCAGAGAGAGAGGGAGACACAGAATCTGAAACAGGCTCTAGGCTCTGAGCTGTCAGCACAGAACCCGACACAGGGCTTGAACCCACGAACTGTGAGATCACTGAGCCGAAGTCGGACGCTTAACCGACTCAGCCACCCAGGCGCCCTGAGACACTTTTTGTATACAGTGAAATTCTTTGATTTTAGGTGTGTTGTTTCATGAGTTTTGACATATGTGTACATGGAATCATGGAACCACCACGATCATGATACAGAGCATTTCTATCATTCCAGAAAGTCCCCTTGTGCCCATTTACAGTCAACACTGATATGCTGTCTTTATAGTTTTGATTTTCTAAAATTTCACATAAGATTGTTTATAATACTATCCTTTTAAAGTTTGGACAATTCATAGTATTTGTGTCATCTGTTTCAATATTGGGAATTTGTGGCTTCTCTCATTTTTTTTCCTGGTAAGCCTAACTAGAGGTTTATAAATCTTATAAACTTTTCAAAGAAACATTTTTGGTGTCATTGATTTTCTTCACTTTTTTCTGTTCTCAATTTCATTAATTTCTATTCTTCTCATCACTATTTTCTTCCCTGGGCTTATCTAAATTTAATCTGTTCACTTCATTCTCAATCATTGATTTGGAACTTTGCTGATATCAACTTAAATGTCATAAAATTTCCTGTAAGGATTGATTTAGTTGCTTATCACAAATTTTGATTCATTGTATTTTCATTTTCATTAAATTAAAAATATTTTCTATTTTCTCCTGTGATTTTTTTTTTTGACCCAAGAGTTATTTAGAAGTATGCTACTTAAGGGACACCTGAGTGGCTTAGTCGGTTAAGTGTCCAACTTTGGCTCAGGTCATGATCTCACAGTTCATGGGTTTGAGCTCTGCGTCAGGCTCTGTACTGACAGCTCAGAGCCTGGAGCCTGCTTCAGATTCTGTGTCTCCCTCTCTCTCTGCCTCTCCCCTGCTCACACTCTGTCTCTCTCGCTTTCAAAAATAAACACTAGAAATTTAAAAAAAAAAAAAGGAGTAAGGTATTTAAGTGCCAGAATTTTGGGTATGTTTTTATTTTTAGGTTGAATCTGTTGTGTTCAGAGAACACACTTTGTATGATTTTCATCCCCTTAAATGCATTGTGGCTTATCTTATGATTTATATTGATTTGTGTATCATAAGCAAATGAAAAAAATGTATATTCAGCTGTTGGGTGGAGTTTTCCATATATGCCAACTATGTCATTTGGTTGATATTGCTGTTTAATTCTTCTGTATCTTTACTGATTTTCTATTTGTTCTATCAACTACTGAGAAAAGTGTTGAAATCTTCAAGTATTGTAGATTTATTTTTTTTCAGATTTATAAGGTTTTGCATATATACTCTGACTAAGTGCACTCACATTTAGGGTTGTTATTTTTTCTTGATAAACTGGCCCCTTTATCATAAAAGAATGTCCTATATCCTTGGTAAGTTTTTTGTTTTGTTTTTTTTAAACTTTTTTGTCTAATTATAGCATGTTAGCATTTTTAAATGTTTATTTATGTTTGAGAGAAAGAGAGAAGAGAGAAAGAGAGAGAGAGAGAGAGAACAAGCAGGGGAGGGGCAGAGAGAGAGAGGGGGGGGAAACAGAGAATCCAAAGCAGTCTCCAGGCTCTGAGTTGTCGGCACAGAGCCTGATATGGGACTCAAACTCACAAACATGAGATCACGACCTGAGCTGAAGTTGGACGCTTAACCTACTGAGCCACTAAGGTGTCCCAACTAGCATTTTTTTTTTATTAGTGTTGCATGGTATATCTTTTTCCATCCTTTTCTTTTATCCTATCTGTCTTTACATTTAAAGTGGGTATCTTATGCATGGCATGAAGTTGATCCTGGCATTTTTATTCAATATGAAATCTCTCTCTTTAATTAAAGTAGTTTTAATCCATTTTTTTATGATATTTTCTTTCAGGAGTAGAATTTAGTGATTTATCACTTACATATAATACCCAGTGCTCATCCTAACAAGTGGCCTCCTTAGTACCCATCTCCCATTTAGCACATCCCCCCACCCACTTCCAGCAACCCTCAGTTTGTTTTCTGTATTTAGAGTATCTTATGGTTTGCCTCCCTCTCTGTTTTTTATCTTATTTTTCTTCCCTTCCCATACATTCATCTGTTTTGTTTTTTGAATTCCACATAGAAGTGAAATTATATGGTATTTCTCTTTCTCTGATTTTTTTTGCTTAAGATGATACACTCTGGTTCCATCCACATTGTTGCAAATGGCAAAATTTCATTCTTTTTGATTGCTGGGTAATATTCCATTGTATATATGTACCACATCTTCTTTATTCATTCATCAGTCGATAGATATTTGGGCTCTTTCCATAATTTGGCTATTGTTGATGATGCTGCTATAAACATAGGGGTGCATGTGCCCCTTCGAATCAGGATTTTTGTAGCCTTGGATAAATACCTAGTAGTACAATTGCTGGCTTATAAGGAGATCTATTTTCAATTTTTTGAGGAAAAAATGGCTCAAAAGTGGCTGCACCAGTTTGCATCCCTACCAACAATGCAAAAGTGTTCCCCTTTCTCTGCATCCTTGCCAACATCTGTTGTTTCCTGGGTTGTTACTTTTAGCCATTCTGACAGGTGTGAGATGGTATCTCATTGTGGTTTTGATTCGTATTTCCCTAATGATGAGTGATGTTGAGCATCTTTTAATGTGTCTGTTAGCCATCTGGAGGTCTTGTTTTTAAGGTTATTGTCAATATAATTAAATTTAAATCTACCATATTATTCACTCTCTATATTCCTGTCCTTTTGGTTTCTTTTTTCCTCTTTTCCTCTATTTTTGGATTAATTTGAATAATTAACTATGATCCTATTTTAATCTCTATTATTGGCATATTAGCTCTTTGTTTTGTTTTATTTTACAAGTAGTTGACCTAAAGTTTACACTATACATCTTTGAACATGTCATAACTTATCCTCCAATAATTTTATAACACTTTATCCACGGGATATGAACTTTATAATCGTATATTTCCATTTCATTCTGCCATCTTGCATGTTATTGTTGTCATGTCTTTGACTTTTATATATGGAATCATTAGTTTTGCTCAAATGAATTCTATTTTTAAAGAAATTAAGAGAAAAATCCTTGTATTTATCTAAATATTTACAATTTCCTGAACTCTTTATGCCTTTGTATAGATCTAAATTTCAGTCTGATATCATTTTCCTTCTGCTGAAGAACTTCCTTTGATTTTGTTTTGTAGTACAATTCTGCTGGGGATATATTCTCACAGCTTAGTTTGTCTGAATATGTTTTTATTTTACTTTTATTTTTCAAAGATATTTTTCACTGGGTAAAGAACTCTAGTTTGACAAGTGATTTTTTCTTTCTGTACTTTGAAGATGTCTCTCCATATCTTCTGGGCTGCAAAAGATTCTAACAAGTCTGCTGTAATTCTTATGTTCCCTCTAACCCCCTCTGCCTATGATACACTTTTTTTCTTTGGCTTCTTTAAAAAAACTTTTTAAAAATATTTATTCATTTATTTTTGACAGATAGAGAGTATGAGTTGGGAGAGGGTCAGAAAGAGTGGGAGGTAGAGAATCCCAAACAGGCTTTGCACAGACAGTGACAAGGGGCTCAAACTCACAAACGGTGAGATCATGACCTGAGCCAAAATCAAGAGTCAGATGCTTAACCAGCTGAACGATCCAGGTGTCCCTAAAAATTTTTTTAATGCTAGTTTTCAGCAATCTGATTATGATGTGCCTTGATATAGTTTGTGTGTTTGTGTGTGTCTGTCTATTCTGCTTGGCATTTGTTAAGATTCTGAAATCTGTGAGTTAATTGATTCCTTTAAAATTGGAAAATTTTGATCTATTTATTCAATTACTTTGTTCCATTATTTCTTCAAATATTTTTTTCTAAACTATCTACCCCCTTCCTACCCCATGATCTTTTTCTGAAGTTCTAATTCCATTTGTATTAATTAAATGTCCTTCAGGTCCCTGATGGTTTGTTCATTAGTTTTTAGTTATATTTTTTCCTTGTGTACTTATTTTGGATATATTATATTGCCGTGTCTTCAGTTTCACTGTTCTTTTTGTATACTGTTTTTAATACGCTCTTAAATCTATCCAGTGTATTTTTCTTTTCAAATATTGCATTTTTCATCTCAAGAAGTTAGATTTTTTAACATCTTTCATTTCTCCCATCATCATGCTGATGTTTTTCCTATAACTTAATATATGAAAAACATTTATAATATGTATATAAGTGTATAATTTGCATATAAATGTATTATGTTTATAACATGCTTTGTTATTTCTCCTAAGTGGCTACTAAAAAAAAAAAAGAATTGGGCTGTTTGTTACATTTTAATAAGACTTTATCTCAGCTCTATCATCTCTGTCATTTCTGGGTCTCTTTCTCTTGATTAGTTTTTTTCATAGTTAAAAGTCATATTTTTTAGCTTCCTTATATGTCTGGTAATTTTTGACTGGATGCTTGACATGGTGTGTTTTACGGTGTCTGTTGCTAAATTTTATTGTATTCCTTTAAATTGTGTTGGATTTTGCTTTAAAGCAGTTAGGTTACTTGGAATCAAGGCTACTTTTAAGCTTTTGTGTGATGGATCCAGACCAGCTTTGGCTGGGTCTATTTTAACTTCATTGTCAAGGTAATAATCTTCTGAAGAATTTATAGTCACCTGTGTTTTCTAAGGCTTTTCTACTCTGGCCAGTAAGAATGCAAATGATCCCCAAAGTCTTAAGAACACCTCTACAGATTCTCAGGGTAGCCCTTTCCCCACTACCCCTTCCTCTTTGCTTTTAGTTCTTTCCTATCTGATAATTTTCCCCACAGATTATGACTGTTTTGACTTCTCTGAATATCAAGATTTTACTCATCAATTTAGTGTCACCATAGGGTTTGTTTGGATTTGCCTTCTCTGGGGCCTCAAAGCTGCCTTTAGGTTATAAGCTGATCAAATATAAAGATCACTCTGTTTTTCTTATATAAAGGATAGCATTTCTTACGTGCCTGTTACTCCACATGAAAAAAACATTTTTAAATATGTTTTGCTAATTTTTTTGCGTTGGCAATTCAGTGTTTCTTTGATTGAAAATTCTCCTATTATTAGAGGACATTGCTTTCAATGTTTTCTTGGCTATATGCTTTTCTATTACCACTAAGTGGTTATATTTAAAAAAAATAGGTGGGTCATTTATCATTTTTTTAAAGTATAAAACTTTTAAAATGTGATTAACTTTAAATGATTATAAATTTCATTGCATATTAAAAAGATAATATTTTATCTCTCATATTCACTCATCCTTTCAAAAAATATTTGTTTGAAAGGCCAAGAACTATGAGATAATTTTTTCAAAAATCATGTTCATTTTCTTCATATGCATTTGTGAGCTTCTTTGTGTGTGTGTGTGTGTGTGTGTGTTTACATTTCATTTTTCAAAAGATGATTTTGAAATAAAATGTGATATATCCCTTTTTTATTCTGTTTCTCCAATGTTTTGCTTTCAGGTGGCTTAAGGTATAGAGAAGTACAGAGCTTCCTTCTGCCCCACTATTCTCCAAATTATAAGAATTAAAAACTCCGTGTTACACTAGGCCAGAACCCAGCCTCTGATGTCCTGGATAATGTCACTAGCACAGTGAGGAAGAATACATTCTTATTCTTAAGGACCCACAACTGCAATATTCTTTCCTTCTCCCAAGACTTCAGTCTATCCTACAACAATGGCATCTTTGTAACAAATGTTCTTTCACGTGGGTGAGAAGAATGGCCATGTGCTTATCTAAGGCTTGGGTCCTTTGGGTCCCATGATCATATGTAACCAGCCTTGATGACCACATCAATAGAAAAAATGGGATGCCCCATACTGGTGAATTTTTTAAAAAGTCTGATCTTTCATATACACATATCAAATGTGGTTATATACTTGTAAGCATATAAATGGGTAATAATTTTGAAAAGAATGATGAGTTTTTTTTTCTTTCCTTTCTTCCTTTCTCTCTCTTTCTTCTCCTTTCTCTCTTTCTTTCTGTCTGTTTTTCTCCTGTGTGAGTGACCTTATTCCTGGTCAACTAAAAGTGTCCACCTGCCTCAGAGCTGGATGAGGAAAGTAAGGTAGGGATCCTTAGCTTTATTATTCCAAATATACAAAGATACAAAGATAAATGAATTGTTATTATAATCTTTCATCTAAAAAGTATAATTTAAATATCTAGCAAGGCAATAGTCTTCAAAGCCAGGTGTTGTTAAGAATGAAAAGGATTTTGGGGTGCCTGGCTGGCTCAGTTGGTTAAGCGTCCGACTTCAGCCCAGGTCATGATCTCACACTTTGTGAGCTTGAGCACCGTGTCAGGCTCTGTGCTGACAGCTCAGAGCCTGGAGCCTGCTTCAGATTCTGTGTCCTTCTCTCTCTCTCTGCCCCTCCCCTGCTTGCACTCTGTCTGTCTCCCAAAAATAAATAAACATTAAAAAAAAAGAATGAAAAAGATTTCTAAATTTGTTAAACTTCCACAAACATTTAAGAGTGAGGCCTGAAAGAGTTGAATATTAATTTTACTGTAAATCATGGGAATACATGAGCGATGTATTCCCTCTCATGAGAGGGAATCATGAGAGAACTCAGAGGGTGATAGAGAAGTCCTTTTCATGCCAGAATGAGAGAAAGTTGACTTTGACTCTGTGGAGTGTGGACAGGAGAAGTGAGAGCATTAAGGAGAGTCTTCTGCTAGACATTTTTATGATGACTTTACCTTTTATGAGCTGAAATACTGGATGGGGGTCAGCATTAGCGGGTTATATAGAAAGTGTGAAGTACAGATGCTTTTATTCTACTTCCTGATGAGCCCCCTGGAGGAACCATTGACAGAATGCTTCCCTGACTAATACAGGCAGAATCTGAGTAGCACTCTGAAGCTTTCTTTGGCTTTCCGGTACAAAGAGAACACTTCACAAGTTACTGCATGCATTTTGGGGATATGGAAAGTACTGAGTTGAGAGCCACTGGAGTTATGGCATAAACTTTACAGTTAAGGATAAGGTGACCCTAACTCGAGAGCCAAGTATGAAGAGCTCAGGTCATGATTGGATGGAGGATGTGGCTACACTGAGAAGTATCTGTAGCCCTATCATGAGTTGAGGTAGAGTTTAATCAAATATAAAGCATTTCTGAACTTTGTTGGAGCCAATAAAACAAGTCAGACATTTACCAACAGCAGTGAATGCGCCCAGAGACTAGATCAGACCTGACACTGCCCACATACATCAGCAAGAGTCTAAAGAAAAATCTCCAAAGAAGCAAGCCAATGCAGGCCTCTCCCACACTACTTAATAATAGCTCTGTCTGTCCAACCCCTGCCAACAACATCCTGGGGAATAGAGGTACATGAGTAAACAGAAAGATTGGGCACATTTACCCCCAAACACTGATTATTCCAAAGATACTGAAAGGGATTTCTGCACGATTACCTCAATCCCTAGTTACCCTGTGAGATGAAGGCTTCGAAGGCAAGATCATTCATTTAATATATGTTGTGCATCTGGATACTACTCTATACATTTTTGTCTTTTCTACACATATTTCCTTCCTAACATATCAAGAGGCTTCCAAAGAGCAGGCATAATGCTTACAATCTTTTAGCAGCAATTTGTTACCTTGGATGAAACTGCCCATGGAGACCTCACAATGCTTAGAGAGGTCCAATAGTAAATATGGCGCTAAAGAGGTTGTAGAGGACGTTTCTTGTTTTGCTATCTGGCATCCAATTTTCTTTCTTCTGGAAGAGGATTACATATTGGGGCACCAGTCTCTTCTTCACATCTTAGCTCAACATACATTTGACTTTTTTTTTAATTTATTCTTGAGAGAGAGAGAGAGAGAGAGAACGAGTGAGGAGTAGCAGAGAGAGATGGAGACAGAATCTGAAACAGGCCTCAGGCTCTGAGCTATCAGCACAGAGCCCAACATGGAGTTCAAACCTACAAACTGTGAGATCATGACCTAAGCCAAAGTCTGACGCTCAACGAACTGAGCCATCCAGGGGCCCCCACATTTGACTTAAAAAAAAATTTTTTTTTAACATTTACTCATTTTTGAGACACAGAGCATGAGCAGGAGAGGGGCAGAGAGAGAGGGAGACACAGAATCTGAAGCAGGCTCCAGGCTCTGGGCTGTCAGCACAGAGCCCGATGCAGGGCTCGAACCCATGAACTGCAAGATCATGACCTGAGCTGAAGTTGGATGCTCAACCGACTGAGCCACCCAGGTGCCCCCACATTTGACTTTTTATATGTCACCCCAGTCACTGAGCTACCCCAAAGAAATACAAAGGGATTGAGATACTGTGATTTAGTCTCTATGAATGGGACATGGGCACAGATAAGGAATTCCTAGCCTGGAGTTAAAATGAAAACTGAGGGAGAATTTCAATGCTTTGCAGGCTCCCTTGGCATACTCTTAGGATAGAGTTTGCAAATTGAGAGCCTACGTGTCAATGAATCTTTAAGGTATGTTTTGTTGGCTTCTGTGGCATCTTTAAAAATATTGACTCAGTTGCCAATATTTAAAATTTTAAATAGAAATCAAAAGTTCCATCATTAATTTAAAAATCTGAAATGGATTTCCAGCTACGTCAGCATAAAAGGATTTGCAAATTCATCTCTACAAAATACAAGTATAAAAATGGACAGATCTCTCAATAACAATGATTTCAGGGTTCTGTAAGTTGACCAACGCAGACAAGTTGAGAAGTATTTACTCTTGAAAATCTGCTATGGCTTTGGATAAGAACAGTGAGAGTTTGTAGCTTTCAGCCACCAGAGGGGTGGACTTAATTTGGTGGGGTGGTGGTGAGGTATGAAAATGGCAAAGGTAGAAAACAGCAGGACAAATTTGTAGCTCTAAGTCCAGGGGAGTATTAAAAAATGTCAGAAAAATAATCAGAATCCAGAGTTGCTAAAACACATTACCTGATAGTCCAGTTTTCAACCTCAAATTATAATACATGCACAGAAACAAGAAAAAGTGATTCATATTTCAGAGGAAAAAGTCTGTGTGTGTGTACACATCTACTTTGTTCTCTTAATTTCTCTAAAAAACGTAAGATTTAACACAATGATGATAACACTGAATCATTGGCTTTATAACACATATAGAGGGATATATATAACATTAAGAGCAAAAGAATAGGATGAGGAAATGATGATGTATTACAGGAAAAAAATGCTATATTTTCCCAGAATTAAGTCAGTATTAATCTGAAGTAGATGGTAAGTTAAAGATGCATATTATACTCTTTAGAGTTACTACTAAGAAAAACACCTTTAAAAAAGCTAAAATTCTGGGGCGCCTGGGTGGCTCAGATGGTTGAGCGTCAGACTTCAGCTCAGGTCATGATCTCACAGCTTGTGAGTTTGAGCCCCGCTTTGGGCTCTGTGCTGACAGCTCTGAGCCTGGAGCCTGCTTCGGATTCTGTGTCTTCCTCTCTCTCTGCCCCTCCCCTGCTCACATTCTGTCTCTCTGTTTTTCAAAAATGAATAAATGTTAAAAAAATAAAATACATATATATATAAAAGCTAAGATTCAACAGAGAAATTGGCATAGTATAATAAAAAAACACAAATTTAAAGAAGTGAAGGAAGAGCAGAGGGGAAAAAAAGACATGAAGCATGTAGAAGGCAAATAGCAAAGTGGCAGACATGAATTCAGATTGTTGGCAACTCGAGGTTTTGCTGGAAACGAGGTATGAGAGACCACGGAAGTGTTAAAGACTGCAGACAACCAGAAAGTGAAGGAGTGGCCTGGGCAGCAGCTCCCTCTAGATGGGGCATGCATTTTCCACGTTTCCACAGTTTCTATTACTCTCTGTCACAGTTTACATTTCACTCGTTTTGCTATCTGCTTGATAACAGACCATCGCTCCTCCATCCCAGAGGGGCAGGCATCCCGTCCTGACCCCACAGGCTCTCCTTTTATAGATGCGTTTTCAATGGCAGCTCTCAAACCTTTCCAGAAATTAAGTATAATGCATACATTATTTTTCTAAACATTTATAAATGTTTATTCATTTTTGAGAGAGAGAGAGAGAGAGAGAGAGAGACAGAGAGTGAATGGGGGAGGGGCAGAAAGAGAGGGAGACACAGAATCCGAAGCAGGCTCCAGGCTCTGAGTGGTCAGCGCAGAGCCGGACGCTGGGCTCAAACTCAAGAACCGAGAGATCATGACCTGGACTGAAGTTGGACACTTAACTGACTGAGCTACCAAGGTGCCCCTAAATCATGTATTATTCATGTGAAAATTAAATTGCTTTATTCTCTTAAGGGTGTGAGTTGAGCAATTTACATGGAAAGGATACATTTATTTTTTTAAATATATTTTTTTATTTTTTGAGAGAGCATGAGTGGGGGAGGGGCAGCAAGAGGTGGGGACATAGGATCCGAAGATGGCTCTGTACTGACGGCAGAGAGCCCCAAGCGGGGCTCAAACTCATGAACCCTGAGATCATGACCTGAACCAAAGTCGGAAGTTTAACCAACTGAGCCACCCAGGCACCCCTAAATATGTAAAGAATACATTTAAACTTTCATGTAAGTTGGAGAAATGTTAAACAATTTGCTGGCATTTGGAAAGAGCCGTGTAATTTTATGGTATTATTTGTAGTCCCAGTTTATAAACGAGGAAGCCAAGACTCAGAGTTCCTGCCATCCCTCTGGACAAGGTCACATAGTTATCCAAGTTTCTCCCAGAGAGCATATTTTTGCACTTACAAAAAAGAAAGAGAAAGGATGTCATACAAAATCTTAATAATAAGTTAACACTATGGAAGAAAATTTTTTCCAAGTCTTACAAAGATAAAGAGCCATGCAGTTTTTTTTTTCTTTTTAGACTGGGCTAGGTGTCTTTGGTGTTTTAGTGGAGAATTGGAGAAAACTGGAGAAGCTATGGGGCCGCTGGTAAAAGAATTACTCTGCAGCATATTTCCGTTTCTAAAAGCCAAGAACTATTCCCAATGTTGAGAAGTCACAGTTGAAACATAGATAAGTTGGTGTTATCTGGGGTTTTGGTCTTACCTGTGTCTCAAGTTTCAGGCAGCAAAAGAAAAGCATTTAAATATTTCTGTAGAGTAAAAACTAAGGAATCTCATAAAATCTTAAACTCTCATCTTTACTGCTATCCTAGATTAGTCTTCAATCATTAAAGCACAGTGGTTTAGGACCAAGGATGAAACACTTATTAGTATTTTTTTAAGTTTATATATTTATTTTGAGAGAGAGAGAGAGAGAGAGAGAGAGAGAGAGGGAACCAGCAGGAGAGGGGCAGAGAGAGGGGCAGGGGCAGAGGATCTGAAGTGTGGCCCAGAGAGCCCAATGCAGGGCTTGAACTCATGAACCATGAGCTCATGACCTGAGACACTTAATCGACTGAGCCACCCAGGGGCCCTGAAACATTTATTATTAACCTTGCACTAAGCAAAAGAGTTGAGTTACAGATTTATGTTTCACGGTTCTGCTGTACTTTGGAGTAGAAAGCTGTCTCTCAGACTCTTTGGAACGTAAACAAGTCTTCACTACAGGGATTGGGATGTCCGTAGCTAAATAATCTGAGTGGCCTACTTGATCCATTCTTACTCCTCTGGGGAGGCCTGAGCAATGTCAGAGGCCACATCCTGGTGGCCTGTTTGCCAGGCCCACCCTGCAGATGTGTTACATTTTGTTTGGCCTTTCAAGTGTTTAAAGAAATTGTTTCTCTGATTTTCGTAGACAAAGTTTTGCAATCTGGAGAATTCACACAAACATCTAAATTTCCTGTTTCTCTTGAGAAATCATTCTGGCCACACTGGGCACACAGTCCTGCTGAGTAAATGCCTCATCCCTAGAACAGGGCATGCAGTTCACCCACAGGGGGGCTGCCTCCCTTATTTAGGGCATTTGAGTTTGTGATTGCAGAATGTATGCTGACGTTTCCCATGGGTGAAGCCTTCAAAGTGATTCTTTGTGTTGAGATGCTACAGTGAATATACTGATTCCATTTGTTTTGTCAGGTTCAAAGCCACTTTGGAAGTCGCTGTCTTGTTTCTCATAGAAGATTTGACACTCATTTGACCAGTCTCTGTGGCACAGATCTTTGTCCTTGAATCTGATCTTTGGAAGCAGTTAAAAGAAAATTTTGAGCCAAGTTTGGGGTAAAAAAATATCTGTGACTATGAAATAGTGAAAACCTGTTTCTCTTGGGTGGTTTGTAAGCTGACTCAAAGGTAATTAAAAAAAAAAAAGCTCAAAAATGTTTTGAGGGATGGCTTTTACTTCTTCCAGATGTCAGCTACCTTCCCACTAAACTTTCAAAATATCCTATTTGTGACTCTATTATGCACATATGACTTGGGTTTTATATTTTTTGGTTTATTTTCTTCACCCACTTCGACCAGACTCAGAGCTACTTGAGAAGTATGTACTTTTATTCATCTTTGATATGGTATATATAGTTGGAGGCCAAAAGATTGAGTTGAAAAATTCATTATTGAATGAATGAATGAATGAGTCAATATAAATGGAAAGCACCCTAATTGATTATTTTAATGTTTATTTATTTTTGAGAGAGAGAGAGAGAGAGAGAGAGAGAGAGAGAATGTGAGCAGGGGAGGAGCAGAGAAAGAGAGGGAGACACAGATTCTGAAACAGGCTCCAGGTTCTGAGGTGCCAGCAAAGAGCTCAATGGGCCCAGGGCCCAAGGGGCCCAACTCAGGAATGGAGAGATCATGACCTGAGCTGAAGTCTGACTCAACCTACTGAGCCACCCAGGTGCCCACACACTTTATATCTATTAAATATCCATCCTCAGTTTTTAACAATTTGCATACATGCTTGTAATCAAAGTGAATTGAAAATGAATTGTTTTTTTACTGTATAACTTTCTTTGGTCACTGAAGTCAGTCCCTGGTATTGCAAGGCAGTTGCAAGTCACTGGTTTCACCTTGACAGAAAAGAATTACTTCACTACACACTTGTGGTTTTTCTAACTGATGAGCAAGGAAAGGTAGAAGTTGTAGAATCAAAGGCGAATCAAAACCCATCAAGAATTATAGCCTACCGTTCGTGTCCTAGTTCAAAAATAAGGTATCAACGTATTTCAGACTGTGTTAAAATGTTCAATAGTGCTACCAAGTGTCAGTGTCAATTTCAGGATAAAGCAACACGGACATTTTGAAGCCTTCAACACAGAAAGCCTAAAGGAACTAATAAGTAAATATATTAAAGCGAGATCAGCGATAAAAACCCAGAAAGCACATAAAACCGTGGAAAACTAAGTATCCATTATATATGAGCACTTTTGTTAACTAAACATTTTAAGGTTGATTATTCCTTTCTCAGAGCAGAGTAGTAGTGGGCAGCAGGGCTTTGAGGGAATCCTCGCTCGTTTCTACGCAGGAGAAAAAGGTCACCTTGTCCCACCCTTGACCTTCCAGCCTATTTGCACGTCCATCTAGAAACACGGGTCTGCCCGATTCCACTCTCCCGGCGTTCAGAAGCTGCACCAGCCTGGGCTGCATCCTTCTCCTCCTCCCGCTCTATTTTGGGGCCCCATGATCTCATGCCCTCTGCAGACCACACTCTGCAATTCCAGTCCAGGGCGATTCCTGCAAGTGTTCGGAAGGTGCCCGGGGCGCGGGGAGGGGAAGGCTCCGGGGGAAGTTAAAGACGCGCCCACATAAAGGACCCAAAATAACCGACACGCAGAGTGCCCGAAATCAGACAGGAAGCCAAATAATCCGGGGCGTTGAGTTGCTTTCGCCTCACTTCTAGCGCTGGGCGGCGGGCGCGGAGCCAAGGGTCTGGCGGCGAGGGGCGGGCGCGGCGGCGGGCGGGGCGGGGCGGGCGCGGAGCCTATTAAAGGCGCAGCGGGGCGGCGGGGCCGGAGCACCGGGGGCCACGATGGAGCGCGAAGGCTGCGCGGGGCACGGGAGCCGCGGCGGCGAGGGCGGCCGCGGCTCCCGGGAGGGCCCGGCGGGGAACGGCCACGAGCCGAGCCACGGCCGCGCAGGCCAAGCGCCCGGGGACCAGCAGGCGGCCGCGTCCTTGCTGGCCCCCATGGACCTGGGGGAGGAGCCGCTGGAGAAGGCGGCGCACGCCCGCACGGCCAAGGACCCCAACACCTATAAGGTGCTCTCGCTGGTAGGTCCGCGGCCCGGCCCGGCGCCCGGGAGGGCGGGGAGGGCGGAGCCCGGCTCCTGCGCTCCGTGCGCGGTCAGCACCCGGAGCCCCGGAGAGAAGCAGCGTTTCTGCCGCTCCTCTTCGCCTTGCACGCGCTCCGCACCGTGCCTTCTCTTTACCCCGGGGGAGTGGTTCACGTTCACATGTGCCACTGATGCTTCTACGGGCCTGCTTAGGAAATCACAATGTTCAAATTGTGATCTTTGGAAATACCACCTCGCCCCCCGAGGGAGTGCGAAGTTTTTGGAAGGGAAAAATGACCAGCCCCAAAGTTGTTGGTCTTAGGAAGGACCAACTTTTTCTTTTTTTTTTTTTTTGCCTTTTTGCCTTTTTTTTTTTTTTTTGGGGGCTGCTCTGCAGTATTGATGACTTTCTTTGCATTAACTGATTTCACTTGAAAAGATTTAACAGAGCTCTTTAAGTTTTATCAGGAACTTAACGAAATGCCTTTTCTTTTGGCTCTCCTGAGGAATTTCCTTGCAGCTGTTCAGAAATTACATCAATATTCATGTTCTGCGAATGTGAAGAAACGTTTAAGGTTCTTTGTCCACTCTTTTAACCATAGGTTACACGGTTTTTGTTGCTAACAAAAGTAGCCATCATTCCTCTGCTACTTTGTTAAGACAGTTGCAAGATCCACAGTCACTTATTTGAAATGTGGCGGCCGGGGGTGGGGGGGGGAGGGGGGTGGTATTCATTCTAGATCCATGGTAGGAAGTGCTGAATGGAGAGTCAGAGCCTGCGTTTCTGGTTTAGTTAGTAATTGCCAAGGCCGCGTATAACTCTCCCAAACCTCAGTTTCTCATTTGTTACAATGAGGACATCGTCTCCATTGCCCATTGCATAGGATTACTGTGAGAATCCAACGGGAACAATGTCTGTGGGGAAGTAAGTTGAAAATTTCAAGAAGCCATAATTTTTATTGTATTATATGAAAGTAGCATTATCACTTACTATGATGGAGCAGTGCCGTGTAGAAAATATCTTTCTGATATATGATATCTACTTTCCTTTCATAAGCATTTCCATTTTCACTGTGTTTTAGGTACTGTGGAGAGGTGGTGATACTTTGGCTCAGGTCATGATCTTATGGTTCGTGGGTTCGAGCCCCACATCGGGCTCTGTGCTGACAGCTCAGAGCCTGGAGCCTGCTTCAGATTCTGTCTCCCTCTCTCTCTCTGCCTCTCCCCCACTCATGCTCTATCTCTGTCTCTCTCAAAAAATTAAACATTAAAAAGAATAGAACATGATCGTTTAAATGATTTAGTATCAGTATTTTCACGGTTAGCACACTAGAAGGTATCCAATAATTGTACATTGAATCTGTGTGTAACTCTAATGTGAAATCGTTTCTAAATGCCTATAGTCTTAAAAGGTTGCTAAATTGCCAATTGCTATGTTCAGTTTTTAAATCTTTCCTACTCATTTACTTATATATCCACAATAGGTACCAGCAAAGTCCTATTTTTGAAACATGCATTTCAGTCTTTGACACGTGCAATCAGCTAAACAGCATTCCATTGTGCTCTCATGATGCAACTCTAGCTATTGGATATGGAAGTGTCATAGGTCTTCCATAAGTAGTACAATCATGAATATTTCTTATCCCATTAGGCGGGGTGTTTTGCTGTAACACATATTGAATTGACTGAGAATTCTTACCTCATGACTTGATGAAATACTGTGGGACATTAAATATACACCTAAACTCATTGCTGTATTTTTGAAATCTTAATTAACAACTCAAGTGAATGTGAAACCTTTTACCCATTCTTCTTTCTCTTCCCTACTTCAGTACCCTTCTTCCCCCCAGGCCCCCCTCCCTGAATTTCCCCAAATGATACACTTCTACAGGGAAAAGTCTCCAAAAGGATTTTGACAATTGACATCAAAGAGTTCTGGAACATGTCTTCTAGAAAGGAACTGCACTTGTGGCATTCCTTTTTTCAAGTTAAAGATCAAAAAGTTGGAGAAATGGACTAATTGCATCTGGCGTTGGGATTATCAGAGGCCAGTCGCTGATATGGTTCTCAGCCACACAGTTTTTATCTAGCGGGATAATCACAAGAGCTGCCTTCCAGAGAGATAATCAGTGGCAACTCTTGCATTTTTCTGAAAATATTTCAGCTAAGTACATTAAATGATGTAGTAAAGAAGGAAAGATCCTGCTCTATCCTCGCTTCTCTTAAGTATGGTGTTTGATCTCAGGGAAAGAATTGCAGGCTCTGGTGCCTTCTGGCCCTGGGCCTGGAAATGCTCCTGCCTAGGCACTGAGCCAGACTGCGGAAAACGAACAGGGCAAATACAAGTAGTATTCTCTATATGCTTCAGTAGATATGTTAAATACTGAATGCCTTTCCTTGGTTCCCAATTAAATTTTGAACTGAAATTTTGACCTAAACTGAGCTTGGACTTGAAGATTTGAAAAAAAAAAAATTCCTTCTTGTTCCCGATATCATTTTAAAGGGCATAAAACTTTCTTGTAAAAACAAAAAGTTTATTTATTGTGAGGAAGGAGAGACAGAGAGAGAGAGGGAGGGGGGAGAGGGAAACCCAAGCAGCCTCCACACCGTCCACACAGAGCCTGACACGGGGCTCAGTCTCAAAAAACATGAGGTTGTGACCTGAGCAGAAATCAAGAGTCGATGGTTCACCGACTGAGCCACCCAGGCGCCCCAAGGGCAGAAAACTTTGAACCACAGTGCAGTACATTTTCCCAGTGTCCAGTGCATTCTTCTACAGAATTACTTTGTGTTTGTGACCTTGTTCTGTGCTTATGAATACATACCCCTGTATATGTGTACAGGGCTTTATGTATGGGTGGTAGTGATTGAAGACTTCTTTCACCTTTCAGTGAAAGGTCTTTGTAAGTGGCTGTGGTTGCCCTTGTTTATCAGAAGTTTGGGTATGAAAATTATTAATTCAGTTAGCTTTTCTCCCCTTTTTACAACACAGTGTCTTATCTCTGAAATACAACATGGAGAACATTCAAGACAGTTCTCTCTCTGCTCTTCAGCAGACTTGGAATTGGCATTGTTCTTTGGTTTGTAAAATTTAGCATCCATCCAGCCGTAGTTTAGCATATTTCAAAATGACCAGAGCATCTTAGAGGTCAGAGAAGTCTCCCGTTTGCCTCTTGTGGTTTTTGTTTCACATGTTGTGATAAAATGCATCCAAGATTTCTAGGAGCCAAAGATGGTTGTGTTTACTATCAGACCTAAGATGGGGCCTTACACTCAACGTTGGCTTTTGGTTGAATGAGTGAATGCACTGCATTTTTAATTAGACCAAGTGACATTTTGCCTTGGAAAAGGGCAAGATGGGAAGACTGAATATGTGTCCACAGACCCACATGACCAGTTGAAGGTCAGGAATTTCAGGAATCTAAATATAGGTGCACTAGTAGATAGGCACTTGGGTATAAATTCAGGGAGAAGATCAAAACTGGGATATCATTCCATTAGGGCATTGGGAGATGGAAGAGGCAGTGAATGAGCTATAACCAAGTTTCCAGCCAAGGCCAACCTGCCTTAGGACAGGCCAGAAAAGGCTTCTGTGATCACTTGTATTCAGAATCAGGATCTCATTACTGGGCATTCTATTCTGTCAGGTACAAATGACCCAAGTGTGGCCATCTGGCATGTGTAAATCAGGTCATCCTGCAGGTTCAAAGGAAAGTCTCCTTCGCTTGTATCGAGGCCTCTTCTGTTTTGGTGACTTTGTTATCATACCCCAAATTCAGTCTTTGTGGCTTTTGTGGGGTACTGTTTTCTCCAGCACTGCTTTCTATTACTTCCTTTCTTCTGCTTTGAGCATATTCTGGTCTCTCTCTCTCTCTCACCATTGATTCCTCACCTATTTTCGATCCATGGATACACAGCCATCTTTTCAACATTTTATTTTTCCCCATGTATTTCACTTGTGCGGTTAACTCTGGACACTCAGTGGTGCTGTCCCCCACCCCCCATTACTTCCTAATCAAGATTTTGAGGACAATCCCTAGTGGCTGTGTTGAGAGACCTTATACATTCTATATGATAAAGAACTGAGGACCATTGACTCATTTATGATATTTACAGAAATTTTTACCACTTTCTCGTCTTCCTCCAGCTAGCTTTTTTCTCAGATACTAATATTAAAGGTAAATGAAAATAGTTTTATATTCAGTTTGAGTTTGATAAATTCCATTGCAAAATATCTGTGTGACTTTTAACTCATAGCCGAAGTATTTCATCTGTGTTTATGGGCTTTTTGGACAAGCTAGAAAACTTAATTGTGATTCATAATTGGGGGAGAAGGGGGAGAGGCATTTCATATTTCAAACAACTTAGGAACAAATAAGCTTTTGGAATACAACTTGAATTAGAGATCTAACTTTGGTTAAAATAAACAGGCCTTTATCTACCATGAAATATCCCCAAACAAGAAATAAAAAAGAAGCCTTTTAGCACATGAGTTCAAGGCAGAACATAGATTACTCTTTTAAGCCTAACAGGAACTGATTTTCCGAAAACTGACTCAAAATAAAAATCCTTTGACACCAAATAAAATCTAAGTTATGTATTTACCATGGAAAGAAAATATAATAATATATTTGAAAGGGCTTTTCTAAAGTGACCAGAATGTTCAGCTAAATATTAACTAGAACACTCTATTTCCTGAGTATTTTAGTTATCTGAGGTTTAATTGTAAGAATTAAGATAACATCTATAATAATCTTTTATTTTATCCCCTCTCACTTTTAGGTTTTAGAATAAGATTCCATGGAAATGTAGGTGGTAAAAATTTATCATTCACAAAGCACTTTGCAATTTTAGAAAGGAATTTCAGATAGTCAACAACTCTGAAACGGTAAAGTATGGTGACAATTAATCCTACTTTACAGATTAGGAAACTGAGGCTCACAGGCATGCCGTCAGGTTTCTCAAACAGCAGAGTGCTTAGGAAACGGCTGAAAACTGCAAAGGACAACAGATTGCTGGGCTCCAATCCCAGAGGTGGTGGTTCAGAAGGATTGAAATTGTTATGTACTAAATGTCCATGTCCTTCCTACATTCCTATGGTGAAGTCATAAGCCCCCAATACAATGATGTTTGGAAGTGGGGTCTTTGGGAGGTGATTAGACTCAGACAAGGTTGTGCAGGTAGGCTGTCATGATGGATTAGTAGCTTACAGGAAAAGAGAGGAGGTCTGAGCTGTCACCCTCCCTTCCTTCCCCCATGCTTATCTGACACTGAGGAAAGGTCCTGTGAAGACATAGTAAAAGACGAAAGCCAGAAAGGAGAGTCTTCACCAGGAAGCAATTTGCTCAGCACCCTGATCTTGGACTTGCCAGCCTCTAGAACTGTGAGAAATTTCTGTTAAGTTACCCAGCCTATGACATTTTGTTACGGCAGTTTGAGTGGCACTAAGATAGGAATGGACCCAAAGAATCTGCATAATTTTAACACGTACCTTAAGTTATTCAGGTGTAGTGGTTCATTTACTCTATTTCTAGAAAGAGTGGATTAAATTTATAGGCGAGAAGTCATAGGCCATCTGTAAGTAGAAAACTATGCTGGAACTTTTAACTGCAGATTCTTATTCTGGATTAATGGCCATTAGCCATCCCCTTCATTTGTCTTTTTATCCGTGTGATGTCAATAATCACATGTTATTCTGAGCTTCCAATGTATACAGATTTTGAGAAAAGTGATTTTCATCTTTTTAATTTGAGTTTCCTTCTTCCTTCTTTTTTTATTTTTATTTTTTATTTTTATTTTTTATTTTTATTTTTTATTTGTTTTGGGAGAGAGCACGCATGGGAGAGGCAGAGAGAGAGAGAGAGAGAGAGAGAGAGAGAATCCCAAGCAGGCTCTACACTATTGCACTCTACTATGGCACAGTGTAGAGTGCAATATGGGACCGAAACTCATGAACCGTGAGATTATGACCTGAGCCGAAATCAAGGGTCGGATTAACCAACTGCGCCACCCAGGCACCCTTGAGTTTCCTTTTTAATACATTTTTAAATGTACTAGAATAGGAAGATAGAGTCATGATAGAAAGTCATTTCTAAGGGCGTGAATTTTCACAAGCATGTCTCATTTGTGGATTGATCATTTTCTTACCTTAGGATTTTACATAGATTTAGGTGGCAAACATTCTATCAGAGGCGTGGTTTGAGATCCTTAAAGAGCATTCTATCTTGGTTTTCAGGAAGTATTTCAGACCAAGTAGCTTGTTTCTAAAGTTGATTTCTTTCCTTTTAAAAGCTTTTTGGCATTGGTAAGCGTCTGGGGCCTACGGTCTGTCATGGAGAGAAATGGAAAGGAACTCAAGTAGTTTTTTTATGATGCTGTTGTGCCGCACAATAAAACTGTCGTTATGAAATGTTTCCAAATAGAGTCTCCCGTTGCTCCAGAGTAGCTTTATTTTGAATAAATATGTTTATCAGCAAAAGACAACACAAGTAGAACAAAGTTTCAAAAGCTCACATATTTCAGATGGCAGACCTCAATGTGCGGTGGGTGGGTCCCATGGATTCCAAATGATTTTAGCAACAATAGTAAGATGTCATCTGCCCTTTTCACTGTGCTGACTTTGACACTGATGGCATGAAAGCAATGGCAGGTACCACTGCTGTTGCCTTAGCAGGAATCAAGGCAGCGAGTGGCACCAGCAGTAGGAGTAGTCATGCACTTGCAATTAACACACAACGAAGTCAGTTTCACTGAAAAGAATGTACTGGATGAGGTGGTAAAAATGTCTTTGATGAGCAGATTTTATTAAATCTCAACCTTAAATTACCTACGTCTTTAATAGGTGGGAAATTGGAAGTACGCATGGCTGTGTCCTGAAGTGCTATTGTTTTCTGGAGGGAAAATTCTGTGATTGAGATGTGAGCTGGACTGGCTGCTTTTTTTCATGGAACGCCAGTTTTCATTTTTCTTTGAAAGAACAACTGACACGTGCTGGTTATTCAGATTCAGTATTTGGCCCACACTTTCTCAGGATAAATAATGTTTGTTTGCCACTTCAAGGAAAACAAATTAAGGTACCTGCCACCTGTAGTAAAATACACTCTTTTCAGTAAAAATCAGAATCTTGGAGAACTTGTACCTGTTATTGGATGATTGATAGCTTCCCAAACTTGTAAAGATTTTTCTGAAAAAATTGATGGAGATAGTAAGGAGTTTGACTTTTGTTTTTCATAAGGTATAATGACGTGTCAGCATCTGAAAGAACTACATAACTCAGGGAACCAATATTTTTCAAGGAATCGGACGATTTACAAAATTATGAATGGGTTTCATTCAAAGGGCAAGAGAGACTAAGGGATTTTCATGTAACCGTATGAAAGTTTATTAATATTGTTTCAAGTTTCATGTTGCACTTTGCCTTTAAGAAATTACCACTTGAATTTGGGTGGGGCACCTGGGTGCCTCAGTCAGCTTAAGTGTCCACTTCCGATCAGGTCATTATATCATGGTGTGGTTCAGGTTCGGTTCAGGTTCGAGCCTCCATGTCAGGCTCTGTGCTGACAGCTCAGCGCCTGGAGCCTGCTTCAGATTCTGTGTCTCCTCACTCCCTCTCTGCCCCTCCCCCCACTCATACTCTGTCTCTGTCTCTCAAAAATGAATAAAAAATTTTAAAAAATAGAATTTTGGTAGGGTTTTAAAGAATGTCCTCAGTTGTCTGGAAAGGCTTCTTAGGGTCTTCTGTAAGTGTTAAGAAGAGTATAAAGGGATTCTGAGAGCAAAAGTTTTAAGAATATTTGCTTTAAGGAAGGGTGTACACTCAATTCTATTTTAAGAAAGGAGATTAAGACATAAAAAGAATCAGCCAGTTATGACTATTGTATCGTTACAATATGACAAATATGACTATCTTTCTAGATTTCAAAATACTTCTACATCTACTACATCTTTTGGTCTAAACCACAGCTCTGCCATTACCTCCATTTAGAGATGAAAAATCAAGGCTCAGAGAAATTTGGAGGAGTTTCTAAGAATTTCTATCAATTCTTTTAATCTTATCCCTGTAGCTTATTGATAAATAGTTTTGAAGTCAGACAGATTTGGGTTTAAATCTTGACTCTGTTATTAGCTGCTTGAATGTAAGAAAATAACTTAAGTTTCCTGAATATCAGCTTATACAACAGTAAGATAGAGATGATCAAATCATCATGGATGTTGTTAGGATAATTAAGTTAGACAACATATACAAAGTGTGACACAAAATGTGCCCTATGTGGTCATTTTTCTTGTGATTATTGATAAGCTTTAGTGTGACTGAATTTTTTATTTTTCCTTACTCAGAAGACATTCACATCCTTGCTACTCAAAATGTGGTCTGCAGACTTCAGCCTCACCTCCTTGGCACCTTACAAAATGCAGAATCTTGGGCCCCACCCCCAGCCCTTCTAAACCAGAATCTGCGTTTTTGCCGATCACCAGGGGATTGCTGCAATTTCAAGTTTGAGGAGCAGCGCTCCTAAGGACCATGAAGTGGTGGAGAAGGCACACCAGCCTGAATTTCTTTAGCTGGGGGTGCTAATTAACCTTTGTTCTTCCACAGACTTCATACATGTTGCTATGATTTAAAAAAAATTACTAAATGTTCCTTAATGACCTCAACTGTGTTGGCTTTGGGTTGAAATGGTGCTATGGCCAGTTGCACTTGGCTCCTTTCTTTCCTTGGACCTCAGAGGTGTCTTGATTAAAGTAGCCCATTCATTGCTTTTGTTGCGGGTACAGAACATGACATACACTGTCTCTTCCCTTCATCACATGTGCAGTTTCTGTCTCTCAGGAGCCAACCTGTGCTCTCATTTGTTTCCTGTACTTTAACTGCCTTTTCCTTACTCTGCCCTGGCTTGTCCTTTAATTGCTCTTTATTGCTCTCAGCTGTGCCAATCTTCTGCCTTTGCTGTGATCTGATAACATTTGGATGTTCCTTCCAATTCAGACATCCATCCGAATATCAAGCAGGTTTCACTTTGACATCACACCATCAATAGAACTTTTCAGTTCAGACTTTCCACTGCCAGTACCTTCTCAACAATCAACAATATACTTGCCACAAAACCAAAACAAAGAAATCTTAGACCAGGGCATTTTCAGGTGGCATTGAATCAGATTAAGTGTCCTTGGCATGGAGTTTATTCCATAATACTTCATCATCCAAACATATAGTCTTCCTATAGAGTGCCATCCAGCATCATTTAGATTAGAATCTTCTGGAAACTAGGAAATAGGTGAATGGAGTATATTCAGGTGGGAAGGGTGTCAGTTAGGAGTATTATGAATAGACCATGTGGTTCTTGTCTCTTTGAATTAACCAAAGAAATTAGTACAAAACAACTCTATTTGTACACTAAAATACCTTACCGATCAGCTCAAAAGAAGTAAATATGAGGAATGTTGGCATATAAAAGTATTTATACATTTGTCATCTCTTGGAAAGTTTTTTTTGTAAAAAAAAAATGTTTATTTATTTATTTATTTTGAGAGCGAGAAGGAATGAGGGAGGGGCGGAGAAAGAGGGTGACAGCATCCCAAGCAGGCTCCACACTGTCAGCACAAAGTTGGATGTGGGGCTTGAACTCACAAACCATGAGATCATGACCTGAGCTGAAATCAAGAGTTGGATGCTTAACCAACTGAGCCACTCAGGTGCCCCATGTCTGGAAACTTTTAAAGGAAAAGAGAACATTGATTTTTCTGGGATGATTCAAGCAACGGGATGATTCAAGCAACTTTTAAGAGACAGGGGTCATGTAAAGAGTCTGAAACTTGGAGTTCTAGGAAGTAGTTACTGTGTGACCTTTGAACATTTGTTCTGCTTCTCTGACTTTCAGTTTCTTTGACCATAAATACAAGGGGTTTGGAGTAGGTGGCTTTCCTCTAGGTCTAAAATCTTTGTATAGAGAGCTTATAATTTTCCCTTTGTTATAAAGATACTACATATTACAGATATGTAAAGTTCAGGAAATGTGAAAAAGTATAAGAAAATAAAGATTGCAGTCTTATTATCTGCTATTAATAATTTTTTTTTAACCTCAGGACTTTTCCATGTGTACATATAGTTCCTTTTTTAACACAAGTGAGATCACACTTCAGATACTGCTCCATTTCTTTTTTTCATTTATATTCTGAGATTTTATCAGTGCTAGACAGCTTTTTAACCTTTCAAGAATAGGATTTCCAGACTTTTATTTTACTAGTTCATGGGGTGAGCTTTGAAAGCATCTTTACTCACACCTCAGATTTAGTCCCCAGTAATTAAAAAAAATTTTTTAGAACACATTTTTTGTTTTATTCTTTCCTCAGCTTTACCTCCACTGCTCAGGCTTCTTTCTTATGGCTTGGTTGTTAGTTTTCCTAACTATAATACATGAGGGGAAATGTGTACCCCTAAACTCAATCTTCTTTTTGCCTATTTCTCATTGCTTGAGTCCCAGTGTTACTGCTGGGGGACTGGGCATGTCAGCTCCATCCTTTCATACAGTCCTGGAGGTCTGTGACATACATGGGTGGCCATGGATGAGACAACATTTGTCAAGCACTTGAAGTCAGACCTTGTGCATGGTATGAGCTCTGGAGGTGTTTGGGGAATTTATACATGCCTTTATGGGGTTGACTCTTTGTCAAACTTGATGTGAAGCACTTTGTCTTCTTTGATTGGCACAGTTGTGTCATGTAAGAGGGAGCAGCACACCTGATGGCTGGTAAGTCCGGTCTGGGACCCACATGTTCGGGGGACTCTGTGTCCCTTCTGTAAGATGAGACAGGCATATGTTATATGCCTAATTTGGATTTAGATGTTCAATGACTCAGATCATTTTCAACTTCTGTCCTTATGGTACTGAGCCAGCTGAGAGAGTCGGACAGCGTCTCAAGATGTCTGTCCCCCAGTGTCCCAGCTCTGCTGAAACATACCTTTCTTTATCGTCAGCTCAGACTTGTACTGTTTTCCAAATACCCTTTGTATTACTTATTTTTGTTTTTTACCCCAGGAGTGATTTTTTTTTAACCTCCCTGTTTCTTTCCTGACACCAGACCCTCCCTGGGACCCGACTTAGTGTGTCCTCTCACAGGAGACATCCTTTAGCTACTCTTTGGCTCCATCTCCCCTGTCCCTGAAGGTCTCAGTTGCTACTCAGTCATACAGAGGTCATAGAGCTTCGCGGTTAAGGGCCAGACTGCTGGAATTGAAACCTGTCTTTGCCAGTAACTACTGTGTGCCTTTGGGCAAGTCCTTTAGCTTCTCTGTGCCCTAGTTTCCTCATCTGTGAAATGGGGATAATAACAGTAGCTAGCTACCTCAGAGGTTTGTTTTAAGGGTTAAATGAATTAATATATGTAAACTAATTAGAAAAGTACCTGAGAGAGTGTAGATGCTAGATTCAGGTTTATTGTTATTGCTGGAGTTGGTAACTTACTATACAAACATTTCGAGTTCCTACTGTGTGAGCAATCCTGCGTAAGAATCTGGGGGCTAAATGGAGGCTAGGGGAAGGGAAAGACTTCCTCCCTTTCTCATATTCCACCCCCACAGGAGCAGAGAGTTATCAGAGAATCCTACAATATTGCCTCAAGTTGCAGAGGTGATTCGTACTGCCTAGAAGCTACTCGTAGGGCCCTGAGGGAGAATGCTGAGGGGGAGGTGACTTAGTCACCGAGGTTGAAGCTGTCCTGGGGGGAGTCACTGGTGAGCAGTAGAGGATTCTGAGGCGAGCAGCCCCACGTACACAGCCCCTAGTATAGCAGGGAGTAGGGTCCATCCCCGAATTGGGAGGAGACCAGGGAGGCTGGTGTGCAGAGGTGTGTGATGGGGGATGAGGCTGGTAAGGGGGTCTGGGGACCAGGTCCAGGGCCTTGCAGACTACTCTGCGGATTTTGCCTTTTGTTTTAAGAGCAATTGGAAATCACTGAAGTGTTTTCCTGTTTGTTCTTGTTTCTGTTTTCATTCTTAGTGACAAAATCTGATTGACATTTTGGAAAGACCATTTTAGTTTTAATGGTAGGAACAAATTAAAGAGCTTGGCAGGTGAAGAAAGTACGCTTTTACTTTTTCTTACTTGGCCGTTTCATAACTGCTTTTCTCTTTCCTGCTAGATTGTAAGTTCCGCATGTAGCTGTCTAAATTAACATGTATATCAACTAAAGTTCTACGAAATCAAAAGGAACTCAGTTCCTCAGTCACACCAGCTACTTATCAAGGACCCAGCAGTGAGGCTACCAAATGGGGCAATGTAGGCAAATGCCACATTAACATCTTAAAAACTTCTGTTGCTAGGACTTGAAGGTTGTAATATTATAGGGTTTTGGGTTTTTTTTTTTTTTTTTTTTTACTTTTATAGTTCTCCCAGCAAGTAATAATGAAAATGTACATGGAACAAATGTTCTTTGTTCAAGAACAGAAGAACATTTGACCCTTTTGCTCAAAAGGGTTAATTTTGTGACTGTTCATACAAATGTAATTTTAAGATTTTTTTTAATCCAAATGAATGAGTGTAATGAAGGTGACTTAAGCCTAAATATACACATTAAAAGGTGACACATTTCTAAAATTATGTTTCCTCCTAAATTATAAACCCTTGTGTTCCCTTATAATTTTTGAGTTCTGTCTTTAAGTTTCCACTATAATTGTGACCAAATAACCACTGTGTCTCTACTGAAAGTAAGTGGTCATTTCTTATCTCCCTGTTATCCCATTTTCTGTCCTTGGGAAGAATTACCAGGAATCCTCTTGGCAGTCTTTTTTGTTATTTCCCTCCGAGCCCATCTTTCAAGAAGAAATGTAAGGTACTCTTCTGATCATTCTGTTCCAAAAATTATTTTGGAACAAAAATAAACAGGAACAAATCACATAATAACTGAGCCCAATGTCCTTTCTCCACCTTTTGTGTTTTATCTCTGATCTACCATCCGTGAAGGCAAGATACCTGCCCAGGCAAGAAAAACAATGTATCTTGGATAAAATCCAGAGTTCCTTACTTTTTAGTCTATCTGTTTTGTCCGCAGCCTGGGAAGAGCTGTCTTGTACCATAAACGAACTGCTTTACCTGCCTTTTCTATCTCATGAGCTTAACAGACTTAAAACTTTGTTCTAAAATCATTTACTAGTACTTTTATTTAATGACTCCTATCTTTCTGGATCATAGCTTCAAAAGAAACCCTGTTTTCAGGATTATTTTGGCAGTGATTTTTTTTTCTTGAAATCCAACTGAAGCACGATCTTATTAAAAAATATATAGATATTTGTATCTAGGAGATTGAGAATAAAAAACAAATGGACCCTCAAAATGGAAAGTTCTTTGCCTATATTCCCTTTAGTTTAGATTAGGCCTTTAGATTAGGCCTTGGTGTGTGTGTGTGTGTGTGTGAGAGAGAGAGAGAGAGAGAGAGAGATCACTTGCTCTATTCACCAGGGTCCAATCAGAAAAAGGCCATACTTGGTAATTTAACCAAGAGGCTTTAATAGAAGAAACAAGTTGCAAAGGTGTTGGGAGGACTGAAGACTGAAAGCCAGAGGGTAGAGTGTGGCAATGAGACAGCCCCATGAATGGGAGTGAAAAGGAGCTGTCACCCCCTGGAGGGCAAGAGGGGCAGAGGGAAAAGGTGGTGCAGCCAGAGCCTGGATGATTAACAGCTCACATTAGTTTGGTGCGTTTGTCACAGCTAATGAACCAGTACTGATACAGCCTTAGTGACTAGAGTCCTCGCTCTATTCTCATCTCCTTAGTTTTTCCCCCGATGTCCTTTTCTGCTTGCTGTTCCCGTATCCCACCCAGGAATACCACGTTACGTTTCGTTGTCTCATCTCTGTAGCTTCGTCCTGGCTGTGTTTCTCAGACTTTCCTTGTTTTGGTGACCTTGACAGTTTTGAGGCGTACTAGTCATGTATTTTGTGGAATGTCCTGCAATTGCGGTTTGTCCGACGGTTTTCTCACCAGTAGAGTGGGAACGTTCACTTTGGGGAGGCAGACCACGGAGGTAGTGTTTTTCAGCGTTCTCACTGTAGAGACACTCTTTCTTTGTACTTTTCCATCCCGTACTCTGTGGAAGTCCAGCCCACACTTATAGAATAGAGTATGTTCTACTTTGAAGGTGGTTAATCTACATAAATTATTTGGAATTTTTCTGTACTAAAGATTTGTCTGTTCTTATTTATACAGTCATTTGTTTATATCACTTTGAACTCATTGATATTCATTTTATACTTTGGACTGTAATCCAAAAATATGTAATTTGTACTTTTGCTCAAATTGTTCCAGTTTTGAGCATTGGGAGTTGGGGTCTGTGTCCCTTTGACACACCCTCATTACTCTGTGTGTGTGTGTGTGTGTGTGTGTGTGTGTGTAACACTTCCTTTACTTTCTGGTACTACAAGAGGATTCAGACTTTCAGGCTCATCTTATCCTGTTTTTTCCTCCTAAACATTTACTAATATTCTATATACTAGAAACTAGGGAGTATAACCTAGTCTACTTTTCCACTTGAAAATTAAAAGTGGACTTACATAAATGTTTGTGCCTAAACTCTCTGTGCCTCTAGCAAAGGGAGCAAAGTACTTATCACATCGCTCACATCCCCACATCACTGTGTGGAGTATTTTTCAGGCATTTCCTTTCCTCCAGGGAAGTGCTGAGGAACCAGATCATGACTCTGAATGAAGCTGTCCATTTGTGTATTTAAGCAGAGAACTCTTCCAATCCTTCATTGATCATTTTACCTTGGGAATGATTTAGGCACAAAATCTGGGAAAAAAAGTAAGCATATGCTCTCCTGTGGTCAGAGAGGCATATTGGTTGGTACTACCAACTTGATAAATTCATCTCTGTTTCAGCATCTGGTCATCAGCTGTGTAGATTCAAAGCTCTGTCATGTCATTCAATGAATCCTGTCATTCAACGAATCAGGAATTTGGAAAAAGCTTGGCCGGGCAGATGTGGCTCAGGGTCTGTCATGTGGTTGCAGTCAGATGGTGGCTGGAGTTGCAGCAGAATGGAGTGGGGCATCTAGATGCTGGCCAGGCATCCTGCTCCCATGTAGGGACCTCCGCCTGTGGTCTACATGTATGCATAGCATAGTTTGGACTTGGAGCCTGAGAGCCCCAGAGTAGACTGTATACATGGGAGCTGAAGGCTTTAAGAGGAAGCACTCTGGTGACGGATTTACATAATTTCAAATAATTGATCAGTGTTTTCTATTGTTTGGGTCTACCATAATGTATTACATTTATTCAGTTGTTTATTAACAGAAATTTTAGGTTCTTTGCATATTTTTTGCTATTATAAATAATGCTGCAATAAAGAAATATCTCTGTATGCATATCTGTATGTGCTTATGTGAAAATTTCTAGCAGATGAATTATTAAATTTGGAATGGCATGGGCAGCGAGTCTGTACATTTTGAGTTTAGGTAGATTAAGTGACCTTTTGGGAAGGAACATATATTTCTATGAAGACAGTGGGAAAGTGCCTGTCTCTTCTTACATCCTTGCCAACACTTGTAATTATTAATCTTTTTAATGATTCTCAATTTCATTGGCTAAAAAAGGGACTCTGATTTTTAGTTCTTTTATTTTTAGTGAAGGTGAATGTCATATTTTTATTAACTGTTTTTCTTTTTTGCATAGACTAGTTTATTATTTTTGGTATTTGAAAATGGCATATTATCTTTTCCTACTTGGTTTTTATGCACTCATTATCTATCATGGACACTTACCTTCTGTTGTATGTTGAAAATGTTTTTTCCTAGTTGCCCCACTCTAGTTTTTCTTGTGGTTGATGTTCCTTTTCTTTGGGATTACAGACATTTCTTATTTTTATGGATCAAATATATTAACTTCTCCATTCTAATTTTTGGGTTTTGCACCATCCTTGTGATGGTGTTCACCACCCTAAAATTATAAAAATATTTGCCCATAGTTTTCTTCTAGCGATTTCATGTTAAACCTTTAAATATTGACTCCATCAGCATTTTGTTTTGTTATAAGGCAAGAGATAGAAATCCAGTTTACTAAACATACTCCTAAAGATCTTTTCTCAATTGCTTTTCTTAAGAGACCAAAGTAAGTCAGATTACATAAAGAAAAGCCACAAAAATGTAGTTTGCTAACTGAAGATAAGCAACGTTTAAATAATCCATTAATAATTCTGTCATCACTGGTGGGCTGATGCTTGTGCAGGTATAAACAGAAGCCCGAGTAGCAGGAGGCTGTATGTGAGGAGCTACCCTCCAGCCTTTTGAAGAGTGACCCCTGCTTTCTGTTTAGGTGTTTTCTGTTCCTGACTCTGTTTCTTGTTCATTAGGTGCTTACGTTCAAGATTCAGTGAAGGTGTACAGGTCATGGAGTGAAGGCTGCCATCTGAGCTAAATCTCTGTTGAAACCATCTCTTAATAATACTGAAACAGCCACCAAATGCACGACATGACTGTTTTACCCTTGACCTTTAATTTCAGAGAGAAATGGTCTGTGAGAGCAATTGGTGAGATCTTAGAGAAGTGATTTGCTGGATATTCCTCCCTTAAAAGTGCTTGGTACTTTTTGAAATAAACATAAGTGAACAAATTTTTCTCTTATTGTATCTATGCGAGATGATGGATGGGTGTTAGCCAAACTTACCGTGGTGATCATGTTATAATGTATGTCAATCAAACCATCATGCTGTGTGTGTTAAACTTATACAGTGATGTATGTCAATTATTTCTCAATTAAACTGGAAAAAAATTAAACGAACATAATAGGAAAGAAAGGAGAACTGATAATTCAGCTCTCTGGAGGCCTTTGCTGCATCCCAGGAAAAATTTTGACTCTGAAGGATATTGCTCAGGTGAGCTTCTGACCCCCCTTCTGCTTTGCCTGCAGAAGTAAGGCTCTGGGGATGATGTTTCCAGTTCTTTTTATGACAACAGGGCTAATAGTTATTCCACTGGCCTGTGTTCAGCCAAGACTTTTTTTTTCAAGTTTTTATTTAAATTCCGGTTAGTTAACATACAGTTTAATATTAGTTTCAGGTGTAGAATTTAGTGATTCATCACTTAACTATAACACCCAGTGGTCATCACAACAAGTGCCCTCCTTAAACCCCATCACCCATTTAACCCATCCCCCTCACCCACTTTTCTTCCAGCAACCCATAGTTTGTTCTCTATGGTGAAGAGCCTGTTATATGGATCGCCTCTCTTTTTCTTCCCCCTATGTTCATCTGTTGGGCTTCTTAAGTTCCACATCTGGGCAAATATCATATATTTCCCTTTCTCTGACTGACTTATTTTGCTTAGCACAGTACTCTATAGCTCCATCCAAGTTGTTGCAAATGGCAAGATTTCATCCCTTTTTTATGGTTGAGTAATATTCCATTGTGTACATATACTACAACTTCTTTATCTATTCATCGGTTTATGGACATATGGGCTCTTTCCATAATTTGGCTATTGTTGAAAATGCTGCTATAAACATTGGGATGCACGTGTCCTTTCAAATCAGTGTTTTCGTATCCTTTGGATAAATGCCTCATAGTGCAATTGCTGGATCATAGGGTAGTTCTATTTTTAACTTTTTGAGGAACCTCCGTACTATTTCCAAGAGTCAGCCAAGAATCTTTTTTTTTAATGTTTATTCATTTTTTGAGAGAGAGACAAACAGAGACAGCATGAGTGGGGGAGGGGCAGAGAGAGAAGGAGACACAGAACCTAAAGCAGGCTCCAGGCTCCAAGCTGTCAGCATAGAGCCCAATGCAGGGGCTTGAACCCACGAACCGCAAGATCATGACCTGCGCCAAAGTCAGATGCTCAACCGACTGAGCCACCCAGGCGCCCCAAGAATCTTAATACATTTACGTATTTGGTGCCAGAATCCAGCTCCAGCGGGTCCAAGGCTCCCTGAAGGATGGACAGTGTCAGCGAAAGAGGGAGTGAGAGAGCCTCCAGTTTCTTTCTGATCACCAGGCAGGCATCTCTGCTCAGCAGGCAGGCATCTCTGCACTGACTGGAGAGTCAGCTTTATTTATTGAAAAAATGTATGGGGTACAAAACAGAAGTGGCAATTGCCTTAGACAATGATTTCTGATGACAAATTCTTTGGTATGTAAAAATTTCCCAGAACATATATTGGTAGAAGACTCATGCATAATCTTCATCAATAGTGATTGATGTAGGTGACTTAGATACTTATCATATGGGGAAGGAAGGTATCTTCAGCATTCAAATACAAGGCAATGTTTTTAGCATAGCAAAGGCAAAAGTTAATTCTTTGCAAGCAGGGGTCAATAGCCTGTTTTCTTGAGGGGAAGTAAAACGGGTTTCTCAGGAAATTGAATATTTGCTCCCTTAAACACAAAAGAAGAAATTCCTATAATAAGTTCCTTCACAAGGTGCAGTCAGCATTTCAGGGCCAGAATAAGGAGACAAGTCACTCCTGATACAGTCAACAAGGTGCCTTGGGGGTCGGTGCTCAAGCAAAAATAATTGAGTCGGGGGTAGACATCGGTCGCCATCTGATTGCGGGAGGCCCCCGCCTTACCTCACAAGGAGTTTTTTTTTTTCAACTTAGTGAGTTCAGAAAATGGCTTCCAACAATTTGGGGTAATATTCCTTAAGAGAAGTGGTATAGGAGATGGGGTCAGGAGGGATCCAAATAAAGATAGGATCAATTGTCAGAGAGAAGTAGATTCATAGATATTTTAGGTTTATCAGGCACCATAGAAAATATCCCATCACAATGTGGGGACTATAGATGATGTGGCTTCCTTGGTATCACAGAGCTCCAAATGTAATACACATCCTTATTTGAATATAAAGGTATGAGAGGTATTGGCCATTTTGTGATAAAGGCCACAATTTTGCCATGTTTATATCTTTAATTGAAAATGGTTATGATTTTAATTATTTCCTTACAGTTTATGGCAAAGTACTAACATTGTTTCTGTTTTCTTAAGCAAGCCTTTTAATTTGGTATTTTATTTTAACCTGCCCTAAAAAGATTATTTTTCAGTTATCGTCACAAGTCCCTATTGGCTATCAATATGAGCTTTCTTTGAGAATTTTCTTCAAATGCTTGCTTAATGAGGGTAGATATGTCATTGAAAATCAGGGAATTGATGAAATGACTATTTGCTTAAGTATCAAAGATGCCAAAAAGCTATTTTCTGGACTACTAATTCTCGTTGATGGAAGAATCTCATAGTTTCATCAGCCCAAAAGACTAGTTCAACCAAAGGTGAAATTTGTTTATTCAACATAATTGATTTGAAATGCATATTCTTTTACCAGCAGCTCTCAACAGATTTATGTTAGATGTTGGGCATTGTCTTCTCTGTTTTTCATACATATACTATCAGACCTCAATGTTATAAAATATCTATTTGCTATTTTCTTTCTTTCTCATTTAGGAAAAGGTTAAATGCCCAGAGCCCCGGAGTAACACATGGTAGCATTTAAGAGAGCCAGTATTTAAAATAATAATAATTTAAGGATTTCTAATTTGTGTCCTACTAAACTGCTCTACCTCCTTCTAACTTTATTTCTCTCTCTTTTTTTTTAAGATACTAAAAAAAGAACCTACATATTCCAAAGAAGAGTGTGTGGTTTTTCATGTGCATATACTTCCCCTTACTTAGAACTAGAATCTACTTTGATAAAGTCTGTTAAACTAAGCCTGCTTCTTATATCCCCTACTTACTAAATATGAGAAGTATTTGCCATTTAAAAAAATGCAACAGATTCATAGCATGATTTCTGACAAATTAGAAGCAAGTACTGTTTGAAATGGTGGCATACTTTCAGCAATTCTGTTAATTATTGTAAAAAAAAAATGTGCTGATGATGGAGTTTTAGAAGGTCAACCAAAATTTCTGTGATATGTCTTTGAAGATTGTTTTTGTGGCCTCCTGCTTAACATCTGTCACTTAAAAAAATTTTTTTTTAATGTTTATTTTTGAGACAGAGAGAGACAGAGCATGAGCAGGGCAGGGGCAGAGAGAGAGGGAGACACAGAATCTGAAGCAGGCTCCAGGCTCTGAGCTGTCAGCATAGAGCCCAACGTGGGACTCCCAACTTGTCAACTGCAAGATCATGACCTGAGCCGGTCAGATGCTCAGCTGACTGAGCCACCCAGGAACCCCAACATCTCTCACTTTAAAACCAATATTTCCCCCTTTAGGTTTCTGGAAAGTGCTCTACTGGTATCCTTGGAGCAGATTTTTTTTTCTTTTTAAATCCACAGTACTAGGAATGTCTCTGAGGGACAGTGCTGTGGCTTGTGATCTTAGCTTGCTTGTAATAGAGTGTTCCTAGAAGTACTTTAGCAGCTGAGTTTGAGCAGGTAGTAGTAACAAGTTGTGCCTCAGATGCATGGATCTTTGTAGATCCAAGGGAACCACCACAGTGTCCCCTCTGTTATGTTGTCATCAGTCTTTTGATTGGTCCTTCCAGTTACTCTTAGAAACAGTGGTTTGATAACAAATGGTTTTGTCCACCAAGACCCTAGGGATTTTTAGGGTTTTGTTGTCCGTGTGTGTGTGTGTGTGTGTGTGTGTGTGTGTGTGAGTGTATGGGTGTGTGCGTGGTTTAATAAATTGCTAGTTAGTCCTTAAAACTTTGTAAAATGACTGTTGTATTTCTCTTTTGTTCTAGCACCTGCTCCTCATTCTGTCCTTGTAGTCTTCCACCTATACTAGCCATAAGATGATACAGATTACTGTAATGATTTCTGTGACTCCTAATTGAGGCTTATTAATTAGATAATAAAAATATCACTATTTCCATAATTGCTAAAACTGACATAATTATGAGGATAAAGGACATTCTACTTAAGACAGTTATCATATTAGATGTCCCCTGATACACTACAGGCAAGCATTAATATTTCTTAAACTGAATTTGATGAGCTTCACAATAGGTAAGAAAGACAGTATATTTCCAGAACATATCATAAATCAGAAATAAAGTTTTGAAGCCATTCTATAAAGAAACTATGCATGCTTATATATCTTATATGCTATGAGTTATGTTATAAATATATTACATATGTATTATGTTGTATGTAGTTAGAACAATCTGTGAAGGACCTAGCTACTGTGTAAGTTATAATGTATTTCCCCTAAATAAGGATATATGCAAGTTGATATCACCTTATGTACCTCAAGTTGTAAAGGTGGTCTCAAACTCGACGTTTCTTTAATGTTTTTGGCAGGAGCAAATATAAATCCTTTCTGGAGGAAAACACTTTCACCCCAGGCTTTAAAAACTCCTGAAAATTTTTAGCATCAATAAACAGAACACAGTTAAAAACAACCAGGCACACAGAGGAAAATGGCACCTTGAGCAAAATCCAGCAGAAATATCACACAGCAGAAGCGGACACGAGATGACTGCAGATGGTAGTATTATCAGGCACAGATTATAAAAGTCTTGACTCTTTGGGAAGAAAATATGGAAGAAATAATAGTGAATTGGAAGAAGGGTAATTTCTTGTGATCTTTCTTTTTGTGATACATAGTAGATAATGTCTTCTGAACTGTCTTCCAGCTTACTAATTTTGTTTTCCACTGTGTCTCTTCTTATGTGAAGCCTTAACACTGAATTAAGTTGGTTTATTTTTTTATTTGTAGAAGTTTTATAAACATTTTGTTAATGTTTATTCATTTTTGAGAGACCTAGAGAGGGTGCAAGTTGGGGAGGGAGTGCAGAGAGAGAGGGAGACACAGGATCCAAAGCAGACTTCAAGCTCTGAGCTGTCAGCACAGAGCCCAATGTGGGGCTTGACCCCACAAACCATTAGATTATGACCTGAGCTGAAGTTGGACACTCAACTGACGAAACCACCCAGGGGCCCCTATTTCTAGAAATTTTATTTGGTTCTTTAAAGACTTTCTAGGTCACTTTTTGTAGTTTAGTATTTTCCTGTTAATATTATCCATTTTTTCCCTTTTATTTTGGATACTATCTGAAGAGATGGCAGTTTTCTAGACCTGATGAAAGATACCAATCCTCAGATTTAAGTAGCTCATTGAATATTAAGCATAAAAAATAAAAGATATATATATCAACAAATGACAGAATAACATTGCAGAATGCAAAAGTAACAATAAACATTTTTAAAGGTATTAAAAAAAGACATATTTCCTTCAAAAGTGCAATACACTGACAGCTGAATTCTCAATATCCATGATTAAAAGCGTAAGATGGTGTAATGACATCTTCCCTGTGCTGAAAGAAATTAATTGCCAAATTGCAATTATATACCCAGACGAATGGCCTTTCAAGAATGAGAACAAAATAAAGACATGTATAAACTAACAAGTACTGAGAGAATCTGCCATCAGAAAAATTCCAAAAGATACATTTTAGGTGGAAGGAAATGGATTCCAGATGACTCCAGATGAAAGGTGCAAAGGAAAAAGCATTAAAATTCATAAAGTCATAAATATTTGGATAAATCTAAATGAACTTATAAAACAACAATAAGTTAAGGGGTTTAAACATTAGAATAAGTAATATTAATAAAGAAAAAAGTCTATAAAGCCATAACCTACGTATCCATATCTATAACTTATTAAAAAGAAAACAGAGCGAAATTAAACCTAGGATACAGAAGGAAAAGAAAAATAAAGACAGACCAAAAATCAGTAAAATAAAAAATAAACATATCAAAGAGAAGATTGACAAAACAAAAAGTAGATTCTTTAAAATGGAGTATTACTTCTGGTGAGCCTAATTAAGCTAAGAAAAAAGGCACATTATATCAGGGATGAAAGAAGGACAAAATGTACAAACACTGAAAAAATAACAAAGGGCTATTATTAACCACTTTATACTAATGTATTTGAAAATGTAGACGAAGTGAAAAATTCCAAGAAGAAATACGACTTACCAAAACCGACTCAAGAAAAATTTAGAAAATCTAAATAATTCTATAACCCATGAAGGGATTGAACCAGAAATTAATAAGCTTACTACACAGATCTTTCTAGGCCCAGAGAGCTTTACCATTGAGTTCTACTAAACCTCTAAAGAAAAACTACCTCCAATCTTATACATCTTTACTGTTTTGTTTTGTTTTGTTTTTTTTTAAATGAAGTTGGCATAGATTTTTACTTTAAGGTCTTTTTGTCATTGGTGTTCTGGTTTTGGATGTGAGTAAGTATGAGCCTTCTTTGATATATTCTGGATATTTGATATTAGGACCTTTGGATATGAGGATTTGCATAAATATTCTTGAATCCCACTGAGAATACTAATTAGATGTTTGTTTTTAATATTTTTCTCTCTTTCTCTCCCTTTTTTTCTTTGTGTTGATCTTAACACTTTTTGTTTATCTCATCTTGTAGGCTTATCGCAGATGAGTGATGAATCATGGCTGTTGACTGATATTTAAGAATGAGGGATAGTTAAGAATGAGGTTGAATGCGACGCCTTGGTGACTCAGTCAGTTAAGCATCTGACTCTTGATTTTAACTCAGGTCATGATCTCAAGATCATGAGTAGGAGCCCCACATCAGGCCTTGTGCTGGTGCTGCTGAGCCTGCTTGGAATCTTGGAATTCTTTCCCTCTCTCTCTGCCCCTCCCCTGGTAGCTCTCTCTCTCTCTCTCTCTCTCTCTCTCTCTCTCACTAAAAAAAAAAAAAAAAAAAAAAAAACAGGTTGAATGGAAGCAGAATTTGTTGATTGCAGTGTGCTTAGAGTAAGTAGGCAGGGAGGAACTTCCTGTAATGTTGAAGATTCCTAAAATGCCAAAATGGGAAAACTTTACGCTGGGTCATAATACCCATCTAATAGCTCCCTTAGTTCTCCTGCATATGGGTTCACTGCGGAAACTTTGGAAAATAAAGGTAAGTACCAAGAAGGAAAAAAAAAAAAAGTCACTCGTGAGCCCATCAGGCAGAGCTAACACTATTTATAAAAGATATATCACATGTAGCAGAAAATTAGGACTATACGATCCATTTTATTTTATAATTTGCAATTTGTAGTCCATAATGTGTCTTTCCCCATGCTTTTAAATTTCTTCTATGTCATCATTATTGGCAATATAATATTTAATTACATAAGTATTTCATATTTTCTTTAGCCATTTTCAATTGTTGGAGATTGCGTATGTGTCTAATTTTTTCTTGTAAGTAATGCTACATGTAAATATTTGTAATAAATATAGATGATTTTTTATTTTAAGATAAGCTACAAGAAGTGTAATTTTTGAGCCAAACAATATGAATATTTTAAGGTGTTTCAGAATTTTTCTATAGCTTCTTATACCCACTGCATTTGAATCAGTCTAAAGATACTTTGTTATCTGTGCTGACATGGATCTGAAGTACCCTCTAATATGCAGATTGGTGTTTGTATGGATCCCTTTTTCATTAGCTTGGGTTGGAGAACTGTTGTATAGATAAAACTAAAATTACCACTACCATCATCCCCTGCAAAATAACACTTTGCCTTTTTTCTCTTTTGGTTGCCTCTTTTGGACAGATTTCTTTTTAACCACTACATGGTCTTCAACAACTGTTGAAACAGATTACGGCAGAATTAAAAAACAAAAAATGAAAAAAAAAAGAGGAAAGTGTTAATATACTAGTATATGACAGTTCTTTTAACAGCATAAAAACAGCATAAAAAATACCCTGAAGTTTGCTTAACCGTTGGTTATATTGTATCTGTTAAAGAATCGTTAGTGGCCTTAGTCCTCTTGTTGAGGTGGCTGTTCCTAGAAGGAACGGTCATTTATTGAGCCTGGGTGGCTCAGTCAGTTAAGCAGAAAATTAGGACTATACGACCCATTTTATTTTATAATTTGCAATTTGTAGTCATGATCTCACGGTGTGTGAGTTCGAGCCCCGTGTTGGGCTGACAGCTCAGAGCCTGGAGCCTGCTTCAGATTCTGTGTCTCCCCCTCTGCCCTTTCCCCACTCACACTCTGTGTCTCTCAAAAATAAATAAGCCTTTAAAAAAGAAAATGTGCCACCATCACCAATCCAGGCACCTTCGGTACATTATGCTCAAAGCTTGTGCCAACTTTGTGAGGTAGGTATTATCACCACTTTAGAAATATTTTAAAAATGAGGTTTCGTTAGGATATGAAGCATTCCCATATCACACCGTTTGTGGTTGCTAGAAGTCACTGGAATGTCAACTCCATATAAGCACTGAAATCGCTTTGTTCACTGGTGTATCCCAGCATTAGATCAGTCTTGACATTTACTAGGCTCTCAAGAAATACTTGTTGAATGCTGACGAAAAATGAAAGAGGTGGGATTTGAACCCCTAGCCATTTTGAACCTGAAACTCTCCCAGGCAGAAGTCAACTTCCTCAAAGTTTTACTATTTTACTCAGAGATTGAGTTTGGTTTGCCCCAAAGTGATGGGCTTGTTCAGTGCTTGGTGTCTCTTTTCCTCATTTTCATTTGCTCATTTATATAAATTAGTTTACATAAAATATCACCGCCATGTGGGAAAACCTTCAGTTAAGTCAAACATAACTAAAATGATACTGAGCATATAAGAGGCCAAGCAAAAGTGAAAACCCTTTTCTTAAAAAGTTCTTTAATCCACTCAAGCAGTTGTTCTCATATGTCCTTTAAACTTTGTAATACTTAAAAGTTCTTCTAGAGTATGACATTTCCTTTGAATCTTCTGTGGAAGTTTCTGAGCATCTATCTAATCCTCATCTTCTGGGGGTGGGGGGGAATCCCTGAAGACTCAGCACTGTGTAGATCTGAGGTTTTACAGAGTTGTTTTCAGAAAACATGCAGCTTTGGCCAAAGGCCAGAGGACTGATCGGCAGTTTGGTCAGCTAATTCATCTTCATCGGGTAGGCACTTACGTTACATCTGTCACATTTGAATACCCAATCCAGCAATCTACCATTTCCTAAAAAAAAATGTTTTTCATGTCTATGTCTTGTAGACATCCTTTATATAAAGCAGATACAAAGGTACTTAAACTGGCTGACTTGGTGAAGTCATATGAAGAAAAGGGGGATGTTTATGGTTTTCCCCCAAATTTTGTTTAATGAAGTCACAACTTGATGATGTGCAGCCCAACAATTATTTGTTGAATGTCTACTATGTACTAGGTACCATGGTAGACATGGTAAATAGAGAAATAAGCAAATTACCCCTCCTGGAACTCACAGTCTGGTCAGAGACATGGATCTCATAGAACGTGGTGAGGGCTGTAGTGATTGGGATGAGGAAAAACAGAGGAGGGCAAAGCATCTCACTGAGAAAGGGGAGGCAGGTAGTCCAAGCTCTCATTTCACTAAGCTTTCCATAATTTTGCTCAAGACTCTTTTTAGAATTTGTAAATCCAGGGGCGCCTGGGGGGCTCAGGTGGTTAAGTGTCCTGGCTCTTGGTTTCTGCTCAGGTCATGATCTCACAGTATGTTCGAGCCCTGCATTGGTGCCCCAGCATGTTAACATTTTTTTACATATATCTGCTGTAGCTCCTTTGTAATCATTTGCAATCATTTGTTTTCATGCTCTCTCCTCCCCCCAGCTTTATTTCTCTGTCAGGGTATGAGTTGCTTTCATTTGTCTCTCTGGCCTGTAGCAAACTACACATGTGGGTAATACATCTCCATGACTGAATTTCTTACAGCAGTGGGGGAGTATGAATTCTAAGGCAATACATTTCAGAATGTAAATAAAGTTCTCTCACCGTGTTTTTTATTTGTTGGTATAAACATAACTCTGATTACTAGTGCAAGTACTTGGACTTTTGGGTCGTCTTACTTCCAAGGAGTATTTTCTCCCAATTTCAGGTTTCTCCCTTTGGTTTCACCTCTATTCCAAACGGTCCCACTTCCGAGCACTCAGACTCTGAAATTCCTTTCAGGCTCGTAACTTCCATTCCTGCTCCTTCCTTGCTCCCTGCCTTGTTCCCACTTCCACATGCGCCTGGTCTCCTGTCTTCTCCCAGTTCTGGAACATCTGTGTCCACATGGTCTCAACCCTGTTCAGCCATTGCAGCCACTTTTTAACTTTTATTAGCTTTTCTTCTCTGTTTCCCCTGCTTTCCCATCCCCCATGCCATGTTATCTTTTTGTCCCATCCCCCTACTCCCAACCCTGGAATTCCAGGCCACTTGGGTCCATTATAATCCATGAATTGGCGTTGAGCTGGGCTCCCAGAGCTTGCGGGTCTTTATGCTCTTGTTGACTCTGTCTCCACTGTCACTGCTGATTTGCAGCCAGCTTCACTTAGAATGTCCTGAGCTCCCTCCTTATTACAGAGCCCCAGCTAGACTTCTTCACTCTGGAGATATTCTTACGTGCCCAAGAAGATTGAAGGGGTCCCTCATCAGCTGCTTCTGGCTTCTTCTGGCTCTATCTCAGTTTTGTTGTTGTTGTTGTTGTTGTTGTTGTCGTCGTGGTCGTAGTCATTGTCTTTGTGGTTTTTCTCTTCCTCTCTGACTTCTGACATGTCTATCTCTGAGGCTAACCTCCTGAGATTATGTTGATCAAACTGACTTTTTAAGCCAGTTTCTTAAAATGAACTTGGGTTATTTCTTTTTTTTTTTTTTGTTTTTGAGTTTGTTCGTTGTGGATACAAACAGTTTTAAAATAAGCATCCTTGGACAACTATATTGCCCACTTGTAAGAGTACAGGCAGCCCTCATTTTGCATGACTGTCTGGCATGTTCAATTTTGGTCACCACAGTTTAATTAAATAACACCAGTCCCCCAACAACATGGTTCAAATTTCAGTTCCAAGATTTATTCACTGGGAGGAGTTGGCATAGAGTACAGTCTTTGCTGCTAGCTTTTTCAGTTCACACATCACTGCATACATAACAGATAACGTATGGTGGTCAGTGACCAGTGTGTCTTCTTTTAAAGTCTGTCAATGATTGGTTACTCTGTATCTGTTACTCAGTACACAGGCATCAACACAAGTAGTGTGTTGCTTCTTTGTCTTATGGTGGTGAACGTACACGCCATTTTATAAAAATGGACAATTGAAAGAGAGAATTGGCTGATAAAGATGAAAATTAAAGCAATAATGCCAAATGTAAATGGGGTTATGGAAGGGAAAGCAAACTTTGGGAATGGTAGCACTGCCTCTGTTCAGCAGACTAGCTATGCAGCCAGAGGTACTCAGTGATGGCGAGTTTACCCACCGAGCGAGGGGTACGGTTGTGATGAAAAGGATGAAGGTGTTCCAGAGGAAATGACACTGGCACAAGAATTCACACTAAATGAACTCCCAGAGATACTTTACGATATCAGAAGTGCAAAGGTTCCAACATGGGGAACTGATCTGTGCTTAGGAAGGAAGGAAGATGGCAGTTAACGCACGGACAAGTTTCTCACTATGGATTGTGAGTCATGTGATGGGAAGAAGATAAAGCACTGTTCAGACTATTCTTGATGAGTTTATTACCAAGAAAATTTTAATCCTCCATGTTTTAAATTCCAATATAGTAAATACAGATGAGATTTACAATTTTTTTCATTTCCTTGTATGTTTATAATTGACCATAAGAGTTTTTAATGTTTTTGATAGAAACTTAAAATCTACCCCTCATGGGGCACCTGGGTGGCTCAGTTGGTTAAGCATCTGACTCTTGATATTGGCTCAGGTCATGATCTCACACACAGTTCCTGAGTTTGAGCCCCATGTCTGGCTCTGTGCTGACAGTACAGGGCCTGCATGGGATTCTCTCTCTCTCTCTCTCTCTCTCTGTGTGTGTGTGTTGTGTGTGTGTCTGACCCTCTGCCACTTGTGCTCTTGCTCTCTCTCAAAATAAATAAGCATTAAATTTTTTAAAAATTACTCTTCATATATTTGTGTTAGTTTACACCTCAAAAGGTTTAGGAGCATCCCTTAGTGTTCTGGGACTTTGTTCCATTTGCATCATTTACATATTTGTTCAAGCTTTTCCTCTGATGACTTCCTATTTGAATGGATATACATACACTTAGGTTTTTATTTCCTTAGAAAAAGGCTTCACCTAGACCCAGTTGTGTTTGAGACCACTGTACTCTTGCTTTCCTTTCCATTACCCCATTTTCTTCTGAAATAAGTTAGGCCTGCTGATTCAATTTGCTTACTGTTTACTTTCTCTTTAGTTTTTACAGTCACTTGACGTTAGGAACCTTGAGGACAAAGGTCATGTCTGTTTTGTTACTGAGTAACCAGTACCTAAATCTGGCAACTGGTATATATGGTCAGTACTTGATATGTTTTATTTGAGGTAGCAAGTTCCTAAAAGCCTGCACCCAACATCCACCCTATCCCTCCCATTCACCCATTTCTCTTGTCTCTGTTATCTCTTTATCATGGCCTTTGGGAAATGTGTTTCCCTACTGCATCCATTCCCTTTTGCATATTCTTTGTTCCAGCCAAAGTAGGCTTCTCGTAATTCATCTGCTGTCTTCCATTTCTTCCTTCAGGCCTTTCCTATGTCAGCCTTCCCCCTACAAGTTTGCTCTACCTGGCAGTATCATATCATCATTTCTCCCTTGCACAGCTCTGCCCTAAGGCTTTCTCCATGAAGCCTTCTCTGATCTCCCTCTCCCCAACCACCCCAACCTTTCTCCTTCTTTAAACAACTATGTAACTGCAGGCACCTCCTGGAGCCTGCCAAATATGAGCCATTTATGCTGTTATTTTTACCTTTTCCCACACAAATAACAGCTCCCTGAGGTATCTCTTTCCTGTGCATAACATAGTCATTACGCATAGTTGGCACTGAACGCGTAGTTTCTTGGATTTTCCTGCAAAGTGAGATTCCAGAGAGCTGTCAAGGAAACTCCATCCCACTAACAAAATTGAGGGTTGTTCTACAGATCTACAGATTATTCTGCTCCTTTTTTTTTTTTTTCCTAATTCTCAAACAAAAATTCTGTCTGGTGTATCTACTTGTTTTAAACTATCAAAGGCCACAAGAGTGGGGAGTAAGCATGTGGCAGAATGTTAGAGCTGGAAAGATTTTTAGAGATCCATATAGTCTCGCCCTTTAATTTTATAGGTGAATAATCTGATGCCCAGAACATTTAAGTGATCTTCCCCAAATCACACAGGCAGTTTGTGGTAACATTTGGGGCCACAGTGCATTTTCCCGACCCCGTCCAGTGCCCGTTCCCAGGGCTGCCATGGGGCAGGCGAGAATATTGTTTAGGTGTGTAGTTAACCTGTCCAGAGAAGCAGCTAATATTCTCATATTGCCTTTTATGGATTAACAAGTAGGAAATTGAATCTCTAAATTGATTTTCCTCTCTCCGTCCCTTAATTATTTCAAGTTCTCTGACTGGATTCATTTGCATTAACTGGGAAATTTCTGGAAACGTTCATCTTGACTGGCACGGATTTGTTTGCTGACACGTAAGCAAACTTTTTCTTGAAGTAGAACATACATCCAGAAAAGCACACAAAGCATGGGCATGCGGTTTGAGTTTTCTCAAAGCACACACATCCACGTGACCTGTACCCACATCAGGAGACAGAGCGGCACCAGCATGCTTAGAAACATTTGAAAAAATAGAAGAGTTTCGAAGCTATGTAATCGTCTTTTTTCTCCCCGCAGGTATTGTCAGTCTGTGTGTTAACAACAATCCTTGGTTGTATATTTGGGTTGAAACCAAGCTGTGCCAAAGAAGGTAATTACTACAGTTATTAGTGTGTCTGTGTGCACACATGGGTGTGTGTTGCCATTTAGTCCTCTTCAGAATGTGATTGGAAAAGCGCCATGTCCTAATCTGTGGGTACTCCAGAGTTACTGCAAATTTGATACTGGTTTGAGTCTTCTTAAAGTTGTTTGATTATTTTAGACATGTAATATTTTACTTAGTTGTAAAATGTCATCGTAAAACAACGAAGAGGGGCTATGACCAAAAAATCAACCAAAGAGCGAACCCCCAAAACAACATAAAGTAAATGAAGAGCAGTGAAACAAACAAGCCAATATTGCCTACATGTCTGGGGTTGCACCCTGGAGCCGTCTCCTTGACTTTCTCCAGGGACTCCCAGGACACTCTTTTTTTCCCAAGGAGTTAGTTGCTGAAGCAGCCTGGAAAGGTTACTTGGTAACCAGTTAGCATTGCTGGGCAACCAGAAATTTATCATTACGTGCCCTTACAGCTTTTAAAATTACGGGCATTGGTGGTTTCAAAGCCATAGTGAAATGACAGTTGTAAGCTTCTACATATATTTTTTTTCTTTATATTAAGTGCAGAAATCTATCCAGCATTGATGAGATTTACTATAAATAATAAAACTCTGAATTATTTTGGCTCTGAGGTAGGTTCCCCCCCACCTGCCCCTCCGTCTTGTGAAATCACTGATGGTCTTCCTAGGGAATTCAGTTTTGAAAACTGAAAAAAATATTTTCCTGTTCAACTCTTCTACAATTGTAATATTGGTCATTTAAAAATGTTTCTGACTTTTAATTTTTCACTTATTGCTTAAACGAATTAAATGTAGTAATTTCATGTTTTTGGTCAGCAGTCTATCCAGAGCAAAACTGTCTAAATTTAACAAAATTAAGTAGCTACAGCCTTTAATGTTCATCTATGCATATGAAGTAGTTCACTTTGAGGTTAGTTTAACACATAAAAGTAGAACGGAAGGATTAAAAAAACAATTTTAATCTAAACCTAACATAGTGTACATAGTATTTTTAAAATTTACTAGGTGCTTTTTAATCAACTTCAAAGAGTTCCCCTGCCCAGGTCAGCGATGGTAGTTTTTCTGACCTTAGAAATTACTATTATCATTTCATATCTTTAAAATTGCCAAATTTCCCAGTCTCATGAGAGTTAAATTCTATGGCAGTGTCTTCTTGGGTCAGGAGACCACTAAAGTCAGGAGCTAGGATTATTCATTGTTTTCTGTTGTACCTGCATTATTTTACAAGGGGTTTTTTTTCCCCTCACCATCCTGATATTTTAGTAATCTGATGAAAACCTAGCTTTTTCCAGGTGTGAAGTAAACACAACATAAGATTATTGTATTTAATTAAAAGTTTTCCTTCCATGTCCACCCTTTATCCATTTAACAAAAACTTACTGGCCCCAGCTGTAGTCAAGCATCTTGCTGGCTGCCAGGGATACAGTATGCTGGCAAAATGCAGGTGTGGTCTTTGTTCTCAAGAAGTTGGTGGTCCAGGGGTGCCTCAGTGGCTCAGTTGGTTAAGCGCCAACTCTTGATTTCGGCTCGGATAGTATTCTCATTGTTTGTGAGATCGAGCCCTGAGTTGGGATTCTCTCTCTCTCTCTACCCCTCACCTGCGTGCACTCACTCTCTCTAAATGAATGAGTGAATGAATGAATGAATGAATGGAAGTTGGTAGTTCAGTGTGAGGCTGGGATATTAACCAAATACTCTAGTTCAAATGGAATTAAGTGACTGAGGGGAATGACAAGGTTTTATAAAAGCTTAAAACAAGGAAATCGAACCTTGACTGGGGAATGTAGGAACCAGGTTGGATCTGAAGGTGAGATGGGTATTTTAGGTGACGGTGGGAGGGACAGACCTGCAGAATGTCCTGCATAAGCACATTGCTTCTTCTTTTTATTTAAAAACAATTTTTTTAATGTTCATTTATTTTTGAGAGAGAGAGAGAGAGAGCATAAGCAGGGGAGGGGCAGTGAGAGAGGGAGATACAGAACCTGAAGCAGGCTCTAGGCTCTGAGCTGTCAGCACGGAGCCCGATACGGAGCTTGAACTCACAAACTGTGAGATCATGACCCGAGCCGAAGTCAGATGCTTAACCTACTGAGCGACCCAGGTGCCCCCATTGCTTCTTTTATGCACCAAGAATGACAGTAAGGTGAGTCGGGTATTCTTTCTCCCTCTGAAATACTCAGATGATTACTTTTAAAATCTTTTCTCACAGTTTGAAATTTTACAGAACGTTATGTAAGCATAAGACATTCAGAACAAGTCCTTATTCGGAGCAGTGCCTGGGTGGTTCAGTCGATTAAGCATTTGACTTGATTTCCACTCAGGTCATGATCTCACGGTTTATGAGTTTGAGCCGGCATCGGGCTCTGTGCTGACAGTGTGGAGCCTACTTGGGATTCTCTCTCTGCCCTTCCCTGCTCTCTCTCTCTCCGTCTCTCAAAATAAATAAATAAACTAAAAAAAAAACAAGTCCTTATTTTGACTTTTCTTTACCATGCCATAGTATCGAAGTCTTATCAGACCCAGTAGGTTTTATAATAAATTTTAAAAATTCTTTTTTTTTTCCAATGGCAAGAGATAGAATCTTCTATTTGTGCCACTTTCTATGTGCATTTGTGAAGATTCTTGGATAACTTCATTACCCCATCTCTATTTTCTAAAGTAGGATTTGAATCTAACTTAGATGTACTAGTTGATGTTTACTTCGTGATTCTGTGATTAAAACATATAACTCATCAGTCAATATTTTCAGTTAAAAGTTGCAAAGGTCGCTGTTTTGAGAGAACATTTGGAAACTGCCGCTGTGATGTTGCTTGTGTTGACCTTGGAAACTGCTGTCTGGATTACCAGGAGACGTGTATAGAACCAGGTAAATGAAAATATGCAGGGGAAAAGGTGATGTTTGGACATTAGTAAAAGATCAAAAAGAAAGTTCTACATCTTTTAGAAATGTGATTTATCTCACTCACTTGAGATTTTTAAGAAATTTAGCCTTTGTATTTCCTTAGAGAAAAAATTTCACATATTCTGCCTTTGTTAAACACTATGAATAGCAAAATTGTGCCTGTTTTTAGTGTATGCCAAGAGCCTGTATAATCTAATTTGCACTTAAACTTCAAAAAGGCTTCTTGAGGTTTATGAGTATTTTCAGTGTGGATGGGCTCATTAAAACAAGAATTCTTAGACATCCACTTCTTTTTAGTGAAGTATAGTTGACACAGAATGTTACTTTAGTTTCAGGTGCACTTAGTTATCTACTTACACTTTAAAATAAAACCATCAGAATATGTAAATTTTCCATTTGGTTTGGATTTCTCTGCATAGGACATGGATATTGACTATTTAAATGGGGTAAACCAGATTCAGATTAAATTTTGAGAACCCTAAAAATGGCTGGTGGAGAAAGCCAAGATCTATATATGAATTATATAATAATCATGTTTGTCCATGTTTTCAAAGGATGGAATTCTGGTTTTTTTAGTGAAATAATAACAGTTGTTGTTTGCATGCTTTCTGTCTGTTAGTTCAGGTCGACCACTGTGGTGGCAGATTCTGTGAGTAACTGTGACTTATGAAATAGTTCACTGTTGGGGTGCCTGGGTGGCTCAGTCGGTTAAGCGTCCGGCTTCAGCTCAGGTCATGATCTCATGGTTCGTGGGTTCGAGCCCCACATCAGGCTCTGTGCTGACAGCTAGCTCAGAGCCTGGAGCCTGCTTCGGATTCTGTATCTCCCTCTCTCTCTGACCCTCCCCTGCTCATGCTTTCTCTCTGTCTCTCAAAAACAAATAAAAAACATTTAAAAAAATGAAAAAAAAAAGAAATAGTTCATTGTCTCTCCTAGATTGTGCTCTAGAAGAGAACAGTTCTGTGTCTACTTCATAGGTGTTAAATTGGGACTGTAACACGTCTTTTGTTGTTCTTTGTTTCTAGAACATATATGGACTTGCAGCAAGTTCAGGTGTGGTGAGAAAAGATTGCCCAGAAGCCTTTGCTCCTGTTCAGATGACTGCAGAGACAAGGGTGACTGCTGTGTCAACTACGGCTCTGTGTGCCAAGGTGAGGTTCCCTTGCACCCATCGGTTCTGCAGCAGCTCGACATCCTCCTAGGTGTTAACTGGGTTTTGCACAGGTGTTATTTTTTATATTAGGAGTTATATTTGTTGACCAACTATCTTAGCTGAAAAAATATTTTAAAAAACATCTTATTAGAGTTAAATTCAAATAAAGAAGGTATGTAATGAATCTTGTACCCATCAATCTGTTTATCACTGTTATCTACACAGGGCAAATCTTGTTCTAATCTATAGTCACTCATTCTCCTGCTACCATCCCTTCATGTTATTTTGATATTAGCTACATACTTAATGTCGCCTTGTGGCAAGATCACTTTTGCAGTCTTGGCTATCTTTATGTTCCAGGTTCCCTCATAGTAAATGAGGGCAATGGCTGCCATGTGTTGAAAGAGTCGATGTGAAATTACTGCCCAAGGTTCTAGGGTATCATGTAAACTGATGCTATTGCGAGGTTTTGTCCAACCGTTACAGGGTTTTTTGAAACTGATAAGAGAGGAACTAAGACATCAAGAATTTAATGCTAGAAGCTGGTAGGTGGATAAAAGGAGGGTTGTAAATGTTGGTTGAAAATAGGAACAACTTGAAAATGGAAAAGATGCCTTTAAGTTCTCACAAATACAGTAATATGTTTGAGTCTTGCATTTAGTCTTAGTTCATTTTTTTTCTTCCTGATATCAACTAACTCTTATTTTGAAAAATAATAACTTAATATATTTATTATATTTCCCTAGACTCATGACCCATATTACCTACATGTGTGTTAACATATTTTGTTTTTGGAATCTTTCCTAAGATGTCTCACAGTATCACAGTTACTGTCACTATTCAATATGTTCACCTTGTTTTATTTCTTGAAAATTTTTTAGGAGAGAAAAGTTGGGTGGAAGAAACATGTGAGAACATTGATGAGCCTAAGTGTCCAGCAGGGTAAGATGATATTCTGAGATACTGTTTCTTTTAAGGTACTATTTTTTTCTCTTTCCAAGTTGAAAAGATAAAAATAATAATTGATCATTGATTCATTAAATGTTATTTTTAGTCAGGCCTTGTGGTGGGCACTTGTAGTACAGAGTTGATTAATGAATGATCCCCACTCCGGAAGCTAATGGAAAAAAGAAAGGTCATGACTATTTAGTCTTTAGTATTCAAGAGGGTTGGTGGAAGTGTTTTGTCTTTCTCTTTAGGAAGAAAGTCCCTTTACTTTCATTTGTAGTTTTGAGAGTTAAACCTGTAACAAGTTACTTTATAGCTTCCTTTTTATTTTTTGTATTTTGGTTCACTTATAAATTAGGGGGATAAGCAACGTGTCTGTGAGAGAATGTTGCATAATTTTTATAATTCATATTTGGTTTTTTTTGTCCTTAAAGTATTTTACACAGTACCTTATGTATACTAGGCCATCAAAAAAATCTTGTGTGGGATTCAAAGGGGGAAATTTTGTGAAGAAGTAACATATATTTATCTTTGCTCCTCTTGAGATCTACTACTTCATATAATTTGATTTATTCATCTTCAGAAACATCTTTTTACCTTTTTAGAGTAATAATTTTCCCCAAACTATTAAAAATCTTAAAGCTGTACTTTAGCTTATTTTGTTTGTGTATATAATTTGTATTTGCTTTTTAAGATGTGTATTTTTTTCTTTTGGATGAGAGAGTACTTTTTTTGTTTAAAACAACAGTAATAGCAGACCAAACCAAACCAAACTAAACTCAAACCAAAAAATTCTAACAGAAGAGACTTTTTCAAAGGGGACTGTCCTATACCTTGAGCTGTCTTTTAAGTTCAAAGTATTTTGGAAAATTTAGACTTAGTAAATTTTGAATCTTTCTTTTCCTTCTACATATTGATCATTATTTTCAGTTGTAATGTTGATCCTTTTAGGGGAAATGTAACTATTCTTTTCTTTCCAATAAGATCATAATTTAGAACATGTGTTATTTTACTAGAAGTTATTAGACCAGTTTATTTAGCTAATGGTGCAATAAACTGTTTATGTTGTATGTTGATTGAATACAAATAATTTTATACAGTGATGGACCATTGAGACCCCAGGCAGTTGGTTCTGGAATCTTCCAGCTGAGCTATGGTACAAATACTAGTTAGTGGAAATCACATACAAATTTTTATTTTCTTCTTCCTTTTGTGTTTGTGTGCGAGAGTAAGCTAGGAGGAGGTAGAATTGAAAAAGGCAAGGAGAGTCAAGCATTTGCTCTCAAATTTTAAATTACTAAGTAAGCTTTAAGTGGAAAGTTTTTTCACAGTTATCCTGCAGTGTTCAACTTCCTCCTGTGTACCAGATATCATTAGAAGTTCAAAATTTTTGAACCATGCCCGTTCTGGTTTGGCCATGTAACTCTTTTCCATAGTTATTCACTTTGACTGGCACATCATTGTACGTGGGTTTTGTTTTTTTTTTTGCCTCCTTTGGATTTGCACACCACATACATTGTGTGTGTGTGTGTGTGTGTGTGTGTGTGTGCATGCACACATGCCCTCATTGTTCATTTCTAGCTTTGGATCATTTCTTTGTTGTTTATTTATTTAAATGTAGTGCATACATCTCAAACTTCTCTACTAAATGGTAGTATCTTAGAAATATAGTAAATTTATTTATGTTTTTTTAATTTTTTAATGTTTATTTTTGAGACAGAGAGACAGAGCATGAGTGGGGGAGAGGCAGAGAGAGAGGGAGACACAGAATCCGAAGCAGGCTCCAGGCTCTGAGCTGTCAGCACAGAGCCCAATGCGGGGCTCGAACTCATGGACTGTGAGATCATTACTTGAGCCGAAGTCGGACGCTCAACCGACTGAGCCACCCAGGCACCCCAATATAGTAAATTTAAAAACCAAATATTATATATAATTTTTGTGATATGAGGAACCATCTATTACATTCATGTAGAAACAATATCCAAAAGTGGTTGTTCAGGAAAAAAGCTCGATGGTAACAGAAACATAATTTAGAAAATGCTGTTTATTAACATTTATTCTCCTGCAAATTGGGAAAATATTATTACATTTTAGTAGCCTTTGGTCCAGCTTTTGGAATAGCAGGAACCATGAATGATGTTCTCCATATGGTGGCTCAAAATGATATAAATGCTTGATAAATGCTCTTAGATGATATATGTATACATGGAAAAAAAACAGCATATACATGAATATAAATGTAAAATCTCCTTTATAAGGATGCTCATTGAGCTTGTTAGTTTACTTTTCCCCTGGATATATATCTTCCTTCTGCTTCTTTAAACATTGTTTTTTTGATTTTTATTTTGTTCTGTTTTGTTCTTTCTCATTACCCAGGTTTGAAATGCCTCCTACCCTCTTATTTTCTTTGGACGGCTTCAGGGCAGAATATTTACACACTTGGGGTGGCCTTCTTCCTGTTATTAGCAGACTAAGTGAGTAACTTCGGAATTCACTGTTGGAGTGTCACAGTTTCAGTGAGACAGACTAGGGAGGCAGTCTTTTTTTGGAAAAATACTGGCAGAATGTGTTTTACCAAACCTTTCTGTGGTGAAGTAGTTGCAGCTAATGATAAGGAACTAGTCTCCAATATTGTAATTACTTTGAAGTTGCCTTTTAAATACTTCTAAGATAATACAGATATATGTGTGTGTGTATATATATATATATATATATACATACATACATACACACACATATACATATATACACATGCATAATATGTGTATATATACAATTATATATAAATATATACATACACACATATAAATCTGTATGTTTTTTTTCTTAGAATTTTGGATTTCTTTTGTGGAAAAATCATTTATTTATTAATTTTTATATCTTCAAATAGATTTCAAAAGCTGAAGGTATTTCTGATATGATTCTAATAGTGTAACATTGAATATTTGCTAGCTATCCTATAGTACCACGTGGCATCCTTCCAAATTCTTTTCTTCACACAAGGCCTTAATTGAATGATTATTCTGTAAATTATTGATACACTAGTAGAATCGTCTTTTCTTAGTATTAATGCCAAATTTTAAATCACATTAACCCGCAGTTATATGGGTATCACTTGTATCATCATTGTTATTGAAAAAGGAAAGAAAATAGTTTATGGGTATAAAAATTGTAGAACTTTGCTCACTGTCAGTGATCAATAGTTAAGTAATTCCAGTGGAACACTAAACTGAAATGGAAGTAAATACAACTGTTTTAGAGTTCTGAATTCTAAAATATTATTTATTAGGCTTGAGTGTATAAGATTAGTTTAAACATTAAAATCACTCTCAGTAAATACATGTGTACATTTACTATACTTCTTTTATGACAAACCAAAATAATTTGAGGAAATCTTTTTAAAATTTCAGGTTTTTTAAAAATGTTTGTTTATTTTGAGAGACAGAGACAGACAGAGAGAGTAGAGTGTGAGCAGGGGAGGGGCAGAGAGAGGGAGACACAGAATCCGAAGCAGGCTCCAGGCTCTGAGCTGTCAGCACAGAGCCCAACGCGGGGCTCGAACCCATGAACCGTGAGATCATGACCTGAGCCGAAGTCAGACGCTTAACCAACTGAGCCACCCATGTTCCCAAAATTTCAGCTTTTAATTTCGACCTAGAAGAAAATATTTTTATAAATAATCACTTGACATGGAAAAAAAACCAGTCTTTAGCAGAAAGCATGCAAGGGCAAGGAAGGCTCTATTCTTATGAGGCCCATGGGCTTTGAAGCTTGAATGTGCCCCTTTGTTACCATTAAGAGGAAAGTTTGTTTCAATGGCACCAAACATCGCATCCTGAGTTCAGAATTAAGAAGCTGTGACTACCTGTATGTGAAGTTTAAGAGAAATCTGTACACCATTTGCCTGAGCTCCAGCTTTGGATAATTGGGGAATATAATGTATAATTCTGCACTGTTTGGATGGCATTGAGATAGACAGACACATGACAGACCATCTGAGGAACATTTTTTGGCAATGATGTATTGAAATGCTAGAATCATTAGATTTATGTATTTTTTGTTTTCAGTAGTAGAGGCAGGAGAAAATGAGCATGACACCAGGGCTAAATCTGGAACAGTCTGATTTCTGTGCTTTCTCTGACTTGAAGCCAGAAGATGCCGTTTTTGTCACTAGAAGAGTGTTGAGTATGTCCAGAGTGAGCTGGTTCTGGATTTTCAGACTGGGACACTACACCCCAGCTACAGCTTTCCTTATTATTTTTTTATTTAAATTCAAGTTAGTTAACATACAGTGTAGTCTTGGCTTCAGGAGTACAATGCAGTGATTCATCACTTACATACAGTGCCCACTGCTCAAGCCATCAAATGCCCTCCTTAAGGCTCATCACCCATTTAGCCCACCCCTCCACCCAACACCCCTCCAGCAACCCCTAGTTTGTTCTCTGTATTTAAGAGTCTCATATAGTTTGTCTCCCTCTCTGTTTTGGTCTTATCTTTCCTTTTCTTCCCCTATGCTCATCTGTTGAGTTTCTCAAATTCCACATCTGAGTGAAATCATATGATGCAGTTTGTCTTTTAAAATTATCTCTTATAATTTACGTATGTGACCACCGAGTAATGTTATACAAAGATCTAGTAGGCATCGTTATTACAAATGGTCCATCCGGAACTTAATGTTGTTGATAAGTATGAGATAATTATTTCACAGGCTTAATTATTTTGTTTAATATTTATCTGAGAAAATTAACTTTAACATTGAATTTGAATCTACAGTGTTGCTTTATAATTAACCCTAAATTTTCACATGGTTGTAAATCCCTTCTGGGTTAATTTAGACTAGCTTGGTACCAAAGCTAGATGAAGTAAACAGATTATCGATTGCATTTACTAACGGTCTTTAATTTTTTTCCTTTGTAGAAAACTGTGGAACATATGCCAGAAACATGAGACCAGTATACCCAACAAAAACTTTTCCCAATCACTACAGCATTGTCACCGTAAGCTCCAAGTTTCAACTTCTTTATGTTCACAGAAGCGAGATGTAAATGTTACATTTTGCGAGGGAATAATTAGACATCAGATCGGAAAAGAATAACTTTTTTCCAATATGTAGTTAAGCAAGGAAACCTAGGTTTTGGTCTTTGCCTTGCCACCAACTAGCTATAGTTGGAGGAAGGTCCCTTTCCTTCTGGCCTCAATTTTTCCATTTGAAAAGAGGTGACTAAAGACTCCAAGAAATGAGTTGTTGGTTTCCTTTCAGCTTTAAGATTCTCCAATTTTTGTGTCTTATTTCTTTTTATGGTTTTGTAGCTTGGTTTATTGGTACAAATCTGTTCTACACTCACAGATTCTCAACTTGTTCCAGTCATCTTGATGTATGAGTTTAAGCAAGCCACTTTGCCTGACTCTAGATAGGATTACAGCCCTGTTTTTGTTTCAAAGTTTGCCAGTTTAATTGGAGTCCAGGAAAAAAGTCAAATTCATTAGGCGTTAGGGTACAAGTCAGAAAACGAATTTGTTAGCTTGTATTAATGCAAGCTCTTCTCAGACTCAACCAAAACAGAGTTTGTTCTACAGAAATGCTTTACTCAGCAATGCAGAGAAAACAGAGCAATTTTTTAGAAATTGAAGAGGCTGCCTATTAATATAGGTCCTCATCCATAGCATTCCTACTTACTTTCTCCTGTTACATAATTTAAAGCACAAATACTATATAAAATCTTGAGTGGTTGGTTGTATTTTAACAATCTCATAGCTTTGTTCTTCCCCGCCTTAAACTATGTCAAGTTCCTTATAGCTTCAGTTACATGTTTGCCTTTGATGATTTTGGTTTGTGACTTTATTTAACATTAAAAAAACTTACAACTTGCATAAATAAAATCTGTTTTTATATTTTTTAGGGACTTTATCCAGAATCCCATGGCATAATTGACAATAAAATCTATGATCCCAAGATGAACGCTTTCTTTACACTTAAAAGTAAAGAGATACATAATCCTAAGTGGTACAAAGGAGAACCAGTGAGTTGTTTGTTTGTTTTAGCTACTAAGATAGTTTTTTTTTAGTTGTTCTCCTCTATTTCATTCAGAGTAAAATACCAGATTTATGGAGCTTTTAATAACCTACTTCATTTATTGTGTCTGTGGCCATCCTTTTGTAAATGGAGATGGATGCTGATAATCTTAAACACAGCTTGTATCATTGTGTAATGAGAGTAGTTTATTTCATAACTGGGTTTGGTAATTCTGAACCATTTTTCTTTTCTGCTTGATTCCACCTTCTTGTACTATTAGTGTATAGTGGTTGTCAGGGGGCAATATTTTGATCCGTACAAAACCAATTGTTTCTGAAAGAAGTAAACTTTGACTTCATTTTTATTTGCTAACACAAAGATTCTTTCTGGCCATGATTTAGATGTGTTCTCTGTATTTTTCAGAATTTCCACAAAAATCCATGGGGTCTCTTTTAGATAGTCTTGATATTCCTCTTAGAAGGAAAAAGAGCACGATGTGTAATTTACAGGGTATAAATTCAAAATTTAGTGCTGATACTTAAAGCTATGTGACTTTGGGCAACTTATTGTTTGCCCATATTTATCTTCATATTTATATGAAATTTTCTCATATTTATACTGTAGATAATACTGTTAACTACCTGATGGGGTTATTGTGAGGATTATCTAAATTAATACTTGGGATGCTTATGGGGATACTATTTAGAACTATAATTGGCAATAAGTGCTTAATAAATATTAGTTACATAACAAAAATGTCAGCAAATTAAACACATGTATATTTGGGATTTTTTTTTTCTTCTTTTAAGGGGAACCCCTCAAGTAGGGGTGTGGCTCTGAAAGTTGCAGACTTTCAGAGTTGTTGACTCAGAACATATTAAGTGATTATTTTATAGCCTCTCTGCTTGTTAACTTCAAACATATTCCAGCACTTGAAAGAAACACACTGTTACATGAACATGTACTTTCCTAAAAGATGAACAGTTGTGTAATTTTCTGACTTGCCTTCATTCTCTTTCCCAGATTTGGATCACTGCTAAATCTCAAGGCCTGAAAAGTGGCACCTTTTTTTGGCCAGGATCAGATGCCAAAATTAATGGAATTCTCCCAGACATCTATAAAATGTATAATAGGTATGTATAGGTGCACTTTTTCAGAACAGCCTGTTTATTTTTTAATCTCAGCTTCTCCTTTTTACTAAATTCTAAGTTCTAGCATTTGCATGATATGTTGGCTGAAAAATCAGAGAACTCTATGTCAGATACCTTGTAGGTGGAAGGTAAATGAATTTTGAATGGATGGATGGACAGTAAAACTAGACAGTTTTTCTAGAGGTTTTCTAGAAAGTGCTGGTTACATGTTAGAGTTTGCATTCAGATCTTTGGGCAGGAATAAAAAGTGAAGTTGTGGTGACTGACTCCAACTTTTTAAGAGTCACAAGTGAGTGAGTTCTCCATGAGGTACTATTTCTGGAATGTGTGGACACATGGGTTATTCATGTGGTAGCAATTGCTATTCTCAGATACAAGAATAATGTCATCAAGTAGGTATAAGAAACACATTTTTAAACCTAGTTGCAGCTTTCATCGGGATGCTTATGGGGATACTCTTTAGAACTGTAATAAATGGCAATAATGTATATAACAAAATGTCAGCAAATTAGACACTTGCCTTTATTCTCTTCCCTAGATTAAAGCTTTCCCAGTGTAAAACTTAACTTTTGTTCCTTTATTGGGAAAACAAACTTGAGTTTTCAAATAAAATTTGTACATTGTTTCAAACACAATAAATGCATGTGATTGCTTTAGACTTTCAGTGCCCTTTTCAATAATAAAGACACTGACATTTTACACTCAAGACAGTTGTCACAGACTGTTTAATTTTGTTTATCCTTAATTTTAGTTCAATACCATTTGAAGAAAGGATTTTAGCTGTTCTTAAGTGGTTGCAGCTTCCTAAAGATGAAAGGTATGTAGATGACTCATTTGTATGGTAACTACTCCTTTGTTTTATAGAAATCACACAATATTTAAAAATAAGCAGCAAGAAAACTTTGCAGTTTGCTCTGGCATTTTATATCCAAATGAACTCTTTAGGGAGCTGTTATAGCCACCATCTTGAAGAACTCCAAACCTGCAAATTATTTCTCAGAAAGTTTAGAAATGTTACCCCAGTGTTGTAGACTTTTTAACCACTATCAATTGTTAAATTATTCTTTCTATTCTGTTTTACAATGTGTTTATAAAATATTACATTTTGATGCTGTTTGATTTAGACCACACTTTTACACTCTGTATTTAGAAGAACCAGATTCTTCAGGTCATTCATATGGACCAGTCAGCAGTGAGGTAAGTACCTTTTTATCAGTGATTACTTCATGAAACATGGTGTCATCCAACTAAACCTTGCTTTGAAGCCCTTCTTTTTTTAAATTTTTTTTAATGTTTTTTAATTTATTTTTGAGAGAGAGAGAGAGACAGCATGAGCAGGGGAGGGTCAGAGAGAGAGGGAAACACAGAATCCGAAGACAGGCTCCAGGCTCTGAGCTAGCTGTCAGCACAGAGCCCGATGCTGGGCTCGAACCCATGAACCATGAGATCATGACCTGAGCCGAATTCGGACGCTTAACCAACTGAGCCACCCAGGCGCCCCCCAGATTTGCCCTTCTTAAAGAATAGGTGCCTCTTTGGTGCCATCTCGTCAGATATAAGAGAGAAGACAGAGAGGGAAGGTGACTGTCCATCTAGGTCTCTATTTACTCTCTGTGTTCTTTCCATCAAAATCCATCTCCAGCAGCTCTAATGTAGTTAGTAATTCCATGTGCCCTTGCTCTGCTTCTGTCCTTCAACTAAGCAAAAATGCTCCTTAGAGGTGGGGTAAGGAAGACACATGGCCAGCAATGTGACCATGTTGTAACTGGTGACAGGGAAATTTTGTCTCAGTGTTATCTTGGTTTGACAGTTGACCAGATGCTAGTGTAATTTTTATTCTTTCCCTAAATTCACTGACACTTACGACTCATGTCTAGGTCAATTGTACTACAAGTAAGTCTAAGGATCATTTTGTAATTGTTTGATTATCAGATCATATAAATCATAAAATCGGTGCTGCCTTTTTTAATTTCACTAAAGATTTTCTAAAGGACTACTTTTGTGATTCATCTTCGTTCAAAATTGAGCTCATTACTTTTTATATCATAGTCACCAGCTTGTAAACTCTGTTCAATTCTAATATTCCTGGCACATCAAAACCTACTTTATTTTAATACTTAAAAACTCCAACTTGCATGACTTGGGTAGCTTTGAGTGAAAGACCATATTGAAGGAGGTTGTTTCATTATTACAGTGGAATAAATTAACTATAGAGATAAGACTGATTGATACATTACAGAAAGCACATGTAGAGCTTCCTCAGGTGGTTTGCAAGGAGAGCCAAAAAGAGAAATGTCAAAAGCAAGTTGCTAAAATCATTTGCTATTCTATGTCCTTGTGATATACGTGTGCAGAATACATGCAGTTTGTAAGGAAATAATGGGTTGTATTCCTAGGAGTTCTAATTTAAGAAACTGTTTTTCAATGTTTATTTATTTTTGAGAGGGAGAGAGAGAGAGACAGTGTGAGCGAGGGAGGGGCAGAGAGAGAGGGAGGCAAAGAATCTTAAGCAGGTCCCAGGCTCTGAGCTGTCAGCACAGAGCCTGATGTGGGGCTCAAACCTACAAACTGTGAGATCATGACCTGAGCCACAGTCGGAGGCTTAACCAACTGAGCCACCCAGGCACCACCTAGGAGTTCTAATTTTAAAAATCAAACATAAAGAACTATAAAAAGCATTTCATGAATAATTTTTAACATTCTTGGCAATTGAGGCAATCAGATCAGCTAGTGACATTTCCAATCCTTAGGATTGAGCATGTATGGGATTTGGGCCCTTCTTTTTATTAATGGTCATTGTCTTAACCTGACATGTCCCAGCCTAATGTAAATCAGTTCATCATAGTAGTTGCATCCACCGAACTTTTCCTTTATTAACAGAGATAGCTTTACATAGAAATAGCCATTACTATGGAATCCATCCTGTGAAATTGCTTCCCTTTCCTAGGTCATAAGAGCATTGCAGAGGGTTGACAACATGGTTGGCATGCTGATGGATGGTCTCAAGGAGCTGAACTTGCATCAATGCCTGAACCTCATCCTTATTTCAGATCATGGTAACCTGAATTTTCATCATTTACTCTTCAGGTTAAATGGTGTCCCCCCCCCCCAAAAAAAAAGGTTTCCTTGATTGGTTATTGTTTGATTATTTCTTCTGATTGTTATAGTTAATTCTTTTTTTAAAATGTAGTTTGTTGTGGAAAGTGTTTAGGAAAAAATTATATAGAATATAAAGTGTAAGTAAAGCACAGAATTCACAGCTATCAATGATATGCACCCATCTCCTGGTTTGAGGAAGGTTTACCTCAAATACGAGGAATTTTGAATAGTTAAAAAAAATTTTTTTTAATATTAAATTTTGGGAAATGTAGCATAACAATTTTAGATTTAATTTGAATCCATTATTACCTACTTCTGTTTTCTTTAGCATAATAAATCTGATTTTAGAAGTAGTATATATTTTTGTACCATGTTAATTTCATTTTTTACTTGTTTTGACCTTTAGAACATGTTTGTGTAACAGCCTTGGGAGTACAGAAGCAATGAGTGTACAAGAAAATGGAAAACAAGTTCTTTTTTTTTGTTTTTTCTTGTTGTTATTGTTTGTGTCAGAAATAATTACTAAAAGCTATTTCTAGAAATAGCTGTAAAAAGTTCTGTTCCAAAGAAAGTGCATTTCTGAAATGAGACTGAGGATTTTATCCTACCAGTTAATATTCTAGGTGATCTTGGGAAAACAGTTAGGCTTTACTATTTAGTCTGAAGCTGTGATATCCCTCCTCACTCACATAAAGATACTGTAATACCTAAATAAGAAGAAACATTAAACTAATTGTGGATGAAGGGGAAAAGATTTTTTTTAATTGAAGTGGTAGATATAGCTGAAATTCTGTGTCATACCAACTAGATGTTCAACTCACAAGAGCACTGACAACATATTTATTGAATTAAATTCTGGAAGTGAAAGAAATTCTCTTCTATGTGTTAAATTCTTTATTAAAGTCGCAACATGTTTGGGAATTTTTTTCCTCTAGGCATGGAACAAGGCAATTGCAAAAAATATGTGTATCTGAATAAATATTTGGGAGATGTTAAAAATATTAAAATTGTATATGGGCCTGCAGCTCGCTTGAGACCCTCTGATGTCCCAGATAAGTACTTTTCATGTAAGTATACATGGATGCTAACTTTGAATATGATTACATTCAGAATACATTCCTCTAAATTATTATATCTCCATACTAAAGTGCATTAAGTTAATTTCCTTTTCATGATTAAATCTCCAATGCAGATCTTCTGCACCCAAAGGGATTTTATACAGGACACAGATCCAACCACTTATTTATGTTTTTCATTGCTAAGCATATTATGTGTGTGTTCAGTACATTTTTATGTTGTAGTGTGTATTTTACTTGTATTAGGTTCGAGATTACTTGTACTAAAAAAAACAAACAAAAACAAAACTTAAGAGAAAAGTTCAGCTGCATTTATTCAAGTTTAATTCATGACATTACATTAAAATAGCTTAGAGCTCTTATAAAATAATATTCTGTTACAAGGAGGAATGCAGGAAATTCTATAATTCTTATAATTCTACAAACAGCTGGTTTTTGTCTTCAGAAATGACTTTCTTTTACCATTCCAAAACACAATAAGAATGTGTTTCATAAACAGAGAAGAAGAAATTTCAATTCTGTCTTGACCACATGTGCAACCCAAACTGCCAAGAACTCTTTTAAAACATTAATTCTTTTCCAAGTCAAATCCGTTTCCTAACTGTTTGCACCTCTGTTATATCCTGCTTTTTGATTGCCATCCTTCATAATTCTCACATACCTAGAGCCAGTCTTATTTATCTTTTTGTTACAGTTAACCTTGAAACAGAAAGAAAAAAAAAACTTTACTGATATTTATCAGAATTGGTTAGGTTTGGAAACTGCAGTGCTGAATATTCTGGTAGATACTATTGAATATTCATGAGGAGAAATAGATTCACTGCAGGAAAGTGGTTATGCAAATAGTAATCATTATATTAACATAGTAACACTAAGCATAGACTTTATATATGCATGGCAAGTTTTCATTAGTGTTTTTTTTTAAACTATAAAAGTAGTATACAACTGTTACAAAACCTGTTATAAAATCATATAGATGGAGGCAGTGCCCAGAGATGTTTAGGATGGGATGGCTAAACTTTGACCACACCCTTCTCTCATTAGGCCTCTGTTTCCCAAATTAAAGCAAAAACTATATCTATATTTATTTATAAATATACATACATAAAATATATATACAAAACATTTTATTTTATCTGAAACTTTTTTCCAACTTTTATAAAGTATGGCTAGAAGAATCTTTGGAAAGCTAGACATATATTGATTTGTAGCACAGAAGACACTAAGTAAATCTGTCTTGACCACATGTGCTATGCAAATTCACATATGCAAATTTGCTATGCAAATTCAGTTACAAAACTAGTCTACTTGCCCTCTCTTCTAAGTTCCCCAGTGTCCTTTTTATTTGGAAATTCTGGAATTATCAAATATCAAAATATATAAAGTAAAAAGTAACAGTTTCCTTAAGGTCCCTAATTCACACCTCATTTCCTCTCTCTAGAGATTAAACACTCTTAGGTTTGGAATGTCTTCCCAGGTATCTGCTATGTGTATATAAAACACGTTTTTAAAAAAATTGTTACACTATGGAATCATACTAGACCTAGATGCATGGACATGCAGATGGATGGCCAGATGAATGGACACACATATGGATGAACAGATGGATGGATACATAGATATTCTGTTCCTTGTCTTTTCATTTAACAATATGACATGATTTCATAGGCGTGGGGTGATTCCTCACAATCTGTCTCATTTCTGCCACAGACTAATATATAATGATTTAAATAAGCTGTTTGGAACCTGCTTTGACATTTAGGTATAGAGTTTGAGTCTGACATTCAACATTTTTGTTTAATTTTTGTTTCTAATTGTAGCATACCATCAATGATTAATTCTTATCTTTGTCCCCCTTCAGTTGATTATGAAGACCTTGCCAGAAATCTTTCTGTGAGTGTATTTATTTTTCCATTATTTACTTATTGTTAGTTTTGTTTAATATATATTTATAAAAAAAAGTTCAGTATCTGTTCTTGGGATATTTTAGCATTAGCATTTTTGAGTATGTGGGCCAACATTTAAACGCCCTATAGTTTTTAAGGATTTTTAAGGACATACCCCAATAAACTAGCATTGAAAGTTTTTAAGGACTCATGTATTGTCATTGTTGAATTTTTATGACAGTAAAGAAATAATTGGAAAAAATAGAAGGGAAAAAGTCTATAGCTGTATCACCATTATTATATTTTTCCTACCAGTCTTTTTATGCCCATATAAAAAATAAGTTTTTGTCTTGGTGAGGAGTTATCTATAGTACATTTTTTACTTATGTTTGATTTATTTATTTATCTATTTATTAAAGTTTATTTATTTATTTTGAGAGAGAGAGCATAAGCAATGGAGGGGCAGAGAGAGGGAGAGGGAATCCCAAGCAGGCTCTGCACAGTGTGGAGCCTGATGTGGGGCTCCAACTCACGAACTGTGAGATCATGACCTGAGCCGAAACCAAGAGTCAGATACTTAACTGACTGAGCCACCCAAGTGCCCCGATATGTTTTAAATATTAAAGAAAATTCTTACCGTTGCAGTTATAAGAATGTTTGAAAATGGTAGTAACTCAAATATAACTGAGTGACATAGTCTAAGAGTTTTGGGTTTTTTATGTAGCAATTATGATTTCCTGTAAAAAATATGAATATTGAATAGTTGGGAATAGTCAATGTGTACAATATACAAGTAGTAGGAACTCAGTTATTTTTGCATCTGTGACTTACTGAGCAGACTGGTACAATTTTTATCAGAAAAAAAAATTCTTACAGAATTAGAAAACAGTTTCAAGAGAAGTTTATGGAAATAAGAGTTTTTCTTTACCTTCTGTAATTTCAGTGCCGGGAACCAAACCAGCACTTCAAACCTTACCTGAAGCATTTCTTACCGAAACGTTTGCACTTTGCCAAAAGTGATAGAATTGAGCCCTTGACATTCTATTTGGATCCTCAGTGGCAACTTGCATTGTAAGTTCTGATGGTTTCCAGGTAATACTAGCCTGATATGTTAGTCATTCAGTGTAACCATTGGGCTCTTTTAAACAATGTTGTTTTATGAAAACTGTGCAAATATGATTCTCTTCACTCTGTGTTGAAGTTTCTCAACCCGGGATTGACCTTTTGGGGTCAGACCATTCTTTGTTGTGGAGGCCTGTGCTGTGCATTGTGGGATGTTTGAAAGCATCCCTGGCTTCTACCCACTGGACAAAAAAACCACCTTTCCACAGTTGGGCCAACCAAAAATGTCTGCAGACATTGCCAGAGGTTCCCTGGGGAGGGCCATCCACCCCCAGCTGGGAACCACTCCTCTGCTCACATCCATATTGATTACTTATGTTCCATATTGGTGTTACCACTTGCCACTGTATCTCTTCTATATATTACGGTTATCCTAATAATACCTTCAGATCCAGCAAATAATTGGTAAAACCTCTTTATGACAATGAGCAATGGCTTTCTTCATTTTACAGAGTTGTTTTTTCACCTCAGTTTATTGGTGTGTTGGAAAATTATTTGGATGGTTAATATTGTTGATATCTCAAAACTTGATAATTAACTCTTTGGATGGTTGCCGGGAAGCCAGGGATGATAAATAACCCCTGTCAAGCAACACCTAAGCAATGAACCAGGATTCACTTAAGAGTTTCACTATCTCTACTTTTACTAGAGAGCTGTGCTTTTCATGTTTGGAAGAAAAACATGAAAGAAGGGATGGTCCTTGCCCTCATGGGAGAACTGATATTTTACGAACATCTATTATATTCCAAAGATTTCTTTAGGCTAAGCCATTTAATTTGCACAGACAACCCAATAGGACAAAATCGAAATGAAGATAAGATAACTACATTGCCAGTGTCACAGCTAGTAAATAGCATAGTCAGAGTTCAAAACTAGTTTTGTGTCAGTGGTTGGTGGTTTTCTCCTCTATGCCGTCCTGCGTTTCTAGTTGATTTGTCTGCAAAATAAAACATAAAGGTGACCCCTTAATGCTTTTCAAAGCCAGGTGGTTTTGTTTCCCATTTTTTGGTTTGTTTTAACAAAATAGTTACTGACTCTTTATTAACAGAAATAATGTCATGATTTAAAATTTTGCACTGTGAATAGACTTTACATCATTAATTCATATTATGTCAAAATTAGGAATCCTTCAGAAAGGAAACATTGTGGAATTGGATTCCATGGTTCTGACAATACATTTTCAAATATGCAAGTAAGTAAATCTGTTATACATAAAAAAAAATATGTATGTATCTCAAGAAAAACTGATATACAAAGTTTAGATTTAGAAGCATGGGTTGTGATTTTATGTCTTGGATGAGAATGAAGCATATGATTTTATATCACTGTTTTATTTTGGGCATTATATTAATAGAATTTTTTAAAATATTATATTCATGTTTCAGGCACGTATGACTTATTATATGACTTCTACCTCATACTAAATTTCTAATAACTCGTTTGCATATGTTTGTGTTCTGTTAAGAATATTGCTCCCCAGTAAATGGAAGCTAGTGATTTAATAGGTGAAAAGGTATCCTACTTGTTCTAAATGAAGATAATGCCTTACATTCTTATAGCAATTTAAAAGTTCAAAATATACTTGCAACAATTATTTAATTTGGTCCCTCCAGCACTGTGCAGGGTGGGCAGAGGGACGTTTATATCCCATTTCACAGATGAGAAACAATTTCATCATCCATTCTCTTCTGATTGTCAAGGCAGGAATTACAATAAAGCTGAGAGAAATATCCTACATGTCCTCAGATTACGTGTGCAACAGGGGTTAACACAATATCCTATGAAGTCCGTGGGCACAGTATTTTTCTGGTTCTTAATATACCCAGTTTATATATGTGCAATGTGGATAATATAATATAATTTTTTTCACCAGCTACATACATAGCTGATATGAACTGATAAACTGTTCCTTTTCTGGCCCATCTAGGCCCTCTTTATTGGCTATGGACCTGGATTCAAGCACAGCTTTGAAGTTGACACTTTTGAAAATATTGAAGTCTATAATTTAATGTGTGGTAAGTGTGAACAGGCTTTCATTTCTTCTGAAAACAGAGCTGGAATAGGATTATGAGAAGGAAGTCACACAATGGGCACCTTTGTAGAGATGGTGATGAGGTGAGACAGATCTTCACATTTTTAGCTTTTGCCTTCCTGACCCAGAGTCATTGCAAAAAAATACATGGATTATGCATTTGATTACGGATGTTTCTTCCAGTGGCTTGCACACAGGCAAACTGCAACACCTAGAGTTGTGGGGTCTGTACAGCCCCAGTGCCTAGCAGTTTGCCAGTCCTTTGGCTTAATTATATGACAACTGACTCAGGTTTGGGTGGGAAGCCCGAGAAACAGTTTGGAGTCTGTGAAGGGAACACAAAACAAGTGGAACCTCTGGTAGAAATAATAGTTGAATGGATGACAATGTCACAGTTGTAGAAAAGGAGGAGGACCCATTAGACACATTATTGATTTACTCTGTACTTTCTTAATTAATACCTTTATGGTTGGATATTATGTTTTAAATATTACTTCCTTTTTCTGATTATGATGCTAGGCATTTACAAAACCTTAAATATGTCCTAAGTATAATTCTTTCAGTGGGAGTCTATATACTTAAACGAATTAATATATCTTAAAGCACTTAAGACAGTGCCAGGCATATCCTAAGAGCTTTACTGTATAAGTGTTTGCTATTGTTATTATCAAGAGCATGAGTCTTAGACTCAGATAAAGCAGATTTTAAATTTTAGGTCTTACTACATTAGTAGCTTTGAGGCCTTGAGCAAAGCACTGTGATTATTCATCTACCAAATATTGAGAATGACTTATTAAATTGTTTTGAGGATTAATTAAGAAAAATCTATTAGCACAGTGATTGACGTAAGTATGCAGTGGTGGTAACTGTAGTTATTATACACTGTAAACTTCAGAAGTTTCCGTAGAGAAGTACAGCATATATATCAGTAATTCCATTAAGAATAGTGTAGTCATAAATGCGCTCAAGTTCAAGAGAGTTTTATAGTTTTATTTTAGGTAGAGAGTAAAGAACTCTTATATACATTTAGTTTTAAAAAGATAAAAGTAGTATAGTCTACCGTTTATTTGATTTTGAAACCTCTAAGTAACCATTTACCATTCTTGGTATTCATGCAGATTTATTGAATTTGACACCTGCCCCTAATAATGGAACTCACGGAAGTCTTAACCACCTTCTAAAGAATCCTGTCTACACCCCAAAGAAGCCCAAAGAATCCCACCCCCTGGTACAGTGCCCCTTCACAAGAACACCCAGATATAATCTTGACTGCTCGTGTGATCCCTCAGTAAGTATCGACAAACAGCACCCTCTGCATAGCGTGTATTATGGAAACGCTTCATGATCAAATTAAAATGTATGAGTGAGCATAAATATATGTTTATGTTTAATTCTAAAGTAACCCATGCACCCCTTTTATTATTTATTTTTCCTCTTCCTGGTTTTTGCATTTTCACATGTTTTTTAAAATTTTTTTAATGTATTTTTGAGAGAGAGAGAAAACATGGGCAGGGAAGGGGCAGAGAAGGAGACAGAATCTGAAGCAGTCTCCAGGCTCTGAGCTGTCAGCACAGAGCCTGATGCAGGGCTTGAACTCACAAGCTGTGAGATTGTGACCTGAGCCGAAGTTGGGTCACTTAGCCTACTGAGCTACCCAGGTGCCACTGTTTTTTTTTTTTTTTTAATTTTAATTTTATTTAGTTTTGAGAGAGAGAGAGAGAAAGTGCAAGTGGTGGGGGGGAGGAGGGGCAGGGAGCAGAGAGAAAAGGAGACCAAGAGTCAGAAGCAGGCTCTACACTGTCAATGCAGAGGCTGTCATAGGGCTCGAAGCCACAGGAACCATGAGACAGTAACCTTAGCCAAAGTTGGATGCTTAACTTTGCCCAGGCAGCCCTCACTTCTGTTTTTATCCCTTAGAGCTGTCACTTGACTTGGGTGCAGGTAGGGAGAAGTCCAGCTAAGTTCTGCGGCATCCTGAATCCTGGAATCTGGGCTATTATCATAGCAGTGAGGTCTTGATTATAAACCAATCACAGTATTCTTTTCCTAAAATATATCTCAGTTTATTTTAAAGTATTTTTAATGCTTATTTATTTATTTTGAAAGAGAGAGAGAGAGTTGGGGAAGGGAGAGAGAGAGAGTCTCAAGCAGGCTCTGCACTGTCATTGAAGAGCCCAGTGCAGGGCTCTGTCTGTGAACCCATGAGATGATGACTTGAGCCAAAACCAAGAGTCAGACTTAACCACTGAGCCACCCAGGCGCCCCTCAATTTATTTTAAATTTAGAGACAAAATAACATTTTTGGTATGAAATGGATAAATGACACTTTTTTTTAAGTTTATTTATTTATTTTGAGAGAGAAAGAAACAACGCAAACAGGGGAGGGACAGAGAGAAAGAATCCCAAGCAGGCTCCAAGCTGTAAACACAGAACCTGATGTAGGGCTCGTTCTCACGAACCATGAGTTAACGACCTGAGCTGAAACCAAGAGTCGGATGCTTAACGGACTGAGCCACCCAGGTGCCCCAGCACTGTTTCCTTTTTACTCCTATCTTAACATTTAGTTTTAAGAAGATAAAAATATGTGACAAGTGAACAAAATTGATAGTGTCCATGAAGATAGAGGTTTGGGGAGCAGTTGATTTTATGCCTTCCATTTTGTTTTAGGCTCATAGAAAGACTGTCAGAGCAGTGATAAAAATTATAAAGCAGCAATTCCTATTTTTCAGTGATAGTGTTGTGCTTATGTAACAGTTTTGTCTTTTTGTAGCTGTCATCCGAACTTTATCCTCTTCATCAAAAAAATCACTTTCACTTGTACAAGATGGTTTTATCATAGTCCCATGATGGAACAATTAGGCTGTAGAAATTGTTGACAAAATTAGAACACATCTCAAAACAAAAAAACCTGTCTGTCATTGCTTAAAATAGTATTATTAACATTTTAGGTTTTGCCAGTTGTGGACTTTGAGATACAGTTGAATTTGACCGTGGCAGAAGGTAAGGCATCTTTGCTCTTGAGCTCGGAATGTGGAAACAGGCTTTTTCTCCGCAGTGTCAACCACAGAGAACTGGTCTGGGGACATTAGCTGAGAATAACCAGTAACACAGAGGTAGTAGTGGAGGACCACCTGCTGAAACATGGGGATGGTCCTGCTCGACAGTCTAGACTGCGAGTCATAAGGAAAGAAGGGATAATTACAGCACATCATGTATTTAGTGGAAGCTAAATTACTCTTTATGAACAGAGTTGAGGTGATTCGAGATTTTGAAGATTTTTATAAGTTTTATAAGAGACCCTCAGATTTCCATTGAAAATACCTATTAAATTTCTATCTCATCTGGTTCTTAGTTAATTATAGGAGAGTATAAGTTGACTTATTTATCTAAGTTATTTCATCATAACTTTTTTTTTTTTTTTTGAGAGTACAAGCCAGGAGGGGCATGGCCACAGTGCTCCATGCAGGGTTAGATTACATGACCCTAAGATCATGACCTGAGCCAAAATCAAGAGTCAGATACTTAACTGACTGGAGTCATTCAGTTGCCCTGCTTCCTAACTTTTGAATGAAAATTAAGCATGTTTGTTTAATACATGGACAACTGAGAACATTTGTCAGCTGGGATTTGGATGTTCAGTGTCACTTTGATATGGTCTCTGATACACTTTGATGCAGTCTCTGATCCTTAAATTACTTGGCTCAGTTTTTTCCTTCTGGAATAAAGAGGTGAATTCTACATTAGAATTTGCCTATATAAAAATCTCTGTATATGTTTAGAGAAATCTTTGATGGCCCATGGTGACAAAGCATTGTGGTAAAGAATGACACTTGGAATTGAGTAGATCTATGTTTGAATATGAGCTTAGGACTTGTATGTCCATGGAAAAAGTATTTACTCCCTGTAAACTGCTGTTTTCTCATCTGTCCAATGGACATATAACCTTAATTCATAGAGCTATTTAAGAATTAAATTAGATCATGTCTACAAAGGACCCTACAAAGCACTTGATGCTTGGACAAAGTGCAGTAAACGGTATATACTATTACTGTTTCATTCAGCTTCATCTCATAATTTCAGTTCTGAATTTTTGCTTTCCAAGCACATATAGCATCCCAAAACTTTTCTTTCTGGAGATGTTCCCTAAAGAATAAATCATTAAACTAGTGTTAAAGAATTTTAGTAATATTATTGAAGACCTAATTGCTGAAATTTCCAGCAATTTCACATAGTGTCCCCTTGTGATATCTTGATATTACATTGATCTCTCAGAATCTTCATAGGCAAAAACTGCAGTGAATCCCTTTTGTTTTCTAAATCATTTATGGTTCTGCTCTTTGTAATTAGTGGGTTTTTTTACAGTTAAAAACAATTTTTCAGTAGGGCCTAAGGAGAGGAAAGAATCAGATGAATGTATCCTTATATATTATCATATAGTTCACAGTAAGTATGTTTGACCGGTGGTTTCATTTTTCCCCTATAATCCAAGAGATGGTTATAAAGCGCAGCACTTTACCCTATGGAAGACCCAGAATTCTCCAGAGGGACAGCACAATTTGCCTTCTTTACCAGCACCAGTTTGTGAGTGCTTACAGCCGTGACATCCTGATGCCCCATTGGACATCCTACACTGTCGACAGAAATGCAAGTATTGGTCGCCTCTTTAGCTATGTGTGATTATTTCGAAATATCATTAAGCGAAACGTTAAAAACATGATTAATTTGGGCCAACTAATCTTGGCCTTATAATCAGTTCCTAAACGAGGAGATCATTGAATTGGGAGTCAGAGGCTGGTTCTAGCTCTGCCACTGACTAGCTCTGTGACTTTGAGACTCCGAGCCAATTTCTTCTTCTGTGAAGTGAGGACTGTGCATGACCGTGTCCCCCTTGCTTTGTGTTTGTTCATTTTCATATTTGATGATTCTGATTTATAATTTTATGTGATCAATTTTGCAGTCACAATTATTCATCTCTAAAGGCCTACATGTGTGAGTACAAGGATTTTCCTTGGCCGTACTCACCTTAGGGGGGCCTCACTGATGGGGAGGCCACTCGGTAACTTCTCTGTGTATAACTCCTACACGAAGATCCCCAAATCAAACCACAGGGAGGCTGGGGATCCTGTCCACTGCCCAGACCACAGGAAGTCCTTGAAAGGAAGGGGGGGGGGGTCGTGTAGAATATCCCAGAATAAGACCACCATTCCCCCTCATCCCTGCCCCCTGGCTGCTGTGGTAAGAAAGAGGAGCAGAAGAGAGGTCTTGAAAGAGAGAATGGGGGAGAGGATGAAATTTAGATTTTGATCAAATTCAAGTTTTCAACGAGACTGACCAGATTTTCCAAAACTGAATGCCTGGCAAGCTACAGGATGCCCTTAAGGGACTGAAAGGGGATTTGAGAGAGTCTAGCTGGGTATAGCAGCTGGATTTAAAAAATACAACTATTGTTAATACTCACCGAGAAAGCTAAATAAAAAAGATAGGGATATGTACGTGTATATATGTAATTTCTATGTTAAATATATATATATATATTATGCACCCTCACAAAATCACATATTTATGTAAAGTTTCAACTGTAAATTTGATTGTTCTAATTTCAAAGACTATCTTCAAACACTACAAACACGTTTTCTACTGGACTTTGTAATATATAGGAGTCTACCCAGTATTTTGTAGGTCCCCATCAAATTTATTGTTTAATGCCTTAATTATGGTGTTCTTTGATTTGGTTTGAATGTTCTGTTTTATAATATAATCAAAGCAGCATAAATTCAGTCATCAGTGTGCCCAAGGTTTTCATGCTGCATTGTTGATTCAGTGGCTCTGCAAAGCCCCAGCTTTCAAGTCTGTGTAGTTGTGTTTGGAAGATAAGCTCAGGTTCCCCCAAAATCGACATTTTGCCATGTGAAAGTTGGAAACTTGTAAACAAAATGAGCCCAGCATAATAGGACAATATTTGCACATATGGCAAATGACTAATATCTTTAATATTATAAAGCATCTATGCCTTTCAGTTAGAAAAAAGATGAATGCACTGCTAGAAAAATGGGAAAATGGAGTAGGACATAAAGGGACAACTAGGGCTCCATAATTGTAAGGTGTAATTCACCCTCAACTCTCCATAGCTCAGTCTTCTTTTCTGAGTGATGGCTCTTTTCATTTTGGTTTTCAGGACAGTTTCTCTACAGAATACTTTTCCAACTGTCTCCACCAGGATCTTCGAATTTCCTTCAATCCTATCCATAAGTGTTCATTTTATAAAAATAATGCTGAACTGAGTTACGGGTTCCTCTACCCACCACGTAAGTTACTTCCTCCCTGACCTGCCGTTTCCCTTGTCCTCTTTCTCTCTTCCTTCTCCTTTTCTCTCTTTTGGGGCAATGGACACCATCTTTTTATTGTTGACCATTGCAAATGAGAAGTATAACTATCGGGAAATTTTTTAAAGCATCTGAAACTTGAATTTTACAAAACCTTTAGCTTTTGTTTGGAGGATAGTTGACAGCACAGACACTATAGACAGGACATTCTTCATTTTTTCTACATTTCTTTTACATATTTCTCAAATTACACAGAATTTGAGAAAACTTGGGTCAGAAGGATCCATCAGGGGTCTTAGGAGGGAGATCTCATTTTGTTTGCTAAAAAGAAAAATAACTTGTCAAAGAATTAAGAATAGGTGGAGCCTACGTGTGCTTGCCCTTTTATGGAGACAGGGCCTCTAGGGAATTTTTTTCTTTTTTTCTTTTTTCTTTCTTTTTTTTTTTTTTTTGAGGTTAAGTGTTCTATTTTTAATGTGGCAGATTTGTGTGTTAATGAGAAGACATTTTGAGGCTGGCCTTAAAAGGCAAAAATCAGAAGTCTCCAGGTGCTTAAATACTTTCAGTATCCAGTCCAGTTTCCAGCGTAAGTGTCCGAAGTCAGAACTTGGCTATTACTTTATAAAAATAGACCAGATCCAAGCTGAAAATCCATACAAAGAAGCCTTGTACAGCATTTCGAGGCAGACATCCTGTGATGTTTTTTCAGGATAGTAGGTGTTCTGAAGCCAGATATTTTCCTTTTTTCCTTTCACTGTAAAAGAGTTTAAGGAAAGAGGGTTGTCCACTTAATACATCGTAGTTAAAATAAGGCAAATAAGGTAAAATTTGAATATGTTTAATTTGAGGCTCTTATTAAGCTTTTGTTTCTTTGCTAAATTCATCTTGAGGAAGAAAATATGTAAATATTTTACTTTTTTTAAGGGACTTGACCAAACACATTGCTCTTTCCCTTGACCCAGTACCTGGGAAAGGTTTATGGGTTTAAGGTGATAGCTAATTTTTAAAATGCCACCCCCATGAAAAAGTATGATTTCTAATACTATTCATGAAGAATGAAATAATTGTCTTTTTTATTTTCTTTGTAGAACTAAAAAAAGGTTCAAGTCAACTATATTCTGAAGCATTGCTTAATACTAATATAGTGCCAATGTACCCGAGTTTTCAAGGTAAAAAATTTTAACCCTATCTCATAATTTCAATGAATTTCTGAATATTATAGGTATAATTTATATTAATAAGGCTGACCCTCTAAATTAAATGACTATCTGATACGTTCTTATCGGTTTAACTTTGACAACACCAGTACACAAAAATTCTACACCTATTATAATCATGATATATTCCAATATCGTTTATTCTACTTTGTATTTAAATCTCTATAAATGACATTTTTTGGTGGAAAAAGTGTGTAATCTTCTTCCAAAGTTATCTAGCTAATATAATATACTAAGTTTACATAAACTTTCAGTATGTTTCCCTTTTAACTTTTGGAAGTTCTTGATAATTGTTTTTGATCTTAAAATGTATAGATTTTACGTCATTATTAATTATCGCAGCATTTGGCTCTTAAAAGGATAAATATAAATTTATACTTCACATGACATATAGGATTTCACAATACAGAACAGACATATAGGATTTCACAATACAGAACATACAAGGGATTTTTACTCTAATTTACATGTAGAATACTTGTGACTGTTTCAAAAAGAATATTCAGATATTAACAATAAATCTGAATGACCTGCCTTGTTTATTTGTGTTCATGGTGGTTTCTGCTTCGTGGCAATCTGTGACCACAGATTCATGGTGATACACATGGTCCATAATGTCTAAAGTGTCTTGAATTCAACATTCGTCCATTAGTTCCGGCAAATGCCAAAGTTGAACAATGGATTTTTGGCCTCACGCTAACACTGAAGCCAAATTTGACTTTGTCTCTAATTATTACAGATGCTGGTTTTGAATCAGTTTATTGAGTTTTTTTTTTTAAGTGACAGCATGGCACATTATTCTTTTGAAACTCCACTGTCTTCCTTCTTGCTTCAGTTATATGGCAGTACTTTCACGGCACCCTACTGCAAAGGTATGCAGAAGAAAGAAATGGTGTCAACGTTGTCAGTGGCCCTGTGTTTGACTCTGATTATGATGGACATTATGATTCCTCAGAGACCCTGAAGCAGTAAGAACATATTTCATTTCCTCTTAAAAACAGCTGTCAAGTGGGATTACCATCCAGTTGAGTCAGCAGGACCTTTCCTGTCTGAGAGTATTCATATTGATGTACACGACATTTCTGATTACACTGAAAGCTCTTGAAATATTTGATTAATTTTGGTGTTTTGCTTGGTGTTCAGTAAAATGATTTTTAGAGGAAAGAAGGAACGTTTCTCTCCCACGCAGCTTAGATAAGTAGTTCTTGAGCTCAGACTGAACACTGAACTTGCTGTGTATTACGTAGGTAACATCCATGTTTAAAGTCTCTATGTGTGGCTAATTGTAAGATATCGTCTTAATTAACATACTGCTGATTAGAAGATAAGCATGTGCTGTGGCTAGAGGCATCCTGAGTCAAACAACCAGCAGGGTTATAAAGCTGTAGTGGCCAAGCACAGGCCTTGAGTGAATGTCACTGCTTTTACCCAACTTTGGTTAAAGGGGGATGGAGTGACCATCTTGAGAAAAACCAACTGTGGTTGCCTTTTTTATAAAGGAGAGAGGGAGAACATTTTAGAAGCCACTTGATCTTTCTTAAAAACATGATTTTTGGAAGCAGTTTTGCGGTTAGTGCTCCTGGATAAAGAAATTGAGACATCTGCTGAGATTCACCTCTTCCCTGAGAACTGTTCTTCCAGACAGGCCTAGAGATTACTCTTCACACACATATATCTGTAACACATTAGTCTGTAAAACGACAGTTGTTTTTATATTTTGTTTTGTTTTGTTTTGTTTTTACTATATCCCTTGAGGAATAGGGATCCCAATGTAACTGCCTCAGAGGTCACAGCAATAGAATGGGTAAAGAAGAGAACTTTACACCTTGTGCATTCTACCAGAGCTCTCTGTTTTAATCAGTCTTCTGTATTATGGTTCCATATAAGATTATAATTGAAAAGAATGCTTCCACTACCTTAAATTTTGAAAGATGCTGAAACACAAACAAACCTAGCTTTGAGCCCCAAGGAAACAGAATTAAGATGAGGTAAAGGTGTTACTTGGGACCTCTTGGAGAATATGCTACAATTTAAAAGAAGTCAGTGGGATGGGAAAGAAAATGCCTTTAAAACAAAGAAGAGTTCACAAACACATGACTTCTCTGCAGGGGCTGGAACAGAAGGAAAAGTCCCAGACTAGTTTCCTTTCTGTCTACTATCTGTGCACAGTTGCATAGGGTTGAAAAGACTATCAATAATGCTTTAGAATTGTGGCTGTAGGTATTTGAGAATGATACATGTTTTTTTCTTTAGCTTCTCCATTCCAGTGTGTTAAGGTAGAACTAAAAAAAATCTGAAGTTCAATAAATTTTTATGTAAAATAAGAATTATTTAGTATACATTTATTTGAGTGTCTTCTAATTCATTCTCTCAATCTGGCAGGATATGTTGAAGTTTCACTGTCACTAACTTCCTACTAACATTTAATTATTTGAATTGTATTTTTAGATGCATTGTATTAAAAATATACTTTCCTGAAATATTCATTAAAATAAGATAGTTATTTCTTTCTTAAACTGAACATTGTCCTATTTTACAGAAATAGCAGACGCATCCGTAATCAAGAAATTCTGATCCCAACTCACTTCTTCATTGTGCTAACAAGTTGTAAAAACACATTGCAGACGCCCTCACAGTGTGAAGATTTAGACACCTTAGCTTTCATTTTGCCTCACAGGACCGACAACAGTGAGAGCTGTGTGGTAAGTAGCCTTTGGTGGGGTACCTGACACGCTGAAAATATGGATATAAGTATATTGGTGTGTCATGTCTAACATTACTCTGGGTGAAAACAAAACTTGAATATACATGTACTTTGAAAGGATGCCCTTTACGTGAATTTTGAAGAATGGTTTTAAATCTGATACTCTGAGATGACATATCTCAGAGGGAGAACAGACCCTGGTCTGTTAAAAACACAAAAGAGCAGGGGCGCCTGGGTGGCTCTGTTGGTTCAGTGTCTGACTTCAGCTCAGGTCACGATCTCACGGTTTGTGAGATAGAGCCCCATGTTGGGCTCTCTGTTGTCATCACAGAGCCTGCTTGGGATCCCCTGTCCCCCTCCCCCTTTGCCCCTCCCCCATTCTTGTGCACACGTGTGCTTGTGCTTTCGCTCTCTCAAAAAAAAAAATTACACACACACACACACACACACACACACACAAAACAGATCAAAATGTTAAAACTTAGTGCCTTCGTATGGCATACCCACTAAATTCTAGGTTTGTTTGAACTATGAGTTTACTCTTGTTTCCAAGCTGGATTTATAGTTCCCAGAGTGTCAGCACTGTTATGAATTAGTCTTAAAGTTAGGTCGTATTTCAGATTAATTTTCTATGTATCACTTTACTATAAAAATCATGTTTGTTTTTAATTATCTTTTCTTATTCTATGGTCATTCAGTGCCTAAAAATAATTGTTTTATGTTACCTGATTTGCTCAGAATTTTAGAAACCTAAACTGGTCTTTGAACATCAAGCCTCCAGTAAAATTTTAGGAATTTTAAAGTGTTTCCTTATGGTGAGCCAATTTTTTTTTCTTTCAGAATACTTCCCAGATTTCCAAGTAGATTTTTTTCACTTTTTTTTTTTTGTCCATCAAAGTTACACACTTCAAGTCTAGATCTAAGCTGGCAAAAGGATGTGGCTTTCTTACCAGCCTCATTTGAATGGGTGGTGGATACCTGGAGTCCTGTGGTCAAAAGGATGAGTCTGAGCTCAGCAGGAGAGAGTGCTGTGATTCGTCATTCATTCCTCCCTTTATTCATTTAGCCCTTCTTGGATTCAGACATTCATTCCTTTAATAAATACGTGTTGCCAGGTACTCTTAGCACAGAGAACATGGCAGTGAACAAAAAAGATGGTGGTTTTTGCTGTGGGCCCAGGAGTGGAATACAGGGATGTCTTGCCATCCTTGATCCCAGAGTCTATGTATCATTCACTAAAAATTAGTGAAGATACATCACTCTTTGTTTCTCTGATGAACTTTGAGAATTAATTGACCAGTCCTCACAGAAAATAGTTTTCATTAAATTATTTTTCCTTATTCTTCAGGATTAAGTACAGAATAGCAGGATTTAACCTATTTTACCCAAGAGGCACCTAAGTCCGCTAACTGGTCAATGTTGTAGACACTGTAGGATACAGTGTCAACACAGATGAATGCAAGTATTCCCTTGTTCATTGCTTTCGTTTTTCTTGAGAGATTAAATTATCACTAAAGGTATCACTTAGTGTTCTGCAGCAAAGAACCCATTTACAGAGACGTGAGCAAGTAATGGGTACCTCATGTTAATGGGCCATCCAGAGGTAGAGGGTCTTGGGTCAGCAGCACCATTAGGGACCCAGACCTTTCCTTTGCTGACATTCTTAGCATGTGGCACATGTGGGCTAAAGATGGTTTCTACTTCTCTAGGTATCATGTCTGAATTCTGGGCCCTCCCCCCAAAAAGGAGGCAGCAACAGACTTAGGCTTACGTCTCATGACCAAAATATTAGGTGTCATGAGCTAGGCACCGAGTTCTTTTTCTATCTCTGTCATTCCAAAAGCTATTGTGCAAACATTTAATCAAATTCTAGAAGAGCAATGTGCCTTGAAGACACTAACTATTGGACTTGAAGCAGAGAGAGGATTATTTGAAGGTGTATCATGCATACTTACTGATTCCTTCTGTTCCATGTCTGAAGTAGTGACTAAGGATCAACAGGATATTGGCCTGAGAAAACAGATGTCTTGCATGTACTTTTTATCTATTCCTGTGTATGTTGGGACAGATGGAAAATATGTAGTGGCCAGGTAATCCACTGAGCCAGGACTGTTCCTCTGAGGGCCAGAGTCAAGATAGCTGCAGAAAAAGACTGAGTGGGGCAGTAATTAGTACTGGGTATAGAGATGATTGGAGGCTGGCTAATGGGAACATGGAAATTATTGGTCCATTCCCCTTTTATGTGAAAAGTCTATATTTATCCTTTCCAACTAAAATGTCCCAAGAGTACAGGAATCTTTCTTTATTGAAGGATGTCTTTAAAGTACAATCATAGAGGCTCAGTCAGCTAAGTGTCTGACTCTTGATTTCCACTCAGGTCATGATGTCATGGTTAGTGAGTTTGAGCCCCACATCAGGCTCTGTGCTGACAGTGTGGAGCCTGCTTGGGATCCTCTATCTCCCCTGCTCCCTGTCTCTCCCCCCCACCCCCTGCCTCAAAAATAAATAACATTAAAAAAAAATAAAGTACAATTATAGCCCACCAACCAGTGGATGCTTTCTTCACCTGACCCTCTCCAGTAGCGAGATGTAGGAAAATGATACTTACACATGAATGTATGATTTCTGTCTTTGTTACCTGCCTCAGCACCCCCTTCTGTTTCCACGTGCCACAGCACATACCTTTACTTCTTGTCTGATCTCATGTTAGCTGAGACTTCACTACGAAACCAGGAATGAAATTGCATTTTACCACTTCCCCCAATGCTCTCTTCATTGCAACTGCATAGATAATGGATTCTGATAAGAGCTGGTGGTTTTATACTGTGTTTGCGCACATCATTACATTTGATCCTCAAAACAACCCTATAAAGAGGGTGCAGGTAAGAGAATCAGGATTCAGATGTTAACCAACTTGCCTCAGTTTAGGTGGTATGACAATGATAGAACCAGGCCTTTAATCCAAGTTTCTTTCTGCTAATTTCCATATTCTTTCTGCTGTGCCACGTTGCTTCTGTTTTCCAACATTTTTTTTAACCTCACACTGTTCAAGTTTCTTGCAGAAATGCAATAGATGAGCATCTATTCCAGGTGTACTTTCTTTTCCCCAAATTTGAGAATCTAATTAAATAAACATACACTGTATACATTAGATGGTGAGCTACTCAAGAGCAGGGATTATGCCTAACGTATCTTGTGATATCTGCCATTTGGGAACCAAAGTGTCATAGCTGATTGAAATGGAAGACAAAGTGCTTGTAGGGGCAATGAATTTTTTTTTTAATTTCCCACCTTCATAGCATGGGAAGCAGGACTCCTCATGGGTTGAAGAGTTGTTGAAGCTACACAGAGCTCGGATCATAGATGTCGAACACCTCACTGGACTCAGCTTCTATCAAGAAAGAAAAGAGCCAATTTCAGACATTTTGAAGTTGAAAACACAGTTGCCAACCTTTAACCAAGAAGACTGATACTTTTATTCCAAAAATACATCATAAATGTTTTTCAAAGAAACTGCTATTTTATACAGTCCTCTCTTCATGCTGTCGCATTGTTTGGAAATGGTCGACCAGAGTTAGAGCTGAGAATCCTCTGTGATAACGACCATCTCAGGGAACTCTGTGGCCTCAGCCTGACAGTAGGAAAAAGCTCTTCTCGAGTCTCGCACGTTTGAATGTGTAAGAATTGTTCCAATTTGGGAAATAAAGACAGACCGTACCTAAAACTGCTCTTCTATCTCTTAAGGGCAGAAGTAGCTGTGAACGTTGTCTGGACACCAGATATTTGAACCTTATTTTCATTAATAAATTTTTATGGAACTGGCAAACACGGCACTAATGGATAGGATTGGAATAATCTGTGTTACATTAGTATTTTTACAAGAATTTAAAAGTGATTCTGGATTCTTTTTAATTTGGGGTCTTACTCATTTTAGTTTTAACCAAAAAAAAAATTTAGTGGAAGCAAAAATATCTCTAAGGCCATCTTTCTGTCTTTTCTGTGTACCCTTTCAAAAGCCAAAATATGTAATCCTGTGGGTTTATTTTTTAAATTGTGATTTGGCAATTTCAGATTTAATGTCTTCAACAAGTTAAACTTTGAGGCAACATCTGTGAATTGAGTAGTGAGCGTATCTACCTGCTATAAAATTTTACCCTACGTTTGTATAAAGAAAAGAAAAATATTCCCATCCTGCTCACTGGTAATTAACATAGGTTGAAAATGTCTCTAAAAGCAGTTGTTTTAGACTGATAAAAATGTCTTGATGAAACTTCAGAGAACTTGTCAACCTATGCATTGAAAAAGTGGCATTTTTCAAGATGGTAGGAATGTTTTCCTCTATGCATAAAAATGACCTCACCAGCAGCAGAATTATGCTGAATTGCTCCTTTTGAAGTTCCATAGATTTGAAGAGAATGTGTAGCCATTGCTTTACATCTTCTTGGTGGTCATGATAAATGAACTTGATCCACTGTATAGACTATACCTGTTAATCCCAGCCTGTGGGCCTTCAATGGCTACTCTCATTTTTGGCTACCTGAGTTTGATGTAGGTATTCTATTAATACACCAAAAATTTTTATTTGTCTTTCGTATGATGATCATTCTTCAACAGACTATGGGCCACAATATCCTTTAGATTATATAATTTGTATCTAAAACATATTTAATAATTTAGAAAATTTCATTGGTTTTTGTTTTAGTCTCATTGGCCTTGAGGGTTTATACATTGTATTGTTTTGTTTATTTAATTTTCTTTTCCAGTCTGTCTTCTCTCTGTTCAGTTTGGGTCATTTCTATTGTTCTGTCCTTAAGTTCACTAGTTATTTTCTCTCTCTAATCCATTTTGTTGTTGAGCCCATCCATTGATTTTGTATTTCAGTTATTTTTGTTTTTTTTTTTCTAAAGTTTCCATTTGGTTCTTCTTCATATCTTTTATTTCTTTGCTGAGAATTTTCATTTTTATTTTGGCTGAGACTTTCTATTTTCTCACTTATTCCATGCATATTCATAATTATTCACAGAAGCGTTTCTGTGATGGCTGCTGTAAAATTCTTCCAAATAATGCCAGCATCTGTATCATGTCAGATGTTGGCATCTTTTGTCTTTTTTCACTGAAAAAGATTGTCCTTGTTCTTGGCACGATGAATGATTTTCGATGGAAACCTGAATATTTTAGGTGTTATGTGGCTATGGATCTTATTTAAACCTTCTGTTTTAGCTGACTTTCTCTGACATCAGCCTAGTGAGGGAATAGGGACCTAGTTGGGGTACCGGGGGCACTGTCTAGTTATTTCCAGGTGTGGCTAGGAGTCCAGGTTTTCCATTCAGCTTCCATTGACACTTCGGGTGAGACAGGACCCTTGTCGGTACTGGGCAGGGTGGGAATTCAGCTCCCCACTGGGCCACCATTGATGCCTCCCTGGCTGGGATGTGCAGGGTGCCTTGTCACTTCTCTCATGTAGTGTCCACTGACACTGTTGGCAAGAAAGCTGGGAAGGCTTTATTATGATGAGATGGGGGTCAAATGACCAGTTCCCTACACAGCCTTCTCAGACATCACCCTGTCATGGGAGTGAGGGCACTTCATTGCAGCCTGTCAAGGGTGGAAGTCTAGGCTCCCCACATGGACTTTGCTGGCGGTGGAGGGGGGCCATGGCATTTTCTGTGGGGTGGGGTTTGCTGGAGTAGAGCAATTATTGTTCTCTCTCTTGCTAGGCTACTTGTCTTCGAGTCCTTTGGCTAGAGAGTAGGCCTGTCTTACGACTTCTTTTTACCTGCTTTGTTGGCATTTACAGGTTGCGACTTCTTCAGTTCCAAGTCTGGGACATTTGAGTTACAAAAGCAAACTCTGGGGAACTTACCACAGTTTTGTTCCTTGGGTTCCAAGGTCCCTAGCCTGCCTGCCTTCTCTCCACCTTTCAGAATCTTCCTATTTTTGTTTCATATGTAATATCTAAGCTTTTTATCTGCACTTAGCAGAAAGATAAATACTTCTTTGTAGAAATATTGTGTTGATTTTTATGTATTCTTCAAAAACATGCAGACACATAATTGCCTCTGTGTAAAGTATTTTAGCAGATCTTAATTAAATGGGTAGGTGTCCCTTGCCTTTGCCAGTCACCAGGAATACAAAGAATAACAAGTTATAATCCTTACAATTTTGGGGAAGGAGAGGAGGCAGCATATGATTCCTAAGGGGTGGTAGATGTTTTAATGGAGCCACGGGCAGGGTGCTAGGGAGGACAAAGGAGACACTGGGTGGGACTTGACAGGTCTCAGCAGTAACTTCCTAGAGGTGGTGGCATTTGGGCTAGAACTTGAAGGATGAATTGGAGCTCTTCAGGTAAACAGGCAAGGAAAAGGCATTCTAACATCCCTTGGATGGATATGTTTTCAGCATTTTCACACTTACTGCTACTTTTGATATTTTCTACAGGTATTGCTATGACCAACTTTTGATATACAACTTTTATTTTCCTACACTGTTATTTTAATCTCCTGTTCTTAAAAGTCAGACTATAAACCAAGGCTGTGCTGACTCTTTAAAGGACATCCACATCTGTTCCTACTTAGGTTTTTTTTTTTTTTTCAGTTGCTCTTACACAGTCTTCTTTTTTTTTTTCTCTTTTTTTTTTTTTTTTGTCTTGAAAGAGATCTCTCCTTACTATTTCATCAGTTGAAAACATGTGACTGACCTACTTCCCCAGTTTGAATGGTAAATTCACATGACTATCTTTGAAAATGTCTTTACCCTACTATGTACAATAAAGGCTATTCTTTGCTTTTCATATGCAAAGAAAAACCTTTATTTATCCCTAATTTTACTGTCATGCCTCTGATCAGTACTTCTTAAATGAGGTAGGTAATTTCCATGTAAGATTTCATAGCTAAGTCAGCTCACTCATGGCAGAGCAAACAACCAGGTGGGACTTAAAAATATTTCCAAGTTTCAGAGAAAAGAGGGCAAACCTTAGGGAGAAGAAGGCAAAATGTTCAGGTCCCAGGAGGGCAGGTCAATGTGTGGAGGACTGTTAGGCTTGTTGGTCCAGTTCTGTTTTAGATGATTGGAGCTAAGACCACCGACTGTTATCCGCCCCCTCTCCCCCACCCCTGCTCCGCACCCCTCCTCAGCGACCTTTACTTTTTTCTGTCTTTAGCTACAGTAGCTGTCTTGCCTTGCCCTGTGAGTACGTGCTTATCTATAATAGGAACAGGCATTTGAACTTTGAAACTAAATGTGGTGATTACACTTCATGCTGAAACCTATCACAGGAATTTGGTATATGGGTGCTTTCGTAACCATTAAGTAAAATTTTTAAATTCTAACATGGTTACAGTCCAAGGACGCTTTCCTTGTTTTTTGGCAGTCTCAGTATTATAAGGGAGAGGGGACAATCTATAGAATAAGTCTCTAAGCTAAGAAATGTGTATTTACCAATAAAAGTTGTATATACAGAAGCTTGGCTGCTTATGTCTGTGTGTGTGTGTGTGTGCACACGCGCGTGCCCGTGCTTGGAGGGTGGGGACAGGGAATGGGTGGTGGTGTTTTCCTAGGGATGATACTGAGACTGCAAGGGATGTAGACGATTAACCACAACTATATTATTGGAAGGAGAAAAAAGTTCCAAAGTTCATTTCAAATTCACAGTAAATATCAGCTTCTGACCTATATTCTTGTTTTTGTATTTTAATTACTTGCAATCATACTTCCAGGTAAAAACAAAAGACAGGCATGTGTAAATTTCCTTCCAGGATTTAGAATTGTCTGAAACCAGAGGGAAAGCATCCCAATTGTAACTTGCATAGATTTTTTTCAATGTGAAATTTTTATACTTATCCTTTCCATTACACATAAACAGCAACTGAAGGAAAAATAAAGATTTTAATAGAAATTATAGCCATGGCAGAAATTAGAGATACATAAAGTGTGTTTTAGTCTGCTAGAAATGAAAGAAACTCTGAAACAAGATTTATCTTCGTAAGAAGTCAAAAGGAAGCAACAGAAAAGATGCACATTTCATTCCACCCCAATGTCATTTTTTAATGTTTATTATTGAGAGAGAGAGTGTGTGAGTGAGTGAGGGGCAGAGAGAGAAGGGGAAAGAGAGAGAGAGAGAGAGAGAGAGAGAGAGAGAGAGAGAGATTGAGAATCCCAAGTAGGCTCCATGCTGTCAGCGCCGAGCCTGACATGGAACTCGAAGGCACAAACCATGAGATCATAACAGGAGCTGAAATCAAGAGTAAGACACTTAACAGACTCAGCCACCCAGGTGCACCCACAATGTTGTCATTATAAATTTAACTTCATACTTTCCCATAAATCCTCAACTTGGAGTGCAGAATTGTAATAAAAATAACACATTCACTTTTAAAACGCTTGTGGGATTTCAGGACACCTGGGTGGCTCAGTCAGATAAGTGTCCGACTTTGGCTCAGGTCATGATCTCGTGGTTCGCGAGTTCGGGCTTCTTGTCAGTCTGTGTTGAGAGCTCAGAGTCTGGAGTCTGCCTTGGATTCTGTGTTTTCCTCTCTGCCCCTCCCCTGCTCACACACTCTCTCAAAAAGAAATAAACATTAAAAATAAATAAAGATAATAAGTCTTTAAAAAAATAAAACTCTTGTAGGATTTCATTACATATCAAATTCAGATCTCAGAATTAGGATAGACTTCAGCTTTACAGAACAGAAATACAAAGCAATATAATAAATATCCAGCAAATGAGATTTTTATATCTCTTGATTATTTTGCCCTAGAACATCCAGGCACTTTCTACTATCAAAATGTTTCATGCCTACGCCTAGATAACATTGTGCTGAGTATAATATAAAGACAGTGCAACAAAGATCTCAGGACTGAAAGTTCGTATGTTAATAGAGACTGGAAAGGATTTTAAATAAATAAGACCAAAGACCAAAATTTTCTCAGTTCAGTGAATATACCTCCTTGCTCAAATTTTTATCATTTAAAAAATCTCAGATAAAACCTATAATTTTGAATCCTCCATCATAACCCATTCTAGACCTTGACACAATTTCACTGTTTTGAAGAGTTGCTTACTTTTATGAAGGTCCAAACAGAAAGAGCGGTTAATCTGTGAGGCGTTGGTTTGTGTACTTGGCATGTTTTTAAGATCCCACCACTGTTTACCTCAATAGGACACTTTAACACATTCAACTAGATTAGATTCAATTAAACCAAGACTGACAACAGATTTCAAAGCTGTGTTTACTCTGTGTCAAGGAAATAGGCATTAGGGCTAAATCCGGGGAACAGGACAGATGGGATACCTCCCCCTTGGTGCTTACTCAGCAACAGTTTACCTTGATTTTAAGATCTAGCCCAAGCCTATATCATTTTGACACCAATATTCTCTGTACCCCTAAACCATGATCATATGATCAGTGGTCAGACCCTCCCAGACATTACAGGTGACAGAGCACAGGCCCTCAGGCGGGTCATTGTTCGGTAGTTGCAACCAACTGTGTGTATGATACACTTTATTGTCGTATAATCTGTATACAATGTTGTTAGATGGCATTGCGACCTACTACGAAGTTGTACTCAGTCCCTAATGCTAGATCCAAATGCATGGCTTGCTAACGGTAGTCTGCGACCATAAAAGGAAATAATTTCAGGGTGGTGTAGTTATTGGCATACAAGGATTGTTAGCTTCCAGGGACCTGGCAGGATGTTATCCTAAAGAGAACACATTCCACAAACCTTGTAAGAAAAATGAAAAGTCCCAAGAAGCTGTACTATCTGAGCACTTCCTAGCCTGTGGTCTTCTGTTAAATTTGCTAAGACCGTACCCTTGAATTTATTCCCTAAAACTATAACTTTGATGAGATTTATGTCAAGAGTGTGCTGTTTCACAAGGAATACAACTCAATCCTGTGGGATCTTTTCCCCCCAGTGGTTGTAACTCCCATTTAACATTAAGCATATATATTTTAAATTGATAGATTTCTTTTCATGTATTTCTTTGTCTTCAAAGTCATCTGTCACTGAGAACAGAAAAAATATTTATAGCTGCGGTTTCTAGTACAGTGCCTGGCACATAGTAGTTGCTCAATTAAAAAAAATGTCCAGACAAATAAACCCAATAAGATGATCCTACCAAAGCATCCATTTAAGATAGCTCAGGAATCACAGGTTACAGAAATGTAGCTAGAGGACAATCACACCGACATTAATTATTCTTTGCCTCCCCACCTTTTTTAAGTGCTATGTGGTATTTTCAATGGGGGTATTTTTAAAAAAGCAGTGCACCTATAGATATCTTCCTCATACACAAGGCAGAATTTTAAAACTATAATAAACATAATACAAATATAAAAATAAAAATACAATAAATATAAAATCAAGAATGCCTTTCAAGGGCCATTCACAGTTTTCATTGACTACAACCTGTGGAAAGTATGATGCCTGGTGAACTTTTCAAGAGTTTTGACATCTCAGATGAAAACCTCTCTACAAAGCCTATAGTTTATCTCCAGCAACAAGCTGCTGTCGTAAACTTCACTGGAAAAGGTAGAGAATCACTGGAACATCTGTCAGTTCTCATATTTGTCAACTTCTGTGAGGAAAAGCATATCAGTCTGGAAGAAAATAAGTCAGTGGTAGAACCATCCTAGAACAAACATTTCAAGCAACTTCACTTTACTAAAAAGGAGAGATACACCCCTTCTTACTATCTTGAAATTCGGGGCAACAGAATTTAGCATTGGCTGAGGTAGTAATGAACTAAGAAGTATTAGTGATGTGAAATCATCCTTTCCATCATGGAAGGTTGACAGTACACAAAATTAAATATTCATATACCCAATGAATCAGTCACATTATTATGATAACAAAGACATCTGTGAAACTACATCAAATATGATGATAATTATAATAGCTACCCTTGGGGCACCTGGGTGGCTCAGTCAGTTGAGTGACTGACTTTGATTCAGGCCATGATCTCATGGTTCATGAATTCAAGCCCCACATCGGACTCTGTGCTGACAGCTCAGAGCCTGGAGCCTGCTTCTGAATCTGTGTCTCCCTCTCTCTTTGCCCCTCCTCTGCTCACACTCTGTCTCTCTCAAAAATAAATAAGCATTTAAAAAATTAAAAACAATGGCTACCCTTTACTGGGTGTGTATTGAGTTCCAGACATTGTACTAAATGATTGACATATATTTTCTCAATTATTTTCTCAACAATTCTGTAATGTGAAAATACTAATCCCAACCCTGGCTACTAGGTTATCCCTGCAGGGATTTGAGCCCAGGTCTTGCTAAAGCTCAGCTATTTAAACAGCATGTCACATTGCCCCCTAGAAAAGCACACTGAAAATGTTCAAATTCATCAAGTTCTATTCCATCAGCAGTTGAATCCCAAGCCAATTCTTGAACTAAATTTATTGATAGTGTAATAATAGCTTGAAATATCACCATTTTAAAAAAGCACTTATAAACAAAATAAAGGGGTGCTTAGGTGGCTCAGTTGGTTAAGCATCCAACTCTTGATTTAAGCTCAGGTCACACTGTCATGGTTTGTGGGATCGAGACCTGCATCGGGCTCTGTGCTGACAGTGTGCACCCTGCTTGGGATTCTCTCTCCTCCTCTCTCTCTGCTCCTCCCTGCTCACTCTCTCTCTCTCTCTCAAAATAAACAAATAAACATTAAAAAAATGTTAACTCTCCAATAAAAAACTGGCAATACTCTGGAATAAAACATTCATAAAAAAACAAATTCATAAACACGTTTTAGCTCATAAATTAAAGGTATGCAAATGACATTTTTGCATTTAAAAGTGGGAAAAGTTTTAAAAGGTGCAGATGCCCAGTGTTGCGAAGGTAATTAGCAGTACACACACCTTGAGGGAGGCACACCAACTGTTATGGCATATGAAGGCGATTTGATCATTGTGTTCCAAAAGGCTAAAAACTGTTCATAAACTGTGACTCATATTTCAGTTCCTAAAACTTATATCCGAAGAAGCCATTGTACAATTGTACAGACTTAAAAGGATGCTCCATCAAAATTAAAAGGACGCTCCATCAAAATGGTTGACTCTTATTAGAGAAACAGTAATAGTAGAGTATATTCATACAATATAATACTCTCTTAAAATGTGATCTTTATCTAAATTTACTAAAGTGGAAGGGTGACTGTTGGCTCATTCGGTTAAGTGTCTGACTCTTGGTTTCAGCTCAGGTCATGATCTCATGGTTGGTGAGTTTGAGCCCCATATCGGGCTCTCCACTGCTAGTGTGGAGCCTACTGGGGATTCTCTCTCTCTCTCTCTCTCTCTCCCCTTTCTTTGTGCCCCTCCCCTGTTCTCTCTCTCTCTCAAAATGAATGAATATACTTAAATTTTTTTAATGTTTATTTATTTTGAGCGAGAGAGAGACAGAGCACCAGCAGGAGTAGAGCAGAGAGAGAAGACACAGAATTTGCAGCTGTCAGCACAGAGCCCCATGTGGGGCTCCAACTCACAGACTGTGAGATCATGACCTTAGCCGAAGTCAGAAGCTTAACTGACTGAGCCACCCAGGCGTTCCTGAATATACTTTAAAAAAAAATAAAAAATAAATAAATTTAATGAAGTGGAAAACTTCAGGGATGTTTTCCCTGAAGAGGGATGGAAAATGACATGATAATTCATCTATTTTGGCAAAAGGAACAATAAAATCCCTTTTCTTCCTCTTCTTTCCCTTCCCTTTCTTCTATATCTTTCCTGCTCAGTTTCTCCCCTCTCATTCTTCTCTCTGGAAGTTCATGCAGTAAAATATTCACATTGATTATACCTGAGTGCTGGCGTTTGTGGTGGCCCTCACTTTCTTGTTCCCCTATAAGTCATTACTTTTATAATCTGGAAAAAAACACTAGTAAAATTTGTTTCGACAAAAAAAATACTCTTCAATCATAAAGTATTTGAAGTGTCTTCACCCTTATCTATATATGCGGTGATAAGCATCCAAACAGCAGAAAATGTCCAGTAACTAAGGATGTCACTTAGGTGCAGATTAATAGTGTGTGAGTCATACTCCCTCATTACATTGCTATTCGCCATGGTGATGTTAACACAGTCCAAAGGGCCACTGGGACTTGAATTCCACCATACTACACAAAACCTTTGTCTTTTGTCATCTTCCTTTCCCTTCCAAGCTTCTGGTGTTCATTCCTGCCCACCTTCCTTCCAGTCCCTCAAAGAGAAAGTGTGATTCTTTTGTTTTTTTCAGACCTGAGTTCTCATTTCCTCCAGGACTCTGTTTTCTTCATTACTAACCCTTCTTTCTCACCCACATATCTGTGATTCCCACCTGTGTGCTGCTGCCTTCTCTCTGCTTTGAGTAGGTTCTTGTCCTTCCATTTTCCAACAGCATCCACCTTGTGGTGTCTGGCCCTCGAGCTCTCACAGTGAGACCTGACAAATAGGTGCCTGGTTTACATCTCCTCACTTTACTTCCTTGTTAACTTCTCCCCTTTTTTGAAACTCCGATGAGTCAGTTTATGACCGCCTCCCCTCACCGCCTCCCCACCTTCCATAACCTCTCTTTTTTAAAAAGAACAATGACTTCCTAATTGACAGATTTCATTTTTATTTTAGAAATGAAAAAAATATGCTGCAAAGTGTAGGGAGAGAAATAACCATCATCCCACGCAGCCTCCCAATGTTAACATCCCGGCTTCTTTATTAGCTTCTTGATTATGGCATTAATCTTTCTTACATATATTTTCAATCACTGTGATTGTCTCAAACATCTCTGTATGCCCCTGATTGCAGTTTTCAGCATGTTTGCTCTCTTCTCTGCTATTTGTAAGTTATTATTTCTGTATTATTATTTCTTTGGGCCTACCATCCCCTCTTTTAAAGTTTCCTTTTATGGTTTTATCATATCTTCTTTGAGATTGTTTTTATTTATTGGATTCATGCGTCTATTTTCTTCTTCTTGTTTGACCTATGTTTTCTTCTAGGTGGAATACATGGAATAAGCTTTCTTTTCTTCCCTCTCACTCTGCCTCCTTTCTTCCTCTCTTCCTCCTCCCCACGCTCCCTCCTCCTTTCCTAGTCCATAGTATATTTGCTGAGTTTAATGCCATTTCTTTTCATCTTACTCCTGTTTGTCATTCTATTTTACTTGGAGATGGAGTAGGTAACCATCTTCCAACTGTATCTGAGAGTCGTTTGTGTTTTTCCTTTAAATTACAGTTTCAGGGAGGAATATTTTGCTTCCTATCCACTTTTTTGAAGCCCATGGGGTAGAATAGCAGTGGAAGAAAAGACGATTTGAGATTGTCTTAGACTTTCTCTGCTATTTGGGCTCCTTCCCTCTTTTGAGATTGTGTCTTGTACAAATGTTCATATCATCTGGGGTGTAAACAATTCCAATGTTGGACGCTCTTGGACTTTGGTTCATTTCCTCAATTTAGTGCATGCCCAGGAGATTTCACATCTCTGTCAACCGTTTTTCTCTTTCCCTATTTTACTTGTTTTTCTCCCAGAGTAGTCTCCATTACATTTGGCAGTTCACCACTGTAGTAGATTGTTTGCTCTTTTTGTCCTGCATGCTACTTTGCAGTGTGACTTTGTTGCTCTAATGCACACAAATCTTGTGTCTTGCTTTGACCATTAGAATGTGGCCAAAGTGACATTTTTTTCACTTATGAGATTGTCCTTAAGGGTCCTTGCACCTTATGCTTTGGGCTTTGGAAATTCTCCTACCACCAGGTAAGGAAACCAGGGCTAACCCACTGAGTGATGAGAGGCTATGTAGAAGAGAGGTTCAGCCTACAGCTGGCACCAAAGTCCCATAAGAGAGGGTAAGGCCATCTTATGCCCTCCAGGCCTAATGGAGCTGCCCGAAGGCTGTAGCGAGTGGTGTGAATGGCCCCCATGAGACCACCAGAAGAACCACTCAGCTGAGTACAACCAGAATCATGAGAAATATTAAATCCTTCTTTTAAGCTACTATGTCTTGGAATGTTTTTATGCAACAATATCTAATTGTAACCTGAGAGTGGGTAGTACTAAGTGCTACATGAAGCATGTCATATTGACTTTGGCACCAGGCAGTGGGCAGAGGCTGGAAAATGGCAGAGAGACATACTGTTGAAGGCAGAGGAAAAGAAGGGGCTGCCTTTATTATATGCTGTACAATGTTGGGTTTCTTCAAAAATCTATCTCCAGTTGTTTATGAAGGCAAGAAGGCTGAGTTAAAAATTGAGATCAAAGTCATTTGTGTGTGTGTGTGTGTGTGTGTGTATTGATTCATATTTAAAAGGCCATGTTGATGCACACCATGTTTGTAGCGGAGCTATTCACAATAGCCAAGAGGTGGAAGCAATGTAAATGTACATTGACAGTTGAATGGAGAAACAAAATATGACATATACATACAATTACACATTATTCAGCCCTGAAAAGGAAGAAAAATCTATCATGTGCAACAATACTGATAAATCTGGAGGACATCAGGCTAAGTGAAATAAGCCAGACAAAAAGTCAATATTGTACAGTTCTACTTACAATGATGAGCTATTTAAAGGAATTGAACACTAGAAGCAGAAAGTAGAATGGTAGTTACCAGAGGATGGAGAAGGGAAGGATATGTGAGCAGCGTCATAGGTACAGAGCTTCAATTTTGCAAGATGGAAGATTTCTGTGGATTTGTTCTACAACAGAATGAATGCACTTGCCGCTGTACACTTAAAAATGGTTAAGATGATGGGACGCCTGGGTGGCTCAGTCGGTTGAGCGTCCGGCTTCGGCTCAGGTCATGATCTCACGGTTCGTGGGTTGGGGCCACGCGTCGGACTCTGTGCTGACGGCTCAGAGCCTGGAGCCTGCTTCGGATTCTGTGTCTCCCTCTCTCTCTGACCCTCCCCTGCTCACACTGTCTCTCTCTCTCAAAAATAAATAAAAACATTTAAAAAAATCTTTAAATGGTTAAGATGGCAAGTTTTATGCTATATGTTTTTTATTTGCCTATTTTACCACAATTTAAAGAAAAATGGAGGAGGAGAAGGACTTGGTGACAGAGCAGATTATAAGTCTTGATTGCACATGGGGAATTTGCAGATTTATGGATATGCTTCACAGCAATAATAACTATAATGGTAGTAAAAATAACAAAAACAATCGTCACTTTAGAAACATCGTTAGCTCTATAAATGCAGGCATTGTATAAAATCAAACATAGGAAACTACCATAGCCACAAACACAGGTTTCCCCCACTCTCCAAAAGTAGAGTATTCCTGTGAACCTGTTCCTAAGTAGAAATTGTGTGAAGTGAAGAAACAATTACGTTAACTTAGGTGGAATTTTTTTGAGCATTCCCAGACCCCAAAAAATATCCTCTCTGAGGCTTTTCTGATACCTTAGGACATGTCTTGCTAACAGAGGCACAAACTAAAGTGCGATAAAGCACAGATGCTCACAGACACAGTTCAAAGCTATGTGAGTGTAATTCTGGGGCAAGGGCTTCACCCTTCTCACGACGGATGCGCGCTGCAAGCCCCAAAAACAAGTGCTGAACGCTATTTTTGCTTTATGACTTTTTTTTTTTTTGTAAAAACAAAAACCCTCTTCATATTTCTTTTGTTTAACGAAAACAGGTACTAATGTAGGGTTTTTTTTTTTGTTTGTGTTTTTGTTTTTGTTTTTTTGTAAAAGCAAAGAGGCGTAACGTGAACGTCGAAAAGTAGGGGATAACTTGAAGTAGTTTGGATTCCGACTCTAAACCGAGGAGTAGTTCTCCCCCTGCTGGTTATCTTGGAATTGTTCGGTTTCAGGAAAACCCCGGACTGCTGGAGTGAGAACATGCCCTCTAAGATTTTGCTGTCATTAAAATGTAGACAATAGACGAACATAGGGGAAGGGAAGAAAAAATAGGTTAAAAACAGAGAGGGAGGCAAACTATAAAAAACTCTTTTTTTTTTGTCTTCTTCTTAGAAAGTGTGTGCAAGAGCAGGGGAGGGCCAGAGAGAGGGAGACAGAGGGCCAAAGTAAGCTCTGTGCTGAGAGCAGAGAGTCTGATGTGGGGCTCGAACTCACGAACTGTGAGATCATGACCTGAGCCGAAGTGGGACGCCTAACCAACTCAGCCACCCAGGGGCCCCAAGAAACTCTAAATACAGAGAAGAAACTGAGGGTTGCTGGAGGGGAGGTAGGTGGAGGGATGGGCTAAATAGGTGACAGGTATTAAGGACGGCAGTTGGGATGAACACTGGGTGTCATATGTAAGTGATGAATCACTGGGTTCTACTCCTGAAACCAATACTACTCTGTATGTTAACTAACTTGAATAGGTAGACACTTTCATTCACCAAAATATTTCCTGTAAACTCTTATAGCTGTTATCTACAATTATTCACTCATTCATTCTTCCATTTATTAAAATTAACGTTCAGTTTATTTGGATATAGCTCATTCACTGACCCTTACATAACGCTAATGGTGCCAGGCACTGTACTAAACACTGAGGTTTCAAAAGGTGACATTGGTGTCGACCGGGGTTTGACATTTAATAGAATAATATACACATGTAAATCATTAAATCAAATGCTGTATAGAGTTATGAGTTGATAGTTGCTTATTTACTAGAGTATAATAATTGGGGCATAAATAAGGCAGGAAAGCAATTCAGCAGAAGTAGAATTAGGAACTTGGATTCCTGCCCTTGGAATTCATTAATAAGAGGTAATCTGGTCATGTACAGGTACACAGATATATTCATTGTCAATAAGCATTGTTTTCTAGTTGGACTTTTTTAAAGCAGCTTTTTATTTTGACATAATTATAATTGACCCTTGAACAACGTGGGGGTTAGGGATGCCAACCCCAGTATTGTAAAAAATCCTCGTTAACTTTCGACTCCCCCAAAACTTACCTACAAATACCCTACTATTGCCCAGAAGCCTTATCAATAGCATAAGCAGTTAATACATATCTTGTATGTTACACATATTATACACTGTGTTCTTACAATATAGTAAGCTAGAGAAAAGAGAATGTTATTAATAATATCATAAGGAAGAGAAAATACACTTACAGTAGAGTGTAGTTTTATACTATAAAACTGTGGTTTTATAGCATAGCTTTATCCATACTATAAAGTTATGTCTTCTGTTTATGAGATGAATCCTTGTCAGTATGTCAGTGAAACATAAATACTGTTTTATCTGATACAAAACACTGTATATGTTACACATATTACTAACACTAGACATCAATCATGAAAATTCATATTTATTTATAGGTATAATGTATACATTGTATATCAATACACGTAATTTTATATGAAAAGTTACTCACCGTATGCCTATGTAAGGATAAGCTGTCCACTTCTATATAAGTCTTGCACACAGATTCTACGCAATGAATACTTAAGTGATAAGGTTGATGACACAAACACGTCTCACACAGTTCTTGCCAGAGATATTTTCACATGAAGACACTCACACGCGCACACACACGACAGATAAGTTGATTAACCCTATGGCATGATGATTATGTGCTATTGTTAAGTGGAAGTGGATCATCATAAAGGAGGACGGGGGGGGGTGGTCTTGCTTTCTCAAGGGCAGCAGAGGCAGAAGAGAAGGAGGAGGTGGGAGGGGAGGAGAGGCAGGAACAGTTGGTGTAACTTTGCAGAAATACATCGTAATTTCTGTCTGACATTTTTGGTACACTCCTTGGGATTTTTTATGTTAGTAATCATACCATCTACAAACGAGGACGGTTTATTTCTTCCTTTCCTATCTGTCATCCTTTTATTTCCTTTTCTGCTTGTTTTATTTCACTGGCTGGAACTTACAGTATCATGTTAAATAGAAGTGGTGAGTGGAATGTTTACCTTGTTCCCAATCCTAACGGGGAAACGTTGTCTTTTACCCTTAACAGTGATGTTAGCTATAGTTTTTTTGTTTGTTTGTTTGTTTTGCTTTGTTTTTTTTTTTTGCAAATGTTGGTATTTTATCTTGATAGAAACATGTAACTGTTTAATTTATCCACTATTCTAAGGTGCAAGATATGCTATTTTACTTAAGTTTTCTCAAATTAAATCTGAACATAAATTGCTGCATTTATGATGAGTATTCATTGTTTTGTATAAAAGTGTGAAGTTTTAAAATAAAAAGTTAGAAAAAATAATCAATAATACAAAAAACTTGCACTCCTCGTAAAATTTTATAGTAACCATATGGATATATTCATAAATAGTTTTTTTTATGTTTATTTTTGACAGAGAGAGAGAGACAGAGTTTGAGCAGAAGGGCAGAGAGAGAGAGGGAGACACAGAATCTGAAGCAGGCTCCAGGCTCTGAGCTGTCAGCATAGAGCCTGATGTGGGGTTCAAACTCATGAACCATGAGATCATGACCTGAGCCGAAGTCGGTTGCTTAACCAACTAAGTCACCCAGATACCCCCTCATAAATAGTTTTAAATTTCGCCTTGCAGTAATTATATGAAAAGCAGTGATCACATTAATAGTTAGCTAACCAATTAATTTGAACTATCTCTTGTGTCTACTTTCGGGTGTTTTTTTTCTTTTCATAATGAAGTTCCCATCCTTATGAATTATAGAAAATAAAGTAAGTCAGCAACTTATTGGCCTTAGTTGGCCTTGCAATTATGTTTAAGTAGAATTGATAATTTTTTTTTGTTTTTTGGCGTATTGAGTTGCCAAAAAAGACTCTTATCTTATTGAAAAGATAAAGTGGGTAATATTAACTTTTAAAAATACTATTAGATCTTAGTGATATATCACTGTCGGTATCTTCAGTTGAGGAAATACTAGGGATATGTGAACTAAATATACAAATGCCATAAGAACTCCCTGGGAACCATGACCTGTTTGAGTATTCATCAAGAGCACTGAACTCGAAGAGGAAACTATTTACAGGAGGATCATATATGAGAAGTGCCTTCCCTTGTATCTCAAAGGTCACTGAAGTCTGGGCAAATCAGCAGAGATCTTCACCAGGCATGTAGAAGCTCTGAGGATGTCCAGCAATGGCTCAAGATGCCACTGGTTATGTTTCTCTGAACTGCGTGGACTATCCTCCTTCAACTGGCTTTTACTTTAACAATAACAATGACACCAGAGCACATACAAATAGCCAAGAGGTTGTAGCCATGTAGATAGATACTTGAGGTAATTTGACCTTGAGTGCTGCGCTTCTTCACCCAGCAGGTGGCAGTAAGTGATTATGGAAAACACTGTAAACGGCATCAGCGTAAAGGACTAAATAGGAACCAGGGCTATTTGGAAAGGTAATTCCAAGAGCATAGTGGACATAATGCTAATCTAAAGTTAGTGTTTAATCTGAATATAACCTGAAATACTGTTTTATTTGGACCCTCTAAATTGGTGAAGGGGGACCTACTGTTTAAGCATAAAACAGATTTACAACAGAGCTGCTTTCTTTCAATAGGGGCATGAAGCCTAAAGCTTTAACTTCTTAGTGCCACTTTCCCAAAATATAGCAGACCTTTGAGACTTTGACGACCTTGCTTTGGCTCAGCTTCCCATAGGAACAAAAGACTTGTAATTCTTGCTAGTCACCTTCACCTAGGTGTCTGACAGTCATCTCAAATTCAACTTGTTCCACCTAAGCAGCGGTGTACTGGATCCAGCCTCTAGGGGCTCAATAGAGCCAACTCATAATTTGTCAGAGATTTTTGCAAGCTGGTGGACTTGGAAATTGGCTATCATGGAAGCATTTACAGTAGAAATTTTCTATTGCTGCAAACCAGGACCTTCCACCTCCTCCAGCTGAGTACTAAATATTCACCAGTATTCCACTGATGCAAACACAGTTACTTTGTCCCTGAACATTATCTCTTCTTCTGCTCACATGTCCTATAAATTCCCAAACCTCTGATTATCTCACTCTCCAAACCCCAGTTCAAATTCACCTAATATTTGTGGCAATCCAATATTTTCCGAGAATATTCAATGGAGAAAAGATAGTCTCTTCAATAAATAGTGCTGGGAAAATTGGATATTAACACAAAAAAATGAAACTGGACCCTTATTTTATATCACTCACAAAAATAAACGTAAAAGGAATTAAAAACTTACACCTAGGACCTGACACCATTAAACTTCTAGAAGAAAATACAGGAAAAAAGCTTCTTGACAGGTCCTGACAATGATTTGTTGGATAAGACACCTAACACACAAAGCAACAAAAGCAAAAATAAGCAAGTGAGCTATATCAAACTATATAAAAAGCTTCTGCACAGCAAAAGAAATGATCAATAAAATAAAATTACAACCTACGGAATAGGAAAAACTATTTGCAAACCATATATCTGATAAGGGATTAATAACCAAAATATATAAGGAACTCACAAAACTTAACAGTGATAATAATAATAGTAATAATAATAATCCAATTTTAAAAAAGGCAAGGGGATGTAAGTAGACATTTTCCCAAAGAAGACATTCAACACGTACATGAAAAGGTGCTCAACATCACTAGCCATCAGTGAAATGCAAAGCAAAACCACAAAAACACAAAAACCTTGTACCTGTTAGAATGGCTATCATCAAAAAGACAAGATAACAAGTGTTGGGAAAATGTAGAGAAAAAGGAAGTGTAGGTTTGTACAGCCATTATGGAAAATAGCATGGAGTTCCCTCAAAAAATTAAAAGTAGACTATCATCTGATCCAGCAATCCCACTTGCAGATATATATCCAAAGGAAATGAAATCACTATCTCAAAGAGATACCTGCATCCCCACATTTACTGCAGCATTATTTACAATAGCCAAGACATGGAAATAACCTAAGTGTCCATTGATGGATAAATGGATGAAGAAAAATATATACACACACACACACACACACACACACGTAAAACCTTGGTTTTGAGCATAATTAATTCTGGAAACATGCTTGTAATCCAAAGCACTTGTATATCAAAGCGAATTTCAATTAATATTGGCTCAGTTGTGAACATGTGACATTTGGCATCATATACTACTCTTATCGCGAGACATCACTCATTTATCAAGCTAAAATGTATTAGAAATGTTCGCTCATCTTGCAGAACACTCACAGAACACGTTACTCGTAATCCAGGGTTTTACTGTATAATTCAACGATAAAAAGGAAAGAAAACTTGCCATTTGCAACAACATGGATGGACATTGAGAGTATTATGTTGAGTGAAATAAATCATACAGAGAAAGACAAATACTATATAATCTCACTTATATGTGAAATCTAAAAAAACTGAACACATTGGTGGGGGTAGAGAAAAGGAGTGACAGTGGTCAAAATGTAAAAGCGAAAACAAAATTCACCTCCTCTTGCAGTGACACTGAACCTCGCTTCCTGAGGCACTTTGTTCTTTACGGGTTAAAATAGCCGTGTTGTATAATGTGTGTTTCTCAAGAGTCTAGTGACTAGACAGTAGACTGTGAGTTCCTAGAGGGGACTTTGAGGACTGTGTCTGAGACACTGTGGTAACCTCAGTGGCTATGGGAGAACTTGGCACGTAGTAGATACTAAGATGATTGTGGTTCTGGTTATCACCACAAAATAACTTTGTACTTCTTTTACATTCACCTCTGACCTCAGCCAACTTACCAACATTATATTTTATTCCTCACCTTTATTCATCCTGTTTTATTTGTTACGTTTTACTCAGGCCCTTGGAATGCCCATAGCCATCTCCCATCTTCTCCATCTTTGAGTATGCTTTCGCCTGTCTCTGTGGCATGTCCTTCCCCATCTCCTTCAGGCTCTTGCTCAAATGCCACTTTTTTTCCCTGGAGCTTTTCTCTCCTTATCCTTTCGATTCTACCACTCTAAGTAATCTGATCTCTCAACAGCAAGAGTCTTGAAATCAGTCCACTAACTCCTAAAATTCTGTTAAAATGGGAAACTGAACTAATCCACTGTGGTCGGCTAGACCGCAAAGAGGAATGCCGGAGGTCATGAGGAATATTCTGAGAGACTTGCCAAAGTCACTCCCTTGTCCAGACCAAACAGGAGTGCGAATGATGGATAGAGATTTCGGATGTGGGCCACGATGAACAGGAGGAGGGCAAGGCTGACTGGCCGAGTTCTGTCTATTTAAAGAGGCTGCCTGTTTGGCAGCCTTCCCTGGAGGCGAGAGGGCTGTTTGTGCTCTGATCCATATCAAAGGTGCCCTTAACACCCCACAGTCCAGGTCTGTTAGCCCTCCTCATAAAACCATGTTTGGAGAGATGTCTCTGGGGAGGGAATTTGGGTTTGAAACAGGAAGAAAGCAAGCTTGAAACTTAATTAGGAAACAAGAGATAGATCAAGGGGGGGAAATCAACAATTCTGAAGTGGAAAATATCTTGAGGAGTAAAAATAGTGGCTTTTACGTGGCATCTGAGGCAGTTCTGCTGCTAACCCTTTCATTAGCTGACTTCCTGTGCCCCACCGGGACTGTTCTCTGAGGGCTGATTGCTGCTTTTGATGCTTTTAACTGGCTGGTGTCACCCCTCAGGTTCTGGATTCTAGGACTCCAGAAAGACAGGTCTTTGAGCAAAGAGTTAAAGAAGATTTGTTTCAGGAAAGCCGACCTATCAATCACTTACCACAACTTTGTTGAACACCTGCTATGTGCCAAGAATAGTGACAGGTGCTGGGGGAGGGGAAGGATGGAAAAATAATTTTTTTTGGATTTTCTTTGGATGCGCTGGATAGAGTGAATGGTTCTCATTTGTCTGGGAAGACAACATAAAGAATGAAGGGATTGCTTATGTTAAAAATGATTCTATCTTCTGACTTGTAACTCTACCCACTCCTCTCCTTCAATTCAATTTTGCACACTTTTATTAAACTTGATATACTAAGTACTTTGATAGGCCCAAGGGATACACACTTGAATGAAATATTGTTCATTATTCTCCAGGGAGCTCGTTGCCTCGTCCTGGAGACAGATTCATAAACTTGTAACCTTAGTCCCTGAAATGTTATAATAAACAGGTGTACAAAGTGCAGTGGGAACACACAGGTGGGAGTAAGTTGAGGAAGGACTTAACATTTCACCGCTACTCCTTTCTCTTTTAGTCACAGACGTTTTCATCACTGTTTGACAGGTCCTGGCATCCCTCACCAGAGAGATAAAATCAACTTCCAATTGGAAGAGAACCCTATACATGACAATTAGGCTTTTCCACTGAGCCTGGTCTTGGCCTCACAATCCTCTCAACGGAGAGCTCAAGGGAGCCACGAGCTGCCGTTACTATTTGCAGGGTAGAGACCTATTTCTCACCCCCACTCTGTTCCAAAATGATGTTCTGCTCCTCTTTTCTGTTAATTCTTTGGAGTCTAAAATTTCTATTTTTGTGCCCTAACAATCCCTCATGAGAGATTATTTTAATATATGTTTTATAATTTTGAATTGTGAATTCATCTGTATCTATGGAAATTCCCTGGCTTGGGAATATGCATCTCCAAAAAGGTTTCCACTTGGCTTTGGTAGGGCACACTGGGGATATTAGCATTTTAGAACTAACTTTATATTACTTTCCTGACTTGGGGGTTCCCAGACTACCTAAGTAGTGTTATTTCAAACCCCAAACTGCTGATGGGAAGACCCACAGCTACAAATACTAGGAGAGATTATTTCCTATTCAGGCAGACAAACTTTCCTCCTGTGCTAGGTTTTTTTTTTTTCTCTCCCTCAGGTAACCCTTCTAAGCATTCTGGCTTTTGGGGGAAAAGCATAAGATGGTGGTCTTATTTTCCTCTCTATCTCCTGGTATCAGGGCTTCATATTCTGTGTTCATGTAGTAGCTAAGACCCCAGACTTTTAGAAACCTTCTCCTCTTCCAAGGTAGCCTCTGCGTTATTTTGCACTCATAGATTTAGTTTTTAAGTTCTGATTATTTGAAGGCCCTACAAAATTCCCTTTTTTTCCTAGAGAGCTCAACCATGCATTTTAAAGAATGTTGCTTATATTTTACCCAGCATTTCTAGCTTTGTAGTGGGAGAATGTTCACATTATCCTCTCCTGTCCAAAATCAGAAATCTTTCCAGCAAATCCTTAATGCCTAGTATCATTCAAGCAGTCCTGAGAATCCATCGACACACATGACAGCAGGGTGATACCTGTGACACCTGCTCCTTACCTGACTGATTATTGGCATCTCTCCAGGTCTAGATATAGAACACGGAGTCCTGCTGATTTCCCCCATGGCAGAAACAAACAATATGCTTCAGGCATGAATCAAGTCACCAATTTTTAGTGTACAAATATAGTCACTGTTCTTTATTTATCTGTGTAATCGCTTTAAATCCAAATGCCTTTGTTGAAAGAGTCCAGTGTCTCTCTTTTGAGGCCTCATTCTCTTCAGCAAATCATTCAAGAACTCCTAGGTATTATTTAGTACAAAGGGAGGCAGTCCTCTTCCAAGCCCTGGCCAGAGCAAACTGTTCTGTCCCTCAGCACAGCTATTGTCAGTCATGGTCACATGGTGTTACTGTTGAACATGGGTCCCGCTGGCCCTAGGGCCAGCTGTTGACTGCTACAGTTTCTTCCTTGCTGGTACTCTCATTTGGACAGCGAGGTTACAGCTCTTTTAGTTCACTCCCCCGATTGTCAGCAACTGTTTTCTTAAGCTGTGACAGAATAGGGCCTTTGAGCCTCAGCCAAGCACTGTGCCAAACCAGCTCCTTCTCACCCAGATTCGTCCTCCCTTCTGCTTTGCAGTAGTGTTTAGACTGCATTTATTCTTCCAAGGATATTAAGCTGTCCATTCTTTTCATTTTCAATACTAGTATAAATAATGAGCTTTATGGATGTAGTGTCTTACCATTTCAGAATTCACTGACACTCAAAACGCGCTCTATGCAGGCAGCCCAGAAGTCCACAGAGGGCAAGTGGCTTTCTAAGATAATTCTACAAATAAATAGAAAAACCGGAACTCTTCTGCTCCTTGTCCCCTGTCTTTTGGGCACAGACTCTTGCCACACAGGTGGAAACCAAATATCCCCTGTAAATCTACATACATCCTTGCCTGTATAAATGTGCTTCCCTTCACTAAGGGGCTGCTCTATAGTGTCTGGATTCTAGTAGATACTCAACCGGTGGTGCCTAGACCAGGAATATTTAGCATCACCAGGGAACACGTTAGAAATGCAATTCTCAGATCCCACTCCAGACCTCCTGAGTCAAAACTTCTGAAGGTGAGGACCAGCAGTCTTTGTTTTAACAAGGCCTACAGGGATTCTGATGATCATTAACCTTGATTAGAACACTTCACCTGCCGGGCTGCCTGGGTGGCTCAGTGGGTTAAGCATTCAACTTCAGCTCAGGTCATGATCTCAATACTTATGAGTTTGAGCCCCGCAGTGGACTCTCTGAGCCTGCTTCAGATTCTCTATTCCCTCTCTCTCTCTGCCCTTCCCTGATCACACACTCTCTTTTTAAAAGTAAATAAGCATAAAAACAACAACAACACTTTACAAGCGTTTATCTGTTAGGTATTCTCAACACAACACTTGCCCAGGAACAAAAGGTTTTGCAAGCCTACACAATGTTTGTAATTTGAAAAGCAAACTTTGGGGCTCCTGGGTGGCTCAGTTGGTTAAGCGTCAGACTTTGGCTCAGGTCATGATCTCAAGGTCTGTGAGTTCCAGTCCCGCTTTGGGCTCTGTGCTGACAGCTCAGAGCCTGGAGCCTGCTTCAGATCCTGTGTCTCCCTCTCTCTCTGCCCCACCCCTGCTCACTGTCTCTGTCTCTCTCAAAAACAAATGAACTTTAAAAAAAAAAGAGCAAGTTTTATCTCCAAGTCAGAAAAAGAAAATACCAAGCTGTTAATAATATTTAATAAATAGTTCTTTAACTGTCTATAACAGAAAACAATATGTCCATTAGTCAACTAATTTCAGTTCTTATAATTATCAATATAATATGTTTAATTAGGAATGTGTATGCATTGTAATATGTTTGATATGTATATGAAAGCGTCCAAAATTTGTGTATACTTTCATCTTGTTTTGTTATTTAATTCTTGAATATAAAGACTTAATTCTTCATATGGTATCTCAGTAGATTAAGGTTTAATACATGGGAATGATAACTGTCAATTTCTAGACATGTGTTTAGATGACAACAAATATCAGTATAATTAAAAGAGCAAAGGACTATATTTCAGTGGGCTTCCATAAAATATCTCTTAAAACTAAGTTATTATAAGTAAGTAAAATGAGAAAAAAACCCACAAACTACATATAGTCCTATTATTCTATACTGGCAGAGAGTTATGCTTCATTTCAATTTTCTTATTTTTCTTCTTTTTTTAAATGTTTTTATTTATTTTTCAGACGGAGAGAGAGAGAAAACATGAGTAGGGGAAGGGCAGAGAGAGAGAGGGAGACAGAGGATCTGAAGCAGGCTCTGCATTGACAGAAGAGAGCCTGAGTTGGGTCTCAAACCCATGAACCCTGAGACCTTGACCAGAGCTTAAATTGGATGTTTAACTGACTGAGCCATCGAAGTGCCCTGATTTCAATTTTCTTCTTATCTCTGCTCTTTTCCCTGTTTATTCTCTAACTAGATTAGATGTTTAAGTAACATGAAGTGGGGAAAAAAAGAATATTTACTGATTGCTTATTATATATCAGCTACTGTATGCCTAGCACATAATAAATGCTCAAGAGAATCCACTGAATTCAATACTACATTTGATATTCATCTTCAAGTACAAGGCATTTATTATTGCTTCATTTTACAGATGGGGAAACTGAGATTTAAGAAGCTTAAATTATATTCTAAGGCCATACAACTAGTAATGTACATCCAGATTTTAAATGCCAGCCTTTGAGACACTAGAAACTCATGATTTTCCCACACTACCATGCTACCTCTCTGAGAGGTAGAATTAATAGTGACTATTGCTCGTAAACAATTTTTACTGTGCAAGGAATATTGGTGCTATTAACTATTGCTTTGGGACATGGAAATTTGTGAAGTGGTTAAGCCTTTCTGTGTCAGTGTATGTAGGCATATATATAAAATAATTATTCCACATGGATGAGAAGTCCAGCTTTGCTATATTTGAATTAAACTTCAGAAGTTGACATTTAAGGGGAAAGTTTCTTATAAGAAAATCTATTTTCAGACTTTATTACTCCCTGTTCTCTTATAAGACTTTAATGTAGCAAGTCTCATCAATCTGTTTTGTATTGGTTGCTTAGAGGCAGTCTATGACTGTTGCATGATTTGTCAAGTATACAGAGTCACCTCCTAAAAATAGTGTTATTGCTTGCTCATAAGCCTGTGTGAAAGAATAGCCCATAGCCACTATGGACAGAAAATATTCTGTTATTTTTACCTCAGCGAGGGCAAATGTAAAGGTTGAGCTCATAAACGTTCCCTTTAGACATCTGATTCCTGGAAACACAGCTCATTGAATGGTCCACGGCTCTGCTGTTATACCTCCTATGAAGGTGATTAAGTACACTCCTATACCTGTTATATCTCCACCCTCAATATTTTAGGAAAAAGTCTAATTAAGGAATGGAGATTCAACTCACATAGTCTTCTCAGAAATAAGCTCATGCCAATAAACAAGGATCTCTCATTCATTTTAGTCCAGATGAAGTTGCAGATGATACCTATTCATAGGACAAAATGTTCTTGACATGTTAAGAAGCAAAGAGGTTATTAAATAGTTCATATAGTATTTTACCATTAAAATTAAAATTTTAAACAATCTAGAGGACATATATGAATATGTAATAGAGGAGCATTATTCAATAGAAATATGAATCACATATGTATTTTTTAACTTTCTGGAAGTTACATTTAAAAAGTAAAAAGAAATAAGAAAAATTAATTGTAACAATATATTAATTTCTTCTAAAATATATTGATTTTACATATATAATTACATAGTTTATAGAAAATATGAATGTTTAACATATCTATATTTAAATATATTAAGTTAACATATACATAATATATTTTAACAATAAATCAATCTTTAATTTTTAATTAATTTTAATTTTAATAATTAATTATTAATTCTATAATTATATAATTAATTAATATTGGGTTACATATCTTATTTAACCCAATATACTATTATTTTAACATAATATTAGTATTAAATGACTACTATATTTTATATTTCTTTCACACTTAGTCTGTGAAATCTAGTGCGTATTTGCACTTATAGCCAATCTCAGCTGGACACTAAATTTTGGGGAGAAGTATTTGATGTGTTTAGATTACATAAATTTGTAGCTATAAACTAGATTCATAACCCAAGTTGTTCTCATCACATGAACTTTTCCAACAACTGTATGGAGTAGCAATTTTAAATTAAGTTAATTAAAATTAAATAAGTTTAACAATTAGTTCCTCAGTCACACTAGACACATTTCAAGTGCTCAACAGCCACCATTCTGGACATCACAGTAGTAGTTTCCATCAAGTCTCCAACTGCATGATCACTTCCAGATCTCATAGGATGGCTTTGCTTGTTCTGAAGCCCTGGATGGCCGAGGCTCTGCCCTCTGCTGGCTCGTCCTGCTTCCAACACCATTTCTCTGTTGCTAGGCTTAGTTCCCTTTGTCAGGTTCACAGTGTACCATCACACATATGGGGCACTGGGTAATTTCAAGGGACACCGCTCACACTGTAGTGTGTGGCTAGTGGCCTTCAGTGATAATATTGGGCCAGATGGCTCCTCGCCTGAAGCTTGGCGTGATGGGATGAAGCATCCAAAGCACCCTCCATTCCAGATTCTCCCTTCATCAGCCTCCTTCATGTTCTGCTCCATCTCCTCAACCTCCTTCCAAATCTGCTCAGGATTGGTGCAGGCACCCATGTTGTCTCTGATGATACTTCTCTCCAGAAGAGCTCTTTACCATAGACAGACACCTCCATAATGGCTCTGTGGTCAGAGAGAGCTTGAGAAAATATCTTGTCCTTATCCTCCATGATGAAGAAGGGATAAAGTTAGGGCTGGGAGTCCTCATCAATCAGGGTATCATTACTAAAGGTGAAAAACAATTTTTTTTTGTAAAAAAAGAAACAAGAATTATATTCCAGAAGTACTTTTGCAAGGATTAGGTAAACAGATACTTGATTTTACCAGTAGAGACAAGCTATGGAAACAATTTTACTGATGGTATATCAATCATCTCTGCTTCAAAATCAAATGAAAACCTAGTGGTCTTCTTCAGACTGAACACATGAAGTCAGTGGGAAATGGGAAAAGTCAGAGGGGTGAGCTGTTCCATCACAGTCAGAGAAACCCCTTAATCATTGAGGCCACATGGCTCTATGAGTAAAGAATGGTAGTGTTAAGTATAAGGGAGTGAGAATGGACGTGGATGGAAATCACTTTGAGTCTTAGGAGAAGAAGTCAGCTTCACCCACAGAAGGAATCTGCCTCAACAACTGAACAGACAACTTCCATTAGACAAGTCCAATCAAGAAGAAAGAAACACATCAGAAAAGATACAGGCTTTTCCAGGATCAGAGTCAACAGCCCTTCATTCAAAGTTCAGGACAGCCAAAGGTCCAAGGGAGGAATCTCAGGGAAGGGAGTCCCTCCTGCAAGAAGCCTGGAAGGGGAGCTACAGCTCTCAGAAAACTGGGGAGGGTAAGAACGATGTCAATGTAGGAGTTCTGGACTCCAGGGGAGCAGTCATTTGGGGCGAGAATGTGAAGGTACATTTTTTGGCGCAGGTCAATGACAAAAATATGCTGCTTCTTAGAAGCCCCCATTTCCACAGAGGCCACAGAGTCACAGTATCTGCTGTGATCTCACTGCTTAAATTCCCCTTTCCCCCTTCATCCCATTCCTCCTATACTTCAGATTTAATCACAAATTTATCACTTTTATCCTGTTGTCTCACACATAGATTCTACTGTTTGATCTTTGGACAATATTTGACCTTTTATTGTAGTTTCCTCTCAAGGCTCTGTCTTGGGCTCCATGTTTTCATGATGCATTTTTCCTCACCCAGAATAGTTCTGGGATAAATCATCATCAGGGCTATTTAATCCATCGGGTGGCATAGGCACAAATCCAAGAGCCTAGGAGCTTTTCAGAGACAGGCAAAAATGTTTGAGTCCTGAAAACAAAATACATATGCGCTTCAAATGAGGTGAACAAACTAGAAAACTGAGGGTAATAAATGGTTAATTAAAATCTACAAATATAACAGTAGTCAACTGTCTTAATTGTCAATTTTAGTATTTATATAAATTTCATTGCATTTGAAATTAATTTTGGAAGCTGAAATATATTACATTGGAATACTTCCAAAGTATAAATAGTAATAGCTAACAAATCATAACCAGTCATAAATCAAATGCTACCTGTAGCCAAATAATTTTAAAAGTAAAAACATCCTTTCAAAAAAAATTTACAGCTGAAAATTATATTTAGTGTGAGATGAGGGTTTGTTTTGATACGTTTTATATGATGCACAGTGGAGACTCTGTAGTAAAAGAATTCAGAGCCTACCAAGTTTTTTAAATGACCTTGTAAACCACTCTCCATCCAGCTTATAGTCAGCTTTTCTCTTTCCTGGATGAGGCAGTTTCGCATCGTAACAGTAAATGTGTCAGGAAAGTCAGTGAAATTTATGTCCTGGACATACTAATTTCTAGCAGTGTGAAACTTGGCAATTTCATTAGCCTTTCAGACTTCCACTTATGTGAAATGCAGAGGATAGTGTAAGATGACAAGTAGGTCTAGAACCTGGTACTAGGTTGGTAGTAGTACCTAGTAGATTGGTAGCAGAGTCTACAAAAAAGAGATAGGTTAAATCCTTGTGCCCTATGGGAGAACAGAATTGAACAGGATTCAGAATTCAAGAATGGAATTCAAGATCAAGGATTTGATTAAGGTGTTAAACCTAAAGGAGGCTTCAAACCTTATAAAAACCTCAAACCTTATAAAATTCAGCAGAGTCTATTAGGGGGAAGGATATACTTGGGATGAGTGTGCTACTGGCTTTTGGGGTAGGTTGCATTATTGTCTCTACCAACACATTCCCTTCCCCGGAGGGTAATTATCTAATCCCACCCATTGCCATGTATGGTTGCAGAGCCACTGTATGGGTAGAATACACTTCCTGCACCGTATCTGCTTGGCCATGTGACTTGCCTCAGCCAATGGAAGTACAAATGTCACATGCAAGCAACAGCTTTAAGGGCACTTCTGTGATTTGGCTCTGTCTCTTGTCCTTTACCCTCGGCTTAATAATGATGTCATGTACCAAATAGGGGCTGCTCTTTTAGTCTGGCTGCTTGCATGAGAAGACATATGGGGGCAAAGCCACAGCTGCCGAGGTACAGCTGCTAACATGGAATTGTGCAAGAAATCAACTTTTATTGTTATAAGCCATTGAGGTTTGGGACTGGTTTGTCACTACAGGAAAGCTCATTAATATAAGTGTTCAGAAAGAAAGATCCCCCAGGAGAGAGGGCTATTCTCATTGTCCTTTTACTGGTCTAATTTGAAAAAAAAAAAAAAGATTTTTGCATTAATCAGCAATAAAGAAAACCAGCATGTCCCACTCTCTATAATTATGTTGTGCATACTTAACAGCAATTAGAACCTTTACAGAATTAGAAAGGTAACATTAAAGTTAATCCCTGTGCCACCCATATGGCACAGCCACAAGGGTCTATGTCAGGATGTTGGGGGTGAAGTCATGGAGCTGTTTCAATGGCCAGTAAAGTTACTAATCTGTCCCTAATGACATCTTTTGGGATTTACGGACGTAGGCATTTTACACTTTTCAATTACAAGTGTGAAATACTGTTTGTTGCCAATTTTGTTAGTGTTAGGAATTCTTTCTGCACTTCTTAGAAAATTAGCATTAATTAAATCAACTCATTTCCCAATGGCTTAATTTAGCACAGTACTTATTTCTGTACAGTGCAAAGATGTTCTTCTCTGAACTCTAGATAAATGAAGTACATTGATGAAGGAGAACATAAACTTTCATCAGTCATAATAAAGTATCAACTACTAATACTTTGTTGCTGTTTCTGGTTTATTTTTACTTACTGAGTGAATGCTACTTTTAAATTTTCTTAGTATAGCCCTCGGGCCAGGCAGTGAAACTTTAAACAGAGAGATAGTCTGTCTTTCTTTTGGAACCTTGGAATTAGGGCACTAATCTGAACATTTTTGCATTATCCCATTGTCTATATATCTGCCCTCCTTTGTCTTACTCTATTTGGTTTATTCATTCATTCAGAAAATATTTCCTGGCTAGGTCAAGTGCTGTTCTGTACCTTAGATATGGTGGAGAGTAAGAGAAAGAACCCCACTCTACGGGATTTAGAAATTTGTAAGAAAAGATCTGCCTAGGTGGAGGCAATAGAAAGCTCAAAAGCCATGAGACAGGACTGAGCTCAGAGCATTTAAGGAATTGCCAAAAGACAGTGCTGCTGGAAAGGCTGAGAAAGTCTAGATCATGAGGGCCTTGTGAACTATGCTAAGGAGTTTGGACTTTATTCTAATGGGAAGCCATGGGAGGATTTATGTTTGAGAAAGATCACTCTGGCTGCTGAATAGAGAAAGGATAGTAGAGGAGCAAGTGGGAAGGAGACCCATAGGAAAGCTCTTGGAGAAACCTACAAGAGGGTCAGTGGTGACATGGACTGGAGTTGTAGCGGTGAAGGTAGGAAGAAGTGGTCAGATTCAGTATGTAATTTGATTGTAGAAGTTTCTGACTGGTTAGGTCTGCAGCGTGAGCAGAAAAATGTCAAAAATGACACTTCAGCTTTTGACCTGGGATGGTTGGGTAAAAGGCAGTACTGTTACCTGCTATTGGAAAGATCAGGAAAGAAGCATATTATTTTGGGTAGGCCAAGGGGGAGATATTACATGTCTTAGCATATGAAAATGTCATATCTAGAGGAAAATTATGTGTTGCTGGAACTGCTACTGCCTACAGGCTTGTTACCATGATGGCTGTCACTTTTCCTCCTGGGTTCTAAGATTTGCAAGAGCCACCTGGACCCCCGGTAGACCATTTTAATTTGAGGCCAGGTAAACTTGGAAGCAAAGCAGCCTCCTAAAAGGCATCTGTTAAGATTCTCATTATAAAGGAGGAGATGATTCAAAGACCCAGAAAAGCAGGCATATCTATACTACATTATGCATGTAGTAGATATCTGTTCATATTTGTTTTTGTTGCCTGACTTCCATCCTGATAATTGTACTCAGTTTCTGTCTAGTGCAGGCGTTGGAAAACTATGGCCTGTAGACAAAATCTGACCCATCTATTTATTTTATAAATAAAGCTTTATTGGGGTGCCTGGGTGGCTCAGTCGGTTGAGTGTCTGACTTCGGCTCAGGTCATGATCTCGCACTCTGTGAATTCGAGCCCCGCGTCGGGCTCTGTGCTGACAGCTCAGAGCCTGGAGCCTGCTTCAGATTCTGCGTCTCCCTCTCTCTCTGCCTGTCCCCCACTCACACTCTGTCTCTCTCTCTCTCTCAAAAATAAATAAACATCAAAAAAATTAAAAATAAACAAATAAATAAAACATTGTCTACAAAAAAATAAAAATAAATAAATAAATAAATAAAGCTTTATTGGTACATAGCCATCCCTATCTGTTGCTGCAACGTCCGTGACTCCTTTTAAACTATAATGGCAGAGTGGAACAGACAGAACCTGTATGGCCCACAAAGGGTAAAATATTTATTATTGGTCCTTTCACAGCAAAAGATTGCTGGTTCCTGCATTGATGGGACCATCATCCCCCAGCTTTCAACCCCTGTGTTTTGGATACAGCTGACTGTACTCACAGACTCCAAGGTTCACCTGGGCTAAACCAAACTCCACATTCCCTCTTACTGGCAGGAGTGATCCCTTGAGGGTGAGTGTTGACCCCAGCTTGTTTAATCCATGAGAGCTCAGAATTTTGCCTGGAATTCTAGGACAAAGACTTTAGCTTTTGGCGCTGCGTGTGAGTCTAGCGGATGAAGTCCTAGGAGTGCTGGGAGCTACTTGGGACAGCTTTTTTAGGGACCTACATTAACACAAGACAGAAAAGAAGAGGTCTAGAGAGAGACAGAGAGAGACAGAGAGAGACACAGAGAGAGAAAAGCCTAAATTCTAGTCACATGTCTTGAGTTCCTTCGTCAAGCCCTGCCTGAAGCCAGTGTACCTAGGACTTTCCTGTTTAATTCCTTTTTTCTTAATAAATTCCTTTTTGCTTAAGCCAAGTAAGATTGATTTTTTGTCATTTGCAACTGAAAGAAGCCTAATGTATGTAAATGTATATAATGCTGGATTGTAATGTATATGATTTGTTGGAGATGAAATTTAAAAAATGATGCCTTTTGACATTCTATCTTCCCTATAAAATCTAACTCAAATTCTTTCTTTGCCATAAAGTCTCAGCTGAAAGTGAATTTTCATTCCTTTACCCTCCCATATGATTTTTTTCCTATGCAATTCTTGGAATATTTAAAGTGTTCTACTTTATTCCATGGTTTTTTGAATGCAACTGTCTTCTGTACATGTTTTAAGGTCTGTGAGACCAGAAGCTACATCTTACCTTTGCATTTCCCCTAGTACCTAATACAACGCACAGCACTTCCATAGTAAGGACTAAAACGATGACAAATCATTGAGTGTGCCTTGGTAGCAATTAATTTGCAGCTACCAATTAAAGACGAGGCAAAATGAGATGGAGAAGGTTGAATGAAAGAGAAGATTAGTCCTGTTCCTTCCCCACCATCTCTGCAACCTTCCCTCCTCCCACTTCTCTGAACTGGGAGGAGAGAATATTTAAATTAGATGCCAGATTCAAGTGTTGCACTTTTACAAATACTTGAATGTTAAAAACAGTATAATAACCCAAATAACCCCAAAGCTCTGGGATCTACCCAAATGTTGCAAAGAAATTGGATCATCATATCTATGAAAACATATTTACGTTGGTGTTGGGGGTGGGTGGCAAATGAAACCATTGTCTAAGTGTACTCTACTAAACTCGGTCCATTCCATAAGCTATTTATATATTCTATGCCTGGTTGTTTTGTCTTGCATTTTTGGATTTGGAATTTAAATACAAAATATCAAATCTTTAAATAGGTAAATTCTTTAAATTTTCTACTAATAAACATTAGACCTTACAGAGTAATTTATTTTTAAAGATATATTACATATTATGTATTCATCTAATGGTATAACTCAATTACCAATCTAATTTAGCACATGTTTATTGAGACTATTTCATATCCACGATGAGTTTCTGAGCTCAAGAACTCTGGAGCTGATAGGGAGAGAAATAAAACAAACCTGTAAACAACTAGAACAGTGCTTTCAAGTATAGCTTTCTGTGATGATGAAAGTGTTGTATATTCATGTCACCTCACATGGAAGCCACTGGCCACATGTTGTTCCTGAGCATTTGATATACTGCTAGTGTGACAAAAAATCTGAATTTCACATTTTATTTAATTTTAATGCCATCAAATTTAATAGCCACATTTGTCTATAGCTACCATCTGGACAGAAAAGTACTAGGATATGGGTAAAACTGACATAAGTGACATAATACAGTTATAAGCAGAGTGTTTGGTAGAGCATTTAAAGGAAAAAGGGGCTGTTGCCAGTGAGAGGATTCATGGAAGTGACTTTTGGTAAGAGCTTAAAAGGTGGGTAGGATTGATTTATATATGAATGTATGCAGGGGGGATGGGTTAAATGGGTGGTGGGTATTAAGGAGGGCACATAGTGATGAGCACCGGGTGTTGTATGTAAGTGATGAATCCCTAAATCCTACACTTGAAACTAATATCACGCTGTATGGTAACTAACTGGAATTTAAATGAAAACTTTGAATAAAAAAATGTGTGCATAATTGTATGCACACACACGTTATGGAAGGAGCAGGGAAAGAATGTTGCAGACAGAGGGACTAGAGTGAGTCAAGGCAAAACTATTTGGGAAATATGAGAAAGTCCAGTTTTGGTTTTGGCATAAGAAGTGTACAGGAGTAACTGGAGATTATTCTGACTTGGCCCTTTGATACCAATTTGCAGATCTCGAATGCCATGCTGGCTGAAGGGTAGTGTTTACCTTGACAATGGTTTTTGCTTCCTATTTTGGAGCATCCAACTTCTGGGACCAGAGATACTAATCTGGTGGCAGTAATTAAGGAAACTTGTGGAAGAACAGGAAAACTAATTAGCAGCCCCATCCAAATATCGCTGGCAAAAATCATGAGATCTGTAATAAGAATGGAAATAATGATGGAAATGGAAAGTTGGAGATGGTTTAGAATTTTTTTCAGTTTGGAGGCATGTGAATGGAGATTGGAACCTACTTTTTTGTCTAGGGATTTGTGAAGATAGGATAATTTGCAGAAGTAGCTTTCACCATCACGGTGAAACCTGGGAATACGCTGGAGGAGAGGCCAACCCAGTATCAGTTTATGAAGTCTTCAGAGAGAGAAAAGAAAGAAGACTTCAGCAGTTTCCACTGTTAACTGAAGCATCTGAGAAGCATTAGAGAAGGGGCAGAAGTGATAGAGCTACTGGTGACGACTTGGATTCTTCAGGAAGCTCCACTTAGTCACTTACTTAAAAATATTTTAAAATTTCTCTTGAGATTTTTCCTTTCGTCCATGTGTTATTGAGAAGTGTGTTGTTTAATCTACGGGTATTTGGGGTTTTTCTAGCTAGCTTTGTATTACTGATTTCTAGTTTCGTTCCATTGTAGTTTAAGGGCAGACATTGTATGGTCTCTATTATCTTAAACTTGTTAAGGTATATTTTTATGGCCCAGAATATAGTCTATTTTGGTGACTGTTCTATGTAAGCCTCAGAAGAATGTACAACCTGGTGTTGTTGGATGAAATAATCTATATATGTCAATTATATCCAGTTATTTGATGGTACTACTCAATTCAACCCTGTCCTTACTCATTGTCTGCTTACTGGATCTGTCCATTTCTGATAGGGGGGTGTCAAAGTCTCCAAGTATAATGGTGGATTCATTTATTTCTCCTTGCAGTTTTATCAGTTTTTGCATCATATATTTTGATACTCGCATGTTGTTAGATGTATACACATTCAGGATTGTTCTGTCTTTTCGGAGTATTGACTCCCTTATCACTATGCAATGGCCTTCTGTATTCCTAACATGCTTTTGTCTAAAGTCAGCTCTATGTGAAATTAATGTAGCTACTTCTCCTTTCTTTTGATTGCTGTTAGCATGGTATATCTTTCTTCACTTGTTTACTTTTTTTTAATTGAAGTATAATTGGTGCACTATGTTACATTAGTTTCAGGTGTATTCCACCCCCTTTAAAGTGGGTTTATTATAGACATTGGGTAGTTGGGTCTAGTTTTTTGATCCATTCTGGCAATGCCTGTTTTTTGATTGGTGTGTTTTTAACGTTGACATTTAAAGTGATTATTAATATAGTTAAATTGATAATCTTATATGATTCCATTTCCTCTCCTTTCTAAGCATATCAGTTATATTCCTCTTTTAAATTTTTTTAATAGTTGCTTAGAGTTTGCATGATACATTCAAAACTAATCCAAGTCCACTTTCAGATAACACCATATCACTTTTCAGGTAGTGCAAGTATTTTATAATAACAAAATGATCCTAATTCCTCCTTCCAATATTTTGTATCATTGTTGTCATTCATTTTACCTATATATAAACATACATAACTGAATACATTTTTGCTATTATTATTTTGAACAAATTGGTTTTTTAGATGATCTAAAAAAAGTTTTTATTTTACCTTTACTTATTCCTTCTCTGATGCTCTTTCTTTATGTAGATAGCTTCACAAGGTAGAGAATTCTACATTAATTTTTTTCTCATTCATTATTTTATTCAACTCTGTTCTTTCTTGCATAATTTATGAAAAGAAGTTGATAGAATTCTTATTTCTGCTCCCCTATAGGTAAGGTATTTTCTCCCTCCCTCTGGCTTCTTCGAAGAATTTTTCTTTATCTTTGGTTTTCTCAAGTTGAATATGACATATCTAGGTGTAGCTTTTTATAGCTTGATCTTCTTTGAGTTTCCTGGATCTGTGTTTTGATGTCTGATGTTAATTTAGGGGAAAATATCAGTCATTATTGCTTCAAATATCGCTTCTGTTTTTTTCTCTTTCTTCTCCTTCTGGTATTTCCATAATTGTGTATGCTATGCCTTTTGTCATTGTTCTAGAGTCTTTGGATATTCTTTTTTTGTTTGTTTGTTTGTTTTGTTGTTGTTTTGTTTTGTTGGTCAATCTTTTTTCCTCTTTGCTTTTCAGTTTTGGGAGTATCTAGTGTCATATCAAGTTTAGCTGTATCCAGTTTACTAACGAGCCCATCAAATGCATTCTTAATTTGTTAGTGTTTTTTTTATCTTTAGCATTTTGTTTTGATTGTTTATATCAGAACTTTCATCTCTCTGCTTACATGATCTATCCATTCTTGCATGTTGTCTACTTTTCCCATTAAACTCCCTAACATATTAATTATGTATATATTTAAATTCCTAGTCTGATTATTTCAACATTTCTGCCATCTCTGGCTCTGGTTCTGATGCTTATTCAGTCTCTTCAAACTGTGTTTTTGTACCTTTTAGTATGCTTTGTAATTTTTTGTTGAAAGGTACACAGGATGTATTGAGTAAAAGGAACTACTATAAAGAGGCCTTTAGTAATGGAGTGGGGGGGAAGGAGGAGCATTCTACAGTTTTATGATTAGGTCTCAGTCCTTTGGTGAGCCTGTAGCCCTATGAACTTCATCAGTAATTCTCAGTGTTCATCTTCTTAGGTGTGACCACATAGCTAGAGGAAGCTGGAGTTAGGTATTTCCCTTTCTCCAGGTAGGTTAGGTTCTGACAAAACCCTAACAGATTAGGCACTGGTAAAATAATTTATCCCAAGGGCTGGCCTTGCTAAGAAGACCAGAGTGCTTTGGTATATTTAAAAATGGTTAGGGGCACCTGGGTGGCTTAGTCGGGTGAACATCAGACTCTTGGTTTCAGTTCAGGTCATGGTCTCAGATCATGGGATTAGGCCCCATGTCGGGCTCCATGCTGGGGATTTTCTCTCTCTCTTTCTCTCTCTTCCCTCTCTTTTTCTCCCTCCCCTCTCTTTCTCTCTCTCCCCCTTTCCTGCTCACACTCTCTCAAAATAAATAAATGAACACACACAAAAATGGTTAATTTTCCCTTTCCTCTGAATGAAGCAAAAGGGGATTTTCCTTCAATATTCATAGACCTCCTGGAGGTAAAACTCACAAAAGCATGGAGCCCTTTGTGATTGGATCTGGGAGCACTTTCCCTCCAAATGAATTTATAAATAGAAGTTAAAATATTTGAGCATGGGTAAAAGGGAAGTGGAGGATTCCATGATCACGGAGTGTTTCCACCTGGGTAATAAATAGATTAATAGTGCTATTAATAGAAATGCAGGATCACATGGAGAAACTGGTTTTGAGGGAAATTATGATGCATTTAGTATGGAGCACAATAAGACCGACAATACTTCTTTTTTCCCCCTTAACATCAAGAATGATTCAGTTAAGCATATTTAAACAAAATAAACAACCTCCTCCCCCGACTCAGGTAGATGATCCTAGCCACAGCTTTCTATTAGAGACACCCAATGGTGCTTCCAGTCAACATCTCCCAGTAAAGTCTTTTGGCTGTTGTTCTTGGCAATGACGGTTTCCACTGGCCACTACTTCCAACAGTGGTTAGCATAAGTTACCATAGTAACAGCTTCCAGTCGCTGCCCGCTGCCCGTATTGTCACAGGTCGTAACCAGCAGCAACACCGCACAGCAGATCTTTCTGCTGGTGAGCACTGCTCTAAGTGATTGCCAGCAGCTCCTGACTTCTATTTCCTTGGAATCCCATTAAAATCTAAAAAAGTTAAATTTTAAAGGACTTGAATCCCAAAGACCTCAAAAAAGCTCCTGGTTTCCCTCAGTAGCTGATGGCAGCATTAGACTTCCAGAATCACTCGTCAAGGTCAGCTCTCAATAGGCTCCCTATACAGCCGTTAGGAGTAGTTATAGTGCCCCACTGTTCTTTACAAGTTCACTGTATCTCCACTGGCTACTCTACCTACCTCTGGTAGAAAAATCCCACAGATGGAGATGTTGGGCTTCCGGCTGAAAAACTAATATGTGTTTTCTCATTGCGGGGTCCCTTATGTACTCCAGTTCATGGAACGATCTGTGTGTAGGAGGTCACGAGACAACCATACCATGTTTGGAATAGTGAGACACAAAGACTACCACAACAGATTGTAGAGTGTCAACAAAGACTCACACCCAAAACAATGAAAGCCACCAACATTGTATGACTGAACTAAAAGTGTGTATAATAGCACTCAGAACCCTGTTTCCATTGCCTTTCCCACTTTCTTTTGCTAATTATTGAGGCAGAACACATGAACTGACTTTCCCAGAGTTCCAGCAGAGCCCGTGTCTTCCCCAGAAGGCTATCTCCAAAAGGTCACACCATTACGCCCATGACTCCCTCCCAAAGTCCCTGGAACTACATTGTCTGGCTCATGCCTCACACGCATCCCTTCTCTCACCACACCTCTACGTTGAGACATCTATGCAAACACAGTCCTGGAAATTGCCCCAGACCTTTGAGAGCTTCTTAATGTAAATATACAAACTTGCTTAATAACCCTGAGTTAAAAATTATGAATGACATGAAACAATTCTCACACTGGGATTCATCAGCCCAAATTATGGGTGAAGTTTAAAAATCAACAAATAAATAAAGTGCAAAAAAAAACAGACATGTTGTAGAAAAATTTCACCAAATCCTTGTATTTAATGTCATTTACAGTACCTCCTAAAACCTCACTAGAGAGAGTATAAGAAATACTGACCACAGACCAGAAAAAATTTAGCCAAAGAGGAATTCAGACTGGGGAGGGGAAAAAAAAAGGGAACTGTGTTTATTCTCATTAAAAAAAATCCTGGGGCACCTGGGTGGCTCAGTTGGTTGAATGTCTGACTTAGGCTCAGGTCATCATCTCACGGTTTATGGGTTTGAGTTCCGCATCGGGCTCTGTGCTGAAGGCTCGGAGACTGGAGCCTGCTTAGGATTCTTAGTCCCGCTCTCTCTCTGCTCTCTGCCCCTCCCCTGCTCATGCTTTGTCTCTCTCTCTCTCTCTCTCTCAAAAATAAATAAACTTAAAAAAAAATCCCTCTGGAAAGATATAAAAGAAGAAAAAAGATGAAAAGAATAATAATTTATCTTTTATTATTTTTAATGCTAAGGGTTTTCATTTTAAAGGACTTCAATCTCAAATGGAATAAGCCAGTATAATTGGATTGGAAACAAAATACTAAACACTATTAACAATGAATGAAGATGTATAAATTCAAAGATTTTTTTTTCATATGGGTAATTACATTCAAAATTTTGATCCCAATTTTCCAATTCAAATTACTCTACTGAATTCTGGGTTATATATGGTTTTGTGTTAAATCTGTCTATGTTTCCTAAATTCTATCTTTTTTGTGTAGCACCCATCGCATCAGCGATGTGCTTTGCGATACTTCAGGTGATTTGTATATTATTTTCATGATGATAATGATGATGATTGACTACAGGTTACTTGAAAAATGCAAGACAATGACTACAAGATATTTCTCAACTAATTAGATTCATGGGCCTCATTATTGTTTTCTTTGTCTTTATTACATCTTAGACTCAAATATAATTACTGTCATATTTATTTTATGTCCCAGCCTTTTCAGGGAAAGGACCCAGATGCCCTAAATGACATTCATGAAGTCTGGTTTCTTGTATGAAACTGAGTCTATGCAGAGTAATGATTTTTTAAAACTCAGACAGCTGCACGTGTCTTGAAAATTTTATTTATTCATATATGAGTAAAACTTACTCAAAGTATTATTTCCTCCTCCCTTCTCTTGGCTTCTCCAGCTCTGCCCCATGATGCTTCATGAACTGGTGTCCCCAGTGTTTTTGGTTTGTTTGTTGGTTGGTTTTAATTTGGTAAGGGCAGTATGGATAGGAGCAGTTTTTGTTTGTGGTAAAAGTGGTATTTTATATCCATTTACCTGCCTGTATCCTGTTGAAATGCACATACTCATAAAGTAACATATTGACAACTCTTATTGCCAAAGAGAAACTTACATGGTGAGATGTTACTTTTCATGTGGGGTTCCAGATACTTTAAAATCTTATTGTGCTCTATAATCAAATGATGTTTATTGAGTCCCATTAACTGTACATCAAACATATAGTTTCATGGTTTCTATTCATTAGCTTTATTTTGGAATTATGTTTTAATGAATGAGCCTGCTGATAAGCTAATAAAAAATAAATGTTGGAAGAGGTCAACCTGTCCTCTGAGATTTAAATAAAAATTAGTGTGAGTCCATCTGACATTAAAAGAGAAATCCAGGGGCGCCTTGGTGGCTCAGTCGATTAAGTATCTGACTTCCGCTTAATGATCTGGTCATGATCTCAAGGTTCGTGGGTTCAAGCCCCGCCTTGGGCTCTGTGGTGACATCTCAGAGCCTGGAGCCTGCTTAGGATTCTGTGTCTCCCTCTCTCTCTGGGCTTCCCCCACTCATGCTCTGTCTCTCTCTCTCTCTGTTTCTCAAAAATGAATAAATGTTAAAAGAAGTTTAAAAAAAGAGGAATCCAATGCCTCCCTAAAATATTTGTGCATTTGGAGGACTTTCTTCTTATAGATATTTATAGCATTGAGTGCTGTACCCATTTAATTCTCAATCTCGTTTTCCATACATATGATGCTATAATAGTTTCATTGTGTGATGAAACCTGTTATGTGCACTCTGGGTTATTTTTCAGAAGTTCATCATCTGAAACATCAAAAATAAGTTAACTATTTTCTGTTTATAAAGAAATAATTATTCTTTTTTTTAAAGTTTATTTATTTATTTTTGAGGGTGAGAGAGAGAGATAGACAGACAGACAGAGAGAGAGAATGGGAGAGGAGCAGAGAGAGGAAGACTGAGAATCCCAAGTAGGCTCCTCATCATCACCACAGAACCCTACTCGGGGCTCGAATCCACAAACCATGAGATCATGACCTGGGTTGAAATCAAGAGTGAGATGCCTAACTGACTGGGCTACCGAGGCACCCTGATAATTATTCTCTGTAAATGATTTTGAAAATTGAGAATATTATATAGGTGGAAAAAATAACCCCCAGATAATCTTTACTAATTTTTGGGCAATATTCTTTTAAAATTAAAAAAGTGCTTGAATTTATTTACTTAATTTTTAAACTTTTTAATTGAAATATAATATACATTAATAAATGTATAACAAATTTTCTCATGCTCCCCTCCAATGTAACTATTATTCTGAATTCTATCACCGTTAATTAGTTTTGGCTATTCTTCAATGTCATAGAGATGAAATCATATAGTGTATATATTTTTGTATCTGGCATCTTTCATTCAGTATAATGTCCATGGCTCTTTTTTGGTTGATGTACATTATTCCACTGTATGAATATTTTACATTCTATCCATTCTCTTGCTGATATACATTTGAGTTGTTTTCAGTTTTGGGATGGATAGAACTGCTTCGAGAATTTTATGTATTTTTTAAATTTGTCTTGGATCTATATGTAAGAGTAAAAGTTTACTGTGTCATATGTAGTTCTGTATTTAGCTTTAACAGATACTGACATACAGTTTTCCAGTTACTATATTTGTCTAAATGACATATGTTAACTATGCTGACAAAAATTGTGTTAGAATTTGTTGAACTAAAGCAAGTCTTACTATGTTTTATGTCCTTGAGATGTAAATCCTAATTAATCAATAATATTTCTTACTAACTCTTTTTTCACTATCTTTAAACATCTGATATAGGATATGGATCTTCATGTCTATTACTTTGGATCCTATGTTTGGATATGGAATTTGACTTAGTATTTGAAGGATATATTTTACATTGTTTATTCTTAGTCTTAGCAACAGTCTATATATAATCAGTATGATTCATGGGGTAAAGAATAGCTATTAAAAAACTTACGAAGGAAAAGCTTTCATGATTTCACTTATGGCATGGGAGAATGGGGTAAGAAAATACACTGAATATATATGAATATATGTGAATTCCAGAGGGCACATGTGTCTTACACATGTTCCGAGGCACATGGCTGATTAAAGAATAGTGGCTTGAATAGCTAAGCCATTTATTTATTTATATGTTATGAACAGTTCATATAAATCCAAAATCATGAAAACTTCAAACACATTTTGGCATATTCTCTGCCTTTTTTTTTACTGAGGAGATGAAAGATTTATTTTAAAAATCTTTCTAATTATAAAATAATGCATGTTCATTTCTGAGAATTTGGAAAATTTCAGATTATTGTAAAAGAATATAAAATTACTTTAAACTAACCATCATGAGATGAGTACCATAAATTAAGAGATTTATTCCCTTTATTTTTTAAAATTTTTTAAATACATTTATTTATTTTTGAGAGATAGAGTGAGACAGAGCATGAGAAGGGAGGGGCAGAGAGAGAAGGAGACACAGAATCTGAAGCAGGCTCCAGGCTCTGAGCAAGCGGTCAGCACAGAGCCCAACGCGGGGCTTGAACCCATGAACCTTGAGATCATGACCTGAGCCGAAGTCGGACACTTAACCGACTGAGCCACCCAGGCGCCCTGAGATTTATTTCCTTTAAAAGTCATCTCAGAATTATGTCTGAGGTTGGTACAAATGAGGCCGATCGCTTCTGAGGCACTGTGAAATGTGTAGAGTAACAAAAATCAGATACTGAAATCATCAAAGATTTTGTGTATAATGACTAGATTCTCAGTCATTCTCAGGTGACCGATTAGGTGCTTTTCTTCAACTATCAGAATGAACTAAAAATTTAAGGACAGTTGATAGGCTTAATGCACTACATTTCTTATCCTTATAGGAGTTCAAGTTGCCCCATCTTTAATAGGAGTCTTTTAAATTTGCCTCCTGAACCTTTCTGATATGATTTTAGCAGTCTTTGTTAACTTCCTTATTATCTAATATGAAAAGGAAGTCCCTGAATAAATGTTTATCTTACACATTTCTTGTGCTAAACCTGGAATAAGCCTTTTTCTTTTAGTGGAAAATAATATTTCAAGAACACAATATTGGCCTATGGATGGTTATTCCTCCTGAGTTATCATTGCATCTAAGCCTTTTCCGTGAGCAAATGCCAGAAAAATTGTATGTGTGTGTATGTGTGTTAAAAGATAAAATGGATCATAAGTTTATGCTGATATTTCTAGTTCAAATTCAGAACTACAGAATTTAACTTAACCACTTTTATGTTACATCTGTATTTTGAGACTTCCTCACTAAGAATCCCAGTACTCACCAACACTAGTGATAGAATTAGAACATTCAAAATGACTCACTTACTTTATTTCACACTATACACCTAATAGTCTCAGAATAACAACACTACCACCACCAATAAAAGCAGTTAAATATTTGGGGAGAGGCATCTGCTGTGTCCATTCTCTTCCCTCCTTTTAAAAATAGTTGCACTCTACGCTGTCAGAGCACGCTGTATAGCCACGATACACTATACATTCTCCTCTGTAACCTTCATTTATCTTAGTTCTAAAGATAAGCTATATTTAATGTTCATATACCAGTTCTTATATTAATATCTCTCATATATTTTTGTTTTCCGAGCTTTATCTCTAGTAGGTTTTTCAGAAGGGGCCCATAGGAACAATATGCTATGAATTTTTGCATATTTTTGGCAGTTTGTCTATGTCTTTTATTCTTGAATGTTAGTTCTGTAGGATAAAAGTTCCTTAATTTGCATTTTTTTCTTTGAGTGTCCTAAATGTTATTCGAATTTTGGGGGATAAAGTGTTGCTGTCAAAAAGTCTGATACTGAGTTAATTTTCTTTTACTTATAAGGTTCATGTTCTTTTTGCCTAGATGTTCTGATGGTTTTTACTTTTCTTTATATTTCAGCAATTTTGCTAGAATATGTCTTGGTATTGGTTGATTTTACTAGGTACATGGTATGCACTTTCTTTTTTTATTTTTTTCAATGTTTATTTATTTTTGAGAGAGAGAGAGAGAGAGAGAACACAAGAGGGGAGGGGCAGAGAAAGGGAGACACAGAATCGAAGTAGGCTCTAGGCTCTGGGCTATCAGCACAGAGCCTGACGTGGGGCTCCAACTCATGAACTGTGAGATCATGACTTGAGCTGAAGTTGGACACCTAACTGACCGACCCATCCAGGCACCCCCATGGCATACTCTCAAAATGTGTTTTCAAGTCACTTTTTATTTCAGTAAAGTTTTCCTGATTTATACTTTTTGGTTTTTTCCTTCTTCTGGACCTCCTACTATCCATATGTTGGATCTTCTTTGCCTCTCTAAAAATACTTACCAATTTTTCTTGAAACTTTTAAATTTTTTTAATTTAAACAATTTCCTTCCTCATCATCCATTCTGTTTGTTTTTTTAATGTTTATTTATTTTTGAGAGAGAGAGCATGAGCAGGGGAGAGGAAGAGAGAGAAGGGGAAATAGAGACTGTCAAGCAGGCTCTGTATTGTCAGCACAGAGCCCAACATGGGACTTGAACACATGAACCATGAGATCATGACCTGAGCTGAAACCAAGGGTCAGATGCATAACCAATTGAGCCATTCAGGCACCGCTCTTGTGTTCCTTCTTGTATGATACATTTCTCTTATGCCTAATTCCTTCCTGAGTTTTATCAACATATTTCTAAGTTTTACTAAGTCTGAAATATATTGCTATTTTATGTGATTAGTTGTTTCCTTTTTATAATTTATGTCTACTTTTATTTTCTTAATGTTCTTTTGAAATAATATAGTTTTGATGTGTTTCTGGGCATGCATTTCTGACATGCTTTTATTATCTCTAAAGATTATTCTCCCCTTTATTATTTTCATATAATAATTTTTTATGGGATTTGGCTATGATAATTTTGTTTTCCAATTTTTTATGTGAAATTAGTTTTCTTGAGCTTGGTTCAGTAAGGATGCTTAGTTTAGACAGCTTTTCGAACTTCATGGAGACACTCTTTTATTGTTTTCATGTGGTTTGGAAAATACAGCAGTTTACTTCCTCAGATTTTGAATCTTTGTTTCTCTTCCTCATTTTTTATCTAGACCTTCTCTTTCAATGTTTTTGTTGTCTTTGACCTTCTCAATTTTGATTCCATTCCCACGAGCATGGAGTCTTCCCTTGGGAGAAAGCCCTGGTTTGTAAGATTTATTTGAGTGGGCACAACCCTTACCCTCAAATTGGTCTCCAATATTTCACTGTTGTCTCTTTTGGAGCTCTGTTCTTTTCAGAAGCCTCAGATATCCTGTTGCATCTCTCTGCTTGTTCCCACATGTATGCCGACACAGGGCAAGTCTTGTGGTGGTTAATGATTTTCTCCCCCTAACATTTTGGGATTGAAGGGATGCCTTGCCACCTAATTTTGTTATAAATATTATTCATGGAATTTTGATTTTTTAAAACTTTTTTAATGTTTTTATTTATTTTTGAGAGAGAGAGAGAGAGACAGAAAGAGAGAGAGAGCATGAGCAGGGGAGGGTCAGAGAGAGAGGGATACACAAAATCCAAAGACAGCCTCCAGGCTCTGAGCTAGCTGTCAGCACAGAGCCCGACGCAGGCCTCGAACCCACGAACTGTGAGACCATGACCTGGGCCGAAATCAGACACTCAACCAACTGAGCCACCAGGCACCCCCATGGGATTTTGATTTTGCAATATAGTTACTCTGCTTTTGTGTGGAAAATTGAAATATCTAAAATCTATGCTTCTGTTACTACTTCTATCTTCCCAGGATTCTCAAATTCCTTTTAAAACACTCCAGCTCACTTACCATGGCCCTTCATCTTTGCATCTAGGAGTAAATTGACAGAGAGAACATGTGAACTAGACAGTGTACTCTGTATGTGTGTGTGCACATGTGGGTTTATTTGGGGAAGTGGGGTACAGCTGCTGACAGTGTTGCTATATATGTACGTGGGTGTATCCTAAAAGTCCAATGTTTTGCCTTTGCACATTTTGACCATGGGAAGTTTTCCCTTTGGTTTGCGGCATGAGCACTGTTTGTAGAACTGGTCATTATTTTCAAATGTATTTTTGTCTCTTGGAATGACACGGGCAATACAACATTGCTAATTACCCTGTGATGGGCTAGTTTGTCTGCAATTACTTTGTTTCCCTCTAGAATCCGCAGCGATACTGATTCTGGAGAAAATTGTGCTTTTAGCTGTCTTTGGAATATTTTTGTGTGCCACTTACTTCAGTTCACTTTTTGGTATGGGCCTGCATAGGCCCGGTATCATTTCCAAGCTTCTTGAACAATTTCATTTTGTCACTTACCAACCTCTTGGTAAGCTATTGATCTTGAAATCTAAGAGTCAAAAGCTTGGGGCAATGGAGCAGTTGCTTTTAATTTAAGACAAATTTCTATTAATGTTAGTAGAAATTATCTTCCTTTTCTTATGCCATCATCTGTTTGTGATTGGTTATCATGGCAACTGAAAATAGAATTATACAAAAATGCAACTTATTAAATGGTTCCATCAGGATGTGGATTTTATACTTTTCAAATTTACCTGTAAAGTTTTTGAAGTTCAAAAATAGATCTATCGGAGAGCATACAAACTCAAAAAATTGTTAAAACATTTTCTATGTGTCAGGTATGTAGACTATAGTTTGTGACGTGAAAGGTTGGAAATTAAATGCCTACAATGGCCAGAGAGGTATTAAATGTAAACAAGACCACATGTAATCAACAGGGGTTGGAGACTAAAGTTACCTAGAGAGAATTTAATTTTTCAATGTTATTTATTTTTGAGAGAGAGAGAGACAGAGAGAGAGTGTGTGTGAGCAAGCGGGGGAGGGGCAGAGTGAGAGGAGAGAGATGATCCAAAGCAGGCTCCCTCTGACAGCAGTGAGCCTGATGCTGGATGCAAGCCTCCAACTCACGAACCGTGAGATCATGACCTGAGCCAAAGTCAGATGCTTAATGGACTGAGCCACTCAGGTGCCCCTACAGAGAACTGAATTTAAATGTTTATAAAGTATTGTGAATGTAACGAAAAAATGCCTGTGTGAATATGTATATTTATATAAATATGTACTGTGTATGACTCTTAAGTTTGTGACACTTCAGTGTGAAATAGTTTAAGTAAAACTCTATGGAACTGATTAACCGCTTTATCAGTATGCATGATAAAAGAGACTTAGAAAATTATATATGGATGAATTATTTTAAAACAAAAGCTTGCCATATAAACTCAAGAAAACTCAGAAACGTTTAGATGAGTAAGGGAATATGCACACTTTTTATAGAAAAAATATATACTTTATTTTCAACTAGAAAGGTGCAAACATGTAACTTTTGGTCTCATTCTCAACAAATAAACTGTCCAAAAAACAGTCGTAGTCAAAGTAGAAACAAATGCTTCTGGGTGGAAAAACTGATCAGCTATACAGAGCCACTCATTTTGTAATAAAGGCCATTTGTTTGTTAAAATGAGGCTACCACATTTCCAACTGACAAATCAGACTTCCAGGCACATCACTGCCTCATATTCAGTAAACAATCTGTTTTGATGAACTAATCAGTCTGAGCAGAATTTCCATTTGAATATCCATTTCATTTCATGCTTTGAATGATCAGACAAGCTTTCCGTCCTATGGTGTTCAAAATTGAGGCTAACATTTGAAATGTCAAAGCATAAAAACAAACAAAAAGGCACGGACAACTTTAAATTAACTTAGATAACTGTACAAATATATATATATATATATACATACAATATTTACAGTATCAATAAAAAAAAATCTGGCTTGTTACAGGCAAATTAGCTTGCCACAAGCTGTCCAGTCTAATAGACAGGATTCTGATTCCTGAACAGTGTCATTCAAATCAGAATGTCAGAGCGGAATCTGCTGTTCTGACTTAAAGAAGAACTTGACCCAGCCTCGTGAAGGCTGAAGGATGCACATCCTAGCTGTTGCTGCGAGTTACAGGCAGGCCAGTGAGCATGCTACAATTTTCCTTCTCAAGCACACTCCAAAGAGCAGGCCCAAACTACTTTAAGGTGACAATCATTTCTACAGGTGCCCTCTCACTGCTCCTCAAGCCGCACCTGAGTCTACATTCCGGTGCTCTGTGCTAAGGTAGTCCCCCGGTCAAGTCTTAACTTTCTTCAAACCAGTGTCTGGGTTGGTAAAGACTATTTTGTTTGAATGTCACATGGCACGATAATTTGAATTTGGTGGGACTGTTTCTTTCCCCCCGGTTAGAAAAACAGATTTAAATAACTTGTACTACTGCGATCATGTTTACACAAAAATGAGATGTGAATCAGTTCAAGTTATAGCCTCAGGAGCTCATGTCTCTCACATTGTCTGGCTTTAGGCCATGTCTCCATACATCTTCCTGTAGTACAGGGACTCAAAGATGTCATTGTCTCCAGGACAGTTGTAATGGCAGGCACAGGTCTTGATAAACATCATACTCTTCTTCATGAGCTCCCCGTCGGGGCACTTGAACTCCACAGGCAGAGTCGTGGTTCTGTGTGGGGTGCAGCACCGGCCGTCTGTGCACACCCCACAGAACTTAGCCCGGTAGGTCTTCACGCTGGTACAGCCAGAAAGCTCAAACTTGACAGGCTTGGAGATTTTGGGGGTACGGATGCACTTTTTGCCCTTCTAAGGAAAACAAAGCAAGAGAAAAAAAAATCAATTCACTCTCAGAGGGGAGTGGCTTTCTTCAAGCTCTGTGTGTTTTATCCTTATGTTGTCTGACTTTTGTTTATATTTTGAGGAGAGGAAGTTGGAGTCTCCTTTGCCAGTTATCCAAAAATAGCCACAGCCTCTCTCGGGATGTCTTGAATTAACTAACGAGTGTGGAGAATTTCATAGTGGAAAGCTGGTGCTTCCTGTTACACAACAGCTCATTCCAGCAAGACAGCTCAATGGTTAAGATATTTTTGGAGATAAAAGGTCTCTAATTACAAGGGTGGTGAGACCCAACTTTAGTCCTAACCATTATCATTCCATGAAAGTTAGTTAATAGGAGCAGAAAATGTACCTTGATGTTCTCTTCCAGGTCGGCTTCGCAAGGCCTGACCATGCACAGGCGGCTCTGCTTCTCCAGCCTGCAGAAGGCGTTGTCATTGGTCACCCGGGTGGAGATGCCCATCCCACAGGTCTTGGAACAGGCGCTCCACTCTGTGGTCTGGACCAGGCAGTTGGCCCGAATCATAGTTGGGTCTGGGCCAAATGTGTCTTCCAGTCGGTAAGCTGTGAGAGCGGAGCACACAAACCCAAGGTGAGACGGCAGGATAAGCCATTTCCCCCTTCCCTTCCCAGCGTTAGGAGTCAGCCCCGGGGGCAGGATCCCAACACTGACTTAGAGTTAGATTCAACGCACCTGCGAGGGCAGGGCCAACCACGGTGTGGTCCTTGGGCTCGTCGCACACCCACTCCTCGCAGCATTTCCCCGGCAACTTGACCCTCCGCGGGAAGGGGCAGTCAGGGCTGGGCAGGCGGACGTCCATGCTGCACAGGGGCACGCAGCCCACCGCCCCGTCCAGGCAAGTGCACTGGTATTTGCAGCTGCTCTGGAAGGACTCGCCGCTCCGGTAAACGGTCCCTCCGAAGACGCAGGGGGCACCATCTTTGGCTGAAGGAGAGGAAGGGAACAAGGAGGCGGGGGGGGGGGGGAAGCAAAGGTCAGGCATCGGCGGCATCGGGGATGCGCGGGGAGCAGGGCTCCGGAGGGGCAGCCGGGAGACCCGCGGAGGCGGCGCGGCGCGAGGGGCCCGGGCCGCGGCGCTTACCGGTGCACACGCCGATCTTGCGGTTGGCCGGAGAGCCGAAGTCGCAGAAGAGGCCCTTGTGCGGGTCGCAGGGGTCGCGCTCCGTGCACAGCTCGCCCAGCTGCTTGGCGCACACGCGGCAGCAGCCGCAGCCGTCCAGCACGAGGCTGACGCCGGCGGGGCAGCGCGGCGCCGGCGCGGCCGCACACTGGCACGGGCCGCCGCAGTCCTGGCCGGCGGCGGGCTGCGGGGAGGAGGGGGCGGTCAGCGGGCGCACGCCACTGGGCGCCCCGGGCCCCGCCCCGCGCTGCCCCGCACGCCCTCCCCCACCCGCCAGGCGCCGGCCGCCGCGGGGCTCCTCGGCTTACCCGGCCGCAGAGGGCGAACAGGAGCACGAAGGCGCAGCGGACCGGGCCCAGGCCGGCGGCGGACATGGTCTGGCGCTGCGGGCGGGGCGCACGGCGGACGGAGTGCGGCGGCGGCGGGGTGGGCGCGGCGGTGCCGGCGCTGGGGTCGCGGGCTCGGGCTGGAGGTGGGTGCCTGGGCGCACCGGGCTGAGGTCTGGGAGCTGTCGGCCGGGGCGGCTGCCGTCGGGGGGGAGGCGGTCGGTCGCCGGGGTTGGAGTTGCACTGGCTGCCTCCTCTCAGCGGGAAGAGTTGTTGTGTGGGGCTGAGGCGGGCGGCCCGCGGCTTTTATACGCTCCGGGCGGCCCCGGCTCGCCAATGAGCTGAATGGAGTCCTACACAAACAGGGACATTCCTCGCATTCCTCCCCACCTTCCTGCCTCATCAACTCACACCGGATTGATCCTGACCCCTTGACACTCAACATTCCTCCCGTCTGAAAAAGCTGGCACACTCCAGCTCACCAAAAAAAAAAAAAAAAAAAAAAAAAAAGGCTCAGTATTTCCAGCACCAAATAGGATTTTTTCCCCCTTGCTTCTTCGCACCACTCCTGATTTATAGCTTTGAAAAACACATCAGCAATCACTATTAGTTTTTATACCACTCTCTTCTGTTTCTAATAACTGTGCCCGCTCTACCCACTGACATAAATGCTTTTTAGGAGGTAGGTAGCCCCAAAGGCTAACAGCAGGGATTCCTAAAACATTCGAAAGGGTTTCTTTCCTTTTTATTCTTTTTGTGATGATTTTAAAGTTAGAGGCTGTCTTTGAAACTCTTGAGAGAGCAGAGGAGGACGTAGTTGCTTTTAACCAGCTGGAATCCTCAAGAAGCTTACCTGTGAACTCCAAGTTCCAAATTGGAGATGTAGGAATTTGATCATTTGTCACTTGAGATAATGGTTTGGGTGCCTATTGCCAGATGAGAGAGAACAAAGCCAGAAGTCGGAGGATGGATGCAGTTTTCTGGGGGAGATTTCCAGCATTCTTGCTTTGTTTTCTATTAATATATGTAACAGTTTTATTGTTGGGGGTGTAGGGAGAGAAAAGAGATGAATGGGGATCAGTATTTCCAGAAAAGTGGGTCTGTTTTTATGTCAGAGCAAATGATTATGTGTCCAGATGGTAGAGGCACTGGGTGTTGGGAAGAGAAGGGAATCAGACAGGAGGGACAGCAAGAAGCTTGGGGTTTATTTGGGGTGTTTTAAACACAATTTGAGATTTGAGAAATGAGTGATTTTTTATATACTAAAACCTTTAGTCTTTGGATGTGGATTGGACTTGGGTTGTCTTGCAGTAAAAAATCTGATAATATAACAAGAACAGTGTACCCCATTGTATCTGGTTATAAACTAAGAGTGTCTATGAATAATATATTTTAGTGACTCTCCATATATCTGTGAACAGTGATTGTGACTTCTTACTTCCCAGGGAGCCTGCAGCCTAGTCGGGTGAGATCGAGTCAAGGAAATAATGGGTTTTGTTCCCTTTGCTTGTGTGCAGATGCGAAATACGGCCAATAAAGTCTAGGCACATTTCTGTTTCTCAATATTGCTAGTTTCACTAAGAACTTAATTAATTCACCATACTTTTATTTAGAATCTACTGATTAACTGCTTTTTTTTGGGGGGGGGTTGTTGTTAATAACTCCAGTTACCATTTTCTGTAAAGAGAGTGATTCCAGGGTGAGGCCATTTTTTTCTACTGTGATGCCACGTCATTTGACCCTGGTGTTACCAATGAGTAAATTCATTTCAGTTGCTCATGTTTCTTTCACTGTATAGCTTTAAGACAAACATACCTGTTTTTGATACAAAGACAAGGTTCAGAAACAACACTATAGATTTATAATTTGAAAACAGCCTGTTTAAACTGGCCGCATCTTTTTTTTATGTTTCGATTCTTTCTATTGAAAAAAAGCCAAGAAGAAAATAACCACTCCAACTTCAGCACAGACCACATCATCTGTGCACAATTACCTCCCTAAGCAATCCACATGTTGTACAGTGTAGTTGCATGTCAACAGTGTGAGTGGCCAGAAAGGGGAGGTGGGGGGGGTGGCTCTGAAGCTCAGGAAGAATTTTCAACATTGTTATTTAATGTTCTTTCCAAGCATTCCTCAAAGAGAAGAGGCCTAACAGTTCCTATTTAAAGATGGAACATTCCAAGTTATGTTAATAGCCACATGTGTATTAAAGGCAACTTAGCCCCCGACTTTCCCTTCCCTCGTGGATGATTTTAAAAGTCCAAAATATGTGGGAAGCCACAGTGAAATCTTTCAAGACCTAAACCTCAAATTATGTCTACCACTAATGGTTGGAAAGGTGTGGTAGATGGGGAAGGGGAGGGATGTGAAGTTGGAGCCTCACCTGAGGTGGGATGTGGGCTCCAGCTCTTGCGGCTTGCAGGGTGAGGTAGATGGGAGAATGGTCGGCAACTTTCGAATGCTCTGGAGAGTCTGAGAGCCACCACCAATAGCTTCACATTCAGCAGAGTGGAGACTCTCATTCATGAAAGGGATAAATTGCTGCGCTGGGTTATGGTTGGGTGACCTGGTTTATATTCTTGGAACTGCCATTCACAAATCTTAGGGAAGTCACAAGTAAGAGCCCTATTTCCAAGTGGACCTTATTAAAATGATGATAACGAGAAGGTTTTATTTCATAGGATGATTTCGGTGATGATTAATTGGATTAACGTTCTTAGGGAATTGGTGCTCTTTCCCACCCCTCTCTTTCTTGATTTTCTTTTTTTCCACAAACATTGCATGTATAATGTATACATTATACTACAATTCTGCTGGCTTGTGAAAAATATCAAGACATATTATAAAAATAATTTGGTTTTTCTATAAAATTCACATGGCCCCTCAGAGTCTCAAAAAGTCCATAGTGAGCTCCAAATGGATGGTTTTAATATTGGCTAGGAGAAAATGAGTATACTGAAATATATAGAACATGGAATCTCAGAATAGAAGAATAATGCTGTGCATTATAAGGTTAGGTTGAGGCTTTATGATCAAAATTTTTCTGAAGAGTTTAACATAAAAGATTACTAAGAAAGTGACAGAGAGAGAGAGAGAGAGAGAGACAGAGACAGAGACACAGAGACACAGAGAGAAAAAGACACCCAAGACGTTCACAGCCTCAAAAGTATGTTTACATTGTGCTATGGGGACCGTCAAATGCCAGGAAATTCAAAGGGAAAGGTTGATACTCCGCCCTTAACTTATGCCATGGGATTTGAATTCTTACACTATTATAAATGACTCAGCAAATGTTTGTGTCCACCTGGGCGGTAAAGTGGAAATAGTGGCTTCTTATAACTTTGTCCAACTCTGACTTATCCCTTTCTCCCCAACCCCTTTGATTGACAGCAGGTTAGAATTGGGTGAAAAAGGTCTTTGAATTTATGTGCAAAATGGTTAAAATGCACTAATTTTGTCTTGTAAGCAAGGGTTTAGCAATGCTTTCTAGAGAGGTTTTTTTTTTTTTATTGTAAAATGAGGAATTCACTAAGCTGGCCACTAACTCCTGTTTACAGAGCTCTATAAGGTCTGTGTGTCTACTCAGGCATCATTTGTTCAGGTCGTTTGGTTAAGTCTTGTAAGATGTTCAGCTGTGGATGTATTACATTCCTTCTCTTATGTTTTTTCCCCCTGAAAAAAGGTTACTTGATCAGGTATCAGACATAGAGAAAAGCTGGCAGGACTGCAGGAAAGTGGCCAGACTTTGGAGTGTTTGTGTACTTAAAGAAGGAATCTTGCACATTTTCAACTTTCAGTCATAGACATTTTCTTATAAGAGCATGTAGGAGTCTGTGCCAGCCCTCAAAGAGGAAATCAGAGCTCCCAGGGAAACATACTGGAGGAATGTGACTCAGTGCCAGGACCCATACGCAATGCATACACTGAGCTGTCAGATTTATAGGAAGTCTGGCCTGGCCGTATAAGGGCATCTGGATAGTGAACCGGTTTTTTATTATGGTGGGTTAGGAGTGGGCTTCGGATGTTTCTAGCAAGCCTCAAATTTAACCGGGTAAATGAATTCCACCAAAAAAAATGATGTGCCCGATGGTTTTTTGAAAAATAGTCATAAATATTATCCTAAACACTTCAGGGACTCTGGCTTCGTTTCCATTGCCTTGTATTTGCTTAAGATGAAGGTTAAAGAGAGGGCGTACTCCCTGGGAGTTCAGAGGTGGGAAAGAAGTGAGGATGTTTACTATCTAAATTACATTCATTTCCTCCCTGCTCTTTCCTCCTTATAATGAGTTCTCTGACTTTCTCAGGATATTTTCTAATGCAAAGGTGTTTCTCAGAAGGTAGTCGAGACTGTTCCATGCGGGCTGTGTTTATGTTTACCTGTTCATTTGCTTGCTTATAGATGGAGCTGAGGGTTAGAGTGAGAAAGAAGAGGAATTTTAAAAAAATGGCATTTCCTTCAGTTTACTACTTGTCTCACTTATTTGACTAGTTTAATTAAAATCCTGTGCTGCCTCTAGTCTGCTTGCATTAATCTGAGATGGTGCTGGAGAACATGGATGCTTCTGCGGATGGAGATGGGTCTCCAACACTTTTCCTGGCACATTAGGAACTCCAATTTATTACAGTTTAGCAATGCTGAGTCTTTACAGCCCTTTGTTTTATTCGCTTAAATGGGAAGGGTCTCCTTGGTGGTACTTTAGGTGATGAGAGGGAATGTAAAAGAAGGGAGGTAACCATTCTTTCAAATGTGCCATTTGGGGAAACCAAATCAATAGGTTTAGGAGGAACAGAGCATTAAGACTAGATAACTTGTTTTAAAGAATGGGAGTAAGGGGAAGGATAGATATTTTGAAAGGACAAGTGTAAAATAGATAAGTCAATGCATCCCTAGAGATTCTGCTGAGGTGTGGGGAAGTGGGACACATTAAGGCCCCATCAATTCACCCTTTGAAATGTGTTCTACCTCCTATCAACAAGCCTGAGCTCCCTCTCACCACTTCAGAGCTCCCTGGAATATGTTGTTTGTTTGTTTGTTTTTAATTATGTATTTATTTGAGTAATCTCTATACCCAACATGGGGCTCAAACTCAAGAACTTGAGATCACGAATCAAATGGTCTTCTGACTGACAGCCAGGCACTGCTCTCTGGAGTACATTTCAAAAACCATTAGATAGGGGCGCCTGGGGTTCAGTCGATTAAGCTGCCAACTCTTGGTTTTGGCTCAGGTCATGATCTCACGATTCGTGCGTTCAAGCCCTTTATCGTGCTTCATGTTGACAGTGTGGAGCCTGCTTGGGATTCTCTCTCTCTCTCTGTCTCTGTCTCTCTTTCTCTCTCTCTGCCTCTCCCCTGCTTGTGCTTTCTCTCTCAAAATAAATAAATAACCTTAAAAAATAAAAACATTAGATAGGGCTCAGAGGACTGGCCAGAAGGCTGGAGGTGTGAGCTTCATACCTGTCATTTGCCTGCCATGTAAGCTCAGCAAAGTTACTAGTCCTCTCTGAGCCCAAATTTCCCACCTGTTCAAGGTCCTTTTTCAGCCCAAGGACACCATGTTTATGAAAGTACTTTTACATAACATATTAAGATTTTAAATTTACCAATTTCTGTCCGTTCTTCAATGGTTCTTCCTTGCCCTCAACACTAAGCCCAACTCAGCTTTAATTTTAAAAGCCCATCACAGTCTGACTTTATAACACCATTCAATATTGCAAGGATTTTAGAGTGTTAAAACTCTGTGAGAGCTCAGACAGAATCAAATCCTACTTCTTCATTTTTTTGATTAGATGCTCAAAATTGACAGAGACACTTCACAAAGGAAACTTTTGTATTTGTCTAATGCCCTTACATATCATCTGTATGAAAGAACTATCACATTCTAACATTCTATTTCTCTTTTAATCATAGTTTTCGGGATACATAAAAAAGAATTCTGTACTTAGCTTATTTTAGTCACATAATGGCATCTTCTCCCTTCATTTCCATTTTTGAATTTTTATTCCAGTTTTTTCATGGGGAAGGGAGGTCCAAATAGTCCTCCTTTCTTCAGTGAAAAGCACATAAGCTGCCACTAATCCTTAAGTAAGAATATGGTGTGTAACTATTAAAGAAAGAACTAAAAAGTTATTATTGCCTGTGTGCATAATCTTTTCTTTAGATTTTTTGTTTCTTGGAAACCAAGATGGTATTCTTTTGCTTAACATAAGGCCACAGACATTTCACACTCTACATACATTTGAATTAACATTTTTCTTCCATTTCATTTTGTAATGTGAACTGTGCAACCATGATGTTGACAAGCAAGTTTTCAAATTAAATGGTAACTGGTAGCCAGTACATTCTAGAATGCTCAAAACTAAGTTGTTCAAATTACCCAAATATGTTTTTCTATGTGTGGATTTTCAAATAACTGCTTGTGGGAATCCTATATTCAAATCTGAATACATGGATAAGGCTTTCTCAGAAGGTGTCTTACCTTCTAAGTCAGAGTTTACACCATATATGAAGAAGAAAAGAAAACTCCATTTAAACTCTTGACATCCTCAGATTTGAAGTAAAAGTGAACTAAGGCATTGTTTAATTTGACAGTGGAATATACAATGCCAATTTTGTCTGATCAATTTAACAAGAATGCTGCTTAGAGCTTTGTCTGAGTGCCTGAAACGGATACCCTGTATGGCTGTATCACCTTCCATTTAGGTAGAAATTTTATATTTACAACGCCCTCTCACATACGCTGTCTCATCAGCTTCATCACAACTGTGTGAGGGATCATCCTCCCCATTTTTCAGGTAAGAAAATTGAGGTCCAAGAAGGCATGTGACATAACACAGGCTTGGTCAAAGTCAGGGACATGCAAATTTGAATTCAGTTCTTCTTCTAAAAGGAACACCCTTGACTCTTCCTCCAAACTCCACTGCTTCTTTTCTTCACATTCTATATACAGGGATCTCTGAACACTGCATGTTCTTAAGATAGTTATCTCCAATTTTCTTCAACTCTTAAAGCACACACCCTGGAAAGCATATGAAATAAAACACTGGGTTACTTGGCAGCGTCAGTATTATGCGGTGATCTGAGATAAGCATGAAGTATAAAGATAATGATTACTGATCTACCTTAGGAGAGAACCTTGGGCTTAGACAAAGGTTTGTTTTGTTTTGTGTTGTTTTTTTGACAGTTAAGATTTTTTGTGATTTTGCTGTATAGACAGATGTGTTGCTTGTTATCTGCTGATGAACTGAGGTAGCTGAAAAAGGAAAAATGAATCAAGATGATGGATATGCTTTGGAAGGCTTAATATCAGGGTGTGTACCACTGTGACATCAGCTTCAGCCCACACTGAAAATGTTCAGTCTCTAACTCAGTTCAGTCTTGTTTAGACTGGGTCTCAGACCAACCACAGGCATCATGAAAGTCTTCTTGAGTAATTGCATCATTCACTGATTAGCTACCCTTATGAATAAATATCGCGATAGAGCCTCAGGCCATCAGCATTGAAGCAATATCCACCGTAAACACAGATTCATCACAAGTAACCCTTAATAGACACATTCCAGCACGCCATTGACATAATGCTCATTTAATGTACTTCATCTTCAGTAAAAATGCGCTTTCCTTAAACTGAATACACTTTGTATTTCAGGCTTACAGCTTTTTCCTTGTCTCCCTTCACAGTGAAATAATGTGATTTGAATCCTGACCAATGTCATGTTAATGGAATGAGATCCATGTCATAGCTACACAGAGTCACAGTTAAGAGTGTTGTCTAGGAATGGCAGGTTTCTAATGAGGGACTTTTCTTATCGACCCATGCATGTATGTGAAAATTAACAACTATAGGAAAAAGTTTCTTATGACCATAGACTTGCTAATGTCTGGACATATTTCACCATTAAGCTATTTCTCACATACAAATGATGAAAGCTGGTTTTGTCCCCATGAATCTTCTGCGGTGATTTTCATCATTTCTAGCTGCTCTCTGTTTATTCTTCTTGCTCATGCGTTTTGCCCTGCCATCTCCATATATGGTTGATTCTTGAAAGTCTTTCTGCTTGTTTTCAGCTCTGTAGGTGAGCAAGCAAACTTCCGGTCCAGCTTCAGATAGACTTTGAACCAATTTTATTTTGCAGTAGGGCCGGGCACTGCTGCAGCCCTATTATCCCCTGTTGGCTTTCATTACCTTCCATGCAGGCCTCTCCCTCGCCAGTCAAGCAGATTTTTCCCAGCCAGCTTCTGGGGGACCTGCCAGAGAAGGGGCCCCTTGGTGTGGTGATACCACTTCTGCCTGTATGAGGTTCTCATCTCACTCAGCGGAAGCCTGACCTAAATCTGAAGAGGGCTCAGGAACTCCAAACTCCTGTATATCTCAGGCATCCCATCCAGACTTTGAAGAAGGGAAAATGACTTTATGTTGAGTACAAAGGGCAAGCTGGAGCCTCCTTTGTGTACAGGAAGTAGACTGTTAAGGCTAATATGAGGGCAGGTGACCGGAGGCAGCATAAGGCACCAAATGCATTGACAGGGGCATCACCTGGCATCGTTTAGAGACACGATGCTGAAGGTCACTTCACTTGGGCTTTCCTAGTTTTCCTGACAGTGCTGGTGGGAGGGAAATACTGTTTTCTCATTGAGGCAGCTCAATATTGAATCAGTGTAGGCCTGGAAGAGCAAACGTGAAAAGACACCAATAGATCACTAAAACACACACACACACACACACACACACACACACAAAAAAAACAACAAAAAAGAAAACACTAAAAAAATTAGATGTTTACATTTTATTTTTAAGAAAGATCTCAAGACTAAAGCCTGACAAAATAAGCTTGGTTCATATTTAATTAAACAAGATTTTTTCAACAGTTCTAGTTTAATATTCTAGTATGAAACTTTATTAAAAGTTCATTGAAGTAGGCCAGTTCTGTAGTTTAAAACATTTCATGAAATTAGCCATTATTTTGCATTTGCTAGACCAACTTTTTGTTATTTGGAGTTCAAATGTTCTAATAATAGAGGTAGCGTAGAATTGACTTGAATATAGAATTTGCTGGAGTTTCTAGTTCTCTTTTTGCCTATTTCAGGAGAGAACTTTCTTCTTTCTTCTTCCTTATTCCATTATTTAGCTGTGTCTATGAAATGTGTGACATCAGGCAAACTACTCAATCTAAGCCTCAGTTGGCTCCTTTTAAGTTGGAGATACTAGCACTACCCACCTCATAAGATTGGTGTGATGATTTGTAAGGATTAAATACCAAAAAACTTGTAAAGCATCAAGCACAATGCTTGTCATAGCATAAGCACTCAAAAAATGTTTGTTAAAGTAAAATAAAACTTTCCTTTTAGCTCCTATCTAAATATTTTCAGATACTAAATTTCTGCCTTAGCATTTGCCAAAAATGAGCCCTTAGCCCAGTAGGTTTTGGGGTCATGAATTATGCAGATTACACAGGGTGGAAAGAATGTTGTGACTTTTTGTTGACAGCCTTTTTCAGGCAAGCCACATACCATTGTTATGTCACTTCTGAATGATTTATGAATTGTGATTCTGTCCTTAGGATCCCATTTTCTGTTTTGCTGTTGTTGTTGGGGTTTTTTTTTCCATCAAATTGCCACAGGGGGGAGTATAGGTTCTTGAAAGAAGCGAATAATACAGTTTAAGGGATTTGATACCAATTATTATTAAGAATGTCCCTATCTAAAACATCTAAACAGATTATATTAATACCCTTGAGAAAATTGAAATATTTATGATAAATTAATATGTAAGGCCACCATTCAATATTAGATTCAATAATTTTATAATAGTGTAAACAGTGCCTGGAGAATGTCTCTCTGTGACATGGAGAGGTGAATGCGTGTGTGTGTGTGTGTGTGTGTGTATACATATGGGCATTATTGGCACTATAGGAGAGAGGAGACGTTTTAAGTTTCTAGTTTTTGCCATTAAGGTCATAAAATGAAAGAGGAAGAGGGAGAGAAAGAAAGAGAGTAAGTTTTAATATATATAAAATGAGGATGAGAATGACTTAGATCCAATAATGTGACATGGCTTTGTAATATGGATGATACTGAACTCACTGGCTACATATGGGGAAATTTAACCTGGTGAAATTCAATAGCTAGATAGTTCTAGCTAGAACTGTGGGAGTGGAAAATAAAATATTTCTTTCAACACTACAATTGCATTTAAGAGCTGCAAAAATTGGGACCTGATTTTATAATACTAATAGCCAAAAACATGGTTACTTCCTCTGCCTCTTTGGAGAAAAGTGTAACAAAAGTCCTAGAGAAGCTGAATAGAGAAACTTACAGGTTGGACAGGTTATTTATGGGACCAATGCGACCCCTTCCTGTTGGGAGATAATCATCTTTATAGATGGTTGGTCAGCCCTCCTCTCTTTCTGCTTCTCCAGGAAAGTCCCTCTTCAGGACTTCCTGATACGCCACAGTTGAGACCCTGTTTCTCACACTTGTCCTTCCTTTCCCTCTTGAGTTTGGTGCAGTGTTCTGAGGAAACCCTGTCCTAATAATTCTTATTCTTATGGGATTTCTTTCTATGTCTCATTATAGCATGCCTACTGATTTGTGAACTTGTTGGGGGCTTTGCGCTTGGCTCATGTTCTTTCATTGAACCCCAACCACTGCCACCATCATGCATTATGCCAACACTCACCAGAACAACCATCCAAACTTCTAAGTTCTTGTTGCCTGCTTCCTTTAAGTCCATTAGGACTTGCCCCAAACCCTGACATTACCTAGAACTACTCCATCCCCTTGGGTCCTAAACCATCTATTCTCTCCTGCTCTCTCTCTCACTCACTCATTTACCCTTTCTGTCAATTATTTGACCTGATTGAGACCTTGATCTTTTGCCCCCTTTTTTTCTTCTGAGCACTTGGCTTTGCTTCCATACCTGTCCATGGCGCCATGTTTTATGTCAACGGTCTCTTGTTAGGACCTCTGGCATTCAGCCTCCCAAGTTTTTATCAAGCCAGCCCCCGTCTTAGTTGTTCCTATACTGCCTGCCATATATTTGTGATCTCCAGTCTCAGCTGGACCCTCAGTTCTGCTGTGTTGTGCTTTTCATTGTTCTGGTCAGCTCTTTCTTATCTTTTCCCTTACATCCCTTCCAATCCTTATTCTTCCCTCAAGGGTCCTACCCTGCCCCTACCCCATCTCTCAGCAGAGCAGCACTCCTTCCTACATGAAACCATCAGGCATGACCAGCTCAAATGCCCTTCCAGGACTGATGAGTCCTCAGCCTCATATTCTTTCCATTAGCGTAGAACTGCACTATTCAATTCTGTAGCCAGAATTCATATACAGCTGTTTCAATTTAAATTAGCCAAAATTTAAAATTCACTTCCTCAGGTGTACTAGTCACATTTCAAGTGTTCAGTAGCCACATACAGCTAGTAGCTACTGTATTGGATTGTATGATAAACCTTGATGTCATTGTAGCAAGTTCCATTGGGCAGCACTGATGCAGACAGACGTCTGCTCGTGCTGTTGTTCCAACTTTACCTGTCTCCTATGCAACCATGTTCTCTCTTCTCACTTTCTCTTGTCTTTCAATATCTTTTTTTTCTAGTAGTTTCTTCTCAACCTATCAAGATGTGCACATTTCTTTCACATGAAAAAAAAAAGAATCCCCAAACAAACAAAACAATATTCCCATATGCTACTCTTTTTTTTTAACTCTGAAGCTCCTAAAACATACATATTCATACAATCACACACACACACACACACACACACACACACACACCCCTCTCTATTTACTATCGCCAAATACTTAACCTTTGATTTACCATTCAACCCACTGCAATAAGTCTCCTAATCTAGCACTGCAAATTAGCACCAAAGCACCTTTTCCTTGCTAATTCCAGTGGATTCTTTTCAGTTCTTACATAACTTGATCTCTCTGTGGGTGGGTGTTGTTGTTGAGTCCCTTCTCTCTCCATCTCTTTGACCATTTCCTTTGGTCTCCCTTGAGTCTTATTTCCCTTTGCCTTCTCCTCTGATGTGGATGTCCCATAGTCTTTTGTCCCTGGGCCTTTTCTTACTTCTATATTCTTTAACCACCACATCGATGATGGTTCCCTGCTCTCTGGATCCCAATCACAAACTTGTTTCTGGGTTCATCTGTGCTGTGTATGGGACATTAATCTGAATGTCTTACACAGATCTTGAAATACACATGTTCAAAACCAAACTCGTTCCCTCTATCCCCAAATCTCTTCCCTTTAATGTGTTCCCGGATTTAGTGATTGGAAGCAGCATACCACTCCATAGTAAAGCCTGTTCATTGTTGGATGTTCTTTTTTCTCTTTCACCTCCTGTATTTAATCAGTCACAAAGCTCTGTGGTCTCTACCCTCTCAGTATATCTTCCCAACATATCATGCCATCAGCATCTTTTGTCTGAATCAGTGCATTAGTCTTTCTGTTAACTGGTCTTTTGACCCACATTATTTGCCCTCTTCAATTTATTCCTTCCACTGCTGCCTGAAGACTCTATCAATGCAAAGTGCTTGTTTAACCTGCTTAAAATCTTCACATAGTTTCTATTGCCTCTAAGATAAGGCCCTGTGGCTGGCTCCTATCTTGTCCATTTTTATGTCTTACTACCCACCAACCCTGCTCTATTCTCTGTTTTTCATTTCCTATTTTGCTCCAGTTAGTTTCAGTAACTTGCAATTTTATCATATGTTTTATGCTTGTATAACTTTGGTCATCTTGCTCATTCAGCACTTAGAGAAGTTGTGAGGTGTGTTTGTGCCAAATATACTTTTGACTGCAGTAGGATCTCATTGTATATTTGATCCAGGAAATATACACTCACACATATATATACACAGTGAAACAAGAATTTCAGAGAGATAATATTTATTGTTAATATATGTGATACCTTTGATATTTTCAAATTGATTCCATTCCATTTATTTTAAATGCTGGTCTTGATCTCTAAGTTTATTTTTCTGTCTTATTGAACCCACTCATTGGACATTTATATCTACATCTATATTTATATCTATATCTAATAGATATAGATATTTAGATAGATCTAGATCATATCTAGATAGACATAGATATAGATATAGAGATGTATAGATAGATATAGACACACACAGATATATGTATACATATAGTTTCTGGATATTGCACTTACAAATGTCCTAGTGAATACAGATTTCATCAGTGTGAAAGAGATACAGTTTTACTTTTACATTTGTATTTTCTAATGTAATTACTTTTAACATTTTCTAGTTATGTCACAGTGTTGGCATATAGCAGTGCTTTTCAGTGTTTTTTTTTTTAACATAATGGAATGAATAGAGAATAATATTATGACATTTTAGAGCAAAGGCTTTCTAAAATTTCTAAAATTTTAGAATGACAAAAGTAAAGGAATTTTTTTCCTAGGATATCAAAGATCATACATAGCAGAACTCACTGGTAAATTCCTATCTTTTTAAAAAACTTTCTAGGTAATTTAAAGATTTTCTTGGAAGTTGACTTCTGAGTATTTGTGAATAACCTCTCACATAGTATCAACTACAAACAAATCCACCACTGAATGAATTCCTTATGTAAAGTTTGGGAACTGGCTTGAACTTTAAAATATTCTACAAATATTCTATATTTAGCTAAAATTGCATAATTACTGAAGTTTTAGGAACTATGGTGATTTTTATTATAGCATATTTATATCAGTTCATAGGTATTTTGTATTTGTTGATTATATAAATAAATTTTCTGAAACTTGTATTCATACCTGGTAAGCTTATGCTTTTTAGAATACTATGGAATACAGTGTTTATTTTATTCAAGCCATAATTTATTAAGGTAAGCAATTCTCTAGAAAAATGAGTAGTAACACTAGTAGGTATTTAGGAAAACTTGCTGACTGATTGAATGGCTGATGTGATTTAAAAAATTAATACAGTTGTTAAGGTTGCCTAACCTAAGGCATAAGAAGATCTTAGTGGGAAACTATTCCAGACCAATAAAGCTCTTCAAATAACCCAGATTAAAATCAATCAGTCATTTGTTGTTGTTTCCCTTCCAAATAAATAATTTACAAATGTTTTGATTTTTTGAGAATTTGCTAACTTTCTAACATTGTTTTAAATACAGTGGGATATTAAAAGATACTTAGTTCCTGCTTACAGTGAAGTTGCTACAGTCTATTTGCAGAAGCAGATCATATGTGGACTAAGAGTTAAACCAGTGATCTCACATTTGTGTGACATGGGAACCACAGGACATTGAGAACTCTGGAGGATTGGTGTGATATAATATTTCACGACCCTGAAATTAGAACTTTTGAGGAACTTTGAAGCATAGCTTATGATAGAGCGACATGCTCTGAGGCTCAAGAACTCTTGCTTGAGTGTCAGTGGGTCCGTGGTAAGGCATTAAGTGATCACAGATAGATATATCAGTCGGTGCTCCGTGAGTAGAGAGATAGGTAACCAATATGGAGAAACCTAGTATGACTTTTTCATGGACATACACTGTGTTAAAGAGTAAGGAAAAGAGCAGCAGTAAGGAGATTCCAAACTTTGGGAATGGTGGGAACAGTTTTGACTGTGTAAATGCTGTGGCATATATGGACGAGAATAGAGGGGCTGTTTTGACCTGAGCCAACATGGGGATAAACTGGAAAGATTAGGGAAAGGTATGCATTGTTAAGAATCAAAATCATAATTCCTTCCTTTACTCTAATGTTGAGTACATCAGTTTTATTTTGAGTCCTCTAATCTTTTGGAACATACATACACCACTTTGGTTTATAATAGTTTATCAGAACTTAGAGAGTGCTAAGAAGAAATTTGCAGATTTATAGGGTAAACTTAAGAGAATGTCAAAACTAAAAATTAGTAATGCTGGAAATGTTATGCTTCTGTTTCTCCTCTTGCTTTAAATAGAACTATTTATTAATGTATGTATTACTTTTTCTCTCCACAACCTGCAGAGTGCCAGGCGTATGGAGAAAACTTAAAGCACAGTAAATATTTGTCAAATTAATGCCTCTTTCTTGAGGGCAGAGATTATATTTTTTTCTTCTTTTTATGGTTCTACATGACTCCTTATATGACGTGGGCTTCCAATAACTATAATGGATTGAGAATGTTTATATTAACGAGGAACAGATGGCTAAAGTGAATATTACTTGATCCAACCTGACTCACACATTCTTTCATTCATCCATTCGCTCAGTAATGGGTGCGCCTAGTAATGGGTGGACATTGCTAGCGTGAGGTCTGTTAGTCAAATGAAGACTTTAGCAGGAGTTTTGTGTTTTTATGCCTTTGTGCAGGCTGGCCAACTTTTTTTCATTCTTCAGCTCTCAGCGCACCTGCTACATTCTCTCTTGGCTTTCCAGACCTGGCTAGGGCTTATCCTTCAATAGCCTTTCTCTACCTGTATGGTGGTTTGCCTATAGCCCTTACCAGATGGGGTTCCACAAGAGCAGCATTGAATCACTTCCCCCTTTTCCCATTGTACCAAGCCCAGCACCTCATTTATAGATGTTACTTGATGGGAATTTGTTGAGTAAGGGTTTGTAGAACAAATATATCCTTTAATGATGGTGTTGTCAGATATCTGGCTTTGAACTGGCAATTTGGCTCTTAAGTATTATGTTCAGAGACCTAACTGAAATAACAAGTACCAGAATTATAACAGTTTGGAGACACATGATGAGCTAACAAGAAAGAAAAAGTGAAAAGTCACAAAAATGCAAAATAAAATGTAAAATGAAACTTATATTGCCATTAATAAGGTATTTACATTGAGTGGGCATATACATTTCTTTTTCCTGCTATTAGACTTTTCCTGTGCATCTATGCCTTGTTGATGCTATCTAGGCAATCCTTTTAGTATACACCAAGTGTGAGAACACACAGAAGTAACCTTAGACACTATTCAGTCCAAATACTGGTTAACTGAAGAAATAAAATCAGACGTCAGAGTGCACAAAGGCAGGCATATTTCAGTGGTACAGTCTCTTCTGTGTGGCAGGCTCCTCTGTCCACTCATCTTCCTACCACACCATCCCGTTTTTCCGGCAACCCCCTATGTACAGTCCAGAAACAGCTGCAGGGGCTCAGTGGATGCTGGGTGGTCTCCCTTCTCATACACAGTTTCCCTGTGACCATCCATGTGCTTGGGAGAAGAGAGGAGTCTCTCCACAACCTGCAAAGGTGACCCTCATGTGTGTTCCTGATAACAACAGTGGCTACCTTCATTGAGGACCCATTAGCTCAAATCCTCACACAACCTGCAAGTTTCTAAAATGTATGTCCTGGGGTGCCTGGTTAAGCGTCCAACTTCAGCTCAAATCATGATCTCACAGCTTGGTAGGTTTGAGCCCCACGTCTGGCTCTGTGCTGACAGCTCAGAGCCTGGAGCCTGCTTTGGATTCTGTGTCTCTCCCTCTCCCTGCCCCTACCATGCTCATACTCTGTCTCTCAATAATAAATAAACATTAAAAATAAATAAATAAAATATATCTCCTTTTTGTAGATAAGGGGAGTGGCAGAGTGGGGGCATGAGATGGTGTATCATGTCTGTGCCGTGGAGCTAGTAAGTGCACCAAACCAAGATTCCCACCAAGATTCTAACTCCCCAAATTCCATACCTTTCTCCAGACACCACATCACCTTTTGTAAAGTAAAGAGGGTATAGTGACCTATCAATATTTGTTAGCTAAAATGGTATATCACGAAGAACAAAGCATAATGCTTTCTGTAGAATTTAAATACTTACGTATTGCCGCATAAATGACTATGTGGAAAAACATGTGATTCTTAAAAAGAATCACTCACCTGTCAAAACACAGATTTAAGATCATTACAGTAACTTAGAATTTCATGAAAATATGAAGTAGAAGGGTAAAGTTCAGGGACTTTTTTATTTTTTAGTAACCATTGCATCAGTAGAGCATATAATATTTTGTTTAGTTGTGTATAATAAAAAAACTAACAATTTTCTTAGTAAAGTGTACTTGAAAGGAAGTATGGAAGTTGTATAATATACACAATATATTTTTAAACCAATATAAGTGCCTACCACCTCATTTTTTTTAGGTTGAGCTATTGTTTTGAATTTAAAAAGCCTAATTAAGATATAATTCTTAATGAAGGCATAATGTTTATTCAAAGCTTAAGTTAATAAAGAACTGTCCATTTCAGTACCCAACTTAAATAACACTCAAAATTTTATTTTTAACATTTTAAGAACCAAATAAATAATAATTGTTTTCTTTAGATTAGAAATACAGACTAATTTGTTTTAAAATATTTTTTAATCTTTTTGAATTTTTTAAATTTTTTGTTTTTTATTTTATTTATTTATTTATTTATTTATTTTGAGAGACCGAGAGAGACATTGCAAGCAGGGGAGGGTCAGAGAGAGAGGGAGACACAGAATCTGAAGCAGGCTCCGGGGTCTGAGCTAGCTGTCAGCACAGAGCCAGACGCGGGGCTCGAACCCACGAACCGTGAGATCATGACCTGAGCCGAAGTCGGACGCTTAACCGACTGAGCCACCCAGGTGCCCCTAAAATTTTTTTTTTAAAAACTTGACAAAGTTATTTGTTAACAAATACAGTTAAATGTATCATATCCCTATTTATTTGATTGGGGGTTTTCAGTTCCCACCAGAACTTTTTGAGAATAAATAGAATTTATATATAAGATTAATGCAATTGTTTACTTTATATCAAGACATATACCATTATATAGTTGGAAGCCACAGGCACCTCATGTGTCTTGGATTGCGAGTTAGCAATTATGTCATTCTGTCCTCAGAACGTATTTGGAAGAGAAGTTAAAACAAATGCAAAACTAGAGGGAAGACTAATTACTTTTAGCATAAGCAGATTTTTGTTTCTCCAGATTTGATAAAGTGTGCTATTTTGTCTAGAAACTCCTTAGGCCTAGCGTGTGCTTGTCTTCAATGTCTCCATCTCTAGAAGAGTGCCTTTGCATATTAGTAAATATGAATTGACTTGAATTGACTTGAATTGATTGGATCAGGCTACTCTTGGGTCAGCTGGCACCCTAAAGGCATGGAGGTGGGGTATTCCTTCTCACTAACTAATGTGTACAACTAGTTCCTACTTTATCAAACTCTTGGAAATTCTCTCAAATAGTCACAAAGAGTGGTAAATGGCTGGGTATTAAAATAGGACATTACAGACTCTGTAAGTCAAGCTTGTTAGATTTCTCTTCCCTTCACCCTGGATTAGAGTATCAGGAGTTATGTATTAAATGTAAACTATGAGCTACACTTCTCTTAAATTCTGCAGGGCCATTTAGGTAAATAGGTAAGTAGCTTGTCTGTATGGGATATGTTTACATATGGACTACGGTGATAGAATCACTCTCAAAGAATACCTTGAGAGTATTATAAAGAGAATTCTACAACTCTCTTAGATGTTATGAAGGTGGGCGATTGTTATTATCAGACAGTCAAGAGAACCAACAATTGGATTAGAAGATGAATGGGTAAAACAATATAGAGTCAGTGTTTGGTGGATGTCTTTAAAAAAAAAAAGACCTAACACATTATATCAAAAGTAAACCAAACTGAAAAATCACTAAAATTGGTGAAACTTACACTCATTTGGTTTGTGGACTAATTCATGATGCATATGTTTAACCAAAAATTAAAACAAACAAGTGCAAAGTAAGGTCACATGTCTGTCTCCCCTTCCCACCCCCAGAAGGAATAGACTTATTTAACCCACACATTTTATTGAGCTGATGATTAATGCTGAGTTGATCTAAACACTTATAAAAATTGTGCATATATAGAAGTTAGCGGATAGTGTTAGATGGGCAAATCCTGAAGAGAAGGGAAATGTAATTTCTACTTTGAATATATGATTAGCAAATTTAGGACTAGGAGTTTTCATTTTAGCTTGTCATGAAAATAACAGTATGTTCTTTGGTTTCAGGTAGCAGGAGGAAGTGTCTGACAGCCTGACTTGCTCCTGCAAGAAAGGTAAGGTATACAAGGAAGAAACCAGTACCTGTGGAAACTCAAACACACGATCACATCCTGACCAAATCTTACCATGTAGCATTTCCATTTGTAAATTAGATTTTTATTTGACATAAATATAGCAAAAATCTGTGCCTTCTTTGAATTTCAATTTATTTTTTTCTTGAAAACAAAAGGCAAGGCATCTGTCCTGCAAGGTGAATAAACTTTAGGAAATGTTTGCTAATTGCTCTGTCTTCTAAATGTGGCCTCTCTAGAGTTCATTTAATGAGGTTTGTCTTTAGAAAGTTGCAGGGTAATGAAGACATGTCATGCAGGAAATACTGCCAATTTTACTCCTATTTATAGGAAAAGTCCCATGAAACAAAGGAAGCCATTTTTAAACTGTCTTAGGATAGTTTTTTGAAGCTCAATTTAGGGTAGTATAATAGAAATTAAAACATGACTGTTATTTGCAGTTATTTTTTAAATAATAATAATTATCATACCAGTTTTGGTGATTAATAATACTATTGATGTAACTCCCTAAAGCCCTTGTGAATTTTTATGTAGGTAAAATTAAAGTCCTCCCCTCCCCCCACACCGTACCCAGCTTGGAATATATATTTAAAGACTTGTCTAAAGCCACATAGCCGGTGGCAGAACCGATGGTAAGTGCACATTTCCTGACTTATTTCCTGACTTTAGCTCTCTCTCTATTGCTTTTTTTTTTTCTCATTACATCATCCTATCTAATTTATGATGGGGAAATATATTCTGAGGAAAATAAAAATAAACGGAAAAGAGTGAAATGAATTCTAGCTTACTGCTGTTGTTTTTAGCAGTTTTCAACATCCTGGTTGATTTCATTCCCAGGGTATTAATGTCCTATAGTAGATACTGGTGTGCAGCCCTATGCCACAGTATCTCCCGACGGGCTCAGGAGTCTGATCATGGGGGCAAGGCTCTCATTAAATGTGAGAGCTTGGGTCTCACATTCCTCTCTGGGAAATGGGGACTGTAGAAAAACCTACTTTCTGCAGTTGTGAGAATTCAGTAACGTGTAGTTTGTTTAAAGTGTTCAGTATTGTGTCATATAGATAGGTGCCACCCAGCTGTTAGATATCATTATATTTACTTTAATAATTAATATTCTCAAGAATGATGAAAGATTTACTATCCCAATTTAATTTTTTAATGTTTATTTATTTTTGAGAGAGAGAGAGAGACAGCGTGAACAGGGGAGGGCCAGGGAGAGACAGAGACAGAATCTGAAGCAGGCTCCAGTCTCTGAGCTGTCAGCACAGAGCCTGACATGGGGCTCGAACTCTAGAGCTGTGAGATCATGACCTGAGCTGACTTTGGATGCTTAACTGACTGACCCACCCAGGCACCACTGTCCCGTATTAAAATACTAAAAAAAAAATTGGAGATCATGTGGAAATTTGCTTTCTGGAGAAGGGCTTCTCAGTGTTCCAGCAATTTCTTTTATAAGCATTGCTAGCTCATGGTAAAGCCCAGTAAATGACAAACAGGAAAATAATGTTTTCAATTATTTAAAACTACAGAAAGCAAAATAATTGGGAGCTTAGTTACCAAATTAACTTAGTTTGCTTTGAAACTGCAGCTTCATGCTAAAAAAGAATAGACTGAGAGGTCCTTTTAGAAGTGGCATTAGTTCTCAGAAAATAAATATTTTGGTTAATTCTGAGTAAATGAGTTTACGGCATGGATGAAATATTTATTAAGTATGTAAGTTTAAACATTATGAAAGTCTTGGGGAATTGTCTTAGAAATTCTTAGTTTGAGCACCATAAAAGTAGTTTTATTTTTAGTTCTTATTATAAAAGTTGACAGCTTCTTCTTTTTTTTCTCATCCAGTTAAACATGAATTAAAAACTTGCAGAGTTGGAAAATTTTCTGGGCTTATGTGGTCTTCTGCTTCTCACAGCACCTGTCGCACAGAGATAATGTATAGAAACTAAGAGGAGCTGCTTGGTTTCTTGCATGGGAGGGGACTGGAGTTCAGCTCTCCACCCAGTCCAGGGTGTGGGCTCTGTGGAGGGGCACTTACCCTCTCCTTTGACAGGTGAGGAAACTGAATCCCTAGGTATTGTGTGCCCTGCTCAAAGATACATTCTTAGGTAGTGGCAGAACCAGTTCTTGAACAAACCCTCTCTTCTGCTCTTTTGATTGTACCCTATGTCCTTCCTAGTAAAGAATCTGTAACTTAGAATCTTAATAATCCCAGATTCTTTTCTCTTCTCCACTTTTACTATAGAGTCGTACCTGATAAGAAAGTCCATTAAACTGGATGTCGGCAGGATGGGCATTTCCTTTAGTACAAACCCATCTCAGTGTTTAATTGGTTAACTCATTATCACCTATTGAATAATGTGTGTGTTGCTGCTAGGCTCTGGGAATATCAAGATGATGAGTACTTCATCTTTTCCCTAATAAGTATAAGAGGAATATAGAGATAAACACATAAAAAATGCTGTGTCTCTTCTTGCAGCTACTTAGCTAGAAAATAAAAAATTGTGTTAACAATGCCGATTCTTTAAAACTTAAATATTAATCATTAAATAATACATTGCTCATGGTAAATGTAATATGTGTGCCAGAAAGGCAGGATAGTTGATAGAATTTTTATTTTTATTTAAAAAATTTATTTTCTTATAAATGATTTTTTGTTAAGTAGGTTATTTAGTTATTGCTGTGAGTTACAACTCCCATAGGCTGGGAAGGCCCCTCATCTCTGTTGGGTGGCTAGCTGACTGATGAGTTTGAATAATGTTGAGGACGTAGGAGCCTCTCTTGTAGTTTGATACAGTAGAATCCAAGGGGATGATGGTAGATTATTGCTCTCCTGACAGAAATACATCTCCTTATATAATTCTCATGGCCAAGGTTACTGTTTTAAATAGTCAGAGTTGCTTTAAGCCTCTCAATGATTGAATCTGATTGATTAGTCATGATCTAGACAAAATAAGACTTCCTTTGGCAGGGAAAATTAATTGGAATACCAGAGGCCCATGTAGCTAACCCAGAATTCACTTCAGGATTCTTTGCCTTCTAGATGCCTTGCTCATATTGGAGTTCAAGATTTTGAGGATCACCTAGTTTGCCTGATATGAGTGCTTACCTGATTTTCTGCCACTTTGACATTGAATTGTGACATTGAATTCTTGTTTGCTATAGTAAATCAGGCTGTTTCTACTGCCTGCTATTTTAGTAGGCTACCCCCTATACCATTAATTCTGCCTAGGCTCATTCTACTATGTCAAACTGTCTTTACTGCTCTACTAACCTTAAGGAGGGGATCTGATTCTCTTTTGATGCCCGTATCATAAATGAAGTATAAGAAGAAAGTGGCTTTGTTACTGCACCAGGGAAAAAGAAGTCAGAGTTTGGGGCAACCAAAGTGGCTAGCACTAGAGGGGTGCATTTCTAGAGAGAAGGTAACCACAGAAAAGTAGCCCAAATATCTACATACAAATTCTGCTCATTTGCTAACTACTAACCTGTGCTTAAGGAGGGCAGAGACCTCAAGAAAACTCGTACAAAAGTATATCTGATGGCCAAATATCTGATCTGGGATATTTGCAGCCATATGGTGCTAGGGGAGAGATAGGAGTTTAAGTGTTACCAGGGTAGAGGGTTGTTGGTAAATAACCTTGGGCTTTTGGTGGAGACCCTGCTGTCACACCCCAGGAGCAGGGATCTTACTCTAGGAAAATTGAAATAGGTGCTAACAGAGCTTCCTGTAAAACCAGAGAGGATCAGGAGATCTGCCAGATTTTTTTTTCTGAATGCCAGGAAAATATTTAACCCTCTTTGAAGAAAGATCTCATTAAGAATCTCCATAATATTCAATAAAAGGTGGCAAGGCATGCCATAAAACAGGAAGAAATGACTGAAACCCAAGAGAAAAAAACTACAATAAATCCATAAATGATGGAGATATTGCACTTATCACATAAGGGACTTTAAAATAGCTATGGTTTTAATATGATCAAGAAAAAGAAGAAAATGGTACTCCTAAATAGTTGAAGAGAAGGATAACTTCAACAGAGGATTGGAATCTATAGAGATTCATCAAATGGACATTCTCCCACTGAAAAACATAATACTAAGAACTTTAGATGTTTTGAATAGATGGGTAAACACATTAGAACACACATTGAGGAAACTGGAAGACCAGGGGCCCCTGGGTGGCTCAGTCGGTTAAGCATCTGACTTCGGCTCAGGTCATGATCTTGTAGTTTGTGAGTTCGAGGCCCACCTCAGGCTCTATGCTGACAGCCTGGAGCCTGGAGCCTGCTTCAGATTCTGAGTCTCCTTCTCTCTCTGCCCCTCCCCTACTCATGCTCTGTCTGTCTGTCTCTCTCTCTCTCAAAAAATAAAAGTTAAAAAAATTAAAAAAAAAAAGAAACTGGAAGACCAGATCAAATAAGCTAAGAGAGAAAAAAAGAATGGAAAAAACAGACTAGTGCATAGAAAACACATGATACACAAAGCGGACTTCTGGAGTCACTATTTTCCAGAAAGAGAGTTCCTACTGAGGAGCTCTACAAATCACTTCCTTCTAGACTATTGGATACTATTGGAAACATACTTAGATACATCTAATTTCATTGCTGACTCAAAGCATTTGAAGCTCAAAGGTTTCAGAGAAGAGATCATTTTGTTGGCTTTAATTTTAATGGAAAACTTTTTCCTTTAAGTGGTTATCTTTGCCAAAATTTGACAACTTTGGAAAAGAGACTAGATAGAGTATAAGGTCCTAGGGAGTAGGAATGATTCAGGTCAAGCTTTCTTCCTAAAGAAAATAATGCAATGACATCAGAATATATTAATATTTCCATGTTTTAGTTCTTTTTTATTCTTATTCTGGTTTTCATTTCAAAACTATTTGCATCAGTAGCAGAGCCCTGCCCTCTTTGCTTTCTCCTGTTCTCTTTGCTGCTCAGTTTTGATCTGATTGTGCTTGTGCTCCTGGCCTTTTTACTGTATTAAAGGTGTATATGGTTTCCTGTTTCTGGAAAATTAGGCAGAGAGTAGAATTTTGGATCCAAGCCTTTGTAATTTGCAGCATGAAAACTGCCTCACCAGCTGCAATGCATCTTTTATGGTTTTTAAACTATTTCTTGAGACTATTGTGCATTGCCTGTAGACCCACCCTGACACTGTTGGTAAAAAATAATATGCTCTTACAATTGTCTTATTGGTATCTTAGGAAAAGATAAAAATATGAAGACACATTTATGAAGATTTTACAGAAAAGCATTGATATATTTTTCCTCTTTCCTGTTCACTGATTTTCAACCAAAAATTGACCCCAAATCATTGTTTGGTATCATAGTTGTGGCTATTTTATATATTTGGAAATGGCTTCTGACCTAGAAATAACACTGTGCTTCCTCCCTCCTCTTCCCTCTTTTACCCCACAGCTTCTCCCCCAGTCCTTGATGGTAAAGGGGTATCTCCTGGACATTCCATTACATATGAATCTAATTGCAGATAACTGATTACCCCACAATTTTGCTTGATGCACTATGATGACCCAATTTCTGAGGATAAGAAAAAACCAGACTTGGTTTATAAGCACCTACACTAAAGGTGTGTCTGAAGGCACAGAGAGCTGTGTATTAAATCACTTTAAAGACCGTTTTCTTTGTTATGAAATGCTCCCACAGATGTTATGATCTTTGACTTTCTCAAGTTGTGTGTGGAAGGAAGAGTGAGTATTATTAGCCCCATTTCACAATGAAGAGATTAAGGTAGAGAGAGAAGTGACTCATCCAAAGCAACTGCTAGTAAGTATTAACCTCAGGCCTTTCCTACTATTCACTGTTGACAGCCTTACTTAGGAGGCTTGGGTGGACTAGTAAGTAGATGCAGGGGGCATTGTTGTTAAAATGCTTTCATAGTATATAGGAGGACTATGCCTAACTTAAACCCATAATGGGTATAGACTATACTTTAGAATATTGTTCTGGCATTAGTAGAAAAGAGATATTCTATATTGCAAAGGCCTCTTAAAATATGAATCCCCAAATCCTTCCAGGAAATGGTATAAGATAAGTTTTATAAACTTGTCCTGACCGTACAAAAGAGGAAATGATACCTGTAGGTGGTGTGACAAGCTCAGGAGCATGTTCTTGAGAATTTGCAATAATGGTGTGTCCAGGTTAGATGACATTCTGAAATGGAGAGGGCTTTGCATATTCATTGTCCCTCAAGCTGTTGAACAAGATGTCAAGGACTTAAGCATGTTTTTCATGAGTACACTTACTGTCAAGATCATGTTGGGAGACAATTCTCAGAATGGGTGTCTCGTTTTGACATGTTTTGTGAGCAGATGAACTAACTGACTTTATTCTATTCTATCATTTTAAGAATGTCTGTATAGTGAAAGCCTTTGAAAATGGAGACAATGTCTCTGTCTAGAGCAAAGGCTACATATGCTTACTGAGAAGTATAGAAGATTCAGGTTCCCTAATCTCAGGGTTCCCCTCCTATAATGCTCACATATGTCCAGGTGCCACCTGACCCTTTTGGTGTTGCCCTATGTCAGTTTGTGTTCTGAGAACCAGTGCAAGAAAATGCTAATACTCTGGTACCACTACAGCTGAGAGTAGTAAGAAAGTCAGTTTTCTCTGACCCAGGTATGTCTTGTCTTCTTCCAGCACCTGTGCAAGTACGACTGGCTAAGTGTTAGCTTGAAAATAGCCTTCACAGTCTGACAGGTCACAAGGCATCTTCCTGTCCTCCATCTCATCCCTGTTTAAAAAATAAACAAACAAAAAACCCCACAAGACATTTAGAGTCTACGCATATGCGGTTTCCTGAGGCTTATGTATTTCTAGCAGAATATTCTGGCATATTTTGTGGAAACCAGATATGTAGTTGGTGGAAAGCAGTCAGCAAATAATGACCCTGCAGAGAATCTGGTGACTTTCAGATAAGTCGCTACCACTCCTCCACTGCTAACATGTCTCTTCAAGACCAGCCATGAGCAACCTGGGATATGGCTTCAGTCTGATGAGTTGCTTTTACTTTCTCATTTTATTACTTAGCACATTAGGAAATTGTTCTCACCATTCCTCACTAGGTTGGATTTTTATCCTTAACTCAGTGTAGACTTCCTTTTATGAATAGATATCCAGTTCATTTTTGAATGATAATTCTTTCCAAGGTAACTATGTTCTGTCTCTTGGTATTTATTATGATGACCGATAACCTGACACACCATTTCTGATGAGACTTATGTTATTTAAGATGGGGAATTTTTTTTTAGCATTTTAGGTTAAGTAGGATCCAGTCATGGGTAAGAAAGTTCTCCAAACTTAGGCTCTCCTCTTGTTAAAGGTTAATTCAGTTTTCTAAGGCTTAACACTACCCAGTGACTCTACATTCACTTCTTTACCTGATCCCTTTTATTTATAATAACTACCCCCAGGGTTTGGACCTTAGTTTGGTTCCATTAACTTATGCTTCATTTATTCTTTCTCAGTTATACCTTCTTCCTTCCTTCCATGCCCTCGGTAAGTTGCCCATTTGACTCTGGGAGCTGGTCAACCCAGATACTTGCAGAAACTCAATAAGTATTTGTAGAGTGATTGAATGAAATTACCAGGTCTTTTTTTTTTTTTTTGAGCTTTTTACCAGAGCTCTTCAATATAACCAGGAATTTGATTCCCCCAATAAAATATAGATAGGAAGAGGGATAATAATGCTACAGTTAACCTGATAGTATTAATCATAAGATCAACACTGGCTGAGTGCTTACTGTAAGCCAGATGCCCTGTCAAATGCTTTACATGTATTGTCTCATTTAAGTCTCACAAAATGTCTATATGATTATCAATATTTTATAGATGAAAAAACTGGGTATGGAGAGGTTTTATAATTTTTCCCAGGTTACATGGTGACAGAACTGTTGTTCTTCTGTCTTCTAAGAGCCAGGGGTATCTGCTACCCATATTACATGGTTAAAGAAGAAAACCAAACTTTTCACTTTTGGGCAAGACTAACTTTAAGTCAGCCATAAAGATGTCTTCTTTATCTCATGTGATAGATGAGTCATCAAGAAATATACTCAAAAGCTTAGTAGATCAGAGCCAAGCCAGAGAAACCTGACCTTTGTTGAGAGTAAGCTATAGGTACCCTCACCCAGCTTCTACTGTACGATCTCCCTGTCACATCAATTGGGTGATTAAGTAATCTGTTCTTCAATTTAGCCTAAAATATTTATTGAAACCTGACTGGGGGAAATAGCACTGTCCCTAAAACTTCTGGCTACTTGAAGAGAAGTGATTCCCTAGAGGGGAAGGAGACCATCTATGTGGTCCTGCCTGAGGTCAGGAATGTAGCCCAGGGAGCAGGAGGAAGCTTGAGATGCTTTGAAGAATGCGAGACACACACTGACGGCCTCTTCTGTTGTTGTTGTTTTTTTTTTAATGATTTTTTAAATGTGAGAATAGTTGATGCACGATGTTACATAAGCTTCATGTGCAGGGCACGGATTTGACAAGTCTAAACATCATGCTGTGCTCACTACAAGTGTACCTGCATCTAGCACCACACAGTGCTATCAAGTACCAGTGACTGTGGTCCTTATGCTGTGACTTTTATTCCTGTGTCTTATTCATGCCATGATTGGAAGTCTGTATCTCCCACTCACCTTCACCCATTTTGCCCAACCCTGCATTCCCCTGCCCTCCGGCAACCTATCAGTTTGTTCTCCATATTTATAGGTCTGATTCTACTTTTTGTTTATCTATTCATTACTCTTTTAGATGCCATAGATGAGTGAAATCATATGGTTTTTGTCTTTCTCTTACTTGTTTCATTTAGCATAATACCCTTTAGGTCCATCCATGTTGCCACAAATGGCCTGATCTTATCCTTTTTATGGCCGAGTACTCTTCGACTATATATATCTACCACATCTTCCTTATCCATTCATCTATGGATGGGCACCTAGGTTGCTTCCATAATTCGGCTGTTGTAAATAATGCTTCAATAACCATAGGGATGCATGTATCTTTTTGAACTAGTGTTTTTGTTTTCTTTGGATAAATAGCTAGTAGTGGAATTATTACATCATATAGTATTTCTAGGGTTTTTTTGTTTTTGTTTTTTTTTAGGAACTTCCTTACTGTTTACACAGTGGCTGCACCAGTTTACATTCCCACCAACAGTGTACAAGAGTTCTATTTTCTCCACATCCTCATTAACTCTTGTTATTCCTTATCTTTTTTATTTTAGCCATTCTGGCAGGAGTAAGGTGATGTCTCATTATAGTTTTGGTTTCCATTTTCCTGATAATGAATGATGCTGAACATCTTTTCACACGGCTGTTGAGGCCTCTTTCATTGATTGTAAGTTCCTCACGGCAAGGACTCTATCTGTGTCTCTCACTGCTGAATCTTTTGTGCTGAGTATGCTGACACACAGGGGTTGCTTCATAAATATGGTCCAATTGAAGCAATAGCCTTCTTTGATGTTTTTTTTGTGTGCCTCTTATTCTCCTGAAATTTTACTTATTAAGTTGCTGCCTAGAGTAATTGGATATATTGTAAATGTTTAGATATTAGATTAAGTATGACCGAGTTTCTGTTTCTTCTCCTTCTTTGTCTTAAACTACAAAATAACCTTGTCATTTACCGTATCTTGTATTCTTCAGTATTGTATTTTGGTCGTATTCTTCAGTATTGTATTTTGGATCAGCAGAGTAGTTCCTGTTTTTGTTTTGTTTTGTTTTGTTTGATTCCCAAGGTACAGAGAACAATTTCATAGAAAACTGCTTACATATGGCTAACCTAAACCATGTAAGCAAATATGCATGGGCTGCTATATTAGGCCATATGAAATTGACAGTATTGAGATTTTTGACTTTTAGTGGTTCAGTTTAATGGATTATGCTTTAAAAAATGAGACAACTGAGATGCCTATAAAAGAGTAAACATTTCTCCACAAACATTTTAATGGTACATTTCAGAATGGAGACTTAACTTCTAGCCATAATGAAAGATATTTACATCTTTCCTTTGCCTTATCAAAATCTTCCTCACTGAAAGGCCTGCATTGCACACTTGCTTTCCCAGCTCTGACTACTATGTGAGTGTGTGTTGGATAATTTATTTCATATTATTTGAGGTCTTGTGAGTATTATTAGAATAAGAGGGAACCATGAAAATGATAGGTTCTTGGTCCACTACTTTAACAAATATTTGCTGAGTGCCAACAAAACAATATTTACTGCATGAATAAAAAACAAAAAGACACAGTCCTTCCCTCTTTGGAATTTCATATTTATGGTTTGTATAGTTTATATCAAAGAGTCTTGCAAGTAAATGTACAGTTACAGCTGATAGATGCTTTGAAGAAGAGTGCATAATAGTAGAAGTATTAGGGGTAGAAGTATTAGTAGAGCTATTAGGGGGAATTGATCAAGTTGGGGAGGTTGGAGAGGGTCTTTTTGAGGCAGTGATGGCTGAGTGGAGGTAAACCCAGCTTGTTCCCTGGAGGGATGAGAGGAGACCAGTGATGGGGTTATGAGCAGTGCAGTTCAGTTCAGTTCACTGAATGTTTCCAGAATGCCTGCCATATGCCAGACACAACATTTTACGGCTGGGGGAGTAGACAATGAATGGGGCATGGTCGTTGCCCCAGTGCATAACTAACTCACCAAAGGGTTTCACTGTCATGGAATTCATAAATGAGGAGAGCCGCTCTGTATGTATTTGTGTTGCTTCTGTGTAGTTTGAGCTTCCTTTGTGTCAGGATTACTTCCATCAGGCAAGTCCTTCTAAAGAAATTAAACAAAGCCTTTTTTTGTCATGGGATCAAAGTTTAACAAACAAATATACATAGTCTGCTAGATTAAAGTCCAGTAGCACTATTCCAGGTTTTACCATCAACTGAATGTGGTCCCACAGTGGAGCTCATGCCTGATTCAGAACCCGCCAACAGTATGGCTCCAGGAAGGAAGCTGGACAGCCACCAAACAAGAGGCCCATTATTACTTTATCTCTCTTGTTTTTTAATCATCAACTGAAATTACTAAATTATTAACCCAGTCATAAAAATGAATAATAAACATACTGTATGTGCACTTGATTAATCTGCATTCATGTTAAGTATTACTTAGACCTGGAGTATAAACTCCTGGGGACACCCGGTATACATATGAAATATCAAGGGTGTAAACAAAGGGGAGAGACAGGAACTATGGCAAAATGGAGACTGTCAAGCTCACAGAAATAGAACAGACCAAAGCAGCACGTGCCAATGCAGGATTTTTGCCCCAGACCTTAGGGCTGGTCCTCATTCATTGCACCCACCCACATCCTAGGCTTGTCATCCTTAACTCCCTACAAAGGTCTAGGCCCTCTTATCATCTTTCTGCCTGTGATTCTGGTGTAGCTTCCTGTTCTAAAATTTACTGACTCTTGCTCTGCTTGGCTTTGTACCCTGACCTTGGTGGAGAACTTGTCCCGGGGCTAGTTTTGAGCCTTGCATCCTCTGCTCTTCTGTTTGACCTTGGTGATTCCCTGAACCACCAAGCCCTAACCCCAAGGCCACTGCCCTGACCCCCAGCTGCTTGGCCTGCTCCTTGTGCTAGGAATGACAGCTCTCCACAGAAGGATCGATGAGGAAGCCAGTGACACCTACACCCATGTCTCAGTTCTGATGTTTCATTTCATTGTTTTCTTACTTTTACTCTGCAAGAACTCGCAAACTTCCTGTATAGGTTAGTGTCAATATATTTCTACTATTAAGGCTCTCTGGTCTTGGCTGCAAATCCTAAACACTTGTTTTGTTTTCTCCTGTTTTCTATTATTATAAAGTTTTGTACTTCATCTTTGGGGATTGATTTATTAGGGGGTATGTCATATGTCTGGGTTATAGTAGAGGATACTTAGATGTTGTATCACTAGGAGACTTGTTCAACTTCATACCCTATTGTTTATCACAGAGCAACTAAGTAGACAACGGCGATAGCTCCCAAATTTGCTTTCTTAATGGAGTATGCACAATCACTACTGGGTAGATCCTACGATTATATTAACTAAGTGGTTGAATATTAGTGGTTTGAGTTTATTAGTTAGGAAGTTTTAGCTTTAAAGACTCTAGGAAAGTTAAGTTTGAGATAATAGCAGTAAGTGGCCTTTTGGAAGATGCAAAATATAGCTCTATTTTCACAATCCATAAGACTTTGGAGACTGCTTTTGAAAATTCAGCATGTGTTCTGTCTTTAACAATTCCACACTTTTCCTGTGAAGAGTTATTATCAACCTGTGGATGGGAACTGTGATTTTTGCCCAAAATTTCTAAATGCATGTGGGGAATAACATTATCAGACTATCTGTCTAGCAAGTGGCTCATGCTATCTCCTTTCCAGATTTATTCTGTAAAAAGGAGTTTGCATGAGTGCCATTTTAACCATTGGATAACTGTTTCTACTTGATTTTTTTTCTGGAAATATTGTTAACAATATACCCCAGTAATGATTTAGCCCAAAATGTTTTTGTGTTATTTTGGAGCAAGTTGCTAGTGACTCATAGCACACTGGGCGGCCAAGCTATGGTTAACTGGTGGTCAAGTTGGGAAATTCTGTTCCCATTAACTCTCCTTTTCATAGCCCAGAACACCTCTCCACTCAACTTTTTTTTCTTTTGATTCGTCACACTCATAGCGTCTGCTTGGTGTTTTCAGACCAAAAGTAGAAGTAATGACATGCCATAATGACTATTGTTCCTATTGCACTTCCAGCTTAGCTAAAAACAGGAAATACAGGCCATTTCGTGGAAAAGCCCGCTTTTGCGATGTTTCCAACCCCAGAGGTTTGGATCAACTTTGGTTGAATGTCTGAACTTTTGGCTTCTTACTTACTGTAAACCTTCTAACTTCAGAATTTTAACACCACTTCTACTTATAAGGTGATGCCTTCCCAATTTAGATTATGCTGACACATGAATCAGTTTACTTTTCAATCATTTTTATTTAATATTAGGATGTACCTGTGGCCAGAAAAAGGTACATATGAGAATTACGTGACTCACAAGATTTAGAGCCTATAAAAGGGGAAAGAGCCATCATTTTCAAAGTTTTAAGACATGTTGGATCGTTTATTTAAAATGGGTCTATTAATATAAGGCTTCCCCATTAAGTGAATATTTGATGTGAAAATTCACTATGGAAAATCAATCCAGAAGCAAAAATCCTGGGTTGGGTTAATCAGTCTGCTGACTCTTTTGGTAGGGAATATCAGACCCTGCCAGAAAATAAATCTAAATCACTTTGCACTGTAATCACCCAACTGACTTTTAGTGATCCTGAGAGGCGTAGGGAGTTTAGATTAGAAACTTCATGTAGACGATGTCTTTTTTAAGGTCTGTAAGGTAAAAATCTAATTGGAGACATGGGCAAAGGAAGCCACGCATGGTTGCATTTGTGTGGTTCCAGGGAAATAGGGTGGCCCTGGGCAATGACAGCACTGTGTTTTTTCCCAGTGTCAGTGAAGAGCCCAGTCTTTCTTGGTCTCTTCCACATTTTGTGACTGTAGATTGGCCGTAAAGAATTAAATGGATTACATCATTTCATTGGTCCTCTTTCGATTTAGCCATCTAATGTGATTTTACAAACCATTTATTATGGGGTTTAAGCAGGATAAATGGTGACATGAACTATAATTCCAAAATGAATTATTAAATAAATTTATTTCACTTGCCTTTGTAAGATATGATTTGCTACATTTTTTCCATCTTTGATTTCGTATTAAAGGCAAGTCCTCTCAAGGAAGGAAGATGGGATAACAGTGGAAAGGGATACAGAGTATAGAGATAAGAGAAGCAAGTTCAGAAGAATCAGGTCCATTGAGAAAGGAATTTCACTCAACATTTGTTGAAGTTCTGAAATGCCTGAATAGTTCCTTTTATTCTATGTCTTCCTGCTCCTATTTAGCTGGAATGTACTAGACAGGATTAGAAATGACTGTTCTTTCCGTCTTTTTATGGTTTAGACTAAAAGCAAAGTGCCAGAGTTCTTAAACATAATCTCTCTTTATGAGATTCCAAGCCTTTGTGCAGACTCAGAAAGTGGAGACAACATCTAGGTTCTTAAAGAGTTTATCAAACTCTTTGTAGCATACTGAACTTTAAAAATTTGTTCATGTTTAGTTGCAATACAACCTTCCATTCCAGATCAACCACCGCCTCCCCTAAACCTTCTTCCAAAGCAAGAAAAACAAAGTAAAAGACAGCTAATACCTGTTAAAATGCTTCATAAGCCAAACATATTTCTATTGTGTCTGTATCGCATGATATCCATTTTCCTCCTTAATTCTTGGAACAATATCACTCACCATTTAAGATCTTACATTTCAGATTTTTAAACTCTCGCTGAATAATACTGGATGAGTTAGAAAGTCCTAATAGTGAATTTATAAAGAAAATGTTGACAGAGCTTGGATTCTCATAGTGCTAGTGGGTACCATGATTATAATAATGGTTTCCTTTAAAACTCTTCCATTAAATGTTCCAAACAGTGGAATTTGTAGTTTTTCCTTTGGTCCAGAGATCAAAAACCTGAATAATTTTACATTTCTAAGGTTGGGCAGCATCTGTGTTTCCACAATTTCTGTGGGAAAGCAATCCACCCTTTCTCAGTTTTATTAAAAACCACCATCTTGGCTCCAGTATGTGCCATTATAAGCAATTTCATTATGTCTCATATCTCCTATTAGGAAGTAGGAGTCTGCCTATTGCTTTTTTCTCCTTTTTTCTTATTGGCTTTCAAAGACTACATACTGTAAGTGAAAAGTGGTTTACAAAATTGAAGATAGGATAACATAGTGGTTTTTAAAAGGGTAAACCTGAGAGACAAATTGTTTGAGGTCAAATACTGGCCTTACCATTGAGTAACTGTGTGTCTCAGACAAAGTTATGTAACTCTAAACCTTAGTTTCCCCATCTATAAAATGTGTATATTAATAGTATTTTCCCCATAGGGCTTTGGTAAGGGTTAAATTAGGTAATGGATGTAAAGTGACTGGATCATGGTAAATTCTCAACAATTGGTGCCATCATCAGGTGTTCTATTTGTTTTTAACAGACAATCTGGAAATATTTTCTAGTGGCAATTACTGTCTTCCTAAGATAATTCTGTTTTGTGACAAGCATGTTTTAGTGTTTCTCTTTTAGAATAAAAGGAATTAAACCTGATTCATTCATTAGACAACTCATTATTGAGTGCCTAATGTGTGCCCAGATGACTAATAAAACTCTTTCCCTAAAGGAGGGGCTCATATCATAGCATAGTTGTTATACTTGTGCATTGGGAGTCATCATAATGTTAGGAAAAAAAATACATTTTAGGGGCACCTGGGTGGCTCAGTTGGCTGAGCGTCTGACTCTTGATTTTGTCTCAGCTCATGATCCCAGGGTCATAGGATCGAGCCTTCCATTGGGCTCTGCACTGAGTGTGGAGCCTGCTTAGGATTCTCTCTCTCTTGCTCTGCCCCTTTCCCCCACATGTGCTCTTTCTCTCTCTAAAATAAAAGAAAAAAGAAAAAAAAAAAAAGAAAAGACATTTTAGAGGTTAAGCTGAATGGGTACAAAATTTTACTCTTTGTATTTTATAATCTGTTGTTGAAATGCAACATATCTTTATCTGTTATTAGTGTGGACTTCACGTTTAACTCACAGGGGAACGGTTCATCATACTTTAAATAACCTAGAACCTCCAAAGACTTAATACAGAAAGATAATGTCTCATGTTAATAACTGTCATATTACCTTAGAAAGCAATTTTTGTTCACAAGTGATCTTTACTCCTTTCCATCATGTCTGCCAAAGCAAAGCCTAAAAGGAATTCTTATTGATAATTCAAGTATCTACATTTTGAGAGGCTTTTGATAAGAACTTTATTTTTAAATGGCAAAGAATAATGTGTTTTAGGACTTGGTGTTATTTAGATATTTTTTCTCACAATAAGAAAAATAAGGCCTTAAACATGACTTCATTATATGAGTCCTACTTTAAACACTTCTTATTTGTTTTTTTTACCTATTTATTCAGAAGTTAATTCCACTACTGACTTGATGTAACTTACAAAGAAAACAAATAAAGGAAGTCAGTGGTAACATGCCATTAAGAATACAGAATTAAATTCTTAGATGCATCTAAGAGTAGAAATGTAGGACAAGGTGAGAAAGAATACAAATATGCAAGAAAGAAATCTATATTTTTGCTATTGCCCTGTTTCAAATTTTCATATAATTTACTGGGCCAAATTTGTCTTCTTCTTTTTTTTTTTTTTTTTTGAGAGAGAGAGAGGGAGAGAGCATGTGAGTGAGCACAAGTGGGGGAGGGGCAGAGGAAGAGGGAGAGAGAGAATCCTAAGCAGGCTCCATGCCCAGCATGGAGCTGGATGCTAGGCTTGATCCCACAGTGTGAGATCATAACCTGAGCCGAAATCGTGAATCTGACACAAGAGTCACCCACGTGCCCTAAATTTACTGGGCCAAATTGAAATTCAACTGCCCTGATTTCTGAGCAGAATGATTAGAATTGTAGAGCATATTTAATTAAATAATGCAACAAACATTTTTGGAACACCTATTCAGTTGGTCATTACCTTATACATATCAGCCACTTATGTTAGAACATCTCTGTTTTTACTCCTCAGCTCTGTTTGATTTGGTTTATTAATTTAATGGCAAATACTTTCATAGTTTATTCTTTTCAGGGCAATGAGGGTAGGACTTGGGTTAGGCTTTTTCTATTTCACTATGAACTTCTATGGTATGCTATATGGTTCTGTTTAATTTATTTTGTTCTTGTAGCTAGCTTTTATCAGATTAAGAAAGTTCCTTTGTATTCCTGATTTGTTAAGAGTTTTTTTCTACAAAGAATGAATGTTGGCTTTCATCAAATGATTTTGTTTTCTGGATCTTTTAAAGTGATTATATTAGTTTCATTTTCTTCCTGTGAGTTTATTGAATTGTATTAGTAGATTTGTTTTTATTTTTTTATTTTATTATATTTTGTTTGTTTCAAGTTTTTATTTAAATTCCAGTTAGCTGACATATAGTGTAATATTAGTTTCAGGACTAGATTTTAGTGATTCATCACTTACGTACAGCACCCAGTAGTCATCACAACAAATGACCTCAGTACCTATCACCCATTTAACCCATCTGCCTGCCCACCTCCCCTCAATTTATTTTCTACAGTTAACAGTACATTTTATGGTTTGCCTCTCTCTCTCTCCTTTTTTTTTTCTTTTCTCATGTTCATCTGCTTTGTTTCTTAAATTCTACATATGAGTGAAATCGTATGGTATTTGTCTTTCTCTGACTGACTTATTTCACTTAGCATAATACACTGTAGCTCCATGCACGTCACTGCAAAAGGCAAGATTTCATTCTTTTTGGTTGCTGAGTAATATTCCATTGTATATATACACCACATTTTCTTTATCCATTCATCAGTCAATGGACATTTGGGCTCTTTCTCTAATTTGGCTATTGTTGATAATACTGCTGTAAACATTGGGGTGCATGTGCCCCTTCAAATCAGAATTTTTGAATCCTTTGTGTAATTACCTAGTAATGCAATTGCTAGGTCATAGGGTAGCTCTATTTTTGACTTTTTGAGGAGCCTCCATATTGTTCTCCAGAGTGGCTGCACCAGTTTGCATTTCCACCAAATGTATAAGAGGGTTCCCCTTTCTCCACATCCTCACCAACATCTGTTGTTTTTTTGTGTTGTTAAATTGAGCCATTCTGACAGGTGTGAGGTGATATCACATTGTAGTTTTGATGTGCATTTCCCTGATGATGAATGATGTTGAGCATCTTTTCATGTGTCTGTGAATCATCTGGATGTCTTCTTTGGAGAAATGTCTATTCATGTCTTCAGCCGATTTCTTCACTGAAGTATTTTTTTTGGGTGTTGAGCTTGATAAATTCTTTAGAGATTTTGGATGCTAACCCTTTATCATATGTCATTTGCAGATATCTCCTTCCATTCTGAAGGTTGCCTTTTAGTTTTGTTGATTCTTTCCTTCACTGTGCAGAAGCTTTTTATCTGGATGGAGTAGATTTCTAATATTAAATTGCCTGTGCGTTTCTAGGGGGAGCCAATCTTGGTTGTGGTGTTTTACACTTTTTTTATACCACTGGATTTAATTTGTTTATATTGTGTATATGATTTTTATAACTATGTTTATGGGAGAGAATGGCTTGTTCTTGTATTTCTTTCTTATAAAATTCTTATCAGATATTGATGTCAACATGCTGTCCACATAAAATGAGATTGTAAATACTTCCTTGTTTCTTTTCTCTGAAAGATTGGTATTATTTTTTCCTTAAAAGTTTCATAGGGATCAAGGATGAAAACCGGGCCTAGTATTTTTTTCCTGAGAAAGAAATTACAAATTTAATTTCTTTCATAGATACAGTGCTATTTATTTATTTTTCTTGTGTCAGTTTTCATCCCTGATTCACTTTCTCCTCCCTTCCTTCCATTCTTCCTTCTTCAGTCTGTGCTATTCTGTGGCTTGTTTCCTCTTTCGGTAATATATCTTGGAGGGTGTTTTGTTTTTCTTTTTCTACAGCAAAAGCTATAGGGTTTCCTCATTCTTTTAATGGCTGTATAATATTCTGTAGTATGAAATTACCATATTTATTTATGTATCGCCTATTGGGGAATATTTAGATTATTTCCAAATTTTGACTGTTACAATGTAACAATCATGTAAGAGACATCAATAGGCATGTATCTGAGTATATATTTACAAGTATTTCTATTCCATCTTACTTGTGTTCTTGTATTCCTTAGTAGTAACTAGATCCAGCATAAACAGTAGAAAACAAATTATTGCTTATTTTTTTCTTAACATTCTAATGAGGCAGCCATAAAATTCTCCTATTTTCTAAATGTTATGTTTTGCATTCTCTTACTGCTCTGGTGTGTATAATCAATTCTGCCTTCATGACTTATTACTGCTTACAGTTGATATTTTGCAGTGCCCTTTAACTGATTTGCACTTGATTTGTATAAGTTTTTTCAATAGAGGAATATCTAAACAGGGACAGAATTTTGTCTACTTTGCTTAGTGGTTTATCTTCAGTGCTCGGTGTAGAGTCTGGCACACATTAGGTGCTTAAAAATAAATTATTCATGGAGAGACACAGTGGGATATGCTGTTTCAAAACAGTAGCCATGGGCTGAAGGATATTCATTCCTTTATTTGGTGAATGATTTTTAGGGGTATGGTAACCAGTGGAGCATTAGGTGTTTAACCAAGATGCGAAGATGAATGAGTACCAGGCCTGTGTCTCACAGACCAGAGGGAACAGGTGCATAACAGGACAGTTAGGGCACAGACCCTAGTGTAACGGCCCTGAGAGGCACAAAAGAATGAGCAAGAACACTGCCTCGGACAGATGTGTAAGGTTTGCGGAGGGAAGGATGCTTGCATTGGTTCTTAAAAGATGTTTTTGCTTGTCATGGAGAGAATAAGGGGAGTAGCGTATACAGACTTCGGGAGATGTGTAATGTAGTAGGAAAAGGTGAGATGTTCAGACTCATTTAAAATTTAGAAAGCATTGGTGGGGGCAGTTAGTTGAGGGGGTCTAGGAAGACATGGCCGAGGAATGGGATGAGACGGCTGAACAGGGCTTGGGTAAGACTGTGAAAACTCCTGGTTCTGTAGAAAGAAGTCTGGACTTTATCTTGTAGTCAGTAAAGACTCATTACAGGTTTTAAAGTAGCAGAGTGTATCAGAAAGTCTGGTAAAACAATAGCTTAGACAATATAATGTTTGTTTTCTCACCAAGAAATTTGAAGGTAAGCAGTTGCTGGTTTGGGTTCAGTGTCTTGTGGCTATCCGGAGCAAGAGCTCTGTGATTGTCTTCATATTTTCCTCATGGTTGAGTGCGGGCTGCTGCAGCTTCAGTCACTATGTTCACATTCCAGGTTGGTAGCAGAAGGGAGCATCCTAGAGCGATCAATTAGTGGAATCCTTATCAAGAATGAAAAACTTTCTCTGAAGATTTGCGTTTCTGTCTCTTTGGCCAGAACTGACTCACCTGACTGCAGGGCAGGCTGAGAAGTGCTGTTTGGGCACATTTATGTTCCAAAAACAATAGAGGTCTGTTATAAAGGGAGAAGGGAAAATGGGTTGGGTAGACAACTATCTGTGTTTTCTGTCGATATGACATTACATAGGATTCTAAGGAAAATACTTGAGGGCAGTATACAAGGTGATTTGGGCTGGATGACTTGGGTGACCAGTATGTTCTCCCCGGTCTAGTGACCACAATGTCTATGGATTAGAAATATGGACTGGATGAAAACATCAAGGTGATATTTAAATTTTTTTAATGTTTATTTATTTTTGAGAGAGGGAGAGAAAGAGAGAGAGGGCGAGGGAGAGAGAGAGAGAGCGAGCATGAGTGGGGAAGGGGCAGAGAGAAAGGGAAACGCAGAATCCAAATCAGGTTCCAGGCTCTGAGCTGTCAGCACAGTGCCCGATACAGGGCTCAAACCCACGAGCCATGAGATCATGACCTGAGCTGAAGTCAGACGCTTAACCGACTGAGCCACCCAGGTGTCCCACATCAAGGTGATGTTAAGGATGATTTATAGTTCAGTGATATCACTGGGATATATTTAAGGTTTTTTTTTTTCTGTTTGAACAAAGTTACAAGGAAGTAATTAACTACAATATATGTTTAATAACCATCTAAGAACCATATCTTTGTAATGTTAATTCCTTTAATTTCACTCACTGATTCATTCATCACATGTTGATTAGGCACCTCTGTGTGCCAGATACTGTGCTGGGTGTTAGTGATGGAGCAGCGAGAAAGATAGGCCACTCCTATCTTCATGAACCACAAAGCCTAGCCAGGGAGACAGGCAATATGCAGGCGAACCAATCAACAAGATCATTACAGATTGTACTGTAGGAGCAGAGAAACAGTGATGTGATATGGGGGGCAAGTGCTATTGCAGGAGAGGTGGCCAGGCCAGATGAGGCCTCTCTGCAGAGGTAACTTTTGAGTTGAAAGATGAGAATGAGACCATGTGTTGGGGTGAGGAGACAGGAGCAGGTGCAGAGACCCTGGCAGGAAAGAGCCAGAAATGGGGGATTGAGGTTGGTGTGGGTGTGCCATGGGGGAGCAGGGGACACTGTGTGGTGAGGAAGGCAGGGGCCTTTCCGTGTAGGGTCCATCAGGCCATTGCACAGGAGGTATGGAAGGCTTGTACCACAAAGGGGATGGTCTGATTTGCATTTGCAGCACCCCCCCACCCCCGACTGCTATCTGGGAGGGACTGGAGAGAGGCAAGAAGGGCTGGAGGGGAACCAGTTGGTTAGAAGGCTGTTGCTCTGGCCTGGGAGAGAGACAATGCTGATTTGGATAAGCCGTTAAGAAGAAATGGAACAGCTGCCAATAGTACAGCAGACCTAGAGCTGCCAGGATTTGCTGGCAGATTACATATGGAAATTAGGAAAAGGCTAGTCTCTAAGTAAAAAAACTTTTAGGTTCTTGTTGCCTGTAAATTTTAATGGCAGTATCTTAACTGGGTACTTGCAATTCTTCTTAACTCAAACTTCATACATTAGAAGGTTAATGTCTACTGAGATAAATAGGTGGCTTTTTTGTCTTTTTTTTTTAATTCAAAAGAAAAAAACAACAGGAAAGGATTTTTAACAGAACAATAATTCTAGCTTAGTATTTGCCCTTGAAGATCTTGTGTGTGTCCTTCATCCTGAGGGAAACACCTGCTTTTCTAGCTTTCCCAGTTCACAAAAACGAATGTCCAGGAGAGAAGATATAATAATCCTTTTTTTTAAGTTAGAAGAGAGATTAGATGGAAATAGCAACATCTCTCTAGGCTTTCCTTATTATTCATAAGCATATCCCTGGAACATAATAACCTTAAAAAAAAGCAAATGATTTTTATGTAACTTTATTTGAAATAAACAGTCTATACCAGAGAGTGCCTCAATTTAATGTGCACATAAATCATGTGGGGGTCTTGTGGAAATGAAGATTTTGACTCAGAAAGTCTGGGTGGCCCCAAGATGCTGAATTTCAACCAGGATCCCATCTGGTCAGCAAACCACACTTGAATAGGAAGGATCTCTACTTTTCCCTGCTCTTAATCCCTCAAAATTTTTATTTTTCAGTGTTCTGGTATCATCAGAATGGAGAAACCAACCCATTAGAACTTAAAACATACTTGGTAAGTAGAAGAAACAAGTAAGAATTGTTTTCCCCTCTGGAAATCTTTTCTAGATTGGCAATTCACTTTCCGACCTTGGTCTGAGAAAGCCTAGCATTTTGATTGTAGTCTGGTATGTTCTTTACCCTGATGACTAAGAATCTAATTACATTCTAAGTTGTGACTATTTCCCTAAATATTTCCAGCTGCTTTCAAGATGAACTCTATAATATCACTAGAAAAGGGCTCCTTGGCCTTTTTGGGAAGCCTACAATATAATCCCAAATAGCTTTTTTTCAGCATGTGATGTTCAGAAGACCACAGAATTTTAGGGCACCTTTTCAAATTATCATTAATCATACATGGTTTTCTTATGAAAACATCTCTTTCAAAATGACCCACATCTTGAAAAGAAAAAGCACATATTAGTTTAGACAAGATTTTGGGGTAAGAGAGAACTTACCTCAGAAACCGTATTTGGGAATGATGAATTTTAATGTTCTCTGTCTCAATAACAGTAGTTGCTTAGTATATGCTATCAAACTAGTTGTAAACCAAAGGGGAGGATCGATCTAAATAATAGCTTTAGTAATAAGTGTATTTACAAGTGCCGGGACATTTGTATAGAAAATTGAAGTCAAAATTAGTTCATCAAAAAATATGTTTTGTATACAAGTTGCTATGTTAGGAATATTCAGAATGTAATTTTCTGACACAAATTTGACTTTTGAAAGCCTTGTTACTCCACAAAATATGTTAATTCTAAAAGACATCTGATTACCTAATTATTTAAATGTTTAAGTTGGGATTTACAAAGAATATGTTCAGCTAACTAGTATTTACTCAGCTAAAAATGTGACAGCAAGATATCCTTCCTGCTCTTGTGCTTTTATTCAACTTTTTCCAGGCTTTCTTCATATTCTGCCTTTTCTACATTTTAATATTTTACTTTATACAAAAGATTATATGTAAATATGAATAATTTATGAAGCATGTTTTCAAAGGAATACCTATGAACCCATCCCCTCCTTAAGAATTAGAAAAACACCAATACCTTTTTATTCTTTACATATTCATATCCTGTTTCTTGCCCAGAGATGACCTCTATGCTGAGTTTTCATTAATCACTCTTTAAAAAAATAATTTTACTGTGTAGCCATGGGAATTGAAATATTATTTAGTTCCTTGTTTTTGAGCTTTATAAAAATGATTTCATGATGTATGTATCTAATCTGTTTCTACTTGATACAGTTTCTAAGATAATACATTTTAATGTCTGGTGATAGGTCATTCTTTTCATTGCAGTGTAATATGAACTTTGAGAATGTATCAAAATTTGTCTACTCTTTTCTAAGTGGACATTTGGTTTCCTTGATTTTTTTATGTTATTGTGAAACATGCTTCCCTGAACATTCTGGTACTCCAGACGCACAAAGGTATTTCCGAGGTTGTATATATTTTGTGTATATCTTGGAATGGAATAGCAAATGATCAGCTTTTCAAAAGAATATCAAGTTAGTTTCTTGTGTCTGGTAATGTGTACAATTTTATCTTCCCCTTAGCACTGTATACACATTCCCATTAATCCACATCTTGGTTTTGTTATTTGTCTTAATTTTTGTTAAAAAAGATGTAATATTGTTATCTTAATTTGAGACTCCTTGACTATTGCTAGAGTTGATCACTTTTTACATGTTTATCGACCATTTGTGTTTCCCCCTCTGTGAAATGTTTGTTCATTCTTTTGCTCATTTTTCTTTTGGGTTATTTGTTTTTTCTTAATATATTTCAGCTTTCATTTAAGGACTTTCTTACTTACTGATTTTTTCCCCAGTTACTTTCTAAACAGAGAATACATCTAATCTTATATTACATAAGTGTTCTCCTGGTAGTGGCAGAATAGCTTAGATCAGATCAACATTCCAATGATAAAAGTTACATACATACCCGCATAATATACATATAATTTTATACACACTTACAGGTGCATACACATGTATGTATGTGTGTGTGTGTGAGTGTATTTTCACATATATATATATAAAACAACTCTCTCAAGCTGCTGGAGTACAGACAAAGGTAGGCAGAAACTCAAGAAGCATTGGTACTTGGAAACAGAGAATAGTGTTTGGTGAGTTTCCCATACTTAACGCTTGTCACAGTCTGCACTGTATTCAGGGTTACTGTCCCAACTGGAGAGTGAGGTTGAAAATTAGTATGTCCATGTTGGCTGTAGACCCCCGAACTGGAAGACATGGTAATCTATTTTAAGGGGAGGACTAGCAAGTACAGGTAAAATAAAATACAAAACTAAAAATAAAATCATGCTACTACTTAACAATATTCAAATGATGGGCTGTAGTAGAGTGGATTAATCTGTGAAATTTTTAATCAGTTCCTTTATCAATTAAGAACTTTCTGTGAACTCATATGAATATAGATTTTATCACTTTTTTAAAAAGTTTGGATTTGAATTCAAAATATGAACAAGTTTTAAATTGGTGCTGGACATTGCACTTAGTGCCTTAATTTTTTATGGGATACAGATCAAAGTGAGCTCTATGACTGATTGTCTTTAAAGTCAACAATTTCCCAGCTCAGTAGTCCTAGTTGATTCATATTCATGTGATGACAAAGTCCATAATTGTAGAATGACTTATTGGGGCTTTTTTCCATTTCCCTGTGAAGGTAGCTCTTTTGGCCTACAACCATTTCCCAAATATTTGTTTAACTTCTACTATATAATGAGAACCGTACTGGGGATATAGAAGCAAATCAAATAGGTAGAGACCCAGTATTTATGATAGTTAGCATTTAGTAAGGTAGTAAGGCTTGAAACAAATAACTTTTAGAAGTTACTAAAGAAAGAATTTCTTCCAGTTGTGATAAATCCTCTCAGTTGTCATTAGTAATCATCCTGGATCAGTGGAAATAGAAGCACATCCTAAGGATAGAGTTAACATCTATTCCTGTAATAGATTGAATCTCTAACATGTTAAGATTCTGATCCTGGGCTGGCAATTAAAAAGCAATTGTAAAACTTCCCTGACATTTTTTAGTTTAGAGAAAAATGTAGAATTTTTATTGTTCTTTTTAAGATTTTGTATTAAACAAAAGCATAAAGTAGAAATCAGCCAACATTTCTATTTATGTGCAGGTCAGTAATGGTCCTAACATTCCCTTCTGGTACATTTCTTCTGGCGATTTCAGAACAAATAGCTTAACCACATCCCTTCTTGCAGGTGAGCATCATGAGGTCTCCAGAGCCCTCACACCTGTATACTTGCATAAGCTTTTGAGAACTTTCCAGCTGAGTCTGAGCAATGAGAAATGGCCAGGGGGTGTACTTCCTGGTGGGGGGGATTGAGGTTAAACAGAGCTATAAAACAGGATGGGCTTGTCCTGAATTTCTTCACTTCAGGTGGATTTCACTTCTAATTATAGCTTCCTTCCTTCTTGAGAATCAACTCTTGGACAGTTTGTCATAGGGAGGGCAGAAGTGTTGGGAGGTTCAGGCTGGTTTTTTTCCAGGCAGTTGTGGAGTTTTGTTTTTCCAACTCCTGGAGTCCTGAACGCTCATGGCTCTGTAAGTCCTCAGTGAAGATATTGGGTCACTGGATCAGAGACAGCCATTGAGTGGTTGGGGACACTCTATATTCTCTTAAGTAATCAGCAAGCCAACTATTATGGGTTGAATTGTGTTCCCCAGAAAGACATGTTGAAGTCCCAATCTCTGGAATCTGTGAATATGTCTTTATTTGGAAATAGGGCCTTTACAGGTATAATCAAGTTAAGAGGAAGTCATACTGGATTAGCGTGGGCCCTAATCTAATGGACAGTATCCATATAGGAAGAGGGACATTTGGACACAGACACGCACAGGGGAGAAGGCCACGTAAAGGCAGAGGCAAAGATTGGAGTGATGTATCTACAAGCCAAAGAACAGCAAGGATTGCCAGCAATCACCAGAAGTTAGAAGAGCCTAGGAAGGATTCTTTCCTCAAAGCCTTCAAAAAGAGCATGGTTCAGCCAATACCTTAATTTTGGATTTCTAGCCTCCAGAACTTTGAGAGAATAAACTTCTGTTGTGTTAACTCACCTAGTTTGTTACAGCAGTTCTAGGAAACTAATATACCAAGCAGTAGAAAAAGATTCATCCAACTCTTTTGTTTTTAAAGTTTCTTTATTTTGAGAGAGAGGGAGAGGGAGAGGGAAAGGGAGAGGGAGAGCGAGCGAGCACACTTGCGCAAGCAGGGGAGGGGCAGAGGGAGAGAGAGAGAGAGAGAGAATCCCAAGCAGGATCCGTGCTGTGATCAGGGGGGCTCGATCTCATGCACCCTGTGATCATGAGCTGAGCCAAAATCAGGAGTTGGACACTCAACCGACTGAGCCACCCAGGCACCCCGAATCATCTGACTCTTAAGATGAAGACAGGAAATCTTTCTGTTTCCTCATCCCTCCAGATCTAAGCAGGAGCTCTCTCCCAGTGTCTCGAGCAGGTAGCATTTTAATTTTCTACTGCAATCCTTCCTGTGCAAGCACTGCAGAACAAATCAGGCATCCCTTGTGTGACCTAGGCAGGCAGGCTCCAAAGGTTTTGTCCAACCTGTTCTGAGTGTATCCAAAGGTCTCCTGAGGTGAAGTCTCCTCCAGGAGTTACAGAGTCCACGTTGTCACCCCGCCTCCTCCCATTTGAGGCCTGTGCTCCAGCCTACCACGGACGGGGACATAGTCTGTGCCTGACCTCAGAGAGCCTCTTATACACCTCCAGCTCCTCTAACTTGTCCCCTGCAGCCAGACCATTACTCCTAGAATGTAAATTACTGACAAGGAAGGAAAAAAGTATTTTGGAGTAATGCGGTTTTGTGTGCTTTTACACACACAACACAAACACACACACACACACACACATGCATGTATGTGGACATGTATATGTGTGTTTTACTCCCTGTTCAACTATTTTTACTGACTCCCTATTCCTTGGTGAATAAAATCTAAAATAAGCTCTTAGCCTGGCATTTAAGCTTAGCCACTACATTGCCTGATGACTCCCTTTACATAATCTGTAATCTAGCTGAGCTCTCGTACTGAACCGCCTCCCATCTTTCAAAACCCAGATCAAATATTAACTCCCATGAGAAGATAATCTTTCCTCATTTCCACAACCTGTTTTGAGTGACCATAATACGTTGTTTTTGCCATTCTGATCACGTTACTCATTGTATTGTATGTTTTTGTACATTTGTCTGGCCCCTTTTGCCTGGCAGGAAGGAAGCTTGTTACTCTCAAAAGTGAAATTAATCGCACAATACATTGTGAAAAGTGAAAGCACGGCGATTTTGGGATGTTTTCATATGTAGGAGGGTCTTCATCGGTGCTGTCATTGCTGCAGTAGCTAACCCTTACTGAGGGCTTATTCTGTGCCAAGCAGTGAGCTAAGCATGCTACATAAATTATTTTAGGTTTTTTCCACAAATGCATGCCAATTGCCTTGTTTATCTTTGTGTCCAGTATAGCTCATGGCATGGTTGTAGATACTCAATAAGTATTTGCCGAAAGGTGCAACTAGAAGGAAAATACACGTAGAACATGAGACTTCTGAGCCTTTTCTCTTGATCGCAAGTGATATATCATCTTTATGAAAATTATGGTTGAGTTGATCCGTTTGGGAAACTACATAAATCTCTATTGTGGAGTATATTCTCAACTAAAGGAGATTATGAATGATACTGTGATAATGAAGAAAAATTCCAAATCACGATCCTAAAGTGTTTCCTATTATATATATATATCTATGTGGGACACAGATGTAAAATAAATGCTGAATTATTTTAAACCATGGTCCTTAGGATACATGCAGAAAAACATACTGAAGGCCATACTCAAAATGCAGAGTATGAACTGTTTTATATGTTTAATCTTACCATTTCATGTATGACTTTATGGAGAACTAACATATGCAACTCTAAAGTACAGCTATGAAGTTTTCCTGTAATAATTGAAATTGTATGCATAAACATTGGCCTAAAGAACTAAGCATGTGTGCTTTTTTAATAGCCTTTCTTTTCTATTACATCCCAGCATCATGAACATGGCCACTGGTGACTGTATAGAGGTTAACCCAACTCACAAGAGACCCTAAAAACCAAGCTCCCTTGTGGACTTGGCATTAAATTCAGACAACTTTGAAAAGCAGTTCCAATCTTCTGTTTTTTTTCTTTCTTACTTTGTATTTCTTTCCATAAGAAAGCTGGGTCTGACCTATTTTTAGGATTTGGCCCATGGAATTGAGCTTGGTGGTTTTCATTTCACTGTTGTTGTTTTTCTTCTTTTAAGTAAAAAAATAAATAAATAAAAAATAAAGCATAGGAGTCCTGGCTGTCATGACTAGAAAAGCACTGAAGCTTTCTTCCTTTAATTATACCCTGAAGGGCATGGCAGTTTAGACACGTGCTTTTTGTTTCCTGGAAACTGCGGATTTTTAGTTCCCCTAAATCCTTCTAACCTTTCTCTTTAAATAACTCAGTGACTTCTAATGGCCCTTAAAATAATGACATCATCAAAGTACCAAAAATTAATCTACCTGAACATTAGTTCTCATTTTTGTTTGTGGGTATTTTTTACCATCATGAATTCTATTTTTTTTCCACTGGTATTATTCTCCATCCTGTCCTTTGTCCATCTCATAAAGCCTTCTCTCTTTAGCTGAAGAAGATATAAACTCTTTTGTCACTCCAAGATCTTAGTGCAAACTAGGGGGACATCACTGAACATGGAAATTGCTTCATTAGAAAAAGATGGCCCTCATCCGCTTTCCTGACTCTCCTGATTGATCCTCTTGTGAATTCTTTTTAGAGTGGGTGTTAGTGGAAATAAAACACAATTTGTTATCAAGTGCTTCTATTACTCCAGTTACTGAATGTTAGATGTATAGCCATCAGGTTGTTTTCAAGTCCTGCAAGGTTTGAATGTTCCTATATGTTCCATTGCCTTAGGCAGATAGAGGGTTTCAGTGCTGGAAATCAGGATTACAAATATAAGGAAAACATGATAGGCAATTAAAATGTTTAATCATCAAAAGTCTAGAAATTAGGGCAGATTGACCATTTCAGTAGATGGAAGGAGTATAAACTGAGAGCCCCCAAATTGCTACCATAACTTTTGTTCCAGAGTTTGTTTTAGAGGTTCGCAGCACACACTGAACTTTTCCCCTAACTGTCTTAACACATCTTTTTTGTATTTGAGAGTCTGGCCAGGATTGGAAACAGAGGTGTGAAAGAATTACAAGAGTGGCTGTTTTTGCAGTACTTTTGGCTAGAAGTAAAATAAGCAGGAAATTCTGAAATGTCTTGAGAAAATTTGTCCTCTAGAAAATTTTAGCTTAAATTTTTTTTTTCTAAATATGAGAATCAGATGTTTAGGTTAATATGCAAATGAGAATGGTACTTATATAGATAGCCATAGTAATCGTAACTAATATAATGTCTATACAATAAATGTCTTAATGTCATATGATACTTTCTAAGGTTTTCAGTATGCTTTTGTATGCTTTTTCCTCCTCTGGCGGCTACACACACCTTATCAGGCACCAGAATTTGGTGGTGTTACTTCCATTTTACGAATGAGAAAACTAAAACACAATGTTCATAGCAAAGTTTATTTTATTGCTTTGCCTAGGCAGTACCTTTTACCTCTTAGGCACTCATCAATACTTTTAAATTTCTCAATCAAGGTTTTCTGAAACACAGAAGTGCTTGGAGGTACTCCCAGTACCATCTAGGAGTACAAATGCAACTCCTCACTTTATTAATAATCTGAAAAAAGATATATTAAATGCTTATCTATGCATGTTGCTGTGCTCAGTCTGTGCTTTACAGAATCAAAATATTCAACAAGTTGTTCAGCTATTTCTGACTTTATAAGATTATAATTTAATGTTGATTTGAAAGTATAGAAGCAATTAGACAAATCCCAATTCCTTGGAAAGTGATTAATTTATGATTAATATGAAGAAAGATTTGTATTCCAGCATTTATAGGAATGTTGTGGATGCCTATGAACTATATCAAGTAAGAGTAAACAAAACTGAATACATTATTACTAAGAGTTTAACCAAATAGGACTCATTAGCTTAAAACATAACTTGTAAGATCTCTCCCACATGTTCAATGTGATGAAGTTTCAAAGATATTAGTACTAAGTATTGTGGTAATACTATGCTTGAATCAATATGACAGTGTTTTCTAAATATTTGAAGATCATTCTTTATGAATATTTGCATATGACACATACCTTTTACTTATCCACTTAGTTATTCATAAAGCATATCTATATGAAATCCACATGAAAATGCAGGTGTTTGTATGGATGTTTAATCTGTATTGTAAGAAGTGTGAATGTGCTTCAGAGCATCTGATGATTGTTGTTACACGTGTTGGAAAGTAGAATATGGAGCATAGTACAGAGGATGTAGAACATACATGTATAGAGGGTGTAGAACACACAGGTACAGAGAATGGAGAACATATAGCTATAAAGGATGTAGGATATGTAACTATAGAGAATGTAGTTCAAGGACACATAACAGAAGTGATGTTTCTACTCTTCACCATAGCAACATACAAAGGTTATATTACATATATATACTTTATTTTAAGGCTTTATAAGGAAGTTGTTAAATGCAATATAGTAAGCATATATATAGAGAGATATGATCACAATATTCAGTGTTCATGATCTATATGTGAAAATTTTCAGAGAAATAGATTTCAACTTAATAGAAGGAAGAATCTTCCAATGAAAATAATTGTTGGAAGCTTGGTTGGGCTGCCTCAGGAGGTAGTAAATATTCTTTAAATGGAAATGATGTTGGTGTTGTAGTGGGTATTCTAGCATTAGGTTTGTCTAGATTATTTTGAAAGTCTCCGTGATTCAGAATCTTACATTTGGAAACTTCAGACATTGTCTACTTCCACTCCTTTGCTTTTCAGAGGAGGACACTGAGCCCCAAGGAAAGAAATAGCTAATATGTTTTAGGGGGTTTGTCTTGACAGGGGTCTATCCTTTGACTTTACTTAGAACCTAGTAAAATGTAACTGTATTCTCTGTGAACCATCTGCCTATGTAGTGTTGGGAAAACCAGACACCTACTGAATGCAAGAAGTCTTTTATCTCAGGTTAATAATCTGACAGATACAGCTCACAAAGAACAAGTTTTGTGCATGAATAATTGAGAGTAATAATTTTAAACTTTGATTTATTTTTTAAAATTCATGGACTTCTTTAGCCATCGGGATGGCTCTCATAGGCTTCATCCTGTAAGAATCTTCTAGAAGGAGTAAGGGAAAGGTCAGGATTAGTTTACAAATGAGAGGTAAGTACTGAGAGTTCTAAATTCACTTCCCTTTGTTATCAGCTATTCCTTGTGGGATATGAGGTAAGATAAGCAAGGCAGATATTGGTTCTAACTACAGGAACAGCCATTCTAGTCTGCAAAGACTAAGTATTCCCATGATGACTGATAATTAGCCATTGCTCTGAACCTTCTGAATGCCATACCCCCCATCCTCACATTACTTTGGATGGTCTCTCCCTGTACAGACACACATGCTTCCCGACATTGCAGCAGCTGAAAGGTTAACATCTTATCTTACTTAGTTGATTGGATACTGACAATTTCTAGCTAAAATGATGTGCTATTTGTTCAACAAACTTATTTCAGGCCACTAAAGGCAACGTCCAGAATTCTTCCTTCATTGGGTCAGGTTATTTTATAATGACCATAAAATAGAGGGAAAATAATTTCACCTCTGCCATACAGTTTAGGGAAATTATGAAAGCCTTTGTTATGTCTTCAGAATATCTCACTGCATTTAAAAGTATTTTCAGAAGATTTTTTAGATTAGTTCATAATTAGGTTATTCAGATCATGGAGGAGTTCTTTGTGTTTTTTTAAAAAAAATTTAATGTATGTATTTTTGAGAGATAGAGGGATGGGGTACTAGCAGTAGAGGGGCAGAGAGAGAGGGAGACACAGAATCTGAAGCAGGCTCCAGGCTCTGAGCTGTCAGCACAGAGCCTGACGTGGGACTTGAACTTGTGAACCTCGAGATCATGACCTGAGTTGAAGTTGGATGCTTTCTGAGCCACCCAAGTGCCACAGGAGTTCTTTGTTTTTAATTTTCTGGTTGGTTGAAAGGATTAGATGAAATTCAAGAATTTTTTCTCTTAGAACCTTGGATCTTACATATATGAGGCACTGAAATAATAAAACAACTACCATTTCTGGAGTGCTTACTGTGTGCCAAGCATTGCTGTGTCCTTCACATAAATCATCTCATTTAATTCTTATAATAATAACCCTGTGAGATATATCTTTTATCATTCCCATTTCACCACTGAGGAGACTAGAGGTTCAGAGCAGTGGCATGAGTTATATAAATAACATCATTAACTCATAAGCCATAGAACTACAGATGTAAACCTTGATCTATGTAGTACCATTGGAAGTTGTAAGGAATCAGAGGCTGAGTTCCATTTCAGTCTTCCAAGAACACCTGAACCTGGGTTCCTTCACAGGACTGTTCTCAGGATCCTTAGCTTGTAAACTCAGCCTTGGTCTAAGCCTTGGTCTCAGTTCAGCAGTCATTGAGCTAGGTAATATCTGTCCAGAAACTGTAAGGCTGGAGTGTTCAGGAGCCACAGAATTGGATGATACTTGTATTGATATGGGGAGTAGGGAACGTCTACAACTCAGAGTTTCTATCTGGTTAACTCTTTCATTTGTTAATAGCTGGTCCTATCTCATCTTCATTATCCCTTCAACTTTCACTCCTTCATCATTCCATTTCTGTCTCATCTACCTTTGCCTGCATGCTGCATCCAAGATCTCTTTTGATCGCCATGTGTATATATGTGACAATATTAAAAACACCATTCGAATTATAGAGGGATTGGAGGATCCATATATTCTCCTTTTCTTCCCCCACAGGATTACCTTAGTGCTTTGGTCATAATAGACACTTGAAAAAATATGGTGGATGGATTTATTTTATAGTTTTAAGAGGAAATATGTCATGGTGTGGTAGTGATACTCAGAGAAGTCTCCAGAAGATTTTTCTGTTCAATGAAGAAATATTCAGAAATGCTTATTAGATTTATTACCTATATTTCTTAGATGCATTGGGAATTAAAAGGGGACAGTTAAGCTTAAATTTGATTTAAAGAACGAACAAAAGCTTTTATTCACTAAACAACTGCATTCCAAGTCACTTCCACTTATATTCAAGAACTTGTTCCTTAGGTCTGGGAAGCCTTAATTTACTTCTGCCACACTGTGGTAATCATTGAGTAAAACAGATGAAAGGGAGCTTTTCTTGATGCTGTACAAGATGTATAGTTTACATGTACTCCTGCCAGATACATAGAGGCTATCAAAAGATATGCCTTTGATAGGACTATGTGCCAGTTATGCTGGAGAACACCATTTTTAGTAGTATTTTACCTGAGATAAGTAACAACGATTACTGTAATAAACTCCCAAATCTCAATGGCTTTACACCTGATGTAGAGTGATTCAGCGAGCAGCCTATTTTGTGGTCATTCAGTAATCTAGTCTTCCTCCATCATCTTAGGACCTCTGAGACTTTTAATGGCTTCTCCACATCCAGCCAGAAAATGAGGTAAGAGGGGATCACACGGGAGGTTCCTTAATGCTTCCGCCTGAGCTATAGGATAGAATTATGCAAGAGGACCCAGTCATGTAGCCATGGCCCTAAGTACCAGGGGAATGAGAATGGTAATGTCATTCCTAGCTGTATGCTCAGGAAGTAGAATTTTGGTTAACGTAGAGCAGTAGTAGCCACAAAGTAGTCTGTGAGTCTCCAGCCAAAGTCTGTGTTTCAATAGCAGTTAGCTCTAATGGTGCTTTACTTTCAATATTGGGACTTCAGAATTAGACAAAGAGAAGTAGGTTATTAAATAATTATTTGCTTTGAGTTTTCTTTACTTTCTTCCACCTTTGTTTTAAGTGAGTTTTCCTTCAAATTTTGAACAGTGAATCAAACAAGTCTAGACATAAAATGAACTCTCACCAAGGAAACATGCCCTGTGGGTTTTGTTAAGAAGTTCACAAAATGGAAGAATGCTGGGGCCAAAAATCAGATAAAAACTCAAGTTATACACACTGAAAATTAAGAAAATGGCATTATTATTGAGTTTGTTTATATAGTATCTCTTAGACTTATTATTAAAGAAGGTAGAAAGCTTATTGTTGCTTTCTTCTATAAAGATTTTTTTAAGGAAATAGACTGTTAAAAAAAAAGATGATCTAAGCAGGCTACCAAATGGGAGAAGATATTTGCAAACCATATCTATGATAAGGAGTTAATATTCAAAATATATAAAGAACTTATACAACTCAAGAGCAAACAACCTAAAAACCAAAACCCAAACAATCAGTTAGAAAGGGGGTAGAGATTCTGAATATTTTTCCAGAGATAGTAAATGCTGGTCAGATTCTGTATATATTTAGAAACTAGAGCCAACATGGCTTTCTGATGGATTCAACATGGGGTAGAGGGTAGTGAAAGAAACAGAGGAGGTCAGGAAGACTCCAGGATTTATTAGCCTGGGCCAGTGGGTGGATGGAGTAGCCATTTACTGAGATGGAAAAGACTAAGGGTAGGGTAGCATTAGCTCAGTTTATACCAGTTACATTTGTGATACCTGTTAGATACTCCACTAAAGGTGTCAAGTATGCAACTGGCTATTTAAGTCTGGAGGTCCAAGGACAAGTCAGGAAATATAAATCTGGGAGAGCTTAGCAAATAGAAGATATTAAAGCCGTGTATCTGGATGAGATTACCTAGAGAGTAAATAAACACAGAGTGGAGTACCAAGAACTGACTTGAGTCCTGGGGCAATTGCTTATTGGAAGAGGTGATGGAACCAGGAAAGGAGATTGAGAGAAAGTGGACAGTTAGGCAGGAGGGAAACCAGAAGAGTAGCCCTGACTTAGATGTCAAGTAAGAAAAGTGTTTCCAGGAGGAGATAGTGACTGAGTATGTTAAATGTTGAAAACTGACCAATGAAATTAGGATCAAGGAATGACTATTAGATTTAGCAGTGTGGAGGTTCTCAATGTCCTTGACTAAAGCAGCTTCATGGAGTGGTGCAGGGGAGGGGTGCTCTTTGAAGTGAGATCCATTCTCTTGAGAATGGGAAGTATGGATTGGAGGCAGTAAGAAGAGACAACACTTGGGAGAGTTTTGGCACAGAGGGAAGAGAAATAAGGTAGTACGTAGAGAGGAAGGAAGTATTAAGATAAGGTTTTGAAAGATGAGAGAACTAGCATGTTTGTTTTTGAGTAATAGTGAGTAGAATGGGAGAAAACAGGCAGTGAAGGAGCAAGAAGGGAGATTTGGCCAAGAGGGGTTGGGAGCTGGGAACAAATGGAAGGGTTAGTATTTTCCAGGGTCATAGAGAGCCCATAGACTGATGGCAGAGAATATAGGGGGGATGGAGATTTAGGAAGAAAAATGGAGAAGGTATGAAAGAGCTCTTTAAGAGAGAGAATAGGAGAATCTACATATTAAGAAAATATGATGGCTTGAGTCCATTGTGGTCCAAAGATTGTTGGAGTCAGAAATCTTGGGAGAGTAAGATGAAAATAAAGGGTGGTGAATAACTGTCTTATAAATGAATGACAATTAGTCTGTTTCCAACTGAGTTGTGAGGCAAAAGGGTATTGAGCGTTTCCCTGAGATTTAAAAATAACATGAGACATTTTTGGGAACTGTAGGCTTGTGCATTTAGTACTAAGAGGCATGTATGATTATCCAGGAAGGCTCGATTAACATTGACATAGACTTCCGCACAGTATGTGGCAAGACTAAATGAATGGGCTTGGCCAGTAGATTTTGCACTTAAAATATGAGCCAGTGAAGGGGGTGGGACGAGTTGGATAAAATACAGCCCCCAGGGAGGGCTGGAGCAAGAGCCCTGAGCATTATGTCTTCCAGACCCGAAACGGGAAGTCGGGCTTCAATAGCTTTGACTTACAAAATTAATACCCTCCAAAGAAAATTCACCTGTTGCCAAATCTAATGCCAGGCTTTGGATGCTCACGGTTCCTTCAAGTCTCTTGTTTGTTTTCATTTCTTTCTCCTTCCTTGTTCTTTTTCTTCTCCTTCTCGCCAGAGTTTTCTGACCTTTTAGGCATGAATGCTAAAGGGCATGCAATCTATCTTCTTGATGAATTGTGTAATCAGAAGGCCATAATGAGAGGGGAGGCATGGTTAACACTTTGGTTTAAAATGCATTTCTCCTGGCTGTGGATTTCCCTAAATTTTTTGTGTACATATAAACACACTGTTTGTGTCTTGCAATTTGGCCGCTTATTTTGAAATCCAACTCTTCAGAACATTCCTTTTTAGTTAGGTAAGGCTGACAAACAACAGTTCTGTCAGAAGTAGTTCTGTTGACCTAGGTGCCAAGGACTTCTTATTTTTGTTCCATATACCTTCATTTTTAGAATCAGATACCCGAAAGCTGCTACACTTGATCTATCACACAGTCAGATGTCAGTATTTAGCACATGCTTTTGCCACTAATGGTTTTTACACTTGCGTTGTTTCGTAAAGTCTGCTTTTAAACCTTGTGAATTAAAGTTTCCATTCAGTATCACCAACAAAGAAGAAAGGAGCATAGACATAGTTTTCTCATAAAGAGGGTAGAAAAATATTCACTACCATACACCGGTTTGGGTGTTGACTGGTGTTAGGAGGAAAAGGATTTAAAGATCACTCTTAAAATTTGGCTGAAGAAAATGTGAAGGGATTTTGAGATAGGAGTGTTGAGATATATTCCATTTAGTTTTTATTAGATAGATTTTAAGATGAGCTATTTTCTTTTTTTTTTCATATTTCTTTGAGTTTTGACTGAGCTTAAGAATAGAAAAATGAAGACCTTATTATTGCTTTTGATGGAGAATGGCTTTTTCTAATCATGAATATTTTACCTATTCCTTGTAAAACATTCTATAAATAGAGAAATATATAAACTACTAAGTACAAATCCTCCCCACAATCCTACGTCCCAGAGATAACCAAATTCAGCAGTTGAATTTATATCCTTCTACATCTTTAGTTCTTGAAGCAAAATGAGCTCTAATATAATCATGTTAGCCTCAGTGTTTATTTTGTTAGCAAATTGTGAACCTCTTTCCATATGTATTTTCCTGATTTATTTTATTGTATGAGTAAGCTAATATTTATTTATTTCATTTTGGAGGATTATTTACATTTCTAATTTTTACTATTACAAGGAATGCTGCTTTTCACACCTTCTTACAATGGGATAACATCACCTTTCTATTGGTTTATTGGAATTAATATGCAAATATACCCATACATTTAAAGTGTATAGAGGAATACAAGCCATATGAGTACTTTAGAAAATTATTATTTATTATTCTGTTTTATTTATTACTAGCGAATATGTCCATATGACAAACTTTTAGAAATGAAATTATTCAGTTGATAAATATTAACAAATTACCCTTGTAAAAGGTTCTATGAAGGCATACACCTGTAATCAAGTGAATAAAGACATTTGTTTCCCTACGCTACTTAAATTAAACTTCAATAGAAGCATACCATACATATACAAAAATACATGCACATTGTATTGACTCAATCCAAGTGAATTCATTTGTGTAACCAACATCCAGATCAAGACAGAAGCCGTTCTTGAGTCCTCATCCAGCCATTATTTGCTCTTCATACTCCAAAGGTAAGCACCTCCAGCTTCTACCACTGTGTACTAGGGTTCTACACTTATACCTAGCTCCTTCCACACAATATTATGTTTATAGCAGATGACCATCTGTGTTATGGCAGAGGTCAATATTTCATTCATCTCTGTGGTATGCTAGTCCAGGAATATATTGTAATTACCCAGTGTGTTGCTTATGGACATTTTATGTGTTTGTTACAAATAACATTATTTTGATTCTTTCATGTGCCTTCGATGTATGTGTCTGTGTACGTGTATATGAGTATATATACACACACACACGTATACATGCATATATTTAATTTATATATTGTATGTATATATATACTATATGCATAATATATTATTTCAACACTCATTTATGTTGGACATTTACCTCAGAGAAGCATTGCTAGTTCATAGGGTAGGTGTGCATTTAGCTTTAAAAGTTTTCCGAACTGTGCCAATTTATCACAGTGACAGTAGTGTAAGCTACTACCAGTTGTACATCCTGGCCAATTCTTGGTATTACTTATTTTTAAAATTTCAATCATTCTGATAGGTGTGTAGTGGTATACAATTCTGGTTTCAGTTGTACTTTCTCAAATAATAAGGGTAGCATCTTTTCATATGATTATCAGTCATTTGGAGGTCTTCTTTTGTGAAGTACCTTTTCAGGTCTTGTGTCCATTTAAAAAATGACTTGTCTTTTTCTTATTTATTTTAGTAGGAGTTTTTTTTTTTTTCTGGGTGTGTGTCCTTGATGTTTATAATATCCCATATTAGATATTTTTATATCTAATTTTCACTAGAGATCTCCTTTAATCATGTCTTTAAATCAACAAGTTCTTAATTTTAATGAAGTTTGTTTTCTCAGTCTTTCCATTTATAATTAGTGCCTGTGTCTTGCTTAGGAAATTTTGGCCTACTCAAGGCCATGTAGGCATTCTCTGTTTTTGCTAGGAGCTTCATTGTCTCACCATTCTTTGTCAGATCTATAATTCATTGTAAATTGATTTTATGTGATATAATCAATCAATACTGATATTTCCCCCATATGGATAGCCAGTCGATTGCACCATTTATTGAAAAGCACTGTGGTGAAATCTTTGTTGTAAATCAGATGACTCTATAGATATCTTTTTCTGGGCTATTCTGTTTTATTGGTCTATTTATCTATCTTTTTAAAAAATCTTTTTAATGTTTATTTATTTTTGAGAGAGAGAGAGAGAGACAGAGCATAGCAGGGGAGGGCAGAGAGAGAGGGGAGACACAAAATCTGAAGCAGGCTCCAAGCTCTGAGCTGTCAGCACAGAGCCCAAGGCAGGGCTTCAACTCACAAACTGTGAGATCATGACCTGAGCCGAAGTTGGACTCTTAACCGACTGAGCCACCCAGGCGCCCCTCTATCTTTTTTGTCAAAGCCACATGCTTGATAGCAAGTCCTCATATCTGGTAGTGCAAACTTTCTTGGATTTGAGTGTGATTGCATTGAATCTATAATATAGTACTAACTTTGGGAGAATTTACAGAATGTACAATCGTATAGATTGAGTTCCTTAATCCACACCATGGTATAATGCTCCATTTCTTTAGACTTTTCAGTGGTAAAGCCAGTAGAGGTCTTGGATATATTTAACCATATTTATTCTTAAATACTTGATTTTTTCTATTTTATATTTTTTACATTAAATATATTTTTAAATTTCAGCATTATTGAGGTATAATTGATGAATAAAATTGTAAGATACTTAAAATGTACATTGTGGTGATTTGATATATGTATTCATTGTGAAAGAATTTCCTCCATCTAGTTAATTAACACATCCATCGCCTCATAGATTTACCTTTTTTTCCCTTGGGGAGAACATAGAAGTTCTACCTTCCTCGCAATATGTATACACGCACACACACATATATAAATGTTTACTGCTAGTATATAACAAGGATTTATTTTTTTTTTACTGTAGTTAGTAGACTTGATAGCATGATATAATATTCCTTTGAAGTTTTTGAGATTTGCCCTGTGGCTGAGAATATGGTAAATTTTGGAGGATGTCTCATTTGCAATTGAAAAGAATATATATCTTGTTAGGTGGAGTGTTCTGTTGACATTCCAAATTGCTAATTCTGTGTTACAATCTATATCTTTATTCATTACTTTGTCAAATTTTTATCAGTTATTGAAAGAGGCATTTAAAATCTGTATCTGTTATTGTGGATTTATCTTTCTCCTTTTATTTTTGTTAAGTTTTTGCTTTATATATTTTGAGGCTACGTTACCAGATACATATATATATATAGTTTTATCATTATAAATTAGGCTTCTCTTTGAAATAATTCTTCCTTTAACATTTTTATCTTTGTCTAATATTGATACAGATATACCAACTTTCATTGCTTAACCATTTAATGCTTTATCTTTTTCATCTCTTTACTTCATCCTTTAACTGTCTTTTATTTAAGGCTTGTCTTTTAAACAGTATATAGCTGTTTTGACACTCTTTCATGAATTAGAATATTTAATTTACATTTAATAAAATTACCATTATTTGGGTTTAAATCTGTTATAACTTTTTTTCCTTTTTATTGGTTAGTTCTTTGGTTTTCTCCTCTTTTATCACTTTTTTAGATTGAATATATTATTTTATTTATTTTACTTCTTTTATCATCTTATTTATGCCTTCTTTTATTATTATTTTTGAAGTTACCATAGAGCTTACTTCATTTATCCTAACCTTATTAGAGCTGCTTTATCACCCTATGAAAACTATAAAGATCTTAAAATATTTTCATTCCATTTATCATCTTCCTACTTCTCTGATTTTCCCTTTTTTCTGGAGTTTTGGATCCTCAAATTCTATTTTCCCTGGTAGCTCTGAACTCTGATTCTTGTCTCATCAGTTCTAGAGCATAACTTCTTGCTTGACCTCGGATCCCTGCACCAAATATTCGTCGATTTGACTGCCCTTTGACACCTTCTAGCTGTTTTCAGATACATTTTATTAATCTTATCTAGATGATCTTGGTACAGGTATTAGTCTGATACAGAGTGCTCCATCATAGTCAGAAATGGAAGATGTTTCCCTGTCCTCTTTTCAGAGTTTGGATATTATTTGCTAATTTGATGGCCAAAAAAATTAGCATATTGTCTTCATTTGCTATATGGAAGGCATCATCTTGGTTCACTGTGACTCCATTGTTAAAGCCATATTGAATTGGTTCTGGTGTGGATACCTGATTAAAGTTGTATCTATGAGTCCCTTGCCTGGGATTTTTGGGCTTTTGGGGCCAGAGAGAACTTGAATCTCTGAGTATAAAACTCAGGGGCCACTTGACCTTTGTGCTTTCTACCAAAATGTGTTTTGTAGTAAAGATAAATAAAATGAAAAATGCAGAGAAATGCAATGAAAAGACATGGAAAGAGAGATCGGGCTCTGTTGGGTTTCTTGATTCAGTAATCACAGATGCATCTCGGTTTTTCCTGTGGATTTTTTATTATAAAATATCCATTACATAAAATTTATGATTTTAACCATTTTTAAGTGTACAGCTCAGTGACATTAAGCACATTCACATCCTTGTACAACCATTACCACTGTCCATCTCCAGAATGTTTTTTTTTAATCTCCTCAAACTGAAATGCCATACCTATTAGACAATAGTTTCTGTTCCTCCCTTCTCCCAGGCCCTAGGAAATGCCATTTTACTTGCCGTCTGTATGAATTTGACTATTCTAGTTTCCTCATATAAGTGAAATCATACAGAATATGTCCTTTTGTGACTGGATTATTTCATTTAGCATAATGTCTTCAAGGTTCAACTATATTATGTATTTGTCAGAAATTCCTTCCTTGGGGCGCCTGAATGGCTCAGTTGATTAAACGTTTGACTTCAGCTCAGGTCATGATCTCGTGGTTCATGAGTTCAAGCCCCACGTCGGGCTCTGTGCTGACAGCTCAATCCTGGAGCCTGAGTCTCCCTTTCTCTCTGCCCCTCCCCTGCTCATGCTCTATCTCTCCCCCTCTCAAAAATAAATAAACCTTAAAAACAAAGAAATTCCTTCCTTTTTAAGGTTGAGTAGTATTTTATTGCATGTTATACCACGTTCTGTTTATCTATTTACCTGTTGATAGACATGTAGTTTGCTTCCACCTTTTGGCTGTTGTAAATAATGTTGCTGTGATTGTGGGTGTACTTGGATTGCGTTTTACATTTTTTGTTTGCCTGATGCATTTTTTTTTGTTTTGCTGAAGCAAATTAGACTTCCAGTGATTCTTATAACCCAAAAGGTCCCAACTAACATGTATGGATGTGTTCCCAGACTCCCTATTCTATTCCTTTGATCTCCCAGGCTTTTTTTATGATCCAATACCACACTGTCTTAATTATGCTAACTTTATAGTATGTTTCTGAGGTTTGGTAAATGAGCTTTCCCTTATTACTCTTTTACAAAAATGTGTTGGCTACATTTTCAGCATTTTTTCCCAGATGATCAATTGTCAAGTTCTAAAAAGAAAACAAATGGAGTTTTGGTTGGTATTGCACTGCACTTTTTGTTAATTTGGGGGAGAATCAACATTAAAGCTTTTGAAAGTTGTATATATGGCATATCCTTTTTTAAATGCACCAAATACTGGTAATACTGGCCCCCTTTCCAGTTGTCCCAGTTCTTTTCCAATATTGATGTTGTCCATGAAAAGCTCTGTTTTCTCCTCTACTCAGTCTTTTTTTTTAAGTTTATTTATTTGAGAGAGGGAGAGAGAGAGAGGGAGAGAGAGAACTAAGGTAGCCTACATTTCAGTTCAGTTTTGACACTAGCCAGGGTTAGTGCAGATCCCACAGGTTAAGGCTTTTTCCCACAAGACTGCCTTCCCCCACTTTAGACTCCAGTAGCAAGTCTGGGTTATCACCTGCACTTCTGACTGGCTGTAAATTGGAATTCCAATGACCCCTTCCTTGGGTGTGATAATTTGCTAGAATGGCTCATGGAACTCAGAGAACCATTCACTTAAGTTTACTGGCTCATTAGAAAGGATGTAAGTGATACAGATGAACACCCAGATGAAGAGATATATAGGGTGAGGTCCAGGAGGGTCGTAAATGTAGAAGCTTGTTTTCTCATGGAGCTGGGGTACACCACCCTCCCAGTATGTGGATGTGTTCACCATTCTAGAAGCTCTCTGAACTCTGTCCTTTTGAGAATTTTGTGGAGGCTTCACCTTGAAAGCGTGGACGTTCATTAACTCAAACTCTAGCATTCTCCCTTTCTGGAGGGCAGGGTTTGGGGATGAAAGTACCAGGCTCCTAATCATGGTTTAGTCTTTCTGGTGACCAGCCCCTATCATGAGGCTATCCAGGAGCCCACCAAGAATTGCCTCATTTAGAACAGAAGAGACGCCTATCATTCAGGAAATTCCAGGGGATTTAGGAGCTCGTGTCAGGAAGCAGAGGCAGAGATCAGTGTATATATTTTCTATTATTTCACAGATGTATAGCCTTCTCTATATTACTCATCTAATTTGTTTTTATTTTTATTTTCCTTTTTAAAAAATCTGAATGATATGTAGCATGTATTTTATGTTAGTGTCTCTATTTTGAGATCTGTGTCCATATGAGATATCCTCTTCATTCTTTTGATTTGCTGTAGGGTATTCCATTGTATACATATGCTTTATTTATCTAATAATTTTCCTGTTGGTAGACGTTTAGAGTATTACTATATTTCAATATTATAGCAAAAGTATCATGAAACTCTTGAAACATACTTTTTTGTTCACATTTCTGTAAGAAGCTGCCAATAAAGTAGATTGCTGTGTTTAAGGAAATGCTCATTTGATTGTAAAACTATTATCAAATTATCCTTTAGGAAATCAGTACCGATTTATATCCCAAAGGGGCAATAATACCCATATCTCTGCCTTCTTATAAACTCATGAGGATTATTATTAAAATTTCTACCCATTTGGAGCAAAAGGTGTTGTTTCAGTTTATTTTTGAGAGAGAGACAGAGAGAGTGAGCAGGGGAGGGGCAGAGAGAAAGAATGTCAAGCAGGCTCTGCGCTGTCAGCACAGAGCCTGATGTGGGGCTCCAACCCACAAACCATGAGATCATGACCTGAGCCAAAGCCGAGTTGGATGCTTAATTGACTGAGCCACCCAGTTGCCCCCAAAATTGTTTTTATTTTTATTTTAATGGTTACAGTATGGTTGGATAGCTTTGCTTACTCATATGGTCATTTTCATTTCCATGCCTGTAGAAACCCAGTTTATAATCTTTGCCTGTTTTTCTATTTTTGTCATTGATAGAGCTGTTTGTTCTTTTCATTGATTTGGCCTTGTTGATTTTTGCTATATATTTTAAGTATTAATATTTTGTCTCTAATGTATATGTTTAAAATATTTTCCCTCATCCTGTTGTTGTTTTGTAACATTGCGTACATCTCTTGTCATATAGAAGTTTTATGGCTGATATAGTCAGATTGGTCATTTATTGCTTTTTTTTCAATTATTTCTTTTTTAATAATATATCTTGTGTAGGACGGCTTCCCTACTCTAGGGTTACAAATATATTTTCCTTCATTTCCTACTATTAATTTTATAGTTTTTAATCTTACATAAAATTCTTGGACATCCAAAATTTATTTTTTGGGCATATATTAAGGGTACTATATAACTTGCTGCCTTTTCCCCCATTTGTATTAAAAATGTATGTAAATTATCTGATCATATTTTTTACTCATTTTTCAAGTGGGCTGATGAAGGCTGTATTCCACACCCCTCCTCCCTCAAATGTTGGAATCACCAGCTCCATCCTTTCCTCCTTGAGCTGAAATGTTGTCTTTATCATATACTAAATTATCTTTTAGTCATGGCTCTTTTTGTGTATACTCTGTTCTGACCCACTTGATTACTTTTGTGCTAATATGATGCTATTTTTATTTACTGTGGGTTTTAAGAATAATATTTTTTTCTTTAAAAACTAATCTCTACTTTTCTGATGTATTAGAATCAACTTATCATGTGTCATCTACAGTCTTATTGGGAATGCACTGCAGGTACAGATTCAAATGGAGACAATTTATGTCTTTTTAACAGTGAGACCTTTTCTCTAAGAACATATATGTCTGCTTAGGTCTTTTGGTATGTGATACATTAATGTTTTCTAGTGCTTTTTTAAAATATAAGTTCTACCTATTCATGCTAAACTTATTTTTAGCCATTTAAATTATTTTTGCTAGTGTGAATGGAAATTTTCCAGTTACTCCAGTAACTGGTTATTTTCGGTATAAAACGAAAAATGTTAACTGTTAAAAAATTTCTCTTAAACGTGAATAGCTTACTGAAATGAATTTTTTATTTGAATCTCCTGAATTTTCTTGATGTATCATCATAATGCCTGCAAAAGTGACTTGCCTCTTTCTTTTCAACGTGTATATTCCTTCTATTGCTGTCTTTTTGGATTACCCAAAGTCTCTTGAATAATGTTCAATGCCATGTTGATAATATATATCTGAATCTTTTTTCTGTCTTTAATGGTAATGCCTTTAATGATTTATTTTTAATGTGGTGTTTCTTGTTGGTGGCTGATATTTATATTACACACACATACAATTTATACATGTTGTAACACAAACGTGGTGTATGTGGGCATATCAAGGTCTGAAGTAAAGAATTGAGCACAATGCATTGTACTGAACACAACGTTTTGCAGAAAGACCTCAGCTCTAAGAATAACCAGGTTGGAATCCTGTCTCCATCACTTATTAGGAGTGTGAGACATTGAGAACAATACTTTATTCTACAAATTTGTTTCACATCTAAAATAGAAAAACAATAATACACATGGGAATAGCATTGTTATGAACAATAAAAGAGATAATATATGTCAACAGGCTCACAAAATGCTTGATGTAGACTGGATTCAATAAATCTAGATTCCCACCCAGTTTGCAGAAGACATAAACAACAGAAAAAGCCAATATAAAAATAGCAGGGCATCATCCATTGTATTTCTCTTATCCTCTCATTCTTAGTTGAGAGCCTGTGATCTACTAACATAATGTATAGTTTGTATTTGTGTATTTAATTTCACTAAAATGACATCTATGGAATCTTTAGTGTTGGATCCCCTTTATAACTAAATCAAGGATACAATAAATGAATGAGCCTATGAAGTTTGATACTTTTTTAATTAACAAATAAGTAAAAAAGGAAAAACTTCTTTCAGACTCTTATAAAGTTGATTAACTCTGTATATCCATTAAAAAAATCTCATTACACTAAACCTTTTTATTCAAGGTCCAAATGGCTTCATCCATTGAAAGTCTTGTAGGAGTATTTAAAACCAAGGCAAGGGCCACTTTATTATCAAGAAAGCTTAACAGTGTTTTTAGGGTCAAGTTACTGTTCAATTAATAAAGAATTAAAATAGAAACCAGTGAACCTACTACGAAGTACTTTACCTATGTTCAGATTTTGATAACTCAGAAACCAGAACCCCCTTGGGCAAGTTCATTTCTTCTACTTAACCCCAGTCAGAGCTAATAATCAAAATGGTTTGGATGGCTTTACATAGTTTTCCCAATTTGGACAGGTCCCATTCTGTCATTTGTATTTTGGATGGCAGATATCTACACATATACCTTATTAGCTGTTGTTAGTTACAACATTCTGTTATTCTGTGGCTTTTGGAGGAGATGCCCATTTCATGGAAGTCTCAGCTTCCATATAAAGCATGAAACAAGTGAAATAGGTTTTAACCCATCCAGGTAGGTTGTGAGTCCCTGTGAGGCACAGACCATGTTTTCTGTGACTTGTCACCACATAAAATTCAGCCTAGAATTCAAAACATGGTATGTGTTTCCATAGATACTTTAATGGCAGTTAATGAAAATATTATTTGAGTAGTTTAGGGACTGCGAATGGCAAACTTTATAATGTATAGTTTTGAAGTCCATTTTTTCAAAGAGATTCTGTGCTTCTTGATGATAGAAATGTAAAATACTCATATCTGTAATACCAACCAACAATTTGACAGTTATCAAAATAGAGTTTATCAAGTGAGCCATGCTTAAATACAAAATAGGCTAAAACCAAAATGGGATGAGAGTACAAAGAAATATAAACTTAAAAATAAATAATTCCTTGGGGTGCCTGGGTGGCTCAGTCTACTTCCAACTCTTGATTTCCCCTCAGGTCATGACCTGATGGTTTGTGAGTTCGAGCCCCCCATTGGGCTCTGCACTGACAGAGTGGAGCCTCCTTGGGATTCTCTCCCTCTTTCTCTGCCCCTCCCCTTCTTTCTCTCTCTCTCTCTCCCTCACCCTCACCCTCTCTCTCTCTCTCTCAAAATAAATAAATAAAAAAATAAACAATTCCCATTATAAGAAGACAGAGGAGTAATAAACTCTCTTAGGGGGGATGGAATGTACTTCCATCTTGTTAGAAAATTGTTATGTATATGAGTAACATTTATAATGGTAGTTTAGCTTTAAAAAAATCAATGGGCAGAGAGAAAGCTCCCAGGGAATTTCAGTATCTTTATGTCTAAAAAGCTTCATGGCCTTCTCTTTGAGGGATGGGGACACGTTCTTCTGTTCTCCAAATGCACGCTCACACATAACGATCTGGAACCACTGATATTAGTGGCTATGTCACCGTCAAAAGCCTGAGGCCAGCAATAGATGTTAATATATTGAAAGCCAAGTATGTTTTAAGAGTGTGGTGGGCCCTTGAAGTGTGCACACTGAGAATACTCTAGGACAAATGAGCAAAATCCCCAAAGGGAAAAGAAATGGCTTTGCTTTTTACCTATCCCATCAAAGGCCAATTTTGCTGCTTTCAAGTAAATCAAGTTGATTATAGATGACTTACTGCTGCAAGTGTGTGTGTGTATGTGTGTGTGTGTGTGTGTGTGTGTGTGTGTGTGTGTGTATGTGTATCAGCAAGACCTTTCTATTTCCAGGAGGATAGATATTTCTATATTCACTTAATGAGACTTGATTTCCTCAACTTGCCGTCCAATTGGGAAGTTTTGCTCTTTTTCCATGTATCCCCAGACACAGGAGAGGTCTGAAGGAGTGTGACGCAGGCAGGGGCCCCGTGGCCTGGTTTCTCCCCCGTCACTGCCTGCCTTTTGGGGCCTGGCCTGGTGTGTGGCTGCTGTTTATACCTGCTGAAGTGCTTTCTGTGTTTGAGTTGGCGCTGCCAGCTTACATGTGAGAGCCCCAAGCCGTTCATCAGGTCTGTCCCAGAGCTTTGAAACCTACAAGCTGGCGGCTGGGGCGAGAGAATGTCTCTCTCACTTTTTGGGTGAACTCCATGTTTTTTCCAAGAGGTTAGATCACTGTCCACAGTCCAGGCTTGCTAGACAGAATGTAACAGTTACTGTTTGAGACATCCTGAACTTTTAAAGGCAAAAGGCGGAGGGGGAAGGGAAGGAAAGTTCCCAAGGTCAATTTAACAGCTTGAACATGAACATTTTTATATGTGGTAAACAAAGATTTTTTTTTTTTTTTACCGAACTGGAAAGCTTTATCACCAGAGAAGGAAAAAATAACATTTCTTGTTATGGCAAGAGGGTATGTTGTTCCAGACTTACCAGTTTCATCTCAAGTCATGTTTGAGACCCAACCAGATTACTCAGCAGTTGTGGTAGGGGTATTAGAAGTGATGTAATTTTTGTTGAAATTTATGTGGCCACATCCCTGGTTCTTTCATCGGTCCATAAAGATTTCTAGATTTGTCTTTCTTTGCAAGTTGAAAAAGTAGGAAAACTCTGACACCTGCTTGTCCCCTGTCCACAGTTCTGTGTTCTTTCTTCCTATTCCCCGCCTCTGCCTTTATTTTTTTGTCATATTAGAAATATCGCTGTTTTTTTTTTTTGTTTGTTTGTTTGTTTGGTTTTTTTTGCCTAAGATTTCCCTCCCCTCATCTCTTTCTATGGGAAGTCTTAGTTCATGGGACGGATTCTTTTTGGTTATGTAAGCTTGAGTGTGGATAGAAGTATATATTTTACTTCCGTTTATGTGTGTGTGAATGAGCATGATATAGATATATAAAAAACATCATACCCGAGAAGCTGGTAAATTATTTAAAAGTGTCACACCAAAGGATAACAAGTTCCAAGTAAAAAAGTAGACACAAGGAAGAATTAAGTTTAAAGCTGGGTATGACTGAATTCTGAGGTTCATAGCAACTTTGTTTATAGGAAAACATAGAAGAGCCCTTGTTACATCCTCTTCCCCTCTAGCCCCAAACAAACACAAAGTCAATGTTCTTATAAATATGTTAAGAATTTCATCTGTAATGTTTGTCTATGAAGAACATAAAAATGCCTTTGAATGGGGTTAGTGCCAGTCTTATTTCACCAAGCCAAGGAGAAAAATAATCACCTCTCTTGGGTTTCCACCTAGAGAAATACTAGTGGGGAATGAATAGTCTCTCCTAGACTCTTGAAGGTAGATTTATTCTTGGGTCAAACTCAGTGGTCTTGATTTTATAGTGACGGCTTCTTTGTACCTCCTTCTTCAGCCTGACTCATACCATTTGCCTGATAAGGCTGAAGGATGTATAAACGGAACATCTGGTTTGACCTTGACTAGAAGTAAGGCCATTAGAGACTCATGTATATCAATTTCAGTGTCATAATGTTCCATCCTATGGGATAGCTTTATTTGTCATTCAAGAGATTTATTGATGCAATGTGTGTTCCCTGGTTCTTTCTTGAAAAAAAAAAAATGTTTATACCTGTGGGCATGTCCAGATGGTAGTGAATGACTTGCATTCATGAGAACAGCATTCAGCGATTCATGGTTGCCAAGGTAAGCGGCAAAGGCATGCCCTCTGCCACTCTATTGCCTTGTAAAGAAACAGTCTCTAAGGTAACAGACTAGCACCCTTGAGGCCAGAGATCCTTAGTGTTTTAGACTTGGTGGGGAGGTGGAGGTGGGGAGAAAAGAGAGAGACAACATGAAATAATGCCCAGAAAAACACTATGTTATTGTTCTGGCTATTTAAAAAGGGGAAAGAGTGGGGGAAAAGAAAGGGGCTCAGAATTGTCCACAGTGTGTCTCAACAGAGATTTAATTCAGAACTGCCCTGTGCATTGTGAGCTTAATGCTCCTTTCAGAGGTTAATTTCAGGGACATAGGCGACTAATGGTCTAAGACATGACTGAAGGGATAGGCTCTGGGTTGTCACAGGCTGTGATTGTCAGCTGGTAAATAAGCAGGCATTCTGATTCTCTTGGAGTTTGTGGCATTGTTAGGATTGGTTCTTTCTGTACTGTATCCCCTCCATGCTATCATTGGAATGGTAAAATATCACCTAAACAAGAGTTCTCAAGAACATATTGCTGCCCTGGACTTAACAATCTTGATGGGAAGGATTTTTTTATTGGACCACCCCCAAGTGCAGAAAAATCGATATAGCTTCTAGCTCTTGCAGCCAGCTGGGGTGTAGATTGTGAACCCACAGGTAATATTGAGATATTATGCCCTTTATAGAATTTGGCACATTGTTACTGCTTGATACATGATATATTAGGGGCTGGGAAGGGGGAAGCTTTTTTCATGGGTGGGGAAAACAGCTTTAGAATTAGGTTCTCACATTCAAAGAGGAGAATGGTTTTTGATAACTCAATTTGTGTTTTTGTGTTACTGGTGAAAAAGAAGTGTTTTGAAATATTACCATTGGAGCCTGGATTATAGAAGCATAATAGTTTGTTTTTGCTAGCTATCATCTTGTTAATATTGTCCAGGCATTATTGAAATGGCATGAGGGGAAGGACAGGGACTGGTATGTGTGTTACTTTCTAGACCCAAATAGACTGTAATGAACACATCTGGTTGGATTGGTATAATGTCAAACCCAATCTAAACCCTGAATCTTAAGTGAATTAGGACAGGCTAACAAAGAGTCAATCTGGGTTAGAAGAACTTCTGTTTGTTCAAATTCTTTCCCTTTGGTTCATTATTAAACCAAGCAGCATATTAGATACTTAACAGAGGACACAATGAATAGATTGGTTCTTTAGCACTCCCTGATGTGACATAGCAAAGGGTCAATGGAGAGGTCAGTGCAGCCTTAACAGGGACCCACAAGGTCACAAGGGCAAAGCAACTGACCCCTTTTCATTAACCCCTTTGAATGGGGTTACTGCAGAGTGCTACCTTTGTACTAATGGGCTGGGAGAGGCACCCATTAGCACTCACAGAATCTACTGCCATCTGAGAGATTTCTTGCCTCTGTTGTTAGTATACAACAGTGGTCTTCTTCTCACTTGCACATCACCACAGCAAGGTTATATTAATCATGAGACGTCCTAGAAACCATTAGTCATTTCTGATACTGAAATGCTATGCATTTCCTGAAAAATCATATTAGGTACAGGGAAGTTGAGCTGAAGTAAAGCCTTCATGAGGCCCAAAATAGGGAAGGCTAGAAAGATACCTTCTCAAGAGCCTAATCACTAAAACCTGTATTAAAATGGAATAATAGAAGGGGTGCCTGAGTGGCTCAGTCAGTTAAGCGTCCAACTCTTGGTTTTGGCTCAGGTCATGATCTCTTGGTTCGTGAGGTTGAGCCCTGCATTGGTTTCTGTGCCGACAGCTTAGAGCCTGCTTGGGATTCTCCCCCGGCCCCCCTCACGCTGTCTCTGTCTCTAAACAAATAAGGTGAATAAACAAACAAACAAACTTTAAAAAATGGGATTAGGGTTCAAAGGAACCTCATAAAATTCTGTTTAATAGTTTGTTTTTAAGCAGTGAATATTTAAGTCATCTAGAAAACGGAGTTAATTGTTCCTTTAGTAAACTTTTTGGAGGGAAATACTACATATAATCGCCTGAAAGTAAATTCCATGTTTTGGCCCCAAAAGATGTTTTGTGTCAAAAAAAATCCTGCCTTTTAAAATCAGGCTTATTTCTTACTGTTTATTATATTAGCTGTGTATAAAGAGAACAATCTATCATTCTATTCCATACAAATTGAACATGTTCCTATAATTTTCTGTCAAACGAATTTACAGGAGTTCCCAACCAGTATACAGATTTAACTTTATAAGGATGTTTAGAAATTTACAACTTACATAGAAATAATATCTTATATAATAATAGTAATGGTAACAGTATTTGTTGCATGCTTACCATGTGTCAGATACAGTTCTAAGTGCTTAATGTGCATTAATGCAGTTGTTTCTCTTTAATAATGAGATTGGTAGGTAGCATCTTCCACAGATTATTAAAATTGAGGCACAAGGAGATGAAATAACTTTTTCACACTGATAGCAAATAGAAGAATTAAGAATTAAACCCATCCTGGCTTGAAAGCATGCACACCCAATCACTAGATGGTACTTGCTACTTAGTGAAAACTGGGTTTATTAGGTCTTCAGCCTCACCCAGAAAGGCCTTTGAAATATATGAAGCCCCTGAAATACAGCAGTCCACTAATAGCTGTAAAATCTATCTCAGTGCTTAATACAATGTGTGTGTGTGTGTGTGTTTCTGTGTGTATAAATGTTCTCAGATTTCCTCAGCCCAGAGTTTTTTTGTTTGTTTGTTTGTTTGTTTCCTTAGAACAGTATGGAACGCAAAGGGCATAAGAAAGTTTCTCCTATATCCTCCTCATCTCTGCTTTGGTTGTATTTTTGTGTTTGGTATTCAGATCCTGAAGGAGAGACATAGCTGTGTATTGACAAGGTTTTGGGTGCATAAAGGATCAGAATGGAAAAGTAGACTCAGGGGTCCCAGACTTTTCATTTCAGAGGCAGAGGAGGCTTAGAAAGGACAAGGACTGGCCTGTGCCCCCGCCCAGTAGACAGGTGACAGCGCTGAAGAAAGCGCAGCAGGGTGAGGAGGGAGGAGGCAAGAATAAATTCATTGGCGCTCACATTTCTTTACTCTTTCCGTTTCTTCATTTTGTGCCATAAGACTTGTCACAAACACTCCACTCGGGAAAGAGAGGAAGATGAAAAAAGATAAAAGCTAGAGACATTAGATTTGTAGAAAAGAAGGCATTAGGATGGGGAGAAAAGTTGCAAGGACTGTTTTAGTGAGGGAGGGGGTCTGACTCCATGTGGCTGGATGGGTAGTCTTTTATCTTTTTACAATCATTGGCTGTAGTTTCCAGGGAGGTCACATTTGGAAATGAGAGTCCAAATCCAGCTTGCCAAGAAACTACTTTGGCAGAGCCCACACACTATAGTGATCTTTAGTACTTCATAACTATTATTGTACATAGAGTGTCTCCACAGGAGGTAGAGAATTTATGATCAGTGTAGGGTACATCAGCAAGGACTAGACAAGAGGGAATGTGTAGGAAGGGTAAAGCAAGAAGGACTAGCAGAAAGCAGATAGATGGCTTCAGGGCCGTACTTTCTGGTCAGGGAAATGCCTTACGAAACTGCCAAGTCCTGTGGCATTGTTCTGTCCCAGAATAAAGGCAGTGGATAAATTACCCAGTGCTTGGATGGGAGTTACTTGAGAAAGCTTTTCTGCTTGATAAACTGAATGGGCTCTCTTTTGTCAGCATCAAGCATTTATAGGTTGCCCCCTTCGACTCTGGCTTTTAACTTAGCTCGTATTAGATGATTTCTGAATATGTCTAGGGGCCAGGCTAGCTTGGAACTCCAAAAGGGGATGAGGCCAGGCCATGCTGAGGAGTAAAATCAGTAGGCTCTCTTCAGTGGGACCCTGAGGGTCATTTTCTGTAATTCTATAAATCAATGGTAAAATTATGACTGGAAAGAAAAAAAAAAGACTATAGTAGAGAAACAGGTGAGATACGTTCTACTTTGACAACCTCAACTTCCTTCCTTGGTGATGGAGAGCATTGCCTGAGAATAACAATTAATAGAAAGAAAAATGAGAAATTTAAACTCTGTGTCTGAAGCTATAGGATTAAAAAATCTTAAATTCATGGGTTCTCCCAGGATCTCAACTAGGAAGCTTTATTTGTTTTATGGCTGGTTTAGCAGAAAATTATCTTTACAGTGATTGTAAGATCTATCATTGCCTTAAATATATTTTGGTGTGTGATGGTGAGCATGCTGATTTTAAGACACATTCTGATTGCAAGACATTTGAATGTTATTTAGAATCAAGAAAGTATGGTTTTATGTAAAGGGAAATACGAATATTTTTCACTATTTCAGGTCACTGCTTTTCACCATAAAAGCTCTGGTTAAATTTGTCAAAAACAATGTTAAATTTTGCTTAGTTTTCATATTTTGGTGAAAGCTTCTTACATGTTATAATTAATAAAATTTGGATGCCCATAATGAAAGAATCATGGAAAAGACCTCAGTTTTGCCTTCTAGAAAATATTTTCACTCCCTGAATTCCAATAAAAATTATGCATTTTTAAGTTATGTAATTTGGTCCTAGCAGTGAGGACATATGTTTACAGGCTGCAGTGTGATGGAGTAGAGAGAGCGAAGGGAAAATAGAAAGTAGAAAGAATAAGGGAAGCAAATAATCTGGGTTTTAGTATGTGCTCCGCTATGCATGTGACATTGGGTAAATCATGTTGAAATGCCTGGGCTCTTTCAAAGCTACCGGAGCCTTAGCTATACCATGAACCACACTATTTTAATTTCACTGGTTTCCACATAATGAGTACAAACTAGCCAGAGAGAACCTTTTCAAGTTACTTTTATTTAAAATAGGATAATTCAGTATAAAAAGAATTACTCAATATTAACTCATTTAGTTTATTGAGTCTAAAGCTTCCTTCTAGGCAGAGGTTAAAGGCAGTGATACCTGCAGTGGTCCATTCACCATCTTGTAAACATGATTGTTCCTGGTCTCTTTCCTGTAGCTGCCTCAGTCACCATGGGGACTGGATTCTGGAAGAGGACTCATTTTAAAGTGAGGTCTAGAACCTTCTGCTGGAGCCTTGATCTTCCAGCTATAGGAGCATGGAAAGGCATCATGACCTTGCAGTGGGAGCAGTGTTATCACTGACTATGGCAGCTCTGGGCTTGTTTCCATATCCTGAAAAAGGAACTCCATTTTTGCAATTGGTTTCCTTACAGGTGTTACAGTTCACAGCCTTGTTATGTTTGATTACATGCAGATTATTCTAAAATGTTGATCGCAGTGATCATTAGTACAAGTTCTGGTCTGGCTACCTTCACCCATATGGTGGGTGACCTAACAGATATAGAAATTAGTTAACCTACTATGTGGATGCCAAGATGCAATTGGACTTAGGTAACCCTTTTCTATTAGTGTTGTGTTTAGAACTGAGACTTAAGTCATGATTCATCCATTGAACAGTTTTATAAAAAAAAAAAGAAAAAAATGAAGGGGCCGGGCTTGGGTCTCTGTGATCTATAGAAAAAATGAATTTCTAATCTCTAAATTTTCTCCTGGGCCAAATAAATATGGAAAGTATTCCTAATATTTATAATCCAGAAATCTGATTAGATAACAATATGTTCCTTACTTGAATGAAGGGTACCGGGAGAGTCCTATTAGTTCTAAATATAATTGCCTGAAAGTTTATTTTTATAAATAATAATGCAGGGCATACTGATGAGGCATGCAAGTCAAACTATCTTTTCTACATTTCTATCTCTAACTGCCCTAATCGTATCAGCATAGAATGCAGCCTTTTAAAAAATTGACTTTTTGAGTGTGAGTTGATTTAGAGCAAATCTTAGAGGATTTCCCCCAAATGTACATAAAAGTTAAAAATCACATAAACAAATACAGAATGCTTGAATTCAAAGCTAAATTTTATCCCAGTTGGTGAAATGGGACATTCCCAATCAGAAATGGCTGAATATTAGAAATGGCTGTAGTCCTATTTAAATCCTCTTTAATACTATTGATTAATAATAATAAAAACTATTAGTATGTTTCTTTAAGTTTCCTCAGTTAGCTTATATTTATATTATACTCATTGGGCCAATTAAAAATGAACATTAAAAAAGAGAAAGTGTTCTAGATTGCATTCCATAAATAGAACAAATTTCTCTTTAGCTTTAGAGAATCCACCAATAATAAAGTCATATTAGGTAGAATGTGATAAAATACATTTTAATATTTCTCCTTATATTTCCACTTTACTTAGGATCAGGCACTGAAACAAGTACACTGACATCAAATAATAGGTGTTTATAAGAAATAGATTGTGTTTGAGATTTCACATGCTAACAATGAATTTTCTCACTAGACTCTCAGCGATTCCATTCTGAGTGTGGACTGGCAAACAGAAGCTTGTGATTCTCCACTGCCAGCAATGCCAGCAAATTCTGTTTCTACTTTGACACTCACACACTTGGACATTCTTTTCTTCTCTCATTTTCTTTGTATTGGCATTGGCCTATATTTCTTTCAACTTCAATGTTTTTCTGTTTCACTTAAAATTAAGGTGTAAAAACTATCAAATTTTGGCCAAGAGAGTCTTTATTTATTCATATAAATTTAAGGCCTCCTTTCAAGGTCTATATGAACTAAAGGGTATGAAAGTGGGATGCTTTTAAATAACACCATTCAACTTATGGCCTCTGTAAAAGTGAAGAAGCCATTTCCAAATCATCATCATCATCATCATCATCATTTTTTAAAAGAGACTTGTGTCCATTATGTCAGGGTTAATCAATTGCCAGGACTAAAATAGCACTTATGGCCATTATTTCAAATTAATACTTTAGGTATAAGTAGACACTTTTATAATAAAAAAATAGGTTAATGTATGTTGATTAGCAAAATTGTTTTGGGAATTCCTGAAAAAAATTTGAGGTTTGGCTTTTCTTTAGTTTTCAGGAAAATCCAAACCTGTGTCCATTTCATTTCATTTGAGAGACTACCGGATTGGAAAATGTTTCCCCATTTGCTAAGGCCGTATCTACTATAAGACCACTAATTTTACACGTAGAAAAAAACAGAGTTTTTAATATTAGCATATTTCCAAAGTCCACGGTTTTGCTGGTGTTTCATCCCTCAAGGAAGAACTCCAGATAAAAATGTATGAACTGTTGCACCCAAAATGAATTGTGGACGACTACAGCAAACTCTGGCTGTCCCAAGGAGGTAAAGACTTCCAAATGGAGAAAAAGGATTTGGACAACTAAGTTGCTGAAGCCCTACCTCTGTTCCGTAAAGTAGGTTCTAACGTGTGAGGAGCCATGTTATCTTTGGTTAAATGTAAAGCATCTGCTAGTCTCTTGACAATTAAACTAATTTATTGTTGAAAAGCCCTTAGAAAAACCTGTTAGGGAGTAAGTTATGCTCATCAATAACATACTCTGAGAGGCTGTGTCTACGTGATGATGAGCCATGGAATGAAAACAGAAACGTTGCTCGCGAGTAGTTAATATGCGTGCTTTATCCCCTTGGTTTCATCATCACATTTTCAATCATTTAATTTTTTTTATTGTGGGAAAATACACATAATTATAAAATTTGCCATGTTTAAGTATATAGTTCAGTAGCATCACACATATTCATATTATTGTGCAGCCATTACTACTGTTCATCTCCAGGACTTTTTAAACATCTACTTTATTTTAAACTTTTTAACATACTTTGTTTTTATAAAGTTTGATTTTTTATAAAGTTTATAACGTTTTTTATAGTTTTATAAAGTTTATATTTTTTATAAAGTTTTATTTTTAACATACTTTATTTTTACTTTTTAAACATACTACTTTATTTCCTACTGAAACTCTGTACCCATTGAACCATAACTCCCCCTCCCTCCTATGCAAGCCCCTGGTAACCACTGTTCTAATTTCTGTCTCAGTATTTGACTTTTCCAAGTCCCTCATATAAATGGAATCATAATAATTGTTCTTTTGTCACTGGCTTATTTTTCACTTAGCATACTGTCTTCAAGTTCATCCATGTTGTAATAGGTCTCAAAAGCCATAGTAAAGTTCTCTGAACTCTGAAAGGAAAAGATCTTCATACTAAGAACGATCTTGTAGGGGTGCCTAAGTGGCTCAGTCGGTTTTGGCGACTGACCTCTACTCAGGTCATGATCTCATGGTCTGTGGGTTTGAGCCCCACGTCAGTCTCTGTACTGACAGCTCAGAGCCTGGAGCTTGCTTCAGATTCTGTGTCTCCCTTTCTCTCTTCTCCTCTTCCACTGTGTTCTGTCTATCAAAAATAAATCAACATTAAAAACTATTTTTAATAAAAAATTAAAAAAAGAAAGATCTTGTAAAAGAGATCAGTGGTAATGGTAATGGTTTATGTGTTCTAATTTTTAAGAAAAGCAGAGACTCTAAAATTATGTTTCAACAATTATGTGACATTCCTCCCCTTCGCTTCAGTAAGAAGAGCAAGGAAATTCACAAACTCAAATCTAACACTATGCAAAATAGTGTGCTGTGTTCTCTGTGCTTCCTTAACTTTTGCTTCATTCAGTAGGCATTGCCAGGATACCATTACCGTAGCAGCTTGGCCTCTTTATTTAAAACTGCTTTAAAAAATATTTTTATGATTTAATTTAAACCGATATAGGGGCGCCTAGGTGGCTCAGTCGGTTGAACGTCTGACTTCAGCTCAGGTCATGATCTCGTAGTCTGTGGGTTCGAGCCCTGTGTTGGGTGGGCTCTGTGCTGACAGCTCAGAGCCTGGAGCCTCCTTTGTATTCTGTGTCTCCCTCTCTCTCTCTGCCATCCCCTCACTCATTCTCTCTCTCTCTCTCTCTCTCTCTCTCTCTCTCTCTCTCTCAAAAATAAACATTAAAAAAAATAAACCAATATATATTGGTTAGTACCAACCATGAGCTCAAGGCTATGCTATATTGAGGCTATGGTCCTTACTCTTGAAAAGATGAAAAATTTTGAGGAGAAACAAAATTCAAGGTCATGAAACTGTTAATAACAGAACATGAGAGAAGAAAATTAAGTGGCAGTGTTGTGGTGTTGACAGTAAATTGTCTGGATCCAGGACCTTGAATATGGTTTGGATCCTGCTCACACGTAGTTGTGAAGCCTTGGGCAAGTCATTACTAGCCTTGTTATTCCCACTGTAAAATGAGGAAGTTATATTGGATGAACATGAAGGGTCCTCCTGGCCTTTGAGTTAGAAGAGATCTTCTAAGGAGGACAGTCACTCAAGATTTTAGGAAGGAAGCAGGATATAAGCTGAGACTATATGGAAATTCACAGCACAAGGAGAAGCAGGTAATTAAATCTAAAATTTTAAAAATTAAAAAAAATTCAACACAGAGGAAATAACATAATAAAGTAATGGGGTTGCAAAGATCTGGGTTTGATTATTAGTTCTCAATGTATCCTTGTAGAAATGTATTTCCTGTAGAAAAATAGTCTTAGTTCCATGTTTCTTGATAATAACCAAAGATGTGCAAGTTTATTGGTAACAATAACCACATATAAAGTGGGTCAAGTTCAGAGTGATTATTGTATTATTAGGATCTTCCTTCTCTTTTTCTTAGCATTCCATTTAGTTTTATTCTTTGGTATCAGACTAAGAAGAACCAACTCACATTAGCTGGGTCATTCTCATGGGGATTATGACTGGATTGGGAAATATTTCAGGACACTTCCAGACTGGTTTAGAACTTTAGGAGGTTCAGGTAAGTATCCTAATTTTTAATATTTATTTCAGTTGCTTCAAGTATGGATCACCTGATGTTTATTCATCTACTCCAAAAAATTAATTTTGCCCTTTTAAGGACATTTCAGGTCTTGTTATAATATTTATCTCTGTAGTATTTTTCAGTTATTTTTAGATACATTTCAATATAATTTACTAACTATTACAATTTTGGACAAGTGCAGTATATAATTATGAAGTCTGAGCTATGAAATATTTTAAGTGAAATGGAATAGTATTACTTTTAAACTCAGAACCATAACAGACAAATAGAACTATTCGAGGAGAAATCAAAATCTTGTAATTCACATGTTAATTATTAGAAAATGTATATTTTAAAAATACTTCATGGAAACTCAAGATAATCTGTTTTCCTAGTTCCACACATTCAGTGAACATTCATTTGGCACTTTCTATGTCATGTTCAGGACTAGCGTTCTCTGTACCATCAAGAGAAGTGAGGACATGTAAGTTGCTTTGATTGGAGCTCTGTGATGTCAGCCAATCTATAATTTTGCTGAGGCACAATATGAATGGGAGACTGGTGTGTGGGGGAGCCACTTGGTTACTATTTCAGCCTTTGTTGTAGAATTTTATAGACAGTACATCTTGAAAACTTGGGGTGAAAATTTAAGTGACATTGGGGGAAGGCAGTCTGTGACTACCAATAGAAATGGTATTTCAGAGGAAGTCAGAAGCTGTAGAAAATGTTGGTGAAATTGGGGATTTGTGAATTTTGTTTAGTGGGTTATACTTATATTTATGATATTAGAAACTGTATTTGAAGAATTTTTAAATTTGTATGTTATTTTATTAGTTTTAAATTTAATTGTTTATTGTTTAATAAACTCATTTCATGTAAACATAACATTTTATGAAAACAACCATATTCTACAACAAATAAAATTAGAAAATTGGCATTATTTAACATTCTAAAAATATCTTTAAAACACTTGGTTTAAAAAGCAGATAGCAGTATTCTTACATCCATTTCTGTAAATGTGTGTGTGTGTGTGTGTGTGTGTGTGTGTGTGTGAGATACTGCACACCATAGAGGCAGATAAAGTCTTAGTAGTATTATGAAAATACTTTTGATGTTGGGGCACCTGGGTGACTTATTCAGTTAAGCCTCAGACTCTTGGTTTTGGCTCAGGTCATGATCTCGCAGTTCATAGTATCAAGCCCCACATTGGGCTCTATGCTGACAGCGTGGAGCCTGCTTAGGATTCTTTCTCTCCCTCTCTCTGCCCCTACCCCACTCGCATGCTCTCTGTCTCTCTCCCTTGCTCTCTCTTTCTCTCTCAAAAATAAATAAATAAACATTTTAAAAAAAGAAAATAGTTTTGATCTCAAAGAACATCTAAACGGGTCTCAGGGACCCCAGAGGTTCCAGGACCTCACTTAGAGACTGGCGCCCCTCCTTATTCTCAGGGACCCTCTGAGCAAGTAGCTGTCATATGAGGCAAATCATGATAATGGCCTGAAATAGATACAGAGAATGAACAGAGGAAAAGAAGAATTAAACGAATATAACCAAAAACAAAGCAAAACAGAAAACATCCAAATCTTGTGCAGATTGGATCTTAAAAATAACATTTTCAACTTTTGGGTGCTTTGTTTTTCTAATTTTGATAGGAACAACAATGATAAGAGGAACAATACAGGATTGTTGCAAGGCTCACATGGGATGATAGATGTTAAACATTTGTTTTATTTTAGAGAGAGAGAGAGAGAGAGAGAGAGAGAATGAGAGCAAGGGAGAGGGACAGAGGGAGAGAGAATCTTGAGCAGGCTCCATGGTTAGTGCAGAGCCTGACATGGGGCTTGATCCCATCACCCTGGGATCATGACCTGAATTGAAATCAAGAGTCATATGTTCAGCTGAATAGCCACCCAGGCTAAGCATTTAGAACACGTCCTAGCACAAAATGATCACAGTTATTTTTGTTAAATTCAGCCAGTGGAGGTAATAGGAAGTATGCACCTGGGAGAAGGGTACCGTGAGCAAAGGCTCATAGGCAAGACGGATGGGATGTGTTCTGGGAATTGTGTATGTTACACTAGGGTAGGTAGACTGATTTAGGAAAGAAGCAAAAGGTCAGATTGTGGAAGTTCTTTCAGGGCCGATCAGTGGTTCAGATTTTATTCCCAATGGAATAGGAAACCATTGAAAAATGGAAGGAGGAAATGACCGGATTAGATCTGTGCTCACGGCAAGCCTGGAATCAAATTCTACTTTGTCATATTTCCCTAATTCATTAACCTAGCTACTTCTTCCTTTTTAGGTGTGAGCAGAGAGAAACTTTAAGTCACTGTCTGTATTTCCAATCAAGTGTGAAGTTAAAATTAGCACTGTTATTTCTGTTTTGCAACTGAGCAAACTGAAGTCTGCAATGGCTCAGTTATTGAAATTCACACCGCTCATATCCACGGTTGGTGGTACAGTCACATCTAGGGCCCCAGATACCCACTCCTGTGTTAGCTGGTTGATGGATTAAATGCTCTTGTCCAGTCATCTAGGGACTGGAGGGTGCTTTGACAATGTCAAGGACAAAAAAGGGCTCTTGGAAAAAATAAATAATTTGCATTCAGGATAAATTTTAAAAATGCCCCCAGCAGGATGAGAAAATCATTCTAGCATTGCCAGTGCTCTACTGCAGATCTTTTAGCCAGACCCCAAATAGCAATCTTCCTTAACTGTAATTCCTGCATTCATTTATGTGTGCATTGCTTTTTATTACTCGTGGTCAGCTTTTAGGCTTTGAAACTGTGGTACATGAATAGCTTTAATACTTTAGAGTTGTTTTTTTAATAAGTAAGTCATAATTTAACTTTATTTTGAAAGCTGCCCAAAGGCCTAAGGATTTTGCATCTTTATTACCTCAAAGGGATGTTGTAAGATAAGGTGAGGTAATATATGTAAAAGTGTTTTCAATGTTTATAGATAGGGAGGTGGTTTATATGTATATGTGGGTATTTCTTTTGTCTTTAGTGGCTTTGGGCTTCAAAGGAAAGCAGGTTCAAAGCAATAAGATTTTTCAGTTAATTTGGAAACCCAAGCTGTATTGAAATTCCATGGAACAAACTCAAGAGGCTTCTTTTTTTTTTTTTTTTTTTTGACATGGTAATAATAGGTTATGATTGAAAGAAGCCTAGCAGTGGCTATAAATGGGAATGTTTTAATGTCCTTGCAAGAAAACAAAAACAAAAACAAAGCCCAAAAAAATAAAAGACAAAAATGAATCATTTTTTCTTCATATATTTTTTTTCTTATTCTCAGTTGGTGGACTTGGGAGTTTTAAAACTGGAGCATTTGTTTGTTTGTTTGTTTTTGTTTTAGCAATAGCAGTATGGTGCCCTTGAGGGATGTCTTCAGCATTATACAGAAGAATGTGCTAGAAACAACATTTCAGATACTCACATAAATGGGGGAAGGAATTCTCTAACTGTGGCAGCTTTCAAGACATAGCTACAGCTCTCACATTGCTGTATGTATAGTTAAGGCCATTTAGTGCTAGGCTAAAAATGCAATTAGACAGTTAAGGCAAGAAGTTGTCAATTATTCTAGTGATGTACCAATATTTTTTTATTCTCTTTTAAAAGAGAATATGTTTTCTTCCGATTATAAAAATAATAACATGTCTTTGTTAGAACTTTATAAATGCACAGAAGTATTAAAAAAAATGAAAATTACCACTTTCTTACCAGGCAGGAATAATTACTTCGACCTTTCCATATCTTTCCTTCTAACTTTTTCTATTTATATGTATTTGACTGATTAGCAAAATTGGGATAATGCCACATATAAATTTTTGTGTAAGGATTTTCCCCCTAATATAATCTAAGCATATTCCACATCATTAAGTAGTGCTTGAAAACATTTTAATGACTGTTTCAGGTCCCATTTTATGGATAAATGTGGGAGGTAATATGTGTAGGAATTAAGACCATGGAATCTAGAATCAGACTGCCTGGGTTTGAATCCCAGCTCGGCTGCTTGCCAGCTGGGTCCCTGTGGGCATGTTACTTAACTTAATTTGCACACCTCTAAATTGAGATAAAAATAATAGTACAAAGTTTATAGGGCTGTTGTAAGGATTAAGTGCGTTAATCTGTATTTATCAAAGCATTTAGAATAATTCCTTGTGCAAAGTAAGCTTATTATCACTATAATAAAAAAGTAAGACATTATAAATTATTATTAATAATTATTAGTAGTGACTAGTATTTAGCCATTATTACTATGTAATAATAAAATAATCCATTATCATTTTAAGCATGATTAATATAATGTTAGATAGGCTATTTCTCTCTTTTTATTGAAGTATATTCATTTTTAGAGAGAGAGTGTGTGTGCAAGCAAGTGAGGGATTAGCAGAGAGAGGGAGAGAGAAATCCCAAGCGGGCCCCACACTGACAGCAAAGAGCCTGATGCAAGCCTCAAACCCACGAAGCAAGCCATGAGATCATGACCTGAGCCGAAACCAAGAGTTGTACCCTTAACCAACTGAGCCACCTAGGAGTCCCTAACATTTAACTCTTAAGCCCATTTGGAATGTATATTCATTATGATTTGAGGTAAGGATTAATGGTATGTATTCTCTAAATATCTAACCAGTTTTCATAGAATTGTTTACTGAGTGAACCTTCCTTTTTTATAGACTTAGAAAGTCAACTCTGTAATACGCTTAGCATATAATGATATAATATTATAATATGCTAACTGTAATTATTGAGCAAGTCTGTTTCTGGCATGTTTCTTTGCTTCTGTACCATTAAAACTCTAACTGTGTATATGGTACATTTAATATGTCAGTGCAAGTCAGCTACTTCCTGTTGTCACACACTACCATTCTATGAAGTCCCCAGACCATTCTAATCTCCACTTCCTATATCTTCCTCTACCATGGATGCTTCCTCTACCTCTCACTCTTCCAGCTTCCCTTGCATCTGTCTCTGGTTGTGTGCCCAAGGTCAAGCCAAAAAGCCAAGAGCAAAAGCCTGTAGGGGACTTTCTAGGACATCCTAGTTTTGTTTTGTTATGGTCTTCCAGAGATGGAAGACTAAGAATCCTATTGTCATTCTTTTTCTCCCAATAGAGGTATAACAAGTATGAAACCTTGTTAGGCACCATTTCCTGTGGCAATGTTTCTTCCACATAATGTTCTTTAGATGTTAATAGATACTTCCCACAGAAAGGAGTCCACGATCATTTGGCAGTGGCATCCTATACCCTTGGAAATACATCTTGTATCTTAGCTTATCAAAGCCTCGGAATATAAACATTTTAACATTATTTTAAATGGGTAATTTCAAAACCAGTATGAGAATACAGAGCCACTCTCTCCTTTCCTCTTTTTGAGGAACATGTCCTAAAGGGGAGTAACATTTTAAGGAAGCCTGCTACAGGGCTTGTAGGTTATTTTGCTTTCACTAGATAAATGACTAAAAGTATAGAGTGTGTCCACTTGATTCAAATTACATCTCTGTTAATAATTAGAAAAAAAATTCATCTTTAGTACAGTTTTTTTAAGTAATCTTTACACCCAGTGTAGGGCTCGAACTCATAACCCCAAGATTAAGAGTCACGTGCTCTACCATCTGAGCCAGTCAGACACCCCTCTTTAGTACAGTTTTTATCTAAGAATGAACTATGTAGTGAGTTCTCTAACAATTTATCATACCATAGTAGTTACACACTTCTATCGTGGCTACAAACAATATATGAGTAAAGCTATAGGTGGTTTCATATTTTGGGGAAACTAAAAGAGACACTGCTCAAGCATCCATGTCCTCATGTTTTTGGATGTCTTCTCTTTTATTCTGGTTTGCATTCTGTTTCTCTGTTCCTTGCCAGTCCATATTGGATTAGTCACTGTTGCCAAATTGTCAGTCTGTGTTGTCACCCTTTGGCAGTCACTGTTGCCAAATTCTCAGTCTGTGTGTCTGCACTAGCCAGTCTTCAAGTTGGATAATTGGTATTTATTGTGAACTGAATTTTGTGAATAACGTTCTTTGTTCTTAAAATTTGTTTTCTCTGTTAATTATATAGAGATGGGGTGGGGGTGGGGAAGAGGAATTTACCTCATCTGAAAGTAGTACTTACCTGCTGTAAAATGCCTGGGCATGGTTTGCACAAGAACTTCATGACTTTAGTCTCAGTTTGACTAAGTGAGGGTTCCCGGGAAAACTCTTCCTTTTACTCAGAAAGATCTGCTTCCATAATGTAGCTTTCAGTCTCTCTTGTATACCATTCTTTTTTACTGTAGTAACTAGAGGTACAGCAGTCTACTTACTGTGATGTGGACACTTAAGATGCTAAAATTGTAGGTCTTAGGGAATCAGGTTTTATGATATATATCTTCACAGTTACATAATGAGGAACTTAATCAGTGATTCCTGGAAATGTCAAGATAGGGGCCTGAGAGAAGGCAGAGCCAATGGTTGTCTGCTGTGGGAGATCGTCCTTGGCAGTCTTGCCATAGGAGCTAACTGTCAAGGTTTGGAACATGGATACTATTGCCGTCACTTTCAAAGAGTTGAGTGAGGATTAGGATTTGTTAAATTTCAGATAAAGTGTCGTTTAATGTAGTAGGCCATAGGTGGGACAAGTATAAGGATTTATTGTAAGGAATCTGCAACAATACATGTGTATTAGTTGTGTTGTTTGTAGGCTGAATATAGTAGATGTTTTACAACTTAGATGCTTCAAGAATACAGTGATTAACAGGGTATAGAGGTGCCCTGCTTACATTTTGGGGTGGGGGAAAGACAGGCAATAAATGAATAAAGAATAGAAATAGCAGATACGGATACAATTGCTATACAGAGGACTCAAAGGAGGAAATGTGATAGAGAATGACTGGATGGCTATTTAAATAGGGTGGCCAGAGAAGGACTCTCTGAAGTGGTGTCCTTTAAACTGAGATATGATAACGAAAGAGGAGGTGGCCATGTGCAGATCTAGAGGAAGCATATGCTGGATGGAGATTAGCAAGGGCAACCATCCTGTGGAGGCTAGAAGCTGGCTCTGAGGATCAGAAAGAAAACTAGAGGGTCAGGCAGGGGGCAGATCATGAAGGGCATTGTAAGCTTAGGCAAGAAGTTGGTATGTTATTCTTGGCTTGGTAGGAAATCTTAAATAAATTTGTGTTTCATGACCCGATCGGATTCAGGTTTAAGGGTGACCACTCCTTCTGCTGTGTGCTTTGACTAGGGACAAAATTGGAAGGAGGGGGATCATGTAGTAGTTTGCTGGTGAGTTAGTATATTTGGAGTAAGAATAGCATCAACAATACTCCTAGCTAATGTTTATTCTGTACTACTATGTATAAGCATCATGCTGGGCATAACATACATGATCTACTTTAGTCAAATATGGACTATTTTTCAAAGATATGAGGGGCTCCTGTAAGGCTCCAAAATGTAAATTAGATAAAAAATACTCCTAATGGTACTTTTTATTACCTAATAAAAATATTAAAATCATAAGTACACACAGAGGGATTTGAGTAATTTCTTCACCTTAAAGTGGCCCTTATATTTGAAAATACTGGGAGTGAATATGTGAAGTGGGAAAGAATATCAAGTTCTACTCAGTGACTATCAGGAATGGCTCCCAAAAGGGTCACACCATAATGTGGAAACCAAGAGGAGCCTGAAGGGACTAAGCTTAGCAGAAGGAAGTAATGGAGGCAGGACAAGCTATAGATCCTTCCACCTCAGTAAAGGGACTGCAACCCACAAAACCCAAAATTCAGGGAGTATGGTGAAAATGCCATTCCAATACAGGTAGGTATCAACCTGTGGGGTGAGAGGGCCTTACTGTAGGAGAATAGCTGGAGAGAGAGTTTGGGGGGCTTTTTGTAGTAGCCAAATACTAAGACATGTGTAGTTTGAGTTGTTAACTAGGGAAGGTGGTCTGATTTGGGGTTAAGGGAATTGGAGTTACATTTTAACTCTAGGAGGCAAGAGTCAAGTAGACATGAAGAAAAAAAGTAGGCCCCTTGTCAGTCATCTTGTCCAGACACTGCAGAGTGCCAATTAGATGCAGAGTTAGGGCACAGAAGGACGTCCACAGTGGGAGAAATAGGAATAGAACAGGTCAGGAAGGTCAGCTGGACTTTCTAAGGTAAGGACAAGAGCTTACTTACCCAAAGTTAATCTCAGTGCTTCATAATGCCTTCGCTTGTTGGTCACTAGATGTAGATCACGAAGGTGTCTAGAACCAAGTACGCTCAGGAGGGAAGGATATCCCTTTCTGACACATTTTGTTGGTTTGGGAATGGAGATGGGGTGGCATGATCTGGCTTATACCTGTGTCCAGTGACATCATCCAGTTGGTTTAACTGTACACCAGTGGTTGGCATGATTCACAGGTGACTAGATATGATATATCACGGAACTGGATTCCGGGAGGTATAATTTTAGGTCAAATTTTCTCTCAGGGGTTTTGTAACAGCAATGTTAATGATTACTGCAGATTGCTGACATAGCAAGGACTGTGCAGCAGGACTGATAATCTACTCTAGTTTACTTTGAAAATAATTCAGAAATCTTTTATATCCCCTTCCTTAAAATAAGCCATGGTGGCAATATGCTACAGGGAAAAGTATCAGTGATGTAGTCTTAGCTGGAACCACATGGAGTCGACTGTAGTGTGCATCTGCCGCCCCACAGTATTTTTACATGAATAGGAAGTCTGACTTTCTTCTCAAATTCAAATGTACAAACTGATGTTATTGCATTTCTTATAAACTTTGAAAGCTGGTTTAACAACAGATATCAGGAACTGTATTACTACACAGTAGAATATTTCCACAATAACTTAAAAGTGATTTGCTGCCTTGCCTTTATCTACTTCAAGCAAAAGTTTAAGGCAAACCAGCTACCTGAACATTAAAGCATTGTAAAGCCCAGAGTGACAAGTATCATTTCCCTGGATAGCATTCCACTTAGAATGTTAGTCTGATATGAAATTAAAATCGAAACATAACTTCAAGAGATAATGTTGAGATACTTATTCAAGTTCAGGTATCAGGTGTTTGCAGGTTTCTCCACCTCTTTTTGAAGTATTCAAAAACAAACTGCTCAATGATAAAACCTTTCCTATGACAGGATTTCTATAGACTGTGGTCAATTTTCTGGGAAAATTAGATTGAGATCAAGAATTTTGCAATCTGAACCTCAAGCCTGCTGGATTTCCAGTTGGTTTCAGCTTTTCTTTCAGACATTTTATTGCACATTGACTCAGCATTCTCAAGAAATCAAAATATAATAATAAGGGTAACAGGTATTCAATGTAAAGTACACCCATCTGGAACTCATTTTATTCTAAAAGAGCATATCTTCAATGTTAAACCAAGTTTTGGAAAATTCTTTTGCTTGAATTATAGTTATGAATTATTTGGGCCTTTCTGTTTTCTTCTGCAAAATATTTTAAAATTCCTCTTGATAACCAGGACTGTTTCTTTGAAATTTAATAGGATTCAGGTGTCTCCAGCAACCCGTCTAATACTCAGAAAATTCCTTTTCCCCCTTCCTCTCTATACCCTTCCTTGTACTCTTTTTGAACGCATGCTACTGAAGGCACACATTCTAAAAGCCAAGGCAAGCTTCTGTTCCACACCCTCCTGCCCTTGATATCAACACCACAGCAAGCTTTCCTCCACCCAGATTCCTTTTTAGCCACAGTAACCATGAGCATTTAACATTCGTCTTTACCTTTCTCTCTTTGGTCTTCAAGCCAGGTATGAGCTATAAATTGAGATAGAATGTACAGCTGGGTCAATAAAGGGTGGGGACAAAAATGAAATAGGTTTCCTATCATTTTTCACAAAGTTTGAAAAACAGAGTTGGCAAAGAGGAAAAAAATAAAACAGGAAGCAGGATTACACATATAAATTAAATATTTTCACCCCAACCCTTTTTAGATAGCCCAGGGGTATTAGGAGTGTGTGTGTTTTGGACGGGCTCAGCAAGCATTCCAACAGTAAATGGCTTCCTGTTCAGCGTGTTCGAAGTCAGGCTGTCTTTTGGGGTTGGTTAAAAATATGTGTGAAATATGTACTTTTATTTCAAGCCAAGTCAAATGTTTTCAATCATCCCCCCCTTACTTGCTTCTCCTCTCTTCCTATCCTGTCATTTCTTGCCCCCTGGACAGTAAAATATACCCCAAAATGTGTTTTTCCCCCAAAGGAAGTTTAGTGATTAATTATGAGTTACATGTAAACATATATTATTGCCCTTGAAGGTATTCACCAAGAACCTGGCCACTGTCACTCCTGGCTGGCATTTTTAAGTGTTAGATCTTGGTGAATAGAAATTAGAGAAGCATGCAAAGAAACCAGGTATTTGGCTCAGGCACAACAGGCAACCAATGGATAATTGAGGGTGAGAAATGGTCTATAACTTTTCACCCCAGTGGTGATGAACCTATAATTCCCAAATTGTTTGTGTAATTTTCTATTTCTACCACATCAGTGACAAATATTATTTTGTACTGCATGTTCCTTGTGGATTTTTTTTTCATCAGCAAGGTCCAATTAGGATGCCTGAAAGGAAAATAGCATACCTGGGCCCATCATACGTAGTGAGAAATGCCACAGATGTACCCAGGAGGAAAAATATAGACTTCTGGTGGAAGCCACAGAGTCCCTTCTGCAAAATGCTGCTCCAGTGTTGATAGACTTTAAAAATGTATGTCATATGATCTAATTAGAGGAAACTCTCAGATATTCAGATTTGACACCAAGCTGTCGAGGAACCATTTATGTTTGGCATAGGCCACTGAGGCTGCAAATACTCTCTACAAAAGGCTCAGGTAGTAGTGGCCTTGTTTTCCCACTCCTCCATTAGGCTGAGCCTATTTAAATTCAGGAGTGTTCTTAGACAACTATGTTTCCTTATGGTATTAAGTATCAAAGTTCACCCTTTCTGCATTTTAAAATTTATTTTGTGTAAGAGGTGATTTTTTAGAACTTCTGTGTGAGTTACATGGCTTGTGTGTATGGTGGGAGGTGGGGAAGTCAGCCTTTCCAAATGAATCTCTAAGGATAATTTGTTCAAGGAATGTTTCTTGACATGTGATTCCAGGTTTTCAGTGTTTGCTGTTTTCAAATTGGTTTAACTTAGCAAGCACTTATTAAATTGTTGACTGTGCAAAGCTCAGTTGATGTCTAAAGGATGTTAATGACTTGGAAGTAATTCACTTTGACAAAGTCTAACACTGTTTTTTTAATAAGAACTGTCAGAAATTAGTTCCCTTTTAGGGAACTTCTGCTATATGATGAAAGAACATTTATTAAAAAAATCTAACAAACCAAAAACAACCGACAGCTAACATCATACTCAGTGGTGAAAGACTGAAAGCTTCCCTCATAAGATCAGGAAAAGAACAAGGATCCCCACTTTCACCATTGCTATTCAGTGTTGTTCTGGAAGTACCAGCTAGAGCAATTAGACAAGAAAAAAAGTAAAAAGATCCAAATTGGGAAGGAAGAAGTAAAAGTATTTGTGTTCACAGATGACATGATGCTATATATAGAAAACCTTAAGAATCCACAAGAAAACTACAAGAGGTAATAAACAAATTCAACAAAGTTGCAATTGCTCCATGTTTTAGCACTTAGTGTCCTCATTAGATAAGTCTAATGGCTTATCCTCAGACCAACATTTAATGTTATAAAAAGTGAATGTAGAAAAAAATTATGAATATGGAAGTCCTCTTATTATATGGTAAAAAGTAATTTTGTTTGCTGCCTGCATGTTCATCTTAATGTGTGAAATTCTCATGAGATTAATTTGGCAATAGATCAGATTTTGGTTAGGTTCAAATACTTAAGGAACTAGTAGCCCATAAAGTTTCATTATGCCTTGAAAAAGATTCATTGGGTTGTTTCCTTAAAGCCGATGATACTGACTAATATATTGAGGGAGAAGAGTGAGGATTACCTTTGAAGTCAAGTCTGGAGAGAGGGACAGAGACATGAGAGAAACTTTAAAGGAAAGTGAGGAAAGCAGGGACAGAGGACTCCATAAAGATACCATAGACCTTCACTGTTCATTATGGCAGCCATGAGCCGTATCTGACCAGTTAAGTTTATAAAATGAAAAATTAAGTTCCTTAGTTTCATCATCCACATTTCTAATGTGTGGTTATTATATGTAGCTAGTGATACTATATTGGACTGCATGGGTATAGAATATACCACCACAGAAAGTCTCTTGAAGAGTTCTGGTATAGGTGGTATTTTGTCCTTATTTCACTCAATAATATATAGCAAATATGATTTTTTGTCAAAAAAGATCTTAAATTCAATTTTTAATGATTGGGTGGTATTTGATTATATTAATACATCATGACTTTTAAATATAAAATCCAACTGTTACAAAAGGAGCTTTTGTATAACTTTCTGTTATAATAAATATGAATATGATTTTTAAAAAGCCCTTGTAGTAGAATTTTTGCATTCATCTTTATTTATTTTGAATAAATTCTTAGAAATAAAATGCCTGGATCAAATATTATGAAGATTTTTTAAAGCTTTTGATATGTGTGGCCAATTTCCTCTCCAGAAAGTTTGTCTGTTTACATGCCATAGGCATAAGTGACAGGAGAGTCATTTAAATTTGAAAGAAAAAGAACTCTACCCTAAACAGCAATAACAAAGAAAAAACAGAGTAGTTGCATAGCTGCCTCTGTGAAGAATAGAATTTCAAATTTGGGTAGAAATTAACTGTGAAGAGGTAAGCTTTAAACAACAACAACAACATAAGAAGTAACCACTTTTGCAGTATTTCTACCTGGTGGGCACTATGTAGCATTTTATATGTCAGCTCAATCGTCAGATAACCTTGTGAGTTAGGTACTATGGTTATTGCCTTCATATAGATAGAAGCAAAAAAAAAAAAAAAATAAGCAAACAAACAACAAGAGCATCAACAAACTAAGGCACTTGGAGTTAAGTTACTTGTTTAAGATCACATACTAGGCAGCAAAGCTAGAATTTCATCCAGACTGGTAAGGGTTCAAGAGTCCATGCCTTTAATAACTATGCTTCATTTCCACTCAACCATTTTATTCAAATTCCAATGGAACTAAGTATTATGGATTGGATTGTGTACCCCCAAAAAGATACATTGAATTCTTAACATCCAGTATTCGAGAACATGACCTGATTTGGGAATAAGGTCACTAGAGATGTAGTTGTTCAGAGGAGGTCATAATCAAGTACAGTGGACTTCTAATCCAATATGACCAGTGTCCTTATAGGAAGATAGCCCTGTGAAAACACAGACACACAAGGAGAACACCATGTGAAGTTGGAGTTCTGCAGATATAATCAAAGAATGCCAAAGATGGCCAGCAATCCATCAGAAGCTAAGAGTAGACAAGGAAAGATCCCCCTACTGGTTTTAGAGGGAACATGGCCTTGCTGAAACCCTATTTCAGACCTTAGTCTCCAGAAGTCTGAGATGATAAATTTCTGTTATTTTAAGACACTAAGGTACTTTGTTACAGCAATCATAGGAAACTAATACACCAAGTAACTTAGAAAGACACTCCAGTGTCTGTCCAGATGCCTCTTAGCCCACGACACATCTCACCTACTTTTTACCTCAGGATCACATCTGTTGGATAACTACTTGGTGTCCAATAACATGGGCTGAAGGCCAAAGACAATATATTTGCAATTGAGACTGCATGTCTTGGACATATCAAAGAGCACTCTGACTCACAAAGAATATTTTATTGAAGCTTGCCAACATTTTATTCACTTTCTGGGAAGCTAATAATTGTATATTTTTGTTTGGAAGGACAGTGATTCACTAAAACAGTATGAACTGTGCTAGTATCTTGTAGTAGCATTTAGATGTATCTACCTTGTAGGAAAAACTGAGGTTTAAATACCTCTAGATTATGCATGAATTTGTCCTTTTGTGCTGATTTCCACTGCCATATTCAGTTATATTGTAGTTTATTCAATTTTGGAAAATTAGTACGCTTCTTGGCTTAAAAAAGTAAACCAATAGTTTATACTCTGATAAAAAGAAATCTTTACAATGAAAATAACTGGGAGTTATCTTATTGAATGAGCATCTGAAATATGATTTTCAAATGTTAAATATATGATTTTCTAATTTCCATTTATAATATCAGAAAGAGAGAAAAGTCCAGAAGTATCAGGAATCTCACAGGATACCCTGCTCTCAAACATACTTTCCCCCACACCATCAGTTCATATTTCTGACTTCTTCTCCTCCTCTGAAGGGATACCCTATTCATCCTGTAAGGGTGCCTGAAATTCTAAAAGCAATAATTTCTTTTTAAACTGGTCATTACCTTCTCCTGGCAAACATTATTTAAAAGAAAAATTAATAATAGCTTCTTTACAATGCCTTTACGATGCCAAGCATTGTGCTAAATGCGTTTACATAAATCATTGCACTTGAACTTCATAAAAACTCAATGAAGAGTAATGGGATAGGTATTGATGAGGAATCCAAAGCTCAAATTAAGTTATGTTACAAGGTCTAGCAAGTGGCACTTTAGGTTTCAAATCCCAGGATGTTTGAATGACCATGTATTTCCATGCCCTATGCAAGAGTCTGGACAATAAAACACTGGGACCCTGGAAAGAGAAGCAGGAAGATGTCTCAGTGGAGAAAAGAGAGAAGAGGATCATTAAGGACAAACTTCTGGCATCTTCTAATTTTGCCTGGGACTTTCCTTGAATTTTTTAGATTTATTCTGTCTAGTATGGCAGCCACTAGATGTATGGGACTAATGAGCACTTGAAATGAGGCTAATACAGATTGAGGTGTGCTTGAAGTTTAAAATGCATACTAGATTTTGAAGACGTCAGATAAAAAAAGAATGCAAAATATCTCAATATTTTTATATTGATTACATGGTGAATGATAATATTTAGATATATTGGCTTAAGTAAGATATAGTATTAAAATTTCTTTTACCTGTTTCTTTTTACTTTTTTAAAAATGTGGTTTCTGTTGGGGCGCTTGGGTGGCTCAGTTGGTTAAGTGTCCGACTCTTGGTTTTGGCTCAGGTCATGATCTCATGGTTTCTTGAGTTCAAGCCCCACGTTGGACTCTAAGCTGGCAGAGCAGAGACTGCTTGGGATTCTCTCCTTTCTCTCTTTCTCTGTCTCTTTCTCTCTCTCTCTGTCCCTCCCCCACTTGCCCTGTCTCTGTCTCTCTTAAAATAAATAAGTAAACTTTAAAAACATGTGACTTCCATTAAAAATGTGAAATTATGTATGTGACTCCATTATATAGCTATCAGACAATACCTCTTAGGTGTCCAGATAATCTGGACACCCTGAATAATGTTCACCTAATTTAAATGAAAAAATAGGTTTTAACTTTCGGAGAAAGGTAAATAGTACCATAATTCAAAACTAATTTTTAAAGCACACAACATACTGTTTTTATCTTCAAAGTAATACCATTATTCAAAATTTAAACCTAAATAAATTATAAGAGTGGGATGTGAAGGTTTTAGTCTTTGTGGTAGATTGCTCACAATACTGGACTCAGTTCCTGCCTCCTTTGATTTGAGCTACTTGGCAAATGCTCTTAGTAGGAGGTGGGGTCTATTTTCCTACTCCATAAATCTCCAACCTCAAGCGCTGGTCTTGGGAATTGGTTTAGCCAACAGAACATGGCAGAATGATGGTGTACCAATTTAAGGCTTAGATATATCAACAGACTTTGCGTTCTACCCACCCATTCTTTGGTATCTGGCCCCTTTTTATCTGAGCAGACCCTGAGAGAGCCTACTGGAGGCTGAGAAACCATGTGGAGCAGAGACAGATTCTTTCAGATGAGACCACCTGTATTGGTTTGCTCTGGCTCCTGTAACAAATTACTACAAATTTAGTGGCTTAAAAAACCACCAGTGTATCATCTCACAGTCCTGTAGGCCAGAAGTCCAACACATTTCTCACTGTATTAAAATCAAAGTATCACCAGAAATGTGTTCTTTTCTTTTCCTTACCTTTCTAGCTTCTAGAGACCACCTGCATTCCTTAGTTTATGGCCCCTTCTTTTATCTCCAAAGCGAGCAAGTGCATTTGGAGTCTTTCTCATCTCACTTCACTTTCACCTCTTTTGCCTCTCTCTTACACAGACCCTTGTTATTTTGGGGGCTGACCCAAATAATCCAGGGTAATCTTTTTTTCAAATGACCTGATTGACCTTGATTCCATCTGCAATCTTAATCTCCCTTTGCCATATAAGGTAACATGTTCACATATTCAGCCTCTCAAGCTGTTTAATAATACTTTTAGTTCTTTTTAACAGGACTGAACGTTAAATGTTAATGTTGGATTCAACATGCAGTAACTTACTTTGGTTTGCCCTCTGTAGTATAGATTACACGTCAACTTTTGGAGGAATCAATGCTTTGTTTATCATTAGGGGAAAACCTGGATATGCCTCACAATGTAAATTATGTTTCCACTGTGAAACAGAAAGGAAACATAAGTCAGAGTAGTTTTCTGTTAGGCATGACATTTTAGCCTCCTGAGTAAAACCTCAGAGAAACTGGGACTAAAAAAAAGTTTCAGATGGAAAATATGAACCTAGCAGAATAATTTCTAATTGAGCTACATGAAGTTTTTACCTTGTAATGTTTTTACCTTGTAATGTTTGATCTATGATCCCAAGATTTCCATTTCAAGTATTTACTAGCATAATATGAAGGAGCACTGGGCTCACATCATCAGTTTCATGACAGAGTCTTGTAAAACGGTACCCATCTGCCTACTATAGCCTCATGCCATAAAAGTTCCACCAGATGTGTGTGTCAGTGGTATGGGGTTTTTCATTACCTGCAAAATTTATTAGTAAAGATCCTGAAACTGGAAAGGAATAAACAAAGTAATAATTTGGCAACCTAAACAAAATTCACACATTCAAAACTCTTGGAAATTTAAGACACTTGCTAATGATTCCCAGTATAACAAGTAAATCAAGGAGATGTATTTAGGGATAAATAAATAAGTTACATCATTGAAATTTCTTGGGGTATTTTTTGTTTGTTTTGCTTTTCCTTTCTTTTTTTTGAGTGTTTTGAACTTTATCACCAAGAAAACTTCTGTCTGAGAGGGATATAAAAGAATTTGCATTGTTTTCTACTTTTTTCCTATAGAATAGATTTGGAGTGGCCTATGAAATTCTGAGTGTTTTATACATTGGGTTACGCACTGAGATTTATCTGTTTCTGTCTGTTTCCAGTACCAGAGATTGGCCTCAGGAGGATGTCACAGTATCTTTTGAACTGTGAATTAGATAAAGCCTTCTTCTACGTGGCTAAACACTTTCCTGTTTGAAAATGGCTTTGCTGCTCACCAACAATAAAGACACAAAATAGTTCAGTTGGGCAGGGCTTTGGGAAACTGAGGCGCTTTAAACAAAACTGTGTTGTAGTGATACTGCCTGACTCTGTGTTTGTTTACTAAGTGGGACTAGACGGAGCAACTCTCCTGTCAGCACATATGTGTGATATGTGTGCCCATGTGCAAATGTGCACTCAATGCCTACTGGAAAATGAGGTGAGAAAAGATGGGTTTTCCTACTTGCGGGAAAAGGTCAATGTACTTAGTGGGGCTTTGAAGTGTATTTACTTGATGTATTAAAACAACATTAATTCGGGGTGCCTGGATGGCTCAGTGTGTTAAGCGTCCGACTTCAGCTCAGGTCAAGATCTCCTGGTTCATGGGTTTGAGCCCGCGTTAGGCTCTGTACTGATGGCTCAGAGCCTGGAGCCTGCTTTGGATTCTGTGTCCCCCCCCACTACACTTCTGCCCCTCCCCTGCTCGTGCTCTGTCTCTCTCCCAAAAATAAATAAACATAAAAAATATTAATTCAGTTTAATTAACCTAGTAAGTTCAAATGCTAGGTAAATAAAGATGAACAGGGAGACAGAAGGAGGAAATACATTTATTGAACACCTATAGACTGTGCCCTGCCATTACCATTGCTATATTTATTTAATGTTGATGCCGGTAGGTATTACATTTTCAGCATATGGATAAAGAAACAGTTCAGGGAGATCAAACTGCTTTCTATGTCGGAGCTAGGATTCAGACTCCACTGATTCCAAATCATATGTCGTGATCACTATTCTATGATGCCTCTTCACCCAGTAGGAGTTAATAGTTTAGTCTAGTGTAATATTCACGGACATTTACAGACACTTTCTTGATTATGATGTAGGAAGATTTTACACACAATTGTCAGAAATAATGGAAGAAAACAAATGAAGTTATAAAAATGCCTTTATGAAATTCATAGTCACCAACATATTTACATAAAAGGTGGCTCCTAATTATGTTTTAAAAGCTCTACACCTTCTTCTTTCTTGTGATGTTTAATCAGGCCTGGGCTGAATGTAGCAGAGATAAAGGTATCACTCAAGTTCTTTAAAGAGATCTTATTAGCATTCATATGTATCTTGATATTGTTTAACTCTTAAAATATATTTCTTAATGGGCACCTGGGTGCCTCATTCGGTTAAGCCTCCAACTTTGGCTCAGGTCATGATCTCACGGTTTGTGGGTTCGAGGCCTGCATCAGGCTCTGTGCCAAGAGCTCAGAGCTTGCAGCCTGCTTCAGATTCTTTGTCTCCTTCTCTCTCTGCCCCTTTTCCACTTGTGCTCTCTCTCTCTCTCTCTCTCTCAAAAATAAACATTTTAAAAATTTAAATATATTTCTTTAAAATATTTTAAAACAGCCTTTAAAGGATAAGACCATAATTGTTGTCCTTTATGAAGCATGTACCCCTTATTTTGAAAATGAAAACTATTTGGCTCACATAGATTTTATGTTTAGTCTTTTTGACTACTCTGCGTAGTAGACATTAATATCCAATTTTAAAAAATGAGAATCTTGGGGCACTTGGGAGGCTTAATAAATTAAGAGTCTCTCAATTTCAGTTCATGGTCCTGAGATCCAGCCCAGACTTGGGCTTCACGCTGAGCTTGGAACCTGCTTAAGATTTTCTCTCTGTCTACCTCTGTCCCTCCCCTACTCATCCTCTCACTCCCTCCCTCTCTCTTTCAAAAAAAGAAAAAAAAGGAAAAAAATTAAATGAGACTCTCAAGGCTGTAAAGATTAAGTAATTTATAAACATTAGCATAGTGTAAGCTGGTCTTACAGAAGACCCAGACTGTTCCTCAGATACCTCGCATTGCCTTCTCATATACAGACTTGAAAAAGGTTCAAGATAGCCTTATGATTGAGGCTATTAGAATGATTGCTGCATTGATTTGACCTAGAAAGTTCAGAATGGACAAAAGAATGAGAAACACAATAGAATAGTTTTTTTTTAACCCATTGGATTAGAATAGCAGAAGAAAGAATTCAGAAGACAAAAAGTGGTAATTAGCTGGCTATATCAAAAGTAGCTATGGGAATGACATCACCAGGAAAGAAAAGAGTAAATATTTCATGAGACAATTAATCTAATTCAAAGCTAATAGATCTAAAACAAAAGGGTTATTGATAATCCTCCATTTCCTTTTCCTGGCTACAGTGATGGAAGGAGTTATATGAGCATAAGACTGAATTGTTCTGCAAGGCCAGGTGACCGGCAGCTGGTTCATGGTTAATTGCTGCAACCTTGTTGGAGATGTACGTACTATTAGTCTTTGCAGTTTCATGACAAATACCTGAAGAACACAGTTTATGTAGTAAGTCAGCAGTTTATTTCTCAGAACATTTTTTACATATTTGCTATATAAATACTGAACAACAATGATTTGCATGGAAAATCTGTTTAAAGACAGAAACAGACATACATCGTGGTTCTTGAGCTCTCGATTCTCTGTCACACACACAAAAATTCTATCCCTTCTGTCCCACTTACTAGCTGTGTCTGTTTTCCTGTCAGTACAAGGCATGTAAGTTGCTTGGGACAGGGTTATTGTATAAGTTAAATAAGTGGATGTACCATTGACTTTTGAACAACATGGGTTCGAATTTCATGGGTCTGCTTATGCACAGATTTTTTTAAAATAAATATAGTACAGGGGTGCCTGGGTGGCTCAGTTGGTTAAGCATCCGACTTTGGTTCAGGTCGTGATCTCACAGTTCGAGGGTTCGAGCCCTGCATGGGGTTCTGTGTTGACAGCTCGGAGCCTGGAGCCTGTTTCAGATTCTGTGTCTCCCTCTCTCTCTCTGCCCCTCCCTTGTTCGCACTCTGTCTCTGTGTCAAAAATAAATAAACATAAAAAAAATTAAGGGGCGCCTGGGTGGCTCCGTCGGTTGAGCGTCTGGCTTCGGTTCAGGTCATGATCTCGCGGTTCGTGGGTTCGAGCCCCGCGTCAGACTCTGTGCTGACAGCTAGCTCAGAGCCTGGAGTCTGTCTTCAGATTCTCTGTCTCCCTCTCTCTCTGACCCTCCCGTGCTCATGCTGTCTCTCTTTCTCTCTCTCTCAAAAATAAATTTAAAAAAAACCCAAAACATTAAAAAAATTTTAAAAAATATAATACACTATTGTCAATGTATATTCTCTTATGACTTTCTAAAACAAACATTTTCTCTAACATATTCTCTAAAGAATATAGTATGTAACACGTATACCAAATGTGTGTTAATTGACTGTTTATATATATTATCAAGGCTTCCAGCCAATAGAAGGCTATTAGTAGTTAATTTTGGGGGGAGTCAAAAGTTATACATGGATTTCCAACTGTGCCTGAGGTCAGCGCTCCTAATCCCTGCATTGTTCAAGTGTCAACTGTATATAAAACACATGGCATGGTGCCTAGAACAGAATAAAAAACCAAACAGTAGTTGCTATTAGTACACATATTGGAAGATGTAGTGTTCTGCTTATCTGACTCTTCTCAAAAGGAAACCAATATCCAAATTTGTCTCAAGTGAGTATTGGGCTCCCATGATTGATCCCAGAAGGCCACTAAGCAGAGTCAAATGGGAGAAAAACCAGTGCCTGACTTGTGACTGGAAGGCTGGTGTTTAGGTTTGGGCTCTTGTCCTTGGTCCCTTTTAATCTGGCCAACCTGGTGCTTCAGCAGCGTAAAACTACTTCCTCCCAAAGTTTTCATTTGCAGAAACAAGAAGACCCTTGAGGCTAATAACTAGATATTTATTTTTAAATGTTTCAAAATAAAAATAATAGTGTGAGGCTTTTCTTCAGCTTTCTTTCTGAAATGACCTTTGACAGGAACTGGAAATAGTTCTTGTCAATGCAGCCATTATCTCTTGTGACCAAACGGGATGTGGGAGGTAGGCTGGAATTTCTGAGTGCTTTGTACATAGGAATAAAATGTCTGTCATTTAGTTAAAATAAATTATTGATTTTTAAATCAAATCAAAATATTGAGTCAAACAAGCAGGTTCTGTACTTGAATTTTCCCTTATTTGTAAGAACTGTTTTCACTGTTTTATGAATAGCGGGAAAAAATAAGGGATTATAAATAACAAAAACATGTTTTGGGCTCCATGAAATCCATACAGGCAAATAAGTATAGGGTAGTCTAGAAAAAAAAAAAGTTTAAACTACCATCGTTTCCTAGGAAAATGATTCTTATTCTTGCCTTATCATATAAGCAAGCTGACAAAATGCTCAGAGTACTTCAGTCCCATTCCCACTGGATGCCGGTACGTGAAGCCCAAACCATTCCTTCCACACACTAGCTTTCTCTTCTTCCTGGGAACAAGGGTGTTAAGTGTCCTCAGCATCCTTCAGGGCTTGGGCTTGGGCAACTGGAGAGCAAAGCCAATGACCGGGTTGCTGGAAGGGAAATAGAGGAAGGTGGACATGTATTAAAGTGAAATAATGACAGATGCTTTAGCAGGGCAAGTGTTGATGGAGTGACGGTGTTGTTGCTTCAGGACATGCAACATTTAAGTATCCAAGACCTGGGAGTAAAGAAAGTAAAAGAATGAGCAATGAAAGCTCACATTAGCTTCTTGATTAAATTTCCTCCAAAGCTCTAATTGTTTCATGAAATAAATCTTCAGCATGAGATTCTGGCATTTCCTTACTCTGGATTCTACCCACTTATCCAGTTCCTATGGTTGTCTCTTTCTTTGAACCTTGGGCTTCACATGCTCTACTCATAAAAAATAGCAATATCACTGGACTATATCAGAAATGTGTTTCTCTGCCTTGAATGTCATACTCCTTTTATCCAGAATGCTTCTTCCTTTATTTCCTAGGCTAACTGATAAATCATCATTTAAAACACGCTCCTTAGCCATGAATCTGGATTGTGTGTACTTTCTGTGTTATTTCAAAGCATTTTTACTTTTGTCAATCATTTCATTTGTCATATTACAATCCTGTTTTATTGTCTACATCAATCAACAAACCAGTGTCTTTGATTTAATTGGTTTGATTTAATAGGTGGGGCCTTATCAGTGGTCTGTTTTAAAAGCTCCCTGGTGATTCTGGGTCACAGCAAGGATTAAAACCCACTGAACCAGACTGAGAGCTCCATGAAGAAAGGACAGTTGACTGTCTAGTTCACCATCATACCCCATTTTCTAGCTCAGTGCCAGAAACAGTATAAATGCGCAAGAAACATCTATGGATCAAATGTCATTGTAGCTCCAATGCTTGATGTGGTATTAAACATAATTGTTGTTGACTGAATGAATGGATAGCTTAAATTCTACAAGTATTACACAAATTAGTAAATTACAGACTCTATTTTTAAGAAGTTACAGTTGGAAGCAGATGAGAGGAATTGGAGAAGCACACATTCTGGTGTCATCACTGATACAACCAATGATAGAAATATTTACAGTGGTTGTGATGATTTCTTATGGAGAATCTTCCTCATGGTGAGGATCCTTCTTTCTGAATGCAGAAATTTTCCAAGTGGTTTGGCAGACGTCCAGTTAATTGAAGCTTTGAGCAAACTGTCTTTAAGGTTTTTAGAAAACTGCTTAATCTTCTGAGGTCATTCCAGACCATTTGCCTTTCTCTGTTATGCACTAAGGCAGGAAATGTTTTCCTCCTTCTGAAATGAGCAAGCACTTCAAGGGGCCAGTAAAGAATGCATGCGGTGGGACGTGCTATCAGCCCCCTCCAGTTGTTTATCATGGTCCTTTTCATTTTTAACAGGGACATCAAGTTCTTTTCGATACTAGTTATGGTTTTATACATAAGACAAAATAAACATTTCCTGGAGGGCTTCAGAGGGTCACTATTCTTCCGTCTTGCATTTTCCTTCAATCAAAAAAGGAAAAAATAAGATTTAATTTGAGAGAGGCCTACCATTTATCAGGTTATGCTGTAGTCAGTTGATACATTAAAACATTTTCTTGAGCGTGAAAGCAGTACAGTCTCTCAATTTTCTCCATCTTGCTTGCTTAATTTTTTATGCTTGTGAATTGTCATGGCCCCAGCCCAAGGTCATCTGAGAACAATAGTACCTGAGTCATTAACATTCTTAAGGTCTTGTTTAGAAGGGGTTGTTTGGATCTGCTGTAGTCTGACCTGAGTCATCCCACACTGGGCCAAGGGAGGCTAAAAAACTGGACTCTTCCCAAAGGAATGGTTGTTATTATAGTGAATCTCCAGAAGGAGACGTCATTAGTGCTAACTGAACATGCATTTTGCCTCAGATTTACTGTTGGGCAGGGACAGATCATGACCTTTTAATCAGAATAGGCTTAGATTGAGTTTTTTTATACAAAATAAATTTGCTTCTGGTAGGATCTGCCAGAGAGACCACCCTGGGGGAAGGTTCAATGGTTCAGTTGAAGATCTTGGGATTTGGAGTCAGGTAAGACTAAAGATTAATTCCTGTCTCTGCCACATTCTATGTGAATTAGGTAAGATACTTAACCTCTTTGGGGCTTAGGGTTCTCATGTATAAAAGAAAATAACTAACATAGAAATGCAATATCACTAATTTTGTTAGATGCGCATGTGCCTAAAAAATACTAGTTAAAACTATGTTTTGTGCTTTCCAAAGAGTGTCCACCTCCTACGCAGGTATTATAATCCATATTATTACACAGAAGCATGTAGAGCGTGACAAACACTTGAATAAGGTAGAACAAAAGAATATGATGGAAAAAGCATTGAATTTGCAATTGAAAGACCTCATTCCTAAACTCAACTCTAGCTGTGTGTCTTGAGGCTCACTTATAATTATAAAATAGAAATAATATCTCCCTTCATACTATTGTTTTGAAAGTTAGATGTTATAATGTTTATAGATCTACTTTGAAAGAGTTAAGAGCACAGTGCCCATATTAATTATTAAGAAGGTTGTATTTCTTCTCCTACTAACCAAAACCAAAATACTTTAAGGGTGGGGACTGGTACACAGTTGGGGAAGGGGTAGTTTTTCAAGCCAGAAAGGGAGGTGGTGATTTTAGTTACAGGATGCATACTGAAAGTAGTGTTTACATTTTCTCAACTGCCCCTTAGAGCAGAGGTAAACCTCATGTAGACAGCGCAGTGTGGAGCAGTTAGGTGGGGTTGAGATATAGACTGGCCTGGAAATAGAGCAATCCTGCATAAATTTTGTGTGATGATGTGCTCATGAAAAGGATTGTGTTGTATAAAACTATGGAGGGCAAGACTGAGGACTTAAAGAAAACAGAGGTTTGTAGGAAGAGCAATAAAAATAGTGTATATGTGTATTTATTTAAAAGTCACAGTTCATAATGCTTCTGGAAGGCATCCATTACTAAAACATACAGAATTTATTGGTGTTAAGAAGTTGCTCCGATGGGTAATCATTTTCCTTACTGTCCTCCTGAATTGTTCTGGAAATCTTCCAAAACAGATGCTTCCATGAGTCCTATGTTTTACAAACTCATTTTAAAGCTTTCGGATCCCACTGAGTTGGAGTTTAACATTTTTGCTTTCATATTTTCATTTTGTTAATTTCTTCAAGCATTAGGAAAATGTGTAGCCCTTCTACCTGGGCCTGGTCTTCAGTCCACGTAACCAGAAGGTGGAACCTCAACTGGTCTCTCTTTTATACTATATGCCCCTTCTCTTTGGAAGTCAGGTGAAAGAGCAGCAATGACATTTGGGTGTTTTTGTTTGAAAGGAATCAAGTACATAATATATAGGTAAAAATAGTACAGATGTTAAATTGTCATACAAACGTACAATTGCATATTCTTCCAATTGTAATTTGAAGCCCATGTACAATGAGTCACTCATTTGGGTGATATCTCGGGAAATAGTGTGGTCTGTTATTGTGAATGGAGAAAACACTAAGTTTATCATTTATAAGCATTCACTCCTAGTAAGTTTATCAGAGAAATCCCTGTACTTTCTGATAAATTTTACTGCGAATCTAAAACTGCTCTAAAAAAGAAAAAGAAAAGCAAAAAAAAAAAAAAAAGGGCACAATAAACTGGATGAGATGTGAGAACAAAGGGCCATGGAGGTTTTGATATGGAAAATTACTTCAGACTTGGTTTTGGAAAGTAGGGGACAGAGATGGAGTCAGAGCCCCCTGAGATGTCAAATCTGAGATTGACCTTGAAGGAGAGGTCTTGGTGTGGGGAACGAATGAGCCAAGGCTCATTTCCAAGGGAAATTGGACTCTACAGCATGTTAATTAGAAGTTCTTTTAAGTGTTATTTGTACATGTTACTAATATGGGACACAGGAGATCTAGAAAAGAATGATGAAAAATTTAATAAAGTAATACCCTTAATATTTCTATTTAAAATGTTGATTTTTAGGCCTTTTTTTGCTTTGTAAACTGTTATTTTACACATTTAGTTTAGAAGTATTTTATGGGATACTTTCGTATGTCATTAAAATATTACCCATACTTTTTTTTAAGCAAAATCATTAAATAATAATTAAATAATTATTTAACCAGAAACAGCCTAATAGTTGAGCAGCTACTAAGGTAGCTCTGGTGGTGAACAGGCACCTTCTCGGAGGCTTCTGATGCCTCATAGAGGAGGTCAAGAGAGAACAACAGCTCAGTGGGGTGAATTGTTGAAATCTGGAGATATAACTGGGTTCATATTTTCTGATTCCTTTCTATAAATCAAATATTCTTTTCCAATTTATTAATGTGACACTAAACAAAGAGAAGTTTAAAAATTCACCATCCTCCTTCAGTCACGACGTTCTTTTGATTTTATAATTTTGCTTGAAATATAAACAACATCATTGAGATAAAGGAGACACGAGGTGAGCCCTACTGTTACCCCAGTTTTTTGCCTGGGACCACTTCTTGCCAAGGCACAGGATGGAGAGCCCAAGCAGATTTATAGTCACGCTGAGTTTTGGGGGAGCCGATTGGAATTTGTGGCTGCCTGAAGCAGCTGGAATTTGCAAGCTGGTGGTGTTCAGGGAAGGGGAAGTTGCACAGAGGGTGGGCACCAAAACTCTGTGTGAGGATTCGCCTTGGATCTTTGGCTGGGAGTTAACCAGGCTTGTATAAGGCAAGGTTCCATGAAATCTACTGAGGATCTGCTGCAGGGCTGAACGGTGATGTTAGAGGTTGTGCATTGCTGAGAGAGGTTGGAGAGCTGGCCCAAACAGAGAGCAAATAGAAGATACATACACAGAAATTTCAGTGTATGCTAGATCCATGAACCTCTCTGTCTCTTCTTCTCTCTTTCTCTAACTTGTCTGTATGAAAGTGCCTGTACTCTCCCAGGTCCTGCTGAAGTAATTCCTAGGAACAGAATTATCCATTATTTATACAGTCTTACAATTATGAAATTAACACTTATTTGTAAAACAATGGGTAAGAAACACCACCTGATTTCTAGATATAATAATCTAGTACTGAATCAAAACAGAGGGAGTTTGAATTCACACTATTCAAATTATTTTGAGATTGATCTGAGTTTGACAGTTCTCAAAACTAATTTTTAATAAACTTTCAGCTTTAATTTTTAAGAATTAAGATTTCAAGAGAAATTAGTTTAGCTATCTTTTTACTTTTGCTTTAAATATCAATTTTTCCCCTCTATGTATAAAAATCCTTTGGCATAGACTTAAAAACATTGAAAAGACTTTTAAAAATTGAGGGGATGCCTGGGTGACTCAGTTGGTTAAGTGTCTGACTTCAGCTCAGGTCACAATCTTGCTTTGTGAGTTTGAGCCCCACATTGGGATCTCTGCTATCAGCTCAGATCCCGCTTTGGATCCTCTGTCTCCCTCTCTCTGCCCCTCTCCCAAGCATGCGATCTCTCTAAATCTCTCTCTCTCTCTCTCTCTCTAAATCTCTAAATCTCTCTCTAAATCTCTCTCTCTCTCTCTCAAAAATAAAGAAAACATTAAACAGAAAAGACTTTTAAAATTGAGAACAAAAGTATAGTAAAGTGTTCAGGAATGATTTTAAGTAGAAACCTATAATATTCTTGAGTTAAAAACTTTACACCTAAAATATTTTCAAACTTTGGAAAATAAAAAGTAGTCATTGTTTTATTTAGAAGAATGTTACTTTTAGAGTGCCTCAGTTGGTTAAGCGTCCGATTCGTATTTCACGGTTCATGAGTTCAAGCCCCATGTCGGGCTCTGTGCTGATAGCTTAGAGCCTGGAGCCTGCTTCAGATTCTTTTGCCTCTCCCCTGCTTGCCCTCTGTCTCTCTCAAAAATAAACATTAAAAAAAAATAGAATAATGTTACTGTCAACATAGTTAAATAATAACATAGTTTGATACTAATATAATGCAAATTATTGGTGTAAGGCAAGCAGTCTTGAATTATTAGCAGTGGAACAAAAACAAGAAATACCTCATGGTATAAAATAGCCTTGACCCAGTGGCTAAGTACCTTTACAGCTGTTTGGACTTTTCAAGAGTCTTGCTATCTTTATAATACACACTTTTAGCTTTCTGTATTGCACTGTGTATTTATGATCCTTCATGCTGAACAGTTTATGTATGTTTACTCCTAGCATCTAAGCAACTTGACTGGTACTTTTTTTTTTTTTTTTGTCACTTTCTGTTAGCTCAGATGTTTGCAAGCCTATTCGCATGGAAAGGGAGAAAACCCAAGTAGAGTGGCTTTCTGTGTTCCCTAGAGATAACAGAAATCCACTCACAATTGCTTATTAAGTTTAAAAGTCCTTATAAGGAGTATATTCTATACAGATGTGTATGAGAACCAAGAATATATGGTTTTGCCTTTTATTGCATGGTCACCATCTTAATAAATTTGCCTTTTCATTTGGCCAGATGTTGGTCTTCCCAGCTCTAGCATATCAAGACTTTCCAAACTTCATATACCTAGTAAATAGGATAGGTACTCTTAGAGTTTTTCAGTTGTGAGATGTATCAGTCTTCTATGAATGGACTTGTCCTTTTCATCCTTTAGCTCTAAAAAGAAACTAGTTTCACACATATTACTTAAAAACATAGCATACAACTGTTGCCTCCTACATCAACTGAAGATTTATATATCAATATGTGGTAGTTACCTGTAGATTTTATAGATTATGAATTTTCTTTTTTTTCCCATTCTCCCTCCCCCTCCCTCTCCCCCTCCCCTCCCCCTCCCTCTCCCCCTCCCTCTCCCTCTCCCCCTCCTCCTCCTCCTCCTCCTCCTCCTTCTATGAGATTCTGCCACAGGTTCATTTGTACAAACAGC
>CM053577.1:31344912-31438350 GCA_028646485.1 Cryptoprocta ferox | reverse complement strand
GCCAAGCATCCTGGGACATGATTTACCTAGTAATGCTTTAATGATTTTGAGTTTCCTCAGATCCCACAGGTAACAAGTTTGAACCTGAAAAACCTGTAGTTTTGGGGCATCTGGGTGGCTCCATCAGTTAAGTGTCCAGTTCTTGGTTTTGGTTCAGATCATGATTTCATGGTTCCTGGGTTCAAGCCCTGCGTCGGGCTCTCAGCTGTCAGCACAGAGCCTGCCTCAGATCCTCTGTCTCCCTCTTTCTCCCTCTTTATCTACTTGTCCCCTGCTCGTTCTCTCTCTCTCTCTCTCTTTCTCTGTCTCTCAAAAATAAATGAATATTAAAAACAACAACAACTGTAGCTTTGAATATTTTCCCATCACATAGACCAAGACGTTTTCTTGACACTCATCAGGAGATAAATATTTTCTAGATGCTCTCTCCTGCCCCCAGTCTGGAAAGGTCCATCTTTATGGCCAGAATCTACATTTTTTGAACATTTATTCATTTTTGAGAAAGAGAGCACAAACAGGGGAGGGGCAGAGAGGGGGGAGATAAAGCTCTGTCAGTACAGAGCTCGACGTGGATCGAACCCACCAGTCGTGAGATCATGACCTGAGCCAAAGTAGGACACTCAACTGAATGAGCCACCCAGGTGCCCCCAGAATCTATATTTCAACTCACCATTTTGTAATTATCTAAAATTATAAAGTCACTGCGCTCTGAGCAAATGCCCTCAGGGGAATATTTCACTTCAACCTTCCTTTATTCCTCCATTAACTGCTTCCACTTCCTGGGTGGACTCTGGTGGTTTTTCTTTCTTTCTTGCTCAGCAGTGCTTTTTCATTTGGAAAATTTTTAATACACATAAAATAAAATTACAAGCACAAATTATAAGTAATACAGCGGGAGGAGTTGTTACAAATTAAACATGTTCATGTAACTATCATCTAAATCAAGACAAAGACTATTACCAGAGCCTTAGAAAACTTCTGACCCTCTCTAAAGGTATCACCCACTTAACTATGATAGCCTCTATCCCGAATTTTATTTTTATAAATTACCTTTGCCTATTTTTGAATTTTAGGTAAATGGAATAATATATATTTTTTGTCTATGGATTAATTTGCATGGCATCTTATTTATGAATCTTACACATATTTTCATGTATACAGTAGCTTTCTTTAACATTTTTTTCCTGTTTATTTTTGAGAGACTGAGAGAAACAGAGCAGGAGCAGGGGAGGGGCAGAGAGAGAGGGAGACACAGAATCTGAATCAGGTTCCAGGATCTGAGCTGTCAGCACAAAACCCAATGTGGAGCTCAAACCCATGAACCATGAGATCATGACCTGAGCCGAAGTCAGACACTTAACCTACTGAGCCATCCAGGTAACCCAGTAGTTGTTTTTTTTTTTTTTTTTTTTTTTTTTAATGTTATGACTGTACTATAACTTACCCAGTCTATTTATTGATGGCAATTGAGTTGTTGAAAATTTGGGGCTATCACAAATAATGCTGCTGTGAGCATTCTTATAAAAGTCTCTTAGCGGACATATATATTCATTTCCATTTGGTATATAGCTATGAGTGGAATTGCGAGGGTGTACAGATGTTCTCTGTTACTTTTATAAAGCGGTTGTCCTAATTTACATTCCTGTAAGCCAGGTGGGAAAGTTACAATGGCTCTGCATCCTCCCTAACACTTGGTATTGCTGGGTGTGTTTCTTTGTTTGTTTAAATATTAGCCATTCTGATGAGTGAGAGTACTCACTGCTTTAATTGACATCTCTCTGTAGGTTAATTATTGTGAATACCTTACCAAATGCTTATTAGGCATGCATTTAGTTCTTTTTCTATGCACATGAGGTCTTCAAAAATATAAGTGTGTGTGTGTGTGTGTGTGTGTGTGTGTGTAGCTAATATCTTCTCCCACTCTGTGACTTCACCGTCTTAATGTTGTTTTGGTGAATAAAATTGGTTAATTTTAATGAAATCTGGTTTTTCGTAGTCTTCCTTTCTGGTGAATGTTTTCTTTGGTCTGTTTAAGAAGTCTGTCTCTCCTTAATTCATGAAGATAATCTTTACCTGCTTACATCTTAATGGGTTTGCCTTTCATATTTGCACATCACAGTTCCCATAGAACTGGTTTTTGGTTGTCATAAATCAAGAGACCATATATTTGACTGACTGTTTCTAGATTCTGTCTTCTGTTCCACTGGTTGGTTTACTCCTGTGCCAATACCACCCTGTCTTATTTACCATAACCTCACAGTAAATCTTGAAATCTGGTAATGTGAGTTCCCCTACTTTATTTTTCTTAAAGAATTATTTAACTATGCTTGATCCTTTATGTTTTCATGTAAACTTTAGTACCAGATTTTCAATTTCTGTTGAAATACCTATTAAGATTTTATTTGGATGCTATTGAATTTGTAAATTAATTTAGGGATATTGAAAGTTTTACAGTATTGATTCTACTAATTCATGAATATTTATTAAAATCTTTTAAATTTCAGTAATATTTTATAGTCTTATATAGAAGTCTTACAAATGTTTTGTTAGACTTATTCCTACATATTCAGTACTTTATCCTCTTGTGTTATCCTTTTTTTAAAAAACTGCATTTCCCAACTGTTTTTGCTATCATATGCAAATACAGATGATTTTTATACCCAGAAACCTTAGAGTCACTTAGTAATTTGTCAGTGGCTAATCAATAAAGATTTAGATTTTCTACATTCACAATCATCTATTCTAGTTCTTATATGTTTCATTGTTTTTCCTTTCATTATTTAACTGGATAGTGAATAGATGTGGTTTTACCGAACACCCTTGTTCTATTTCTAAACTCTGAGGTTAAGTTACCTTTCCATTGTCCACCAGTAAGTATTATGTTTACTGAAGGTTTTTGTGGAGATCCATAATCAGGCTAGGGAAGTCCCTGTCTATTGTTGTTTGCTAATAATTTTTATAATAAATTTCTGTTACATTTTATAAAATTCCTGTGCAATTGTTTTTTCTATTGTACTTTTATGATTCATTTTCTATATAAAGCAAAACTTTAGTTCTCTGCTTGAGTAAAACAGACAGTCATCTATCTGGTCAGGATGTGGGTAATTTTATATATTTCTCTTTTTTATGTTTATTTATTTTTGAGAGAGATAAGGTAAAACTAGTTCTCTGCTTGAGTAAAAGAGGCAGTCATCTATCTGGTCAGGATGTGGGTAATTTTATACATTTCTCTTTTTTATGCTTATTTATTTATATTTGAGAGAGAGAGAGCAAGTGAGGAAGAGGCAGAGAGAGAGGGAGACACAGATCTGAAGCAGGCTCCAGGCTCTGAGCTGTCAGCACAGAGCCAGACTCATAAACTGTGAGATCATGACCTGAGCCGAAGTCAGAAGCTTAATCCACTGAGCCACCCAGGTGCCCCAGGATGTGGGTAGTTTTAAATGTCTGTTTCTCTTAGGGGCACTTGGGTGGCTCAGTCGGTTGAGTGCCCGAATTCTGCTGAGGTCATGATCTCAGGATTCATGGGTTTGAGCCATGCATCAGACTCACCACTTTCAGTGCAGAGCCCGCTTTGGATCCTCTGTCCTCCTCTCTCTGCCCCTCCCCTGCTCACTCTCTCTCTCAAAATTAAATAAACGTAAGATAAATAAACAAATGTGTTTCTTTTAAAGATTTCAATCCAATCCTCCTGTTTTTAGTTCCCCCAGTGTCCACTCCCAGGCATTTTTATACCCCCCCACTTTGGGAGCACTTAATGCCTTTAATTCCTTATAGTTTCCAGGATTGCATGCCACAGGTCATCTCTCTTTCGTGGCTTCCTCATTCCTGTCCTCTTTTACTCCAGCCCTGTTGATGGTTTGTACTTAATTTTCTGTAAGTTGCTAAGTTATCTATCATTATTCCCTCAGCTTTTCAGCTTCCAAAATTCTTATTCATCCATTTGACAAACGTTTTGAACTTAAGATGAAAGTTAGCAAATAAAATCACAGGATACCCAGTTAGATTCGAATTCCAGATAAACAGCAGATGGGCTCTATCTGTGCTGAGACATTATCTGCTGTTTATCTGAGGTTAATTAGTCGTCCTTCATTTTACCTGGCATTCTTATTATGAGTACCTGTTGGGTTCGGTATTGTAGGTGTAGGTGATACACTAGAGAAAAAAAGTGTTCAAAAATCCCTGCTCTCAGGAGCTTACATTCTACAGGTAAGACAGATATTGTGCATGAGTAAATTCTGTAGTATGTTAGAGAGTGATAGATATTAGGGAAAAGAAATGAAGTGGGCTAATGGATCTCAGATATATAAAGATTGGGATTGCACTTTAGGTGTGTTGGAAAAAGTGTCAATGAGAAAGTGAAGCTACAGCAAACATTTGAGGTGTGAAATATTGGGGAGAAGTGTACCCCAGGCAGAAGGAGCAGCACATGAAGCCCGAGGCAGGAGTGTAGCTAGTATGTTTGTGGCGGGGGGGCCATAGTGGCCCACGTGGGTTAGCAAGGGCAAGAGTGGGAAGATAAGGTCAGGAACAGGACAGGAACGAGAGTCCAGACCAGGTAAGGCATTGTGGGCCATTGTGAAAACTAGGCTTCTCCTCTCAGTGAAGGAGGAAGACAGTGGAGTGTTTAGACATGAGTGATGTTGTTAAAAGACATGACACTGTTGAAAGAAACAATCTGGCTTCTATGCAGGGAATGCATCATATTGGCTCGGGAGGCTAAGGAAGAGATTACTGCAGTAATCTAGGCAAGAGATAATGGTAGCCTTGACTAGGGTGGACCAGTGGAAATGGTGAAAAATGCCAAAATTCTGAATCTATATTGATGGTAGATCTAACAGGATTTCCTGATGGGTAGGATATAAGTATTAGCAAAAGTGTGGAATCATGGATAATGCTGTTTTTGGTCTGAGCACTTGGAAGGATGGTTCAGTTCTACACCATCTCTCATCTATTTTAATCTACTCTTATTTTTATCCTCATTGCTTTATATTTGCTTATAACCTTTAATGATAGTTTACTGGGGCTTTGGGTTGAAACAATGATAAACCTGTGTGTTTAACTCAACATGTTTATCCAGAAATCAATATAGTTATTTTGATAAATTAATTTTGTTTAATTTTGACCTGTGGGGAATAAACACCTTTGGAATTTAACTGTAATGTGATACCTTATTTTTAAAAAGGTGACGGAAAATAAATGTCCATGACCAAACAATGTGGCTCATATCCATGTAAGACATGTGATTCAATTAGAATTTCCTTGTTGTATTTGGTTTCCGTGGAGAGAGATTATTTTTTACCCTTGTGCCACTGCCAAAATGTTATCCATGAATTAACTTCTCTGCAATTAAACTAGTCCGTTTTGGATTTTGAAATGACTGATAGAAATCATCTAAGACCTTTTATGTGTCCAAAGAGATAGATATCACATACCTTGCATAATTCCACAAGGAATTGGGAAAGGCCCAGCTAATCAGAGCAGATATTTTTTTTTTTAATTTTTTAAGTGTTTATTTTTGAAAGAGAGAGAGAGAAAGTGAGTGCAAGCAGAGGAGGGACAGAGAGAGAGGGGCACAGAGGAGCTGATGCGGGCTCTGTGTTCACAGCGGTAAGCCTGATGCCTGATGTGGGGCTCATGTACCGTGAGATCATGACCTGAGTTGAAGTCAGACACTTAACAGTAAGAGCAGATATTTAATGCTTCTCATTGAGAAATATGTGCAGGATCTTCTGAATAAATATATAAATTGTTATAATCAGTACTTTGTTACTGGTTTTTTTTTTCCATCAGTACTTTGTTAATTAGGTTTGTTTCCTCTCTGAGCATAGCAGGGCAGAGTTTTATTCTATTAATGCCTACTCACTGCTTTTTTTTCTTACTTTGTAAAGAATGTCAAAACTTAATGGGATTTGCTTGTTTCTTTTAGGTATTTCCCATATTTCCCTGTCCTTTCCATGGCCTAACACGATCAGCTAAACAAATTAAAGAAAAAAAAATTACCATGTATTTTAAAACTACATACTGTAAAATGTTCTTTATACAAAAACTTGAGGGGCGCCTGGGTGGCTCATTCGGTTGAGTGTCCGGCTTCGGCTCAGGTCACGATCTCGCGGTTTGTGGGTTCGAGCCCTGCTTCAGGCTCTGTGCTGACAGCTAGCTCATGAGCCTGGAGCCTGTCTTCAGATTCTGTGTCTCCCTCTCTCTCTCTGACCCTCCCCTGCTCATGCTGTCTCTCTCTCTCTCTCTCTCTCTCTCTCCCTCTCTCTCTCTCTCTCAAAAATAAATATACAACATTAAAAAAAACTTGAAAACTTTAATAAGAGTAATTTGGGCAGCCTGAGGCATTAATTGAGGACCAATATGATACCTTTCAGGTATGTTGAGAATCAGATATACCTTCTGAAAATTAACAAATAAAATTCTGCATATGAATAGCATACTTGGTCACATTTTAATTCTTTTCAAATTGTTGATACACATGAAAGTTATTAGAGAACCAGAATATTCAAGAGTTATCCTCACTGTGCCTCCAGTTTCACAACTTGTGTTAAATAATATGTGTCACTGGAAGTGACAGTATGCTAATTGGAATTCTGTTTATATTTCCTGTTGTCACGCTTCTCAAATTGGGGTAACTGAATCTCTGGGAACCCATGCCTGGTTGCTGGTAGTTGCTACCCCAGGATGAACAAAGTATATCTTCCTAGAGCATCTATTTTGTCATTTTGTTGTGTGAAAACTTTCTGTACTTAAGCAGATATATATTGGTGTGTAACACAGCATGTAAAGGAGACATAGAAGAAATTTCTACTTGCCACAAGTAGACTTTGGACTTTACCTCAGCCTACCTTCCATCTCCTCTACTGCTTGGATACTTTGACATAAATATTTGAGCAGCTCATTTTGAAAGTCTTCAGGAAAGATCCTGTAATGCTAGTATGTTGTTCAGATATTTCCAGGGTTAGATACTAATGATATCGTATATCATGGCTCTCATAAAAGTGCAAAGTATTCTAGAGTGGCTTGCAGAGTACAATATAAATGTCTAATTGTCCTACTAAGTTAGCCAGTCTTCCTTTTTACCAGAACATGCCTAAATTTGTATCAAGTAAGTCAACTCCATGACCTTGGATGACACTTTCAATGTTGTATTGGAAATAACTATAACAGATATGAATTGAGAGCTTTATTTACATTAAGAGCCTCTCTGTATTCTCTCTTGTAACCATTACAGCAATCCTCTGAGTTAGATACTAGTTTGATTTGTTTTTACAAATGAGAACCCGGACACAGAGTGGTCAGGTTACATTCTCAAGGTCATACCGCTGTGGAAGAAAAGGATCCAGGATTTGAACCCAAGTTGTCCTCTTTGGAGGCCCTACTACCTTAAAACCTTATTCTTTGTCCATAAATAATCTTGAGTTAACAAACTCCTTTATTAAAAAAAAAACACAAAGGAAATCTTTGTAATTATGGATAGCAGGGTTGACTACTGCAACGTGACGTGATGCTTAACTGGTGGGATCCAACTGCACACAGTACCCAGCTTGCATGAATGGCATCGATGGAACGCACACTCAGAACTACACAGTGAATCCCAAACCAGACTATGAAGTTGATGAAATTCACGTTCCATTTTCACAGGCCTCAACTTCCACCTTCTTGACTTCTCTTGGCACTTTCTCTCCAACTGCTTTCTAACCTTCCCCTCTTGTGTAAATAGAACAGAATTTGATACCAGCCTTTATAGTGTGGTTGATGGATTCCACTTTACATGGGTGTGAATAAATTCCAGTAACGTGCATTATATCCACTAAGCATCTTCACTCAAACCTTTGGCTCTATCTCTAATAGAAAGATTTGAGTCCATTAAAATGCCAGCCCCAGTAGACATGTGGTAAGGTAACTTGAGAGTGGTAGGCCCTTCATCTAACTCTATACTTTCCTAAGCTACTCTATTTAATGAAACTGACTGACGGTTAAGATGACCTAAAGGAACAACCTCACACAGTTTCTTTGCTTATTTCAACCTATCATCCTTGGTGAAACTAAGGCTAACAGTGACCTCTCAGTTGCAGCACCAGACATTTTCTGGAGAGCAGAAAAGCACGTACCTCATTGTTACCATTTTATGCCAAGACTGGAACAGGTGTCTAGGGCACGTCTGTTCCTTCCAGATGCTGTGCCCACCATCACTGCCTATACAGAGAGGCTTCAAGATCAAACAACTCAAACTTCCTATTCATTCTGATGTTATGACATTGTGGGTAACTGGCATTGAGTAGTAGCTTTTATGGAAACCCTGCTCTTGTGATGTCCTGAAATGCCTTTTTCTTTCGTATTACTTTGATCGCTGATAAGAAGTTGCTAAAAATTAAACTACCTTCCTTATTAAAAGAGGTGCCGCAGCAGGATTTTCTTCTTTCACGTAGTTTTTTTTCCCTCTGTTTATATGTTTATCTTTCCCACTGGACTCGGGCCCACTGGACTGTTTCTTTTCCCTTTGCATTCCGAGTGCCTAGTAGAGCACTTGACATAGAGTAATGGAAATGTGGGATGAAGGAATTCATGAATGAGGGAGTGAATAAATAATTTTTTTGAGTCTGTATATATAACTTTAGCCTCTGTAGGGCTATGTGTAGAATAATTCTCCAACCACTAAATATCCAATGGTAATGGCTAGCATAATTTATGCTACTAGAATAAGATATTGGCCTAGGCAAAATTCATCCAGTTTATTAACAAAACTTTAGAACTTCGGTTTTAAGTACGTACTAATTTTAGAATATTTTCCAGGCAGGCTCCAATTTGTGGAACATTTTTAAGAGTTCCACAAAAAGTTTCAAACTGCCTTTTCTTATTGATGGCTGAAGTTGTATGAAAGAAAGCACAGTAGCCCTTCATTACTTATCACAGGTTTATAGTTCTATCTGGACTATATCTAGCTCCACTCTACCCTTCCAATCTAAGATCCTGCCACTTCCCACATGAAGCCTTTCTCTGCACAAACTAGTATCTTCCATAATCTCCTGTTACGCCAACACCTTGGGCTCTTTATGGTCTTTGTTCATTCCATTCCTTCCCCTTTCATCAACCCTTTCCCAATCCTTCCTCAGTCCTACTCCATCAGTTTCTACCCATCTTCCTCCACCATGAATCCTTCCCTGACAACTCTTACCAAATGATTTTTTATGTGTTCTTTTTCCGAGTTCATAGTACACATATGGCTAGTGCCACATTTACAACCTAATTTTATTTCTGTTTGCTCTGTCAGTTTTCTACCCAGATGTAAACTCTCTGAAGGCAATTATTGTGTCAGTACCTCTGAGTCTCCTATAATACCAAATAAAATATTAAGCGTATAAAAAGCATGCTCAGAGCAAAGGCGACAAAAGTATTAAAAGAAACAAGTGAGACTTCATAAAAGGAAAAAGCTTTTGCACAGCAAAGGAAACCATCAACAAAATGAGAAGGCAACCTATGGAATGGGAAAATATATTTACAAAACATGTATCTGATGAAGAGTTAATATTTAAAATATATAAAGAACTCATACAACTCAATAGCAAGCAAATTAGAGTAAAAATGGGCAGAGAATCTGAATAGACATTTTTCCAAAGAAGATATACAAATGGTTAACATGTCCAAAAATGGTGCTCTACATCACTAATCACAAGGGAAATGCAAATCAAAACCACAGTGAGATATCACTTATACGAGTTAGAATGGCCATCATCAAAAAGACAAGGGATAAGTGGTGAGGATGTGGAGAAAAGGGAACCCTTGTGTATTTTTGATGGCATTGTAAATTGGTGCAACTGCTAGGGAAAACAGTATGGAGGTTCCTCAAAAAATTAAAAACCCAGCAATCCCACTTTTGGGCATATATCCAAAGGAAATGAAAATGGGATATTGAAGAGATCTCTGGACTTCCATGTTTATTGCAACAGTATTCGCAATAGCCAGGATATGGAAGCAACCTGTCAATAGCTGGGTGAATGGATAAAGCAGATGTGGCATATGTCTACAATGTAATATTCAGCCATAAGAAAGGAAGGAAATGCTGCCATTTGTAATAGCATGGATGGAACTTGAAGGCATTATATGCTAAGTGAAATAAGCCAGACAGAGAAAGACAAATACTGGATGGTATCACATATAAATAAATGGAATATTTTTTAACTTAAATTCATAGAAACATAGAATAGAAAAGTTGTTGTCAGGGATGGGAGGAGTGGAACATGGAAAGGTTGGTAAAATGGTGCAATCAAGCTTTCAGCTACAAGATATATAAGGTTTAAAATTGTAATGTACAACATGGTGACTGTAGTTGATAATGCTATATTGTGTAATTGAAATTTGCTAAGAGAGTGAAACTTAAATGTTCTCACCAAAAGAAAAGAGAAGAGAAGAAAAAGGAAAAGAAAAGAAAGGAAAGGAAAGGAAAAGAAACAAGAAAAGTAAAAAAGAGAAAAGAAAGGGAAGAAGGAAGAAGGAAATGTGAGGTGATGGATGTATTAGTTAACTAGATGGGGGTATCATTTCACAACGTATGTACATTAAATCAGCATGATGTACACTTTAGATATATTACTATTTTGTCAGTTATACCTCAGTAAAGCTGAAATTAAAAAAATATACTTGGCAGTGTTGTTTATTGGCAGAGGAGGGTTTTTTTTTATGCTTTACTGACCCCTTTATTGATACTTTTCATATCCATTTCCTATTTGATCTTTAAAAATTAAAATCACATGTCAAAGTCATTTTTATAACCTATCACATCTCAAGGCTATGTCTTAATCAAATGATATTCAAACCTGTCTGAAAGGAAAGTTTGCCTTCCTATTTGGAAACTTACACAACATTCTGCCCACCAGATGTCAATGCTTCTTTTGGAAACACTTCTTATATGGTCTCTCTTATCATGCAAAGAACACAGTCTGTAGTTTAAAGATCTCGACAATTTTAACATCTGGGAGTGACTTAAATCCCGGAAACTCTATGGCCATAATGATAAGAATAAACAAAGAATATACCAAAGATAGTCTTACTAGAGAGAATATTTCCCCCCACTTTTCACTTAGAGCTAGGAAGTGAAATGAATAGGGAATTGAAGGGTAACCTATAAGTCTGAAACAGCACTTTTCCAGGTGCAAGAGAGGATGTGAAATTGCTGACATTGGTTTTAAAAAGTTCAAACTGTAAAGAAAAGGGAAATAGTACCTGGACTGGTGGTTTTTCACTGAAGCTAAGATCAAAGCTCACCATTTCTAAGTATAAAGTAAATGGAGTCTTTGGGAATTGCTCTAATTTTTAATATAAGACAATTTTCTAATTTTTGTTCACTTTCTACTGGCTCATGCCTCTGTTTGCAGTTACATTGATTTGAAATGTCTATATTTGTGGGAAAAAAAGAGTTTAACCACTTGTTTTTTAACTTGGTATTATGATACAGGGAGGTCCATTTGTTTAACATCTGGACTACTGTAATACTAATTAGAAAGGACAGTATATTTTTCAGATCCCCATGTGCCTTTATACATTAAACCTTCTAATATGTCTTATTGTACTTGTCACATTGCAAGGTGTGACATTATCGGTAGCCATGATGGAAAGATTTCATTTCTTGATTTAAAACATAGAAGAGTAGGGGCACCTGGGTGGCTCAGTCGGTTGAACGTCTGACTTCGGCTCAGGTCATGATCTCACAGTTCGTGGGTTCGAGCCCCGTGTCAGGCTCTGTGCTGGTAGCTCAGAGCCTGGAGCCTACTTCTAATTCTGTGTGTCCCTCTTTCTCTGCCCCTTCCCTGCTCGTGATCTGTCTCTCTCTGTCTCTCAAAAATAAATAAATGTTAAAAATAAAAATAAAAGGGGCGCCTGGGTGGCTCAGTCGATTAAGCATCCGGCTTCGGCTCAGGTCATGATCTCACAGTTTGTGGGTTTGAGCCCCGCATCGGGCTCTGTGCTGACAGCTCAGAGCCTGGAGCCGGCTTCAGATTCTGTATCTCCCTCTCTCTCTGAACCTCTCCCACTCGCTCTGTCTCTCTCTGTCTCCCAAAAATAAATAAAAAAATTAAAAAAAATAAAAATTAAAATAAATAAAACATAGAAGAGTAATTGCCTAGATCTTAACTAAACTCTGCCTATTTTGACAATGGGAAATGAAGTAAAGAAAGATTTCACTCTTTCTATTTGCCTTAGTATGTAGAAATTGTAGAGGTAGACTAAGCCTCAAATATGGTTCCAGGCCACTTCAAAACCCTGCCTTCACATTTTGTATTTTCTATCTCTTCTGCTCTTTAAAATGCCTTGGCACTTTAAAAAAATTTTTTTTAATGTTTATTTTTGAGAGAGAGAGAGACAGAGCATGAGTGGGGGAGGAGCAGAGATTGAGGGAGACACAGAATCCAAGGCAGGCTTCAGGCTCTGAACTGGCAGCACAGAACCTGATGCAGGGCTCACACTCACAGACCGTGAGATCATGACCTGAGCCAAAGTCAGATGCTTAACGAATGAGCCACCCAGGTGCCCCATCTTTGGCACTTTTTAAAAACAAGTGGGTCAAGATATTTCTCTAAGTTCTACTCTTCAGACTAAGACTTTATAAGTATATGAGTCAACGTCATGAATACTATAACTGATTATGCTCTGTGCAATTAATCAAGTTTCTATTTTATCTATGGATTTTGGCGGCAGATGACACAGCTTTGATGAGTGACTAATTGGTCAGGAGAAAGGTGGGCTTTTCGGGCTAGATTGATAGGGTCATGGGAAATACCACAAATGCCAAGAAACTGAAATGAGTACCCCCTCATAAAAATTCTTTGAAGACTACATTTAAATTAGAAAATATAGTCAATCATGTGTATATGCTTATTACAGGGGCAGAGTCTATTTACACAAGTATTTATTTATTTTTTAATGTTTATTTATTTCGGGGGGGTGAGGCAGAGAGAAAGGGAGACACAGAATGCAAAGCAGGGTCCAGGCTCCAGGCTCTGAGCTGTCAGCAGAGAGCCCAACGTGGGGCTCAAACCCACAAACTGAGAGATCATGACCTGAGCCAAAGTTGGACGCTTAACTGACCGAGCCACCCAGGTGCCCCTATGTAAGAATTTTAATAGCACCTTTGGATATCTGCTAAACTTTGGTAAGAACAAGAATTAACATGAGTACTCTTATGTTGAAAGGAATAAGAGAAGGAATTTTTTTGAAGTAAAAGCAAATTAGAAAATTCAATTTAAAAACAGCTTTATTTAGACACTCTGTGAACTTTGTGTGAAAATTGCAAATGGCTGAAATAAAGCCTTTGTGTATGCAAGTCATTGGGCTTTGATTGGCATGGAGTTTGAGCTAACAAAATTAAAAAAATTGTAACAAATTGTTTTGGAGTGTCTAAGGACTTCAATGCTACAACTACTACACTTATGTTTCCCTGATTTGGGGTAGGTTTATATTTCTTAGAACAAAATTCAAATAATTTGAAAAAAAACCCTTAGGACAATTGTTTCAATCACTTTCCTATTTCTGATTTCAGGAAAAACTTTATTATTTACACATAGTTTAAAGGTAAACTGAGACACATTATAACTTTTCATGTTTATTTGAGCATGCATTAAATCAAGTTGGGCAATGTCAATCAAAGATGGTTAGAAGAGTTCCACCGAAAGGAGTTGAGGGCAAAGTTTTCATAGAAAAAACACTGAACCAAAGCAAAGCAGTGATTTGATTGGATATAGCTTAAGTGGTTGCCTTATTTGGGAAAGCTTCCTTTACTGTTTGTGATTGGTTGTTCTTAAGTTTCCTTATTTTGGATTGGAGTGCATTGATTGACTCTGGCTCAGAATTTGGTTCACTGCTGCATTAGAGACACCTCAGTGTGATGGCCTCTTTGTTTAATACTTACAGCCAAAAGTCATTTTTTTCTGATTTGCCCTATAAATATGGACCAGGCTAGAATTCAAAATTCTGTACCATACTATTCAAAATCAAGTATCATATAACATCATTGTTGTGTATCCAGTTATTTCTATCTATCATCAGCTCTGAACTGGTTGATTTATTCTAAGACTCTTCAATTTAAGTCATTAAAGTTGTATTCAGAAAAGCATACAGCCATCCAACTTTCCAACTGCAGGCCTAGGGATTCAGGTCAAGAAAAGAATTACAGCCACACAAAACTAGTAATCACAGTCATCATGTGCAGTTGAGTTTGAGATATGGTGATCTTGGCAAAGGCGAGTTATCTAGGTTTAAAAGACATGGTAATCCTTTAGAATTGTATTTTGCTACCACAATCAAGAGGAGTAAATTTTCTTCTTCTGAGTAGTCTATTTATAGGTTTTTGCTGCTGTTACAGCCTTTATTTTCATACGTGTTGAAAATATTTCCTCTCAAGTTATTACGTTTTCATTTATAGTATCTTTTGATCCATAGAACTCTTTTTGACATGGAAGTTTATTATGTATACCAATCTAGTTTGATTTTTAAGAAATTATCCACATATAATTCATTACATTCCATGACATTAAACATTCCCTTAAATATTGAAAAAGAGAGAGACATAAGTTTTCATCATGTGCTTTCTCCTTAATATATAACAAGAATGAGGAATCTTTTTAGGTTCAGAGATTGATACCTCAAAATCCCCTTTAAAATATGGTAATAGTTTATTGATTATTAAACCAGAAAATTTTGCAGTAGTACCTGTTTTCATGTATTGGTTTCTTATATGCAAAATTGACTGGTTTCTATTCAAAGGAAAAACACCTGTCTACGTAACAATATGGAATATTTCCCACATCCACTTCTTTGCATAGGAGAAAAAAGAACAAGTCCATTTTCTTTGTTACTGAGATTTTCAAAAAAATGATTCTATGGACTCAACATGGTGTTGTCCATGTGTCCTTCTAATTGCTGCCTGCTGTTGGTTTTCTAGATGTCCTTCTGAACAGACCTTTTCATGAACTATATTTGTTCCTGGAGAATGCACCATGACCACACAGATTTGGTCAAAATAATGAGCATTCCTTTAAAAGCCAGCTGAGAGAGAAAGGTTTTGCTCAGCGCATTTTTACCACTGATGCAACTCCCTCTCTCCCTCTCTCTCTCTCCCTCCCTCTCTCTCGCTCTCTCTTTTTTCTTGTATGAAACATCGCATCATTCCTAAGGATGAGAAACTCGCAGGCTAAAAATGTAAGGCTTTCTCTGCGTCTGGAGGAAAATGTTGTCATTTAAAATAAATTAGCTCTGACTAGGCAGGATAGTCTTCCTGAGTATTTCATTCCTAGGACTGTTTGCATTCTTTCCCAGTGAGGTGGAGTGATAGGCACTGGATCCTATTTATAAAAGGCAAGATGAGCTATTAAGCTATTTGGTGCTGGGTTAAGAATAAAAGCTTCAAGAGATTGGTTGGAATTTCTATGTGCCTCCTCTCAGCAAGCGTCCTTTGCCCTTTTGGGGGAGATGTGGCTGTATGTTAGGTTTGTGAGAACCCAACTCAGGAATAGCATGTGATGTGAAAATGGAAACAGTTGGATTGAAACCATACATGGTGAAGTCAAAAAGATGCTCTTTCCTGAGCCGTTGCTGAAATATGCTGGGGTTATTTCAGTGCTTGAAGAATAAATAGAACTTGAGGCACCCTGGAGGATAATGGAAAAAGTATGTGAGAGGACTCTCTGAATTTTCCCAGCTGCATCTCAGCCAGTTATCATTCAGCTTTCACTCTGACTTTAGAAAACATCATTTCAGCTCAGCAGAGTCTGAGCCCTTTGTGAAACTACTCTGCTTGTTTAAAGACATGAGAGGGACACTCGGTGGCTCAGTCAGTTAAGCGCCTGACTCTTGATCTCAGCTGAGGTCATGATCTCACTGTTTGTGGGTTCAAGCCCCACATAAGGCTCTGTGCTGACAGTGCAGAGCCTGCTTGGGATTCTTTCTCTCCCTCTGCCCCTCCCCCACTCATTCTGTCTCTCTCTTTCTCTCTCTCTCTCTCTCTCTCTCTCTCTCACACACACACACACACACACACAGACTCTCTCTCTCTCTGTTCTCTCTCTCTCTCAAGATAAATAAATAAAAAACTTAAAAAAGAGTCATGAGAGAACTTTCCGCCTAACCCTGTATTCCTCACGATTGCTGTGAATCAAAGCACTGAAGCAAAACCAAAGAAACAAAAAAAACAACAACAAACCACCCAAATAGGCACAAGAAGACATTGCAAATGATGTGATAACCAATGATGAGCGACACCGAGTCCTAAGATGTTTGACACCTAAAGGTCTTAGCGCAAGCTCTTCTTCAGATTTCGAAGAAAGCAAGATACAATAATTAAAATAACGTAATCACTTGACCAGTTATGATAGAACTGGAATCACTTCTCATGGCTTCCTGTCTCCCTGTCAAAAGAACCCTTCATTAGGAAATGCACATCAATAGTAAAACTTACAAATGGAAAGCATGTCTGTAAGGTGTTTGGACAATGTAGTCCATAGGCAGTCTCTAGACCTACTGGGTCTGTGGCCCCCCCTAGCTGTGTAACAGCCATAAGGAAGCTACAGCATCTTGATATTACAAGTATTTAGATTCATCTGGCTTGGTTTTCCCCAGGGAAAACAAAGGAGCTGGTTACTTTTAGGGAAGTTTAACCATTCAGATTAAAGGGAGGAACTGGTGCCGGGAAAAATAGAGCTACAGGTTTAGGTAGTTAAGAATGATGACGATCAGAGGAGACATTCTTCTCTGCGTTACTTTATTTATTTATGAGGCATTGCTCTCCATGCTTAATGTTCTTGTTGAATTATTTAGGATTTAGTACAGTGAGAATTGGTCTGTTTAATATAACCCATTCCTTTAAGCCTGCCTCCATCACTAAATTTAATCTCCTAGCTGAAGCTGTATGTGAGAAATATACTCGTTTCTCTATGAATGTTTATTTAAATTGATATTTCGGGCTCTCCTGTATGTCAGTGAGGCTCTCAGCATCCTAGAGCTACAGCAGTAGAGGATGGTACTCGGTTGACAGCATCTCTTCTTCATGCCAGGGCACAACAACAGGGAGAAACTTTTTTTTCTGATTCAACACTGCTAAGCCATCAGACCTGCACTAAGAAAACAATTTTTGAATATAGATCAGTTTGTGTTATGAATCTGAGCCTTCAGTCTGTTAGTCTTTCCTAAGCCATCCATTTTTTTACCTTAATATAGCAAAACATGTTCAGAATGAGGAGAAGGAAACTCCAGATCAACCTTTAGGTTATTCTGAGCTTTATCTTAGCAGATTTTTGAGTAGATCGAATGAAATAGTTTACATACAAATTAAAGCTTATCATAGTGGCTTTAAACATTAACTTGGGGAAGTCTATCTTAGTTGATAGTGTTAAAATAGAGAAAGAGGTAAATACATGTCAGGAAATTATAGTAATGGTACATGTATTGTCTTGGCCATAGACCTGGGTATGTATGTTGATTGTTTCACATGATTTTCTCAACCCTGTAATAGTAACTATTATTATCATTTCCATTTTTTATTTGTGAAAATTGAGGCTTAAGCAAGTCATGCAACTGATAAGTGGCAATGCCGCTGATCTTTATGGTTTTAGAATATATGCTTTTGACCACCAGGTTCTATTACTTGAAATAAAAGCTATGCTTCTCATTATCTCATAAAAACATGTAGCAAATAACTTTATAACTGCTGGTTGCATGCTAAGCCTCTTAGGTTTTGATTAGTTTTGTTGGTTAGGTCTTTTTGTTTTGTTTTGTTTTGATGAAAAATCTTGAAAGATTTAAACTATCCTATGTTCTTTATGAAGAGAGATCAGAACAAAGTAGGCTGTCAGCAGCTGGCAAGCATCAGTGATTCGTGTGAAAGACTATTGTCTTTGGTGATACAGTGAGTGCTGGGCTAAGAGCACAGCTACAAGAATCTGCCATATCCTGGCTTTGAGATATATACAAACAATACAACTGGGATACATTATCTACAGTTTTTTTTTTGTTGTTGTTTTTTAATCTCTGGTATGCCACGATTCTCTTATAAAACTTTACATTTGAAGATCTGACATTGTTTATTTAAAAGACATATGTAGTTTATTTTTTTTTCACATTTATTTATTTTGAGAGAGAGAGAGCACAAGCAGGGTAGGGGCAGAGAGATAGGGGAGAGAGAGAATCCCAAGTAGGCTCTGCGCTGTCAGCACAGACCCCGACGTGGGGCTCAGTCCCACTAACCGCAAGATCATGATCTGGTTGTTTAACCAAAAGAGCCACCCAAGTGCCCCTAAAAGGCATATGTAGTTTAATTCACAGGAAGAAAATAATGGTATCAATATATAATTAAATTCACACTTCCAGAGTACCATATTCCATGGACACATTATTTCCCAGAAAAGTTGGGCCAGCACATTGATTGTAAAATGCCTAAAGTAAAAGTGTAGTAATGTGTAGTATGAGTCACTCTGATAACTGTTATCTGGTAGAAGAGACTTACTTACCTCATGGAGGAGGTAGAGATAGTGTATTGTTTTGGAGCAGAGCTTGTCAGTATCCTTCTTCCCAAGTCCTCTCCTAATCTGGCAGCCTTAGCACAGGGCTGACGTCGTGGGAACTGTTCAGTACACACTTACCCTGAAGGTATTCTGCCTCGAGAGAGATGTCATTTTGAACTTCAACCCAATTTTTCTGACTTCACATTCGGCACCTTTTTTTCACTTTTCAATCATTCTCCTAGTTATCTTGTAGATATAGGAACTGACCAGAAGGGCATAAGTTACTTTTCCCTGGTCACCCAGTCACTGGCAGAACTGAAACCAGAGTCTGGATGCACACATTGCTACTAAGTTGCACAATGATAAAAAGATGCCCTTGACTTTGAAATGTTTTAACACTATAATGACTTGTATAGATGCAGACCTTGAAACTTACCCTGCATTTCTGGGTTCAGCTACTGCATGGGACAATTGTGGATATTTTTGTTTATGGACATTCGGTTTGCCTGGTTTTTTCTGGCCCCTCCCCCCACTTTTCATAAGACAATTAATTTGAAATTATAAAGAGATCATCATTGCTAGAAAATAAGGCAGTAGGGTCCATTTGTAAATGAAGAATACCATATTTTATTCTTCTGTGTACACACAGAAACACATGTACAAATTTTCTCCAAACATCAAGATCTTTCCTACACCTTTAGACCTCAGCCTGCTAAGAATGTTTTAGGATGTCTCCTGCTAACATAAAAAAAAAAAAAAAAAAAAAAAAAAAAACCCTGGGAAATTCCTGATTCTTTAGCAAAATGAGAATTTTGCAACTGAGCTCAGTAGGTGGTTTTTCTAGTATCAATGCTGTGCAATTTTAGCATCAGGTGTCACATTACTTCTCAGGAGATACTCCCATTCAGCCAGAGCAATATCTTAATGAAGGAGGCTTGTTCCCACAAAGAAAACTCAGAGTATGTTTGCAAATAATGGTAATAGGTGTGTGTTATAGTGGATACCACTCGCCGAGAATTCTGCATGCATTTCTGCATGCATTTTTTAGGACGGGAAATTTCTATTTAGTCTATGATGTGGTGTGTGAATGTGAGTCAGTTTCTTATTCAGAAGCTAATGATGGCATATTTTTTCTATCTTGATTATTTTCTTGGGATTTCTGGACATCCTGTTTAGGCGCCTGCTGCTGGCAGGTGAGTCTCGTCAACATCCAAACGATGCAGTGATTGAGATGCTCTGTAAATGCCTGCCTGGGGAGGTTAGAGTAACTTTCCCTTTTTGCAAATATCCACAGGGCACAAGACCACAAAAACATATGCCTAGCCTTTGGAGACATCTCTGTAGAATATTTTTTCCCTGAAGAGATTCCTGCCACATTTCCCTCAAGCCTTTTTAAAAATATGAATTTCTTTTCACACCTAGATCGATTTTACCCATTGTAGATGAATATTATTCAAGGAGGAATTATTTTTATAGAAAATAGTGAAACTGGAAGAGAGCAAATACACACACCTTTATCACAGGTGAGATTTTCAGATAGTCTTTTTCTCTCTTATCTGCTGTATCATATTGAAACTTGCATTTATAATTTGCAAATATGAAGACTTGTTGCTGTGATCTGAATTGTGTGGCTCCCCCAACCCCACGATCCATATGTTGGAAACCTAACCCCCAATGTGATGGTGCTTGGAGATGGGGTCTTTGTGAGATAATTAGGTTTAGATGAGGTCATGAGAATGGGCTTTCATAATGAGCTTAGTGCCCTTACAAGAAGAGATGCCAGAGAACTTGTGCTCTCTTTCTCTCTCCCTGCTGTGTGAGGACACCGGGAGAAGGGCTCCATCTATAAGCTGTAAAGAGAGCTCTCACCGGAAAGTGAACCCTGTTAGACCTTGATCTTGGACTTTGCAGTCTCCAGAACAATGCAATAATTTATTTCTCTGGTTGAGCACCTGGTCTGTGAGATTTTTTTTAGGGCAGCTTGGACTAATAAAGACACTCGTCATATAGCATATATCAGTGTGTAAATATGGTCGGTTAGTTTGATTTGCGAAGTGGCCAAGTTTATTATCCATTTAAAAATTCACTTGCAGTTAACTGCACAGAACACCAAGAGGTTCTATCTATAGGAAAAGTTGCCACAGTTTGTCCCAGAAAACTTTCAGGCCCTTTCACAGCCTTAGAGACTCCTTTTCAACTCTAATAATTTGTAGATTGTCTTGAATTTTTATGTAGACAGCCATGCCACTTACAAATAAAGTTTGTTTTGTTTTTCTTTATGGTCTAAGCCATTGTATTTCATTGCCTTGTGTTATTATATTGGCTAGCATGCCTAATATACTATTGAATAAAAGAGACAGTGGAAGGTTTCCTTGTATGATATTTGCCAGAGAGTTTCGATAGGAATCCTTTATCTGGTTAAGGATGTTTGTCTTCTATTGCTATTTGCTAAGTTTTTGTTTTTCTACATGAATGAGTATTGAATTAATTTCATCACTTATTGGGAATATTATATGTTAATTATTCTTTAAAGGGTGTGTCACATTGCATTGCATTCTGAAATAAATCATCACTTTATTTTTAAGATTAAAATGGACTATTTTAATATTTTAATATTAAATTTTAATATTTCTGTAAGAAATATAAGGGAGATGTTTCTTTCTTGTGTGAGTCCAAGTAGGTAGACTGGTCAGAGGTAGCCTTTTAAACTCTAGCTTTTTCATATGCATTCCAGCCAGTTGTAAGGACCATCGGAAGGAGGAAGAGAGGCCTACATTTTATAAGGACATACATTTCTTTTATGATACTCCTGTGGCCATAATTTGCTCACATGACCAGTCTTAGTTATAAGAGAAACCCCATTTCACCATTTTCTATTTAATATTTCCTGGACCCTATTTTATTTTGGTATTTTCTACTATCTATTGCCTAGAATTCTGGGTCAAAAAAATTTTTTTTGAGAGAGAGAGCGAGAGCGCGCACGCAGCTGGGTGGGGGAGGGGCAGAGGGGGAGAGAGAGAGAGTCTTAAGCAGGCTGCACGTCCAGCTCAGGCCTAACATAGGGCTCGATCTCATGACTGTGAGATCATGACCTGAGCTGAAATCAACAGTCAGATGCTTAACACACTGAGCCATCCAGGCATCCCTAGTGGATAAATTTGTAGCTCAGTTATACTTATTTTTTTTTACTTTGTTAATTACAGAAGACTGTAAATAAATGTTCCTTGAAAATCACTTATTTACATTTCACAAGTTTGAGATATAATACACCAACTGTTGCTCAATTCTATACATTTTATAATACTCATTTGTGAATTCCACTTCAAACCATTAAGTAGAAAGTGTGTGCTTTTTCATTTCTGTATGGTTTAAGAATACATTTTTCATGTTGATTTCTTATCAAATTGCCCAGAGAACATGAAATATACACTGTTGATTCTTTAATGTTTATTGAGATTGCCTTGTCATTTAATATGTGGCCACATCTTTCAGCTGTCCCTTTCTATTTCCTGGATCCAGGAGTTCTATTGATCAAGATTATTAATTATGTCACTGAGCTCTTCCATATAGGTGTTACTTTTAATCTGCTGCTTCTGCTTTATTTCCGCATATTTCTAACAGAAATATGTTAAAAATTTTTATTGATTGTGGGTTTGTCCATTTTTCCTGAAGTTTTTTCTTATGTTTGTCTTTTTTCACATTTACTTATTGATAATATCGTGTGTGTGAATTTTTCTGTTAATTTTTACTTTAACTTCTAATGTATCTCTCATTAATATTGCTAAATTAGCCTTGGACCTTCATTTGCCTGTAATATATTGTATCCCTGTATTGTCAATTTATGTGTTCTTTGTTTTAGGTATGTTTCTTAAAGTAGAGTTAGCTGGATTTCTATAAAATCAATTTAATAATTTCTTCTTTTAATATATTAGTTTAATACATTTGTATTTATTATGTTTACTGATTATAACATCTTTGATTTTACTTTCCATACATTTTGCTTATTTTTCCTCTTTTCTGCATTTTGTTTCATTAAAAAATCTTAGAAAATTTACCTTTATTTCCTTGCTGATTTGGAACCTATAAATTATATTTATTTTCATTTAGTGGACACCTATTAAGTTTATGCTAATTATTTAAGTGTACATTTTTAACAAAGTTTAAAGTTATTCAAAATGTCTACACTTATTTCATGCAAGATATGGATCTCAGTATGCTTTAAGTAATCACACAACACCTAATTGCATATCATTTTTATTAACTATTATATTGAATTTTATTATCATTTGAGAGTAGCAAATACCCTTAAACTTTTTTCTGGTCTAAATTTTTATAAAATTTTCCCTTATTCTCAAATGTTGAATTAAGTATAGATTTCTAATTGCAAGTCATTTAATCTCAGTACCTGGAAGATACTACCCCACTTTGTTACAAAATCCGTTGTTACTGATAACATTTGTTTTGTCTTTCTGAATATTATTCATTCATAGTTAATCTCTGTTTTCCTTTTATTAAGTGATTTTTACATTTATCCTTGAAGTATGTAGTTTCTTTATAATGCAGCAAGATGTGAATTTATCCCCATTGTTCTTACATTTTACTTGCTGTATCCTTTCAGTCTCACTACCCATGCCTTTTTATCTAGTAAGTATTATATCAATTATCCTTTAATCAGTAATCCTGGTTCTCATATTGACAACCCATTGATTAATGTGTGGTTCTTTCCAGGTATGCAATGGTGCCAAATCTAAGAACACAAGTCATTATTCTTTAGGGTTCTGTCTCAGTGTGCATATAAAATGTGCTCTCATGTTACCACCATTTGCGATGTGGTTGTTAGAAAAATGGCCTCAATGAATGGATGCTTCTCAGTAGATGGCCTACATAGTGCCTTCCACATTGACTCTGGGCTTAACCATGTGCCTTGCTTTATCTAATTGGACATCCACAAATGTAACATAGTAGAAGCTTAATCCACATTTGTGCATTAGTGCTGGCCCTATCAGGACCCTGAGATCACCATGTTATCAGGACTCATAGTATAGCCTCTCTAGTTGTGCCCCAGCCCTCCCTCCAGTGGAACACAGCTACAGGTGAACCACCAAGCCAACACTCAGAATTATGAAATATAATCTTAAATTATGAATTATAAATATAACAAACCCTTGTTGTTTTAAGCTCCTGAGGTTTGGAGTGTTATCTTATGCAGCAATAGTTAACTAATACAATGTCTGATTTTTAACCCCTCCCTCTTCAAGAATATGTTCCAAATGACATACACATTTTTATACCTAGTTGTGATAATGGCATACAAAAAACAAACTTTTCAGTCCTTTTTTCTTATGTTTAGTTATCCCCAGAATGAAGTCATAATACCCTGGGGTACAGGCAATCATATTTACAGAACTTATGTAGGACATCCAGGTTCCCAATGGGGATTAAAAAAATCAGGACAGGTTAAATATATAAATAAAGTAGTTTGTTTTTAGAGAAAGAAATTCAGATAGTGTTATTGTAAGTGGAGCAGTGTCCATTTGAAAATGCTGGACCTCTGAAAAAACAATAAGGGGATGTCATAACTGAAGTAGAAGCTGTGAATCATGATCACTGTCATTCCAAGTGGAATGAAGTTCAGTTTTACATGGGAAAGACACACAGTTGCCTCTTGAATTTACACAGAGAGCTTTCAAGTCATACTTCCTTGGAAGCCACGTGACTAACTCAAAGATCAAACTTGAAGTTAGTCATGTGCTGGCCTTAAATAAAGCAGGGTAGGTAGATTTCACAGTTTACATAGGAGCAGTTTTCCAGGATGCCTTAGGGACATAGAAAGCACCTTAAAGGCAGATGACCGCTTAAGTTTTAATTAAAAGTGTGTCTACCTCTCTTTGGCTCAGGATTGTTCCAATTTTAGACTAAAGAATGTATTAAGGGAACTGAGTAAACTTTAAAAAATCTATGTATCACTTGTGTGTACACATACCGTGTATAAACATGTATGTGCATATGTGTGTATAAACTTAATCAGGACTGATACAGATAGAAACCATCTTTTACTGAGTAACCTCATAATTTACTAAAAATTTATTTAAGGGATAAAGTAACTAAGCTAATAGTTATGGCCGCTCAGCCAAAAGGCTCTTTATTTTTAAGAAATATTTTTATATGACTGACTTAAACAAAGATTAAAAAAAAATATCTCCCTCACAAATTCACTGAAAACAATCAAAGCAAAATAAAAGGTTTGAGACACTGGCCACACATTTCACATCCTTACAATCAGAGGCCAAATATTCCTACCCTCTTATATTCAGAAGGTAAATTTGGCCGTAATTCTCTTTATCCCCAACAAAGTTAACTGGAATGTGAAAAGCTTACCAGGACATAGGATGAGAGGAGCCACTGTTTGCCCTGAAGTGAGTGTTGGCTTTCACTGTGATGGACTCAGCTTTTGTATGGTTTAAATGTAAGAGCTATGCTAGAGTGAATGTTTCTTCTACCCCAACCAGCCACTTTATCACTTGCCACAACTTTCTTTCCTAGGCTACATGGTTTGTGATACAGACCCTCTCACATTAGGACATACACATTTTTTTAGAAAAATAATATTGTATAAGATACCGTTTAACACTCAAGAAAAAGAACCGACTTTACATGAGATTTTCTTCCTCAAACTATTAGCTAAACAACAGTACAAAATACAGAAAGTGAGCATCCACATGTCTGCTCCTTCATGGTGCTTTCTTCCCTTATAATAATGCTTCATAGTTAACTGATTTTTCAAATGTATTTGTTTACTAGTATGAAATTAAAGTAGCAAAAATATAATAAAATTTGAAAGAGGAAAAGACACAATTCATAATGGAACAGGAGGTGAGGAAATGATAAAAGCAAACTTCAAGTTATGCCTGATCTTTATAAATGAGGGTCTGAATTATTTTCCTCTGTGCCTTATTAGGTAAAGCTTTGAAGAACTATCAAGCATGAAGATATAGGCCAACATCTAGTATTCAGTTTAAGAAAAACTGTTCATATATTAAATAAATGCTCACTTACTCAGGACGCTTTCTCTGCTCTTCAAATGGGATCCGTTGGTGGTATTAATATACAAGACCATAGCTGCCTTTTCTTTCTGCTGCACTTAGAATGTTAATATATGGCATGAAAATTTAAAAAGAATTGGTGGGGTAACATTTTCCTTCTGCCTCAAATTAAAACTCCCTGAGGGCAAAGAGCAGATCTGTCTTATTTTTTTAAATTTTTTTAATGTTTATTTTTTTAAATTTATAGTTTATTGTCAAGTTGGTTTCCATATAACACCCAGTGAATGTTTATTTATTTTTTAGAGAGAGAGAGAGAGACAGAGCGTGAGTGGGGAAGGAGCAGAGAGAGAGGGAGACACAGAATCCAAAGCAGGCTCCAGGCTCTGAGCTGTCAGCACAGAGCCCAATGTGGGGCCTGAACTCACAAACCATGAGATCATGACCTGAGCCGAAGTTAGATGCTTAACCAACTGAGCCACCCAGGTGCCCCCAGACCTGTCTTATTTAATGCTGTTAAATAACCAAAATTTAGTCAAGTAAATTTTTAAGCTTTAATTGGCTTTATTGATTCATAAATCAGACAGCATCCCATCTAGGAAGTAAAGGGGAGCTCCAAAAGGCTCCAAAATAGGAAGATTTTTTAAAGGCAGCACAAGGAAGTCATAAACAGGAAAAAAAAAAAAAAAGGATTATTTCAGGTGAGTATACCTTCCTTCCTTCAGGGAATGAAGGGGACCCATGTGACAAATTACCTCATTGGTGCTGACCAGAAAATTCCTGACTGACTGGTTAAGACTACATTTCTGGGGAATGTTCAAAGTACAATTATATTAGATATTAAGCTCTGGTTTGGTGACATGGCCAAGTATGTTGACTCCATTTTGGGTGTGTCATTTTCTTTTTAAAAAAAATTTTTAACTTTATTTATTTATTTTGAGATAGAGCAAGTATGAGCTGGGGAGGGGCAGAGAGAAAGAGAGGGAGAGAAGCAGAAGCAGGCCCCACACTGTGAGTGCAGAGCCCTACATGGGACTTGAACTCACAAACCGTGAGATCATGACCTGAGCTGAAATCAAGAGTCGGGTGCTTAACTGATTGAGCCACCCAGATGCCCCTGGCTGTGTGATTTTCCTTTTAACAATCCTCCCTCCAACTTTGATCACATAAATCTTAACTGAGATGTGTGAAAAAAAATTTTAAGGCATTGTGCCATTCTCAGCTACCGCTCTGAAGTTCTTGTAGCTTTTGTTGTTTTTTTTTTTTGTGTGGTGTCTATAGTCATGATGTTTTTGCTTAATCTGTGATGCTCACAGGTCATGGCTTCAGGTTTACATTTTTTAATTTGGTCATTTTCTTTGTTCCTTTTCCGATGTTCCAGTCTTAGGGAGATCATTTACTTGGTGGCTGCAAACATGTTCTTAAAGATTTGAGAGAATACAGCACACCAGATTATTATGATTACTATGAGCAGAACAAATCCCAATGTTTATAATACACTTTGGAAGCCATGGTCCCCAAGACCCAAACCAATCAAAATCAAATAAGTCAAAGAAAGATCTTGTTGAAGGAGTCACCTTTATAAGCCAAGTAGCTTAGTCAATGATCTTATGTATTTCAGTTTTAACTTCCCCAGAGGTATTAATCTAGGTATAGCTAGATGGGATTGACCACAGCATAGACACCTTCCTTGCTCAGCCAAAAGGTAATCAAGGGCTATTATCAAGAACAAGTTTCACAAGAGAGTCTATCTTTTCTGGAGAGCTATTGCTTTAAAGGTGGACTTTTCAATACTTTCAAGATTTAAGGAGAAATTCCTGGTCATAGCCTCATTTACATTTATCACTAACCAGGTGAAAGATGTGAATCAGAATCATGAAAGCTTCCTGGTAGGTCCTTTCTAATTTGGCGATATAAATTCAGAAGAGTCAGCCAATGAGATATTTTATGTTGCTTGTGAAAAGTGAGGGGCTCAGTTAGATTTTCTCCTAACCTGGAATAAAACATTCTTCTAAATCCTAAGGTTACCTCCCTTAGCAATGGCCTAGGAGACACAGATGAGGGTGTGATCTTTGTAGGCTAATGCCAGAGTGAAGGAAGGGAAAAGGAGAAAGCGTTTCATGTTCTGTTTAAGCAGGAAGTCTTGATCTGTTGTCTGGGAAGCAGTCTACCTCAATGTCAATTACTTCTCTTGCCCATCACTTTGATTCAGAGGTCTCCAGTGCCTAAACAGGACCAGGTGTTAGGTGGAGTGTTCTTTAGCTGTGTGATGTGTCCTCAAGACTCAATACTTTCTAGGTTTGCAATAGCGTCAGTAGTCAGGAACACTTGGTAAGGTTCCTTCAAATGGGACTTGAGGGCTGGCTTCCTCTGATGGTATCTCCGAATACTCAGTCACTAAACTGTGACCAACAAGATCTTTTGAATTGGGATCTGGAAAGTCTTCTTTAACTTGTTGGTGATAGGTTTGAGCATCATACTTTTTGCCCAGTGAAGTGGGTTCCTTGATCACTGGAAATGGTGGAAGGTATACCCCAAGTGGGAAACACATTTTATTTGCTACTGTGAGGGCATCAGCCTTGGGCCAGGGGCAAGCTTCAACTCATCTAGAACCCATATTTACAATTACTAGAACATATTGATAACCCATGCTAGGCCCAGCTGCAGGGTTTTTTTCTTTGTTTGTTTTTGGTTTTGTAGGATTCAGTTCTAAAGAATGCAACAGCATCAGGCAGGATTTTTTCCCCCTCATATATGCCTGAGTTTATTTTTTAAGTATAATTTATTGTAAAATTGGCTAACATACGGTGTGTAAAGTGTGCTCTTGGTTTTTAGGGTAGATTCCCGTGGTTCATCGCTTCTATACAACACCCAGGGCTCATCCCAACAAGTGCCCTCCTCAATGCCCATCACCCATTTTCTCCTCTCCCCAATGCCCCCATCAACCCTCAGATTGTTCTCTGTATTTAAGAGTCTCTTATGGTTTGCCTCCCTCCCTCTGTGTTTTTAACTATGTTTTCCCCTTCCCTTCTCCCATGGTCTTCTGTTAAGTTTCTCAAGATCCACATATGAGTGAAAACATATGGTACCTGTCTTTCTCTGACTGACTTATTTCACTCAGCATAACACCTTCCAGTTTCACCCACATTGATGCAAGTGGCATGATTTCATTCTTTCTCATTGCCAAGTAGTATTCCATTCTATATATAAACCAGAGGTTTTAAGGGTTTCAGACGGAGGAGGTCTGAGGCCTGTGGGGATTAAAATAGTTGTTCCAGGAATATGGACCGACACGTCAGGTATTGCTGGTAGACTGTTTTTGTAGTTTTATAAAAGTTTCCCCACCAACGTCTATTCATAATTTGACTCATCCTAAATGTATTGTGGTGGGCGAAGGAATGCAAACACTGAAAAGTGGGATTTTCCAGGGATGCAGGAAGAAGCAAGTGGCTCTCTTGGGTTTCCCATAGCCCCAGTTGTTTAATTTACAGCTATTGCTTACCCATCTTACTTTCTCTGATTCAAGAGCATACTATTGCCATGTTGCAAGGACATTAGGATGACAAAAGTCTAGCAGCAGGAGGTCTTTTTTTGAAGAAGCAGAATGGACATCACCCACGTGCACCACAATTTTTATAGGTTCTATTGCCACTATTTCTGCATGAAAGCCAGCTTTATTACATATTAAAAGTTCTTTCTGAAGATCTGTTTTCTGCAGACCTTAGTGGTTTTAGTTACATATATTTGAGTTATTTTTTAGCCATTAGAAAACTTACTTTCCAGTGAAAGCTAACTATAAGCAAGTATGAACTGTTATACTAGCATTCTTTAACTTTGCAAATTTATGAATACATTTTATAATTTCTAGACGCTTATGCCTTTTCCAATTGTCTGGTTTGTCTGTAAATTTTTTTTAATGTTTTATTTATTGTTTTTGAGAGAGAGAGAGAGAGAGAGAGCGCGCGAGCGAGCGCGTGAGCAGGGGAGGGTCAGAGAGAGAGAGGGAGACACAGAATCCGAAGACAGGCTCCAGGCTCTGAGCTAGCTGTCAGCACAGAGCCTGAGGCAGGGCTCGAACCCACGAACCATGAGTTGTTGACCTGAGCTGAAGCCGGACGTTCGCCGACTGAACCACCCAGGCGCCCCTGGGTTTGTCTGTAATAAGAAGCCAAAGTAGATAAACCCATGTTCAGTACTTAGTTTTAGTATTTTGTCTTATTTGGAAACGATCTGGATATTAAATGACTCTCCATCATCTAATTTCACTTAGCAAAACTTTAAGATTTTAACTTACCAGTAAGATCTAGGGAAACTAAGTAGGCATAAGTTTTGTTGAAAAGTTTATTTATAAACTTTTATCATTTCTATTTAATTCTTTTGTTTGCATTATTTAGACTAGTCATTATAATGTCACAGGACATTAAACAGCTAAGCACCATCTTTAAGTTACCTTTCTTGCTGACAAATTCTGTGATAGAACATGAGCTTATTTGATTTATAGTGAACCTCGTTGGACAAAAAGTGTTAAATTGAAGGCTGAAAATTCTAAAAACATGCCTGTTTTAGTTAAACCAACAAACTTCAATTAGCTTTTATTTATTAAATATTAATCCTAGATCACATGGACTTGAAAAACATTTGGGCTAAGTTTCTATTTTTGAGAATCTAATTTGTATAAACAATGACAATGAATTTTTAAAGCCAATTAAACAGAGTTCTTTTACAAATGAATTTTGTTAATACCATCCAGTGGTAGAAAATACCACACACATCTATAAAACATATATATAGACACACATGAACAAACACAAATCAAAAGACCTTATTGTTTTTAAAATTTTTATCCATGACAAGTATAATACAAAACTCAGTAGTTCTTAACAGAACAGTGGAGTCCAAACTGTTTTTCTGGCAGATGGAATTTGGGGCAAGGGTGCATCTATAGCCATTTGTATTTTTTTTAAAGTTTACTTATTTTAAAGTTTACTAATTATTTGAGAGAGTGAGAGAGAGAGAGGGAGAGAGAGAGAGTCAGCTCACGAGGGTGGGGAGCAGAGAGAGAGGAAGAGAGAGAGAATCCCAACCAGGCTGCATGCTGTCAGAGCGCAGAGCCAGACTTGGGGCTCAATCTCACAAACTGTGAGATCATGACCTAAGCTGAAATCAAGGGTCAGACGCTTAACCAACTGAGTCACCCAAGTGCCCCGTCATTTGTATTTTTTAAAAAGGCTTCTATTTCCTTGGTTTCTTTCTTCAGTCTTAGGAATTGGGGATGATCTAGATAAGTTTCTGGAGAGGTTGCAAACCTTTTGAGATAAAGAAGGAAGGTTTGGTGGTTGGTGGAATGGAATGAGTAGAATTTGAACTTCCTCTAGAGCTACATTTCTGCTTTTGCAAAAGATTTGTAAGATAAGGACAGTTCTCATTTCTTCAGAGAATTGGGTTGTAATCTGAATGACCTCATAGGTTGATCCACCTATCCAACAACTTTATCCTAGTTTGCTTCTTTCTTTCTGGTACATAGCTCTAATTTTAACTCAGGGGAGAAGGCCTTTTAAAAAATTTTCCATCAGGTTCTGAATATCAGCTTCCAGTCTGACCAACTTTTTGACTACAGAACTAGTTTTCAAAAAATTTGCCTATAAATGTTGTTAGTCTTCAGCCGGCACAAATGGTAATTATGTCTGGCAGTATTGAGTAAGCCCTTTTGGGTGTAAGAGGGGTCCTTAAAGAGGACGCAAAAGGTACTATCTTCCTAAATTCCAGTGTCACTCCCCAAAGACAGCCAAAGAAAGAACTAACAATCTCTATGACCTGGCAGGCAGAAAGCCAAGCCCAGTTCTTAGGATGCAAAATGAGAACAAAAAAGAGATCAGTAGCTGTCCCTGGGAGAAAAAGGGTCAGTAACCAATGGGTCTGTATTTAAAAAGGAAGGGACAGTGTGAATTTTCTTATTTATTTATTATTATTTTATTATAATAATTATTATTATTATAATTATTATTATTTTAGAATTTATTTTCTTCACTCATCTGGGTGCTACAGACAGATTTGGAAGAACTGATTCTGGAAAGAATTTTTACCATTCTCTGGCTTCTGCCAGTTTTTCCAGGATCCCTTCTGCAGACTGATGATATCCACCCGAGTTTTCCATTGGCTATCTAAGGGAATAATATAGCATTTTGGCAGAAAATTCCTCACTTTCGTCAACTCTGGAAGGGTCCCATATGAGGACCTTTCTCTAAAGGTAGATATGGGGTGCCTGAAAAACCATTAACTTAATGGACTTTTGTTTATGGTTGCATAGCTTTTACTTTTCACAGTGGAAAAATAATGGAGAAGGAGGATTATTAGGAGAGTAGAGAGAAGAAACAAGAGTCATGTCAGTCTTAGTGTCTTTTGTTTAGGGCTCTTGCATCTTTAATTTTTCCTTAGCCTTTTGTAACAAATCTTACAATGCAGACTATTTTGGAATTTTGAAACCTTTGATGACTTCTGCCTGTTGATTAAAACAGGTATCTAATTCTGTTTCCTTTAGAAACCCTTGCCTTCAAGTGCACTTCTTAAATGATATTATCTAATTGTAACATTTTTCATAATGGCCATTGTAATTCTAGTTGCTTTTAGTAAGATTTTGCCATGTTACTAGTTATCTGCAACTTTGGAGACTTTTGTCCTTAGAAATAAAAGAAGCAGGTGTACCGCAAGGAAGCACACTCAACTCTTTGGAATTTCAGGATCCTATTAATTAAGACTTTGGGTCTCTCAGAGCCAAACTAATACCTAAAAAGGATTGGAGATTGTGCGTGTTTTGCAATGTGCCTGAAGGCACTCAAGTTTTCTTGAGGTCGAAAGGTGACTAGTGTCTGTCTAATCTGCTCTGTGACCAATTTATCCTAACACGGGAGTCTTTGAGTGAGGTGGCAGGCACTCCAACAGCTTGACCAATGCCCACCAATTTTTGCAGCTTCTTTAAACCTCTGAGATCCCTGCAAGCAATAGCCTTTCTTTACACAAACAGGACAAACAAATATGCACCTCAACACACCAGCAGTAACCAAAAGATGTCACTGTGGACTGGCCAAGAGAAGACTGTGCTCACCACCACCAATTCCCAGTGTGGACTAAGCCAACAGACTGCAAACTGGAACTGGGGAAGAGATTCCAATGTGGAATTGCAGACTGAACCGAGGGCTAAGGACTGGCACTCCGTTAGAGCCTACTCTCAGTTAGACTAACCTGTTAACACAGGATGAGAAAGCCAATTAGGTCGAGAGCTCTAATGCAAAAATTGCAGAACTCAACTGAAAGAGGAGCTCACCAGTGGCCCTTGGAAATGGTGATAAAGACATGAACTCAAAAGGGATCATGGAGCACCACACCTGTGTTTCTCATTGTCCCCAAATGCCATCAGGAGTTCGCCTTGGATCCCATTGCTGCCACCAAAACTGTTAAGTAACAAAAACTCAGTCCAATAAATTTTAAAGATCGATTTGGCTTTATTTATTGCTTCCCCAATCAGGCAGCATCGCATTTTGCAAGTAGACGGGAGCTCCAAAGGGCTAAAGAAAGGGAAAGGTTTTTAAAGGCAGGACAAGGAAGTGATAAACAGAAAAAAGGATTATTTCAGGTGAGTTTAACTTCCTTTGAGGGGATGGAGAGAGTCCATGTGACAGATTACCTCATTGGTGCTGACCAGAAGATTCCTGACTGACTGGCTAAGACTACATTTCTGGGAGAGGCTGGAAGTGAAATTATGTCAAGTATAAGCCCTGGTTTGGTGACGTGGCCAAGCATAAGTGACTCCATTTGGGGCCTGTGGTTTTCTTTTTAACAATGCCTAGCCATTGATCAGTGATCTATTTATTGAATGAATGAATTACTGTATAGAACACTAGGAACAACTCCTCAGAAAATGGACAGACAGACAGTTCTCCAAGAATAGCAGAGTAGAGGCATGGTTGTTGATCTCATAGAAGATGGGCTCTGATTAACTACAGTCAGTCTTCTTGATGGAAAGTAGAAAAAGGGTTTTGGATAAAGGATTTGTAAGGTACTAGGATTTCAAAAGAAGGCTAGTTCCCTTGAGGAGTTCAGCGAGTTCCAATAATGCTTCTTCTGTATTGCAAGCATTTGCTGCTGTCTGGTGTCTTGATTTTTCAGAGTAGAACTAGTGAGAAGCTCATGTCATACCTGAAGCACAAACAGTCTTTGCAAGCTTTTAAGACAATATTATTTTTGTAATTAAAAATAGTTGACACATATACATTAGTTTCAGGTGTACAACATAGTGATTTGACAACTCTGTATGTTATTCTATAAGCCAATATTTTAACTTGCTCTTTCTAGTTTGGCAAATTCAGATACCTCTTATAGTCACAATATTTTCCCTTGAATAACAATGTCTTGAGAAATCATAATGACACTAGTAACACACTCTAGTAAGTGGTATGCAGAGTTTACCTTCTGGGTGGATTGAGGAAGGCTTTCTAGACAAGGTGACAATGCACTGGGTCTGTAGAGAATGAGTAGAGATCACTGGGAAGAAGATGAGTAGAATATTCAGACCAATCAAAGAGAAAGAGTAATTGAATGAGATATTGAAATACATGATAAGTTGGGGGGATAGTGTTAGTTGTCCTGCTTAATTAGGATTTAAGGTGTATTGGTACATAGGGGTAGTTATAAAATGCTGCTGTTTAGAGATGAAAGGTTGTCTGGAATAAGATACTATGCAATTTAACTACCAAAGCAAGCAATTTGCTTATCATTTACAAAGAACCACCAGAGGTGACTAAGCAGAGAAATGAATAATGAGAATTGAGACATTGTTGATTTTTCTATTTTTCCCCCATGTTTGTGCTTCTTACAGAAGACTGTATCAGAAGAGCAAGTTTGAGAGTTTCCGCAGTCATGAATAGCTTGAGTAGATTAAGTTAGAGATTGCTGCTGATTGAGGGTTCTAGAAATGAGAATTCTTTTCCATGATCTGAGTCTTGAATATGAATGGAGATCAGAGGTCTATAATATCAAGGCAAAATAGAGACAACTCAATAGTTTTGAGCGTGAAGAGGTGGCTCGCTGTGACATTAAGCCTTGAAGTCAGTCCAGAGTAGAATTTGGGGATATAGCCATGGATTAAGTTTCCCATTTCAGATTCATGAGAAAAGAAGCCAACAAAATCAGAATGAAGACAGAAACCTGAGAAATGTGTCTGCGGATCTGGATTGAGAGGGCAGTTCCACCCAATAGCTCATCTGGGTTATGGCAATTGTTCTAGGCTGCCAACATCTCTCCCTCACTTTTAGACCAGCTTTTGTGGGGTGGTTTAACAGCATAAGAAAGTATGGGAAGTTCTTCTGAGAAGACTTCCCATTAAAACAAAGTCATTTTGCAGGGAACCTGGGCTGCTCATTCATTTAAGCGTCAGACTTCAGCTCAGGTCATGATCTCGAGGTTTCTGAGTTCGAGCCCCATGTTGGGCTCTGCTCAGAGCCTGGGGCCTGCTTCAAATTCTGTGTCTCCCTCTCTCTCTGCCCCTCCCCCATGTGTGCTCTGTCTCTCCCTCTATCTCAAAGATTAATAAACATTTAAAAAACAAAAAAAGTATTTTTAGTCCAGCTAGATCATATTTGGACATCTTGTCATTGCAGCTTTGAGGAAACATATCAAATGATCTTATCAACCAGTGTCTTGCCATAAAATAGAGCAGAGGCAAAGGCATGTAGGAGAAGCTTAGACATGACGACCAGAAGCCCAGCTTGCTGTAGAGATGAAAGTATGAAAGATGACTCTACCACAACCGCATAGGCAAGATGCCTGTGAGAACATGGGCAGGGGGCGAATTGGGTCTATTTGAAGTTAGAATTACATCTACAGACACTTATAATCAAATAAAATGCAAAACATATTTGGAAAGGGAAATAAAGTAGGAGTCAATGATTTTTTTTTACTATTGATGATTAGAATCTAAAATGCCAAAATAAACATTCTACAAAGGTATTAATACAACAGTTGGCATTTTAACTCAAAGAATGTTTCGTTTTAAATACTCATACAAGAATATCAACTCAGAGCACCTGGGTGTCTCCGTCAGTTGAGTGTCTGACTCTTGATTTCAGCCAATGATCAAGATCCTGGGATCTTGATCCCAGGATAAGCGTGGAGCCTGCTTAAGATTCTCTCTCTCTCTCTCTCTCTCTCTGTCTCTCTCTCTGTCTCTCTCTCTGTCTCTCTCTGTCCCTCTGCCCCTCTCTCTGGCTCACACTCTCTCTTAAAAAAAAAGTTAACTGCTTACTGAATGCTTATGAACAGGAAGACATTGTTTTCCAGCACCATATCAGATCTGAGACACAGCTTAAAAACAAACAAACAAGCAAACAAAATTAGAAACCACTTCCATCATTACTACCACCATTTCTTAGAAAAACACAGAACGTCCATTTATGGTGCCTTCCAATTTAGTTAACTTCTTTCTTGTCTTGAATAATACATGTCTCCAACCTAATTAAAGTGTTCCAGTCTGCTAAATTTGCATCCGAATAAAAGACTGGAACTAGAAAGTGATTATGAAGTAGAAAAAAAATCCTGGGAATGCTAAGGGCTTCTTAAGAATATCAGATAAATGAGTTCATTTAATGACAGAATCAGAAATGGTAGAGTGATAAGATCAGAAAGCTACATAGGACTGAGTTAGTTAGTTAGTTAGGCTCTAAGTTTATCAGAGTATTGAACTGATTTTGTTGTACCAGTTAAAAGCTATCTCAAGAAAAAGCCCAAATTATTACTAAAGTATTCGAACTTTAGTTTATCTGTTATATTTGCAGGGAGTAGACTAGCAGTTTCCTTGTTATAATGCTGTTGGTCCTAATCAGAGGAATTTGGGGAGGCAGAGACAGGGAGAAGCACAGACTGTCTCATTTCAATAAGAAGGCCCAATAGCCAACAACTCTCTTCCTGCAACAACGCAATCTGAAATAGTTGCTCTGAAGTTCTGCCAGGACACAGCTGCGACCCTGTTGTAGTTCAACTTAACAGTTTTCTTCAACATCCTGGGGGAGGTTCAGATATCATCATCCTTCAATCCTTATCCCACCAATGTCCTCCGATGTCCTGTGATTTGTAGATCTGAAAATAAGAAAAGATATGGAGTAGAAGAGAGTAAAGACAGAAATTTGAAATAAGGCCAACCATTTTTTTTTTCTTAGTATAAGGTAACTGTGTAACTTATTTTCATACCTGGATAGATTTGAAAGGAGATCCTATTAATAATTTTACCAGTACCATGGTGGTAAGTGGGAACTGTCTTAGGCAGATAGGTCATATAATCAGTTTAGCCACAGAGAATCAAATTTTCAAGTGTAATATATTATTTCTTTAGTCCATAATAGCTAAGTATAACTAAAACATATCTAGGGCTTCATAAAGTGGAAGTTCTTATTCTTCAATACCACATACCATTGTGAAAATGTTTGGTGTTGCATAGGCCCTATACCTCTGATCTTATCAGGAATAAAAACTCATATTTGAAAAAAGAATCAAAGTACAGTTAACCCTTGAACAACATGGGTTTCAAATGTGTGGGTCTACTTCTACAGGATTTTTTTTGGCTATGGTCTGTATAGTACTATAAACATGTATGCCTCAAACCTAATTAAAGTGTAAGTGTATTTTCTCTTCTTTATGATTTTCTTAATAAGTTTCTTTTCTCCAGTTTACTGTACTATAAAAATACAGTGAATAATACATATAACATACAAAATATATGTTAGTCAACTATTTATGTTGGTGGTAAGACCTCTGGTCAACAGCAAGCTATTAGTCGTTAAATTCTTAGGGGAGTCAAAAGTTACATCTGGATTTTCATCTGTGTGAGGGATTGGTGCTCCTAACCCCTAAGTTGTGCAACGGTTAACTGTAAATAATTCTAAAATAAGTGTCCCCCCAAATTTCTAAAAGATCACACACATTCCAATTTCTACTGTATACATTTAATTAGTCATAGGAGAAAGTATCCTACAGGGAGCTAAGCACTTCATGAAGGATAAATAATCTATTTATAAATAACAGATTTGACTTTAAATCAATAACCATCAGAAAAAATAGAAATACGTTATGGTGAGTTTATTCATAGTATGTCTGCTCTTTCGAATAGATTTTAATTAAGCCTATTTAACCTTTAAATTCTTCAATTATAACTCAAATGTAAGTTCTTTATTCAGAAACTAAACAAAGTCAATGAGCATTAAAATAGTAAAGAAAGAGGGTGTACAATTTGTATTCACCAATAACTAGAACCAAAGGCTGTAGGCAGGCAAATATAAACCATGGTTCCCTGGGCCACCTTTCCTCTTCTTCCCAATATTGAAATTGTTCTGCAAGGCCACAGTTGTCTTTCTGAATCTAATCACTTAATACTACTGCACCCCCTTTATGCTGTTCTTCGTAATTAGAAGAGTATGAACAGAGAGCACACCAACAGTAAGACTCCCCTTTGGGAAAGGATGGTGAAGACCTGCAGGATGCCTCCTCTATCTGTTCGCCAGTCTGACCCCTTCAAATTTCTTTTTATAGATTTCTTTTTATAGAGTCCTTTGGGCCCAATCTATCAATCATTTATCATGTGCAGTTTTCCTAATATGGGAGCAGGAAGATTTGTTCATTCTGTTCATTTTTATTGAGAGCCCTCCATGCTCCAGAGGCAGAGATCAGCAGTAAGTAAAAGAGATAGAAATCCTGCCTCATTACTACAAGGGGATAAAAAGAAAGCCAGTTTTTCGGGTTCATCAAAAGGGTGAAATATATATATTTTCTAGTACTAAGATCAGCCACTTTTAAGTCACTCTCTGGCATACATTTCATAGTATATATTGCGTTTATATTATATACACATGTAAGTGCAAAGCAAAGGTTGGAATCACAATAATAACCTAGGTTCATTTTGCAGGGGTGTTGTATGTAATCATGCAGTATGTACTCAGTAATTTGCTTTTGGTATTTAATATATCGTGTTTTTTGTTTTTGCCATCAAACAAAATATATTTCTGTACCAGCACATATAAATTGATGTCATCCTTTTAATGACTGCTAGTCATTAGTATTGATGTGCCTTGTCCCTACTGATCAGACATTTAAGGTTGCTTCCAACATTTGCAGGGTTGCACACAATGATGCATTGTCTGACACGTCTTTTACACAGATATGAGTGCTTTTGCGGGAGGATGTACCTCAGCATCGTGAAAAAAACTCAACCCAGAGGAAAAGTATAGGGTACAAGAGAAAATAGCTTGTTCTAACCATCCAGGATAGGGCTGTATTGCTATTTTATGAGGCACAGAAATCTCTGTTGTTGTCTTAACACTGGAGAACAAATGCACAGAATGCAGGTAATGACTGTGTACATGGGATGAGGCGGTGGGATGTGAAAGACTGGGGAACTGTGATGGGAGAAGTTTTACTTTTCCCTTCTGTGTCACTGGAATAGTTTGTGACAGGTACGTATTCATTTTATTTAAAATTAATTTTCTTTTTTTTTTAATTTTTTTATGTCTTTTATTTTATCTTGAGAGACAGAGACAGAGAGTGAGTGGGGGAAAGGCAGAGAGAGAGGGAGACACAGAATCCGAAGCAGGCTCCAGGCTCTGAGCTAGCTGTCAGCACAGAGCCTGACGCGGGGTGCCTGGGTGGCTCAGTCGGTTAAGCATCCGACTCTTGATTTCGACTCAGGTCATGATCTCATAGTTTGTGGGTTTGAGCCGTACATTGGGCTCTGTGCTGACTGAGTGGATCCTGCTTGGGATTCTCCCTCTCTCTCTCTCTCTCCCTCTCTCTGCCCCTCCCCCACTCATGTGCATTCTCTCCCTCTCTCTCTCAAAAAAAAAATAAACTCTAGAATTAATTTTCAAAAAGCATATACAAAGAAAACAATGGTTTTTTTTCTCTATTCTCCTGGTGAAAAGCATAAGGCTTCATTCAGCCAAAGAAAATTACAGGTCTGGGGTTTTTTTTGTTTGTTTGTTTCAATAAAGTTTAATTACAGAGCTGTTTCCAAAAACTTTAGGGTGAGAGGAAAGAACTTGTCTAAAGTATCAGCTTTTTAAAACAAACAAAAATGAAAAATAAATTTAAATTACCTCTGAACCTCGGTCCTGATTTCTCTTCAGATGAACAAAACTGTTCGAAGTTGAGAACAGTTATGTAAAAAACCCAACACAAGGAGTTATTGGGAGATCCAAAATAATTTTGTTAAGTTGAGTAACTTCCTTCCCTGTAACCCCCACCCTGCTTTGTAGGCCTGGCTCCTTTGGTTCCTCATTTACGTCCTGGCCTGGTTTTATTTGTGCTCTTTCCAGTTTAAGAGGTCTAGAAGCCACTTCATGAAAATTAACAAAAACCTAAAAACAATTTATTCCATGATAGTCTGTATGATTTAATATTGCATAAAATACCATAACTCCTTGAATCACAAGATTTTTAGCTGTGAGCTGTTTGTGTAGGCCCCCCTGCTTAGTTTTATAGCTTCTGATTTAGCAATTACCAACACATAATTTTTACATAATTTCTGTGTATGTGTGCACATGTGTGTGTAGAGAGAGATAGAGAAAGAGACAGAGATTTCATAAAAGCTTTAAAGTAGCACTTTTTAGGGGCGCCTGGGTGGCTCAGTCAGTTAAGCATCCGACATCAGCTCAGGTCATGATCTCACAGTTTGTGGGTTCAAGCCCCTCCTCAGGCTCTGTGCTGACAGTAGCTCAGAGCCTGGAGCCTGCTTCAGATTCTGTGTCTCCTTCTCTCTCTGCCCCTCCCCCGCTCGTGCTATGTCTCTCTCTGTCATGCAAAAATAAATAAATGTAAAAAAAAATTTAAGTAGCACTTTTTATGGAAAATATTTTGGGTTTTCTCTATTATATCCACTGAATGTAGATTATATTGCTGTGGTATCAACTGATATGTTTCCATATTCATTGGGTAAAAGAGGATAAAAGAAGCAGATCATTTTCCTTCAATAAGAAAGATCAGTTGAGGATATCAAAACCTAGGATTAGTCCCAAATCAAATTGCTGTACCCAGTGTGTTGGAGCTCAGTATTGCCAATCCTTCATTTCAGCCAGGCCTGCCTTGCTCAGAACCAGATCTTCCTTCACCTTTAAAATTCACCTCCTGCCCTTACCACGCAGCATGTTCACTAGATATCACCCCTCAGCGAATGGTGTTGAACTACTTTTCTAACTTTTCTAGGGATGGTGCACAGTGAGGTGTAAATGGTATATTTAGCTCTTCTAAGGAAAGCTTGCTCTTTAAAAATAAACCAAAGACAGGTGCCTGGGTGGCGAAGTCAGTGAAGCGTCTGACTCTTGATCTCGCCTCAGGTCATGATCTCATGGTTCCTGGGTTCGAACCCCACATTGGGCTCTGTGCTGATGGTGTGGAGCCTGCTTGGGATTCTGTGTCTCCTTCTCTCTGCCCCTCTCACGCTTGTGCGCTCTCTCTCTCTCTCTCTCTCTCTCAAAATAAATAAAATTAAAAAAAGTTTTTTTAATTAAAAAAAAGTCACTATGATACAGCAATGCTTGGATTCAGAGGAAATGAGATGAAGATTTCAGCCAGTATTACTTATTCTTGGGAGGGGTGGCATTATTCTTCATAAGGCCCACTGTTTTTGATACTTAATGTTGGCATTCCTAATTCTGTTTTCCCTTGTTTAATTTCCAATGCCTTTAGGAAAGCAGACTGCCATTTTGATCATATTAATGTTAATTACGGTTGCTCTGAGGCCTTCTCATATTACTGTTGGCCGTCCTGCCTGTATAATACATCACACAAAGTAAAATCCACCCATACCCTGCATTAAATATAATTTATACTGCAGTTACAAGAGTAGAATTGCAGGTGACTAGTTGATGTAATGTTATTTTTTGTAGACATTTAATTAAGTCAATTAATTTTCATTTTGCAGCTTTCTTTTTGTAGTTTGGAGCCAACACTTTCTTTTTCAAGTTTCAATCATTTTTGTAAACCTTTAAAAATCTCACAGTGCATTGGCACTGGGCTGAAATGGCTAATGGGTAAAATGGTCTTGATGATGCTAATTTAATAGAGGAGTGTATTCTAAAACTCTTTTATTAAAAAACTAGAGCCAGGGCACCTGGGTGGCTCAGTCAGTTAAGTGTCCGACTTTGGCTCCAGTCATGATATCATGGTTTGTGTGTTCGAGCCCTGCATCGGGCTCACTGCTGACAGCTCAGAGCCTGGAGCCTGCTTCACATTCTGTGTCTCCCTCTCTCTCTGCCCCTCCCCCACTAGTGCTCCATCTCTCTCTCTCTCAAAAATAAAAATAATAAACATTTAAAAATTTAAAAAAACTAGAGCCTTTTGTAATAGTTTGCCTTTCTAACATATGTGTTTTTCATAGCAAACTACCTTCCTCAGTTTTCTATATCCATCCTAATTATCTAATTCTTGAAAAATTACTTTTGTTCTTTATATCAATTCTCCTTTCTATTCTCATATTTTGATATTTAAGGTCTGAAGATATGGTTGTATCTTAAGGCAGCTTCTGTAATTTACTGTTTATTGCCAAATCTTTGAACCACTGATGTCAAAGTGAACCTATTGGACCATTCCTTTCAAATACTACAGCTCCAATTTGGCTTCTAAAAAGATAGTTCTTTGGATGATGAAGCCTCCAGCCCCTTAGTTGTAGTAGTTCCTATAAAGCCTGTGTGTATGCAAGCTTTCCCTTCACGTTTCTTCAGATGTTAATTTTTGTTAACATCTACACCACAGTGCTCCATGCTGCCCCATTTTGGAAAATGATGTATGAATGTAACTGTGGGATACATACTTGTCCTTGCCAAAGCATGGAGAACCCTCAGTTCACTGAGTTCAAAATTTCTCATGTCCTTCAAAGTTCAGGAGCATTTTAGTAGAGTCTGCAAACTGTTCTTAGTTTAGATGAGAAACTTCTTTTGTGTGGATTTTTGGTAAACCTCCATCTCTCAACTGACAGAGACAAAAAGTGTTTTTTCTTCTCTACCGTATCTTCTATTTTGCTTGTTGTCATATGGGCGAAATGCATTTCCGTATTGTTTTTATTCAGCAGAGAGGAAAAACCCCACCCCAGGGTAGTTATTCTACAAGGAGAGAACATTTTCTGTGCCTTAAAGGTTGGTGGAGAATCATAAAATCAGTAGTTTCAGTGCTTGGCTCAGAAAGACGAATATTTATATCATTAAACCTAAAGCTTGCTTTCTGATATAGTTTTGTGGCCTGACTAAATTACTGATAGTGATTTCAGAAGGGATCAAAATGCCATGAAGATATTAAATAAGACATTTTTTTCTGTTTCTGGTTTGTAATCCTGAAGGCAGAGGTGAATTGTATTTTTTTTTCCCACATGCACTGCCTTTTACAAAAAGATTTCCATCTTACGCCTTTGAGAAGACTCAAAGGTTTTAGGATGTGTCTCTATAATGTCTGGTTTCTCTTATTTGGAAAACCTGAATATATTATTGGAATACAAAGCTCCCATCATGCTGTCCACTCTCCAAGGATGCCATGGAATTCACAGCGACAAGAATGTTTTGGAATGCTGGCAAAAGAGCGAAAACAGTGTGTCCTCCCCACACATTTAGAAAAATAAAGGTACGGAGGACATGGCGTACTTCTTATTAAAGGCTTTGAAAAACACCACACCTCAGTAAACATTCCTCAGGAGCTGAGGAAACACTTTGGTCAATGGCTTACCTCAGCTCCCTTAATTCTGTTTTAGTGAAGCAGACAATAGACAGACACAATGCCAGCCTTGGAAGAGGGACAGCCAAGCCAGGGACATGCAGGCACTCTCTCTAAACAAGCCCGGTGTCCCACCTCAGGCAGTTTGTGAACACTCATCACTAGGTAACCAAGTCTTGGTGCTTTCTTCTGCCCCTGAATGAGACACTTTCCTTTGTAACTTCCTCCTTTTTGGCCTCCAGAGCTCCTGGTGAGGCTCCCTTTGGAGCTCCACGAAGGCCAACCCAAATCCAGCTGCCTCTGACGCTAGTTTATTTCCCTCCCTCCTTGGTTTGAAAATGCAAGTGTCATCATCCTCTGGGACACCAACCAGAGAGAAGCAAATACTCAGCTTATGATCAGAGTGCATACTGTCACTCCCCTTTGCTTCCTCGATGTTTCACCTGAAATAGGAAGTATCTTTTCCACCCAGAAGGAAATGATCTACTACGAACTTTCTCAGAATTTTTTTATAATTTTTATTGAAATCCAAATAGTTAACATATAATATAATCATGATTTTAGGTGTAGAACTTAGTGATTCATCACTTACATATAACACCCAGTGCTCATCCCAGCAAGGCCCCTTCTTATTACCCATCACCCAATCCAACTCCCTCCAGCAACCCTGAATTTGTTCTCTATTTAAGAGTCTCTTATGATTTGCCTCCCTCTATCTTATTTTTTTCTTCCCTTCCCCATGTTCATCTGTTTTGTTTCTTAAATTCTACATATGAGTGAAATTATATGATATTTATCTTTCTCTGACTGACAAGCAGCATTCTTGGTTCATTCCCATGACAGAAGGTTAATACTAAACTGGCTTCCTTTCTTAGCTTGTGGACCAAATATTCACTCCTGATGCCATTTTCTTGAATTACTAACAAACAATTCACTTCACTCCAGCCCCTTTAAACAACCCTAGACTGCCTGCATGATCTATGCTGGAGTTTTGTAAAAAGCTAATGAGAGCCCCACTTCTGTCTTCAGATTTCTCCAGACCAGTGCTTCCCTAATGCATCTCTATGGACATCAGCAATCAGAAATACGTGTGAGATGGGGCGCCTGGGTATCTCAGTTGTTAAGCGTTTGACTTCGGCTCAGGTCATGATCTCAGGGTTTGTGTGTTTGAGCCCCACGTCGGGCTCTCTGAGCCTGCTTCAGATCCTTTGTCTCCCTTTCTCTCCCCCCTCCCCCGCTCTTTCACATGCTCCTTCTGTCTCTCTGTCTCTCAAAAATAAATTAAGAAATATGTGTGAGCTACAAAAAAGGCAGGGGCATGGGCCTCATTCTGAATATTCTCATTCAGTGTGTGTATTGGTGGGGCCCCAGTATCAATGATTTCTTAATTCTTGGGTGATCCGAATTCAGAGCAGGTTTGTTAACTACCAGTTTAGACCACCTCTTGTTGTCAATTCCCCTCCTCATTTCTGATTTCCCTGTTTTATGATTCCTGTACAAAACTCAGCTTCCCCTCTCTAGTCACTTCCGTCGATGACATTTTTCAGATTTGCCACCCCAGTGTCAGCCTCTGGCCCCACTCCAGAACATGACTCATGCTATCTCTACTATTCTGGCTTTGCTCTCAGCCCTCCTACCCCTTACTGAGGACCCCTCCTGCCAGGAAGGAATAAACAGACACAAGCACTTAGCAGGACTGGCTCTGCAAAGCATGGCACCAGTGCAATTGCTTGATATGCTAGACTTAAAAGGCTTAATGCAAGGGCTTTATCAAAATTTCTAGGAGTGATACATACAAAATAATTAAGTAAGGGCACCTCCAACTTCAACCTTGGGCTGCAAAACCATGCATTGCCTCTGGCTGTATCTTTGCTCTAGATTAGTTCTGTTTTCTAGAGTAAAGATATATGAAGAATGCAGACTAGTGGTAACTCTAAGCAGCTGTCATGCTCTGAAGGAGGACATGCAAAGCAGACAAAGAGGAATTATCTGTGGTTATACAAAGCATAGTTCCAAAAGATTCGATCATGCTGGCAACTGCTGAAAAGCAATAGCAGCATAAAAACTAACCTCGAGGAAACAATCCACAAAGGAGATGCTTATTGGGAGGCAAGTTACCTGAGCCCCTCAAAGTATAACAGCAAACACACAAGAACAAAAACATTAATTTAAAAAGGAAAGAATAAGAATTCGGCCAAACCAGGCTGAAATGCATAATACATTGGAATTCTGGGCTACAGTTGTATTGCAAAATGTCTAGAATATATTGGTAACTTTTCCTGTATATAAAGAGGGCTAAGTCTCAAGATGGAAGTTTAGCAAGAAAAAAAAAAGCATTTGGGTAGAAACTAATATATAGGCAGTGTATTGAAACAGATTGCAAATAGTGGGAAAAAATCCTACATGTGAAAGGTTATTCTGTGCATATTTCCCAAAAAGGGATCATCGAAACTCAGAAATTCCCTTCAGAAAAATACACCAGGCTGATATTCTGCAGCTAGAAAGGGGGCACATTTATTAAAATCTGCCTGGTCAAGGATCATGGATGACCTTGGACAGGGCCAATGTAATATGAGCCCAACAATATTCTTTTTAGCAGGGTCAGATCTCCTGCCTTTGTTTTCTGCCAGTTTCCTACTTTTTTCTCAGGTCTAAATAATAATGTTATATCCTTCCCCAGCTCTCTTACAGGGCATATTCTATATTTTTGTGTTTTAATATAATTTTTATTGACATACAGCATACAAAAAGTATACAAACTATAAGTGTATACCTTAATGAATTGTCACAAAGTAAACCCATGAAATCACCATCCAATCAATAGAACATTATCAGCATCTTAAAATTCTCCACTATATTCCCACACACTACCCAAGCTGCCTTTTAATACTACAGATTAGTTTTACCTGTTTTTGAACTTTACATACATGACTTCTTCCACTTAACATTATGTTAGTTAGATTTGACAATGATGTTGGGTGTACCAATAGCCCATTTGATTTTTTGAATAAAGAATAGTCTTAGATATGTAATATGCCAATATGTCTGTCAAAAGAAGACAATCTAAGTCGCTTTTAAGAAGATACTGTAGCAAGAATTATAGGCAACACTTTGCTTACACCCAACTTGATTTTCTCATTTATTTTATCTACCTGACTTTTATAGGTGCTTTTTATGTTGAATCAAATATACAGACTATACAGAATGATGCACATATCATAAATATACGGGCAAGTCATTTTCATTAACTGACTGTATAACAACCACTCAAATAAAGCTCAGAATACTATCAATGCCCATAAAAGGTCTTATTTTTGCCATCTTGTCACTACTTGCCCACAAAGATAATTACTATCCTGATCTCAACAATATACATTAGTGTTGCCTACCTTTGTATTTTGTGAAAATGACATCATGTAAAATATACTGTTTTTGATCTAGCTTTAGTTAGATTAGTTCCTCTAATATTATATTTGTGAAAGTCATCTAGATGTTGCCATATAGCTACGGAACACTATTTCTCATCTCTGTGTGGTATTCATTATATGAATATAACATAATTTATCCACATAGATATGCCTCTTCACTCTTGTAATAGTCTTTTGAACAGATGTTTTTAATTTTAGTGTAATCCAATTTATCAATTGTTTCTTTTTAGACTAGTGCTTTATGAGTCCTGTTTAAGAAATCTTTACCTCGCCCCCAAATCATTAAAATTTTTGATAGATGCTTTATTATTTTACCTCTCACATTTGCTCTAGTGTACCTAGAATTGATCTTAGTGTGTGATATGAAGTAGGAGTCAAATTTTACTTTCTTCTTTTGTGCACATCCAGATGACCCAGTATCATTTATTGGTGAGATGTGGTACATTGCCCTCTGCCTGGCAGTGTCACCTTTACCAAAACTATAGGTGTGTTTATTTCTGGACCCTCTGTCTGTTCCATTGATTTACTTTGTCTTTCATTACACTTTTTCTTACTGTTGTTTTATAATAATTCTTAATATCTAATAAAGTGAGTCCTCCAACTTTACCTTTTCCTCTTTTCCAGTGATATTCTGGCTATTCTTGACCCTTTACATTTCCATATAAACTAGTATGTCAATATCTAGATTCTCTGTGGATCTATTTGTATTGTCTGTTTTTTTTTTCTTGATTGTCTGCCAACGTTATTCAGTGACTTACCATTATCCAGAGGATAAAGTCCAAGTTTCTTATCATAGCATAAACATTGTATTTTGCATGTCCATGATTACTAATGAGGCAGTCAGATATTCATGTTTCTTGGATATTCAGATATTCACTTTTATACTATGCCTATTCACATTTTTTGACCATATTTGAAATTGGGCTATCTTCCTTTTATGGTTTTCAAGAGTTCTTTTTTTCTTCAGTAAAGACATATATCTGTCTTTATGTAGTTCTCTCTTCTCATCCCTGACCAACCTTCCTTTCTCAGTTTGAAGTCTAGTAACATTAAACTGCTTAAATTAAAACCATACAGATGTTACTTTGGTTATTCTACTCCCTCTAACTACGGTGCCCATCCCCTTCTTTCTTAAATTGTCCAACTCCTACTCATTGTGCAAAATTAATTTATACCTGATTTCCTTTCAGAATTTCTTCCCTGAGGCCCTACTGTTAGCATAGCTTCTATGCCACTCTATGCTTGTCTCTGTCTTGGAGTTTAGTTTACAATATCTGAAGTTATCTTTTTATGTATCTGCCCATTTTATGCATCCTTTTCATATCTGTGCACCATCATCTTGCACAATTTCTGACTCGTATTAAGTATTCAAGTCACTCAACATTAATGGCAATCTCCAGCCTACACAGTTCTTGCCCAAGAGCAACTGCTGAACAACTTGAAGGCTTAATTTGTGTATCTGTTGCAGCAGTTTTCATGTTTGACACTAATTTTTGCATCTAGAAAATTGAGCAGATAATACCTAATAATAACATGAGAGAATTTGTTGTGCTAAAGGTTTCTAATTTTCTAAGGAAGCTTGGGCTATAAGTCCACATGGAGCCTTCTCATTGCAGGACACTTAGAAACTTCCTCTTTCTGGCCTTTAGGGTTTCTGGTTGGATTCCCTTCATAGATCCACACAGGCTAATCTTATTCCAGCTGCCCCTCTGGAGATGCTTGGACTGCAAGTTCACATGGAGACTCCCCACTTGAAGGGGATTAGAGCTCTGCTGCCCCAGAACATTATACTTCTTTAAGGGATTGCCAGCAGGAGAAATGCTTCAACCAACATCTAATTACTAATGGAAATGAAAGGAATAACTCAACCTCCTACTATTACTGCATTCAAACAACACCCAACTGTTTTAAGTACTCCTACGAAATCTCCTTTATATAAATAATTTATATAATCTTTCCTCAGCTTCAGTGAACTGAATTAAAATCCTGCATAGGTAAGAAGAGACTATTTCTGATGACTTTGATACCTATGAGATACAACATCTTTCTTTCTCTGTGGTTATACTTGTTAGCATAAGTGATATTTAGCCTGTGTGTATACATGGTGGTGGGGAAGGGAGGAGAATCAGGTAGGAATAAGTTGTACTGCCAACCAGAAGCAGTTGTTTCTTGTAGTTAAATTGGATTCTCCCTAAGAAGTGTTTCATTGAAATGTCTGCTTCAAAATGACTCTGTTCTGCTGCAGTGAGGAGAGACTTCCAGTTAAAACATTTAATTAGTTCCCAATTTAGTCAGCCAGAATGATCAGTCAGCCTGTGTTTTGGAACCTGAGTTTGTACATTCCTTGGGATTGGTGAGTCTTGCCCAGCGGATGTGGTCAACTGTGAATAGTTTGTATGCAGTTCACATCACAGAACAGATTTTTCTCCATCCCCTTGAAGGAAAGCTAGAAAGGGATTAGGAAAAAGTGGGCGATGTGGAGAGAATACTTCTCTGTCTTCTCCTTAATCTCCCTACAGAAGCATACAGTAAGGGTATCTCTAGTCTTAGAAGTTGCGGACGCTGGGAAGAGTATATGGAACTAAAGTGAGCAGGACTTGGGTTTAAACTGGTTAGATTGTTTTCACTCACTTTCAGGGTAATCATGATCCAGGTAGTGGCATTAGACACACTACATTTTAAATAAATTTTTTTGGCTAATACAAATAACTGCTATACCAGAGTTTGTATGTATATGTTAATTTGTGTGCTTTATGTCTGTGAAAAACTCCATTCTTCAGTCCAGCTAACCATCCTGTTTTTTTTCCATAGCATAAATAGCATAGCGTAAATCTAACCCACTTTTTCTGTCTATACCAAATGATCCAAATTCTGTACAATAGTAATAAATTAGCCAAATGAGTTTATAATACTCTGTTGAGAGAATACCTTCAGCCTTTCTAAGTTTCTTCTAGCCAGGGGGCCTTTGAGAAGATGAGGTGTTTCTTTCCAGCCCAGCTCTTTCTCCTTCACAGAACTTCAATCTCATCTGTCATTTCTCTAATCCTAGCATTTAATGTTCTAGAAATAGCAGTAGCATAGGTTCCTGCCTTGTCCACGACATTTCCTACGACTCTGCTTTTGACTATGATCTTCACGTATCCAGAATTCCTGTGCCCTTGTCATCATCTGTATAACAACATTTCAAATGTTATTTCTTCCAGGTAGACATCCCTGAAGTCTCTGGTAGGTCTAATGGCCTTTCCTCTGAGTTCCCTTCTGCTGTCATGATCAACACAGTGAGTGGAATAGGAGGATCTCAATATGTGTGAGTGAATGCAGTATATTCTCAACCAACATGGATTATCTTCAGTGTGTCTCTGTCTACTTGCCTCTGAGTATCTTGAGGTCGGGGACTCTATTTTGTTCATACTTTTTATATTTGCATTCCTGGAGTCCAGCTGCAAGCCTGGATGGAATATGGAGGGTGCTCAATAATTTTTTGATAAGAAAAGTGACAGAGAACATTTTAATACCTTGAGTATGATTAGATCTAGGCCTCTTCCAGAAGACAACACAGTTTCTTTGAAATATTTCCCCGTGTCTGAATTCTTTAAGATGCGGAAACTAAAAGCTCACAGATGCATGCATCACCATGTGTCACTACTCATGCCCTCCTGCCGCAGGGTATTCAGGTGGTGAAAGGGGAAAATGTTGGAGATTTACAAAAGGATATTTGCTAGTAGATACAGCTTCTTAGAACTTTAGGATACTAAATGACATGATCTGATAAAACATGAGTGTAAAGAAAGTTTTCATGAAGAATAAATCATAGAAGGAAATTTTGCTAATGTTCTGTTAGAACCGAATTAGAAGGTAAATGAAGTCTACTGATCAGTGAATCATTTGGACAGAATGATAAGGGTCCACCAATGGAAACTATGTTTTCTTTTCACATATCATGTTTTTAATGCAGACAAGTGAGTTAAAGTAGGGATGAGAAAAACACATATGTGGGCTAAATGGCTAAATGCTACCTAAGTGCTTTGATTAATATGCCTCATTCATTCAGGACTTAATTTCATAAAATAAGCTTTGTGAGCTTTGTAGCTGGCAACGAATGCTTGAGTTGAGTGTAAAAGATAAAATTCTTGGAAAGCTTTTTGAGATATTTTAGTCTCTGTTTCAGAAATTAATATGAATAAAAATGAGAATGCTTTATCTGGGAGAACCTAATACCTCTGAAAGTATATATATATTTAAATGATCTGGAAATTAGTTTCTTTGTTCTTACCCATTCTGCAAAACAGTAAGAATTTTGTTCCTTTGGATTCTAAAATGTAATATTCTACTTACTGTCAGATACCCAAGATAGCATTGGAACCTAGGACTCATAGAAAATAAGCATGGGAGTGCGGTGTTAAAACTAAAAGCAGAATAGCTTAAAACAAAACAAAATGCAAGTACTTTTAAAGAATATGCTATGGGAAAACTAAGAGCCAAATGAAAATAAGCTGCTAAGATCACTCGTATAGGGAGGTAGGTGCATAATAGGACCTGACCAAATAAATGATCTCAACAGATTTTTGACATCTTGGTTTTCTGGATTATTATAATGGCTTGCCTGCTGTTGTTCTGAAGAAAACAATCTTACTTTTCCCTTACTTGCATGGGAAGCACAATTATTCATAAATGGGGGAGGGGCACCGGGGTGGCTCAGTTGGCTAAGCATTCGACTTCAGCTCAGGTTATGATGTCACAGTTCATTGGTTCGAGCCCCGCGTCGGGCACTGAGCTGGCAGCTAGTTCAGAGCCTGGAGCCTGTCTTCAGATTCTATGTCTCCCTCTCTCTCTGACCCTCCCCTGCTCGTGCTGTCTCTCTCTGCCTCTCAAAAATAAGTAAAAAAAAAAAAAAAAAAAAACCTCAAAAATTTTTTTAAAAAGCATAAATGGGGGAATATCTTTGCAGAAATTTGAAAGTAGATACATCCAAATATCCAGGACCACGGGATATGCTTAGAAAGAAAGAGGTGTGAGTTTCAGTCAGTACAAGTTTTGGCGAGTCTGTTAGTTGTCACAGTTACAACACAAATCCCAGGTTTTGACTTGTGCTTCAGCAAATTCAAACTCACATCATACTGTTAATATGCATGAGCTGAAAAACAAGACAGTCAAATAGAAGATAAATTGGCCTGATCTTCAATAATCTTGAATTATTTCCTTAGATTTACTGCAGATGCACTTCAAACATTGTGTCTAGTGTTTAAAAATATGGAATTGAAGTGGTACTAGTAATACTGGCCATCTGGCTTGAAAGATTGCTATAGTTTCTGAAACTTTCTCCAAGAAATACCATTTATATACCCAATTTAAATTGAATAAAAATAAAATACCTTCACTCATGTTGGTAACTGTTGTAAATGGCACACTTAAAAATCTACTCTAGGCAGTTATAAACTGATGATATAGAACACTAACACAGTATCACTGAGTTTAGTGAATGTATTTTACATCTCTGTGCTCGGAAATATTACCCTTTGGATCATTGCCTCCATTTTCCCTTTTCCTATTTCCCCACTCCACTTTGGGTCTTGCAACCTTTGGAAGAGAGTTACCATTTCACATAAAGCTTCTACTCCCCCACCTTCTGGGCAGCACTGGCAAAATCAAAACTCTTTTACCCACAAGAAAGACAGAGACTTCTCCCCATGTAAACATCATTGACAGCTCTGTCCCGCCCTGACTTCCCTAAAAGCAGCAGAAAGTTGTTTACATATCTGTGGTTGCTGTGCTTGGAAATGGTATTGATGCTCTTCGTCACATGATGGGGTTAAAGAGGTAATACCAGCCGGATGAGAGGATTGAGGTAATACCAGCCGGATGAGAGGATTGAGCACTTTCTACTGACTTCCCATAATTATGGAGACAGTCCTTGATTTTTCAACAGTACTCCTGGGGATCCTTCCTTCATTTTGTTCAAATTGGTTCATATTGTTCAAATTGAGCCATTCCACTGCTTAGTGCCTTCCATGTTGGTTAGCTTTCATGAATTTACTATCTAAAGGTAATGGTTCTTACACTTTTGGCCTCGATATCCCTTTATAATATTAGAAGTTGTTAAGAACCCCAAAGAGCTTTTGTTTATGTGGGTTTATATCTATTGCTATTATATCAATCAATATTAGATGTTAAAACGAAAAAAAGAAAAAGTGTTTATGGATTGACTCATTTAAAATAAAAATCATGGGGTTCCTGGATGGCTCAGTCAGATGAGATCTGACTCTTGATTTTGGCTTAGGTCATGACCTCACAGTTCCTGAGTTTGAGACCCACATAGGACCCTGCATGGACAGTGCAGAGTCTGCTTGGGATTCTCTCTCTCTCCCTCCCTCTGCCCCTCCCATGCTCATGTTCTCCCTCTCTCTCTCAAAATAAATAAATCAAACTTAAATTTTTTTAAGTTTTAAATAAAAATCATTAATCTATTACATGTAAATAACATATCTTTATGAAAAATAACTGTATTTTCCAAACAAAAAATTAGTAAGAAGAGTGACATTGTTATACATTTTTGCAAATCTCTTTAGCATCTAGATCAGTAGAAGAGAGCTGGATTCTCATATCTGCATCTGCATTCAATCTGTTGTGATATGTTGCTTCGAATTACAGTATATACAGAAAATCTGCCCTCACACAAATATGTAGTTTTAATAGTGCTTTTACATAGTCATGGATATTCTCAGATATTGTATCAAAAATCAAGAAGTGGTAATTTCTTAAGAGTGACAGTCTTAAACTATATCGATGAACTTTCATACTCTTATTTTAAAATCTATTGTTCTGTCATGTGTTTTGACTGTATCTTTTATTTTATAGAATCACACATACATCCTTTGGAACATATTAGTTAATGGAGTTATGTAGATCTTACAAATATTGACACATTTCATTATTTTATTTATAATATATTTAAAATTATTTATAAATGTTATTTTAAAATTATATATATATATATATATATATATATATATATATCCTGCATTTGTTAATATATTTCCATCCATCTCATCAGAAGTCTTAATGTATTGGGAAGTATCCCACTAAAATAACAAATTTAAATTTACCAAAAATCCTAATCTTCACTTTCGCTCTGATTTTATCATTGGTATCAAAACCTGTCAGTTGTTTTTCCTGGAGTAATAGGAACACTTCAATGCATTTTTGAGAAAATGTCTGATAAATTCCCAAGTGTGAATAACTATAGCTTGTCTGTCAGTCAGTTTTTTAAATGAAAATCATGTTCCCTGAAAAAAAAGCTGTTAGGGCAGTCTGACTCAAAAAAGATCACAAAATGTTTTCCCTCAAGACAGCCATCATATTTTAGCGGAAGTCTTTTATACATATTTCCCATTTCATCATACATAATATTAAAAAGATATGAATTTAAAGGTTTAGAATTAATAATGTTAATTCTTTTTACTATTTCATTAAAAATATTAAGCAAAACTGAATTTAAAAAAACTGCAAGAGTGGGGCACCTAGGTGATTTAGCTGGTTGAGTGCCCAACTCTTGATTTCAGCTCAGGTCATGATTCCAGGGTCGTGGGATTGAGCCCTGGGTCAGGCTCTGTACTGAGCATAGAGCCTGCTTGGGATTCTCTCTCTCTTGGCCCATCCCCGGCTTAGGCCCTCTTTCTCTCTCTCTCTAAAAAACAAAACAAAACTGCAAGAGCATGGCAGTGAATGTGGAATCTCTCTTAGTGTAGTTTGAGTCTGCTGCTTTTGAGTCATGGTAAAGCACAAGAAGCTTTAACCCTATAGTTTTTGCACTGTGAGTATGTCAACACAATGTAAAAAGCAAATTATTTCAAATACGAAAATAATTTTTATATTACAGACCCCTGAAAGGTCTCCAGGAGCTTAGGGGTCTGGAAGCCACATTTTGAGGACTGATCCCTCTTTTAGTGTGACTTTGTATTTTGACTTCCTCTTTCACTTGCTTTTGAGTAACATCGCAGCTGTTCAGAGGACATTTGGCTCGTTCTTACTGCCAGCCATTTTTCTAGATGCCAAGACAACATTGATTAGTATTGCCATGTTACTCTAAATCAGTACAGCCCATTTGCATGGTAGATGAAAAACTTCAAAATTTCGTGGAAGTTTGGTCATATTTAACATTGTAGGAATTTAATGGAAAGATATATGTGAAGTACTTAACCCCAGGCAGGGCCTGACACATTAAGACAATAAAGTGTCTCCTATGCAGTGTCTTTGGAGAAACATCTATTGTATTTAAAAGTGGATTTGGTACTCCACCAGTCTCTCTTCCACCCACTTCTATCCAGCTGCAGGCACTGAGGTCTACTACCTTTAGACCAGGCCCACTCTTTCATTCAGTCTGTATCCAGTGTGTCTAAAGTGAGCTGTCTGTTCAATGTTCACAACTTAGTGTTGCATTAGTTTTTTAATTGTAGTTCTGTTCTATTCTCTATGTCCTCACCTCTACTCTAGGTATAGCCCTATCTTAAATCTTAGCCTGCTTTGCTATGACCCTCATGCCTCTACCTATCTATATAATACCCACTGCTATTATGCCTCCAGATTTATCAGACATTCAGGACAAAAATGCTGTCCTCACCTATTCCTATGTACTGCCCACAGACCTCTCTTTTGTTCTAGGTACCCACTGGGAGGGCAGGATTCCTGCATATTGACACCTGCCTGAATGCTACTTGTTTGGATACAGATTTTCTGGCCTCCTCGCCCATTCTGGGGCCAGCTACAAAAGATAGATTGGTTTCTGTGAGCCCAACCCCACTGTGTCCCAATGTATTTACATCCCCACTGGTCTCTGCATTAAGAAACTACAAGTCTTCTTTTTATATTATTTTCCTTATCTTTATCATTTCTGTCAATATTATAAGTAATTAGAAGAACCCTCAGTGAATCTGAGCTAATTTTTCTCCTGGACCCCAGATGATCTGATGAATCTTATTACAACTCTAATAAAGCACCTCAGTATTGGTTCTCAATAGACATGAATCCCATTTTTGTACTCTCTGTTATTATATGTCTCTGTTGTTTGGAAAGATCATAGTAACTGGAGTGTAGAGAAAGAAGAAGGGCAAGACTAAGCAGTGAGACCAATTATGAGGCTCTTTAAAAGAAACTAGTTTAGAGATTCTAGTGGCGAAGACTAGGGAAGGCAATGGTGTTGTATACAGATGGAAAAGCTGAGCAAATACTTGAGGTAAAATCAGTAGGCCTGGACTGGACATGTGGGTTAAAACAGGCGACGTTTTTCTGTCTGGTCTGGACGCTGGGTGGACTAATTCAGTGATTCCACTGAAGATAGAAGAAGTAGAGAGAATTGAGCTCTTGGAGGAAGATGATGGGATCAGGGTCAAAGTATCTGTGAGATATCCAAGAGCAGTAAGATAATTGGTAATAGGTACTTTGTGCTCTAGATATTGGATGAGACTGGAAATATGTTGAAGTCCTCAGCATATAGATCATAACAAAAGTATGTGGAAGGATAGCATTGTCCAGAGAGATGATATGCCAGAAAAGATGATGGAGCCTGGAACTGAGCATGGAGGCAACCAAATTTAATGGACATTAAGTCCACATTTAATGAACATTCATTAGGGCCACAAAGACGTGGAGGTAGGATGGTCAACATTCTTTCAATAAATGTTATTGGTAAATCACTAAGCATTCAGCCTTTATCAAACTTTGTAGGAGACTCACAAGGGGTAAAAACCCTGAAAATTAAAATGAAGTAGAGCAGAATTTATAGGATTTTTGTGACCCAAACTGATGTATATTCTGAAGCTATTTTAGTATTTCTAGGCTTTTATCAGAAAAAAGAACATCACATTTAGAATTGAGATTAAACAGGATAAGGATAAAGAGAAGGCTATAGAGGCTAACAGTACAAAAGGTTCAGAAAAGGGAGTAAAAATGAGCCTGAAGAGATGACAAGTTATTTTGCTCTTTGGAAAGAGACAGTTAGAGGAGACTGGTTAGTGAGCTGTCAAGGAGAGCTGGCTTCCTCTGGCACATTCTGGGCACAGTGGTTCAGAGAGGTGGACCTGAGGAGACTGGGAACCCTTAGCAACAGAAATTCCAATACCTTAATAGAGCCTCTCTTTAGTTGTCAGCCTCAATGTCTCTGTACCCATTCTCAATACTGAGACAACTGAGGGAGAGACTTTCTGTTTGCTAAACTTCATCTACCCCTTCCTAAACTCACATAGACTACAGATATTACTCATCTTTATAGACAACTTATTAGATCATACCCGTGAAAGCAAAAATAAGATCTCACAGTATTTATAATAAGGATAACATAATTGAATTGGCTTGCTGGAATCATGATGTCATAATAACCATAGCTCTCATTTCAGTGTTTCTAGATGCCAGGCCCTCGGGCAAGTACTTTATGTGCATTCTTTCATTTAAATCCTTGTAATCCTACACAAAGTCTTCACTTCTAAAGAATAACAGCCCCCAAACTTACATATGCAAATACATTTATTTCTAATGTTGATTGTCGCTACATGTATATTTCAAGGCAATTAATATTAAATTTGTCTAGGCTTTAATTTGATTGGTTGCATCTGTCTACAGTTGCCAAATTGTATGTCAAAGCCTAAAACTTCAGTTTGTGTTTGATAATCAAAGGAGATAACTTTCTTTTTAGTTTAGTTGAGGAAAATAGTACTTCTCTAAGCCTATTTGAACCCAACCCAAAACTTCCATTTCTTTAAAAGTTTTGTGCTGTGGCATTGAAGTATTCTGAGTCTGGCTGTTTTGAAAGCATTTATGATCCTATAAAGAAAAATCACTAAGGAATCACCAAATCAATATTCTTTTAATGGCAATTTCTGGTTACATTTCTTTAGTACCTAGAGGATTGGTCCCCAGGAGAAAAATATACTGTTGGTCTTTTACTTTATTGTATAAACTTGTCAAACTCAGAGAAGTACATTTAAATATTATTGGTACTATTGATAAACTACATACGTTTCTGCTTACAGCTTTTTATTTTAAAGAGCTGTAATCTTTATGTCTTTGTTTTGGATTCCCTTATATATTGCTTTGGAAATTAAAAAAAAAAAAAGCTAAACAACAGTGTCGCATAACCGAGGTTAACAAGAGTGAACAAGACTTGGTTGCATTAAATTCTTGAGACCCATCTGTTTCCACAAGTTTCTCCAGTTTCTTCCAGTGTATGCTGCTTTTTTCATAGGCTAGTCCCCATGATTTATCTGTGATCCTACCCAGCCTTCTTCAGATGTCTGAGAGGAAGGGGCAGGCTAAAATTGTTACCCTCTCCAAGGAGAGCGGTATATTCTCCTTAAGACCAATGCTGATGGATATATCCAATAAACAAAATGACAACTTGAGAGACCAGTTTCTTTTCAATCTCCTCCTCTTCTCTATCTATGGCATGTGAGACTCTTTTGTTAGCTGTTTTTCACTTTTTACCCCACTAGTACTGACGCCTTCATCCTTGCTTATTCTCCTGAGCAATATTCCCCATAACCACAGTTTCAAGGGCCATACACTGATGACCTCCAAATCTCCAAACATTTCTCATCTTTGGGTCACATTTCCAGGTTGCCTATTGGACATCCCACTAGATGAACCTTAAATAACTGAAATCTAACATGTGTCTGTTGCTGAATACTAAACTGTGTGTGCATAGGACAAAACTCCACAAAATGAGGCAGGAAATAACGAGATGACTGAGGAACTCTAAACTGAGCAATTCCTAGAGCTCACATATATTCATGATTAGGGTACAGGATTGGCCATCTTCTCTGACGCAGGTGTAGTGAGTTGATCTAATCATGCCATCAAGAGTCATGTGCTACATATACACAGAGCATCAGTCCTAAAGACTGAGTATTATGCTCCAAGCACTTGATAATGACAATTCCCCACTGTATTTGTGTTTCTCTTGGACACCCTACCTGATCCTTCCTCTCCCATTCGGGCATAAACGAGGAAAAACAAAGATGACAAGCTGAATTGAGTTTCACGGTTAACTCTGAACTTCCTTAAAGAATCTAAGCAAAGCACAAGTGGATGTAGTTTTGTGTGTACTTAAATCGACGTGACACACCTCTCCAGTGTCTCTAATCCTTGTCCATGCTGAGAGCCACGTGCAGTGTTATCCAGCTGGTGAGAATAAACAACCATTCAGGGCTTTTGGCTTTCTCTGTGTGTGAGTCACGGAGGGGTGCTTGTTGGAGTGTAAAGAAAGATAAACACATGGCAGCACTCTAAAGCCTGTTTCTGGAAACCTAGCAAGAAGGAACAGATAGCCATTGTTTAGAGCCTGTAAAGTGTTATGAGACTGGATGGGAAATGCATATTTAGGGAAGACCAGACTTTTGATAGATCAGAAATTGAAATGCTTGTAATTAAACTGGAGCTAAACCAGTGGTGACAGAGGGTTTTTTTTTGCGTGAAAGGATGTAGAGAAAACAGACTCAAGATCAAGGAGTTGTCAAGTTCAGTTAGATCAGGAATTCTCATAAGAAAACAAAACACTGGAGAAAAGCTGATTTCCCCAGGAATTGACTTGACGATGTTCATGAGGGGAAAAAAAAATTACTGAAGCCCTTTTGCCGTAAGTGAAGTTACAACTATATTCCTACATGGCAATGGCCACCTTGATAATACAATGTGGTACATACAATTGCCAGATTCTAGTCTGCCACAGGACCCCATAATAACATCTTTCTGTGGAAGCTTGTTCATGCCTTAAGCCTGTTTAGATTCTGCGCATCTATGAAAGAGCTTGGGAAATGACCTGAATCCAGCACTGCCTTCATATGCCAGTGAGAGTGTTCCTGCCCTTGATCCTGCACTTCGAGCCCTGCATATCACAAACACACGGTAAAGGAATTCTGTAAGGAAACATGGGTGCTCTTACTACGGATGGAGTACTCAGAATCCGCACAGTACAACCTGTAACCGTACACATTCACGCTGTGACCAACATCGTTGAGGCTCCAGGGAAATGTTCATGCCTATCTTGTGCCCTGTGTCCTAGAAAAAGTGACTGTATCTGGGTCTCTGTTGCTGGTGGAGAGAGAAACCACTTTGGTATGAAGGCAGGATTTGAAGAGCAGAACCCCATAAGAACAGGAATATATATTGATTGCTTTATCAAATCCCTCCTTGCAGATACTATAAATGCATATTTGTTCTTTCATAACAAGAGTGTGCTTTTCCAGTAGCGATGAGCAACCATTGTTCTTGCTCTTCTTTGTGTTCTGAATCATGGTTCCAGAGATATTCCCAGACTAATGTGGTATTCAGAGCACACACATGCATAGGGTGGCTGTGGAACATTTTGCAAGATTAAAAAATTGATATTACTATTCTATTGATAATAAATTTCTATACCCATTGCATTAGTCATCCAAATATCATTAGATCATCAATAGAACACTCAGATATGAACACTGAGATATGTAAAAATTAAGATGCTTGTCTTTGATAATTTGCTGAATTCTAGTCATATAAGAATGATAGATTTGTACACATTACCAATTTTGTCATTATGACCATTGCATATGTCAAAGTAAGAGAACAAAACATATTTTTTACAGTGTGTTAGCTTGATTTATAACTTAAATATTAGGCATATGGTATGTTGGCCTCCAATTTTACTTGTTTTAGTTTTATAGGCATTAGGTAGTTTACCAATTGGTACAGTTGGATTTTTTAATATGCAAAAAACATGAAAAAAACCTGGAATGCTTCACAAATTTGCATATCATCCTTGTGCACAGGTCATGCTAATCTCTATACCGTTCTAATTTTAGTATGTGTGCTGCTGAAGTGAACATTCCAATTTAACTCTTAACTTGAATCCTGCAACCCTTACTCCTGGGTCTGTCTGACCACACTTGACCTAGCACTTGACCAGGGTTAGTTGACCTGGCTTACTAATAGTGACATTTCAACAAGAAAAGGAAGTGATGTCGTCTTAGCCTGAAAACATCTTACTATTCACTCAGAAAATATTGTTACATGCCTTTGGTTCTGGTGATGTCGTTTCCTTTCTAAAGAGGATTTTCTTTTCCAGAAGAAAACCAGTCATTTTTATGTTCTGCATCTTACAAAGTTTTGTCGCTGAGATTTTCATTCCATGAGTTCTGGTTACAGAACGCATGCAGAATAAATTCTGGTCTTGTGAAGAGAAACACTTAGGGAAATCTTCACTTCTCAAAGGTCACTACTTGCTGTCCATAACACTTTATAATAACTGCACTCTTCATTTAGTGGGACTTCAGAAATATTGTTTATGAATTATGTGTGAGGATAATAAAATAGGATGTCAAATTAGTCTGTTCACTTGTATACACACACCATACACAAATATATGTAATATATATGTTCATAATATATAAATAGATTCATTAATTTACCTCTGTAAATAAATGATGATAAGGAGAGAGAAGAGATGTGTAACAAAATATGTTATATCTACATTAGGAGCTGATGTAGTGCCCAGGAAAAATTTTTCTAATTCTTTTATGTTTATTTATTTTTGAGAGATAGACAGACAGAGAGAGAGAGAGAGAGAGAAAGAAAACACAAGTGAGAGGGGGGGTGCAGAGAGAGGGAGACACAGAATTCGAAGCAGCCTCCAGACCCTGAGCTCTCAGCACAGAGCCTGATGGGAGGCCCGATCCCACGAACCGTGAGAACGTGACCTGAGCCAAAGTCAGATGCTCAACCAACTAAGCCACCCAGATGCCCCTGAAATTTTCTATAATCTAAAGTAAAAGCCATCTATTAGTTGCCCAGAGTAGAGAGAAGGTAGTGGTTTGTCCTCAAGTGCAAATGACAAAGACAGGACCCCGCCCAGAAGGAAGAGTCCCACAGCTAGGATGGATAGTCTGTGATTCCTGCTACTCCTTTTTATTTTACTAATCTTTGAATGAATCATCCTCCAGGATGCATCCCCACTAACAAGGGACCTGAGATTCCAAGTTCCAGGATGGGAACTTGGAGGCCCAGAACTATATGGACCTGTCCTGCTGCCTGATTGTGTTTCTTGTTATTTCTTAACTAGTTGTGGGATAAAGCTTGAGGCCTTTTCTTCTGATGGAAAGTTAAGGAATCTTGAGTAGCTGTTTGAAGAAACCAAGCTCAATAAGCCCTGCCCTTGAGACCATAACTTTGAGCGTATCACTGCTAAAGATTCTGTTTATTCTTAACATGCTTTGGAAACATGGGATAAAACCACTTGGAAAATGCAAAACTTTAATAGAGAGCACAATATTTGGCTTTAAAAATATATCTGGTGTTTCCTACATGTGTTGTGTGAAGTGTATTCTGTCAGACAAGTAAATAAAGTCTGGTTTCTGATAAACTTAGTGTGAGATTTATTTATAACATCCAGTACTTTTTAAAAGTGGTTTAAAATTTATTATATTTTTAGGGAAATTAGGCAGTTTGTATCATTGGGAGATAATTATAGCCACCCTCCTTTAAGTGTCTTATAAACTAGACTACTGATTTCCGGGATGCCGTAGTCTGTGTAGTAGAACATCATCTGTTCTACTTCATTGTCTTCATATTTCTTTTGTTTGTTTATTTCATAAAGCCCTTTGGACTGGAAAAATGAACTGTAGAAAACTCTCTGTAGAATTGTCAAAGTGAAAATGAGATCTTTAAATATTTATTACTGTTAGGATTTTTTTCTCTTGTTGTAAAATTAGAATCACACATAAAAATGAATGTCAGTATCTATTTACATTATTTCCTCCTCTTCCAGTTTCAGCCTAAGCCTCTATTTTCTCTATGTTTTGTCTCCTTTTCTCTTAAACTATACTATACAGTCTTTCGTTTTCTGATTCTCAAATATATTTGTCTTTCTTGGGCAGATAAATTTATCTGTCCCAAACTATTTTGTAGGCATTTCTATTTATTTCTTTTTTCAACTTGGCTTGGTTCCCACATTCAAACTCTTCTATAAGGGTCCCTTGTTTTCTAGTTTCCTCATGTTGATGAAAATCTACATAATTCCTTTATATATTTGATTATTGGGCCCTTCTGCCAATTCCATCCCTTCCATTCCTTGGCTCTTCACTCTTGTAATCAACATGTTTTTAAGTTTATTTATTTTGAGAGAGAAAGAGAGAGAGATCAGGGGAGGGGCAGAGAGAGAGGAGAGATAGAGAATCCCAAGCAAGCTCCACACCATCAGCATGATGCAGCTCGAACCCATGAACTACCAGATCATGACCTGAGCCAAAATCAAGGGTCAAATGCTTAACTAACTGAGCCACCCAGTTGCCCCTGTGTGTTTTTATTCATAATTTGAATGTAGCTATCAAAGTTAACTAATCCACTTGACCATTTGACTACCCATAGTCCCCCAACCAACCTGGTTCTTTTGCCCATTTTCGACCCCAAACACCCACAGATTTGACAAACAAGGAGCTCCCAACCAAAGGAAATTGTGCTTCTATATCTCCCTAACTTGAAAATCTTAGTAGCCAATAAAAAATACTTTATCATTTTTTTTTTCTAACTGCATGTCTAGATTGATCTTCCCAGTCTTCAGATTTGGTCTTCTCCTTTCTCCAATGAGTTATATTCACTTGGAAAAATCATACTCTTCTCAGACCATTGTCTTCCATAATTTCATCTCGTTTTTGGAAATGAATCATGTGGACCTCTCATTCTTCTTTAATCCTCTCACATATTGTTACAGTAAACAAATCCCTGCTAAATGTTAATTCAGGCTCTCCTCCTTCATCCTGGGAATGGAATCAGGAGAGAAGAAACTGCCCTGGGCTGCATTTTTATTTGGAAGACTTATTTCTTATCCCAATTCCCTCATTTCTCCCCCTCCTTTTAGATACATTTTCCATGTGTAAAGGCTTCAGCCTAGACCAATACCAGCACTTATCTATGGTTTCTAAAACTCCAGCTGCCACCAGCAAAGAGCCCCAAATGCCACAAGTCGCTGTAACTTATCTCCTGTTATACTGTTCCCTAGATGTTGATATATACATTTCTTACCTCTCCAGTTAGAGTGTAAATTCCTTTAGAGTGAGTACTGAGTGTGCTCTATGATTATCAAACCAAATGCCATACCCAGTGGGTGATAAAATTCATTTAGAAAGTTGTGACTGACACTAAAAATTAATCAAATATAAGCAAAGAGAAGACAGATATCTCAATGAATTACTCATAGTAAGAATAATTAACCAAGATGTGGAAACAGTCTAAGTGTTTATGGATGAATGGATAAGAAAAAGATTAGATAAAGGAATATATATATATATATATATATACACATATATATGTGTGTGTGTATATATATATATATATATATATATATATATATATATATATATAATGGAATGATAGTTACAAAAAAGAAGGAAGTCTTGATGTTCGTAACAGTATGGATGAAACTTGAGGCATTACGCTAAGTGAAATAAAAGAGAGACAAATATTCTCTGATCTCACTTATATGTGGAATCTAAAAAACAAAAAACTGAGCTCATAAATACAGAACACAGATTGGTGGTTGCTGGAGGTTGGGGTTGGGGAATGGAAGAAATGGGTAAAGGGGGTCAAAAGGCACAAACTTCCAGTTATAAAATAAATTAAGTCATTAAAAATGTAATATACAGCATGGCAACTCTAATGAATAATCCCATATTGCCTATTTGAAAGTTGAAAAGAGAGTAGCTCTAAAGGTTTTCATTACAAGAAAAAGAAATTGTAACTATATATGACAACTGACGATGATCGATGTTAACCAGGCTTATTATGGTGATCATTTTATCATATATACAAATATCAAATCATTATGTTGTATAACTGAAACTAACGTTATATGCCAATTATACCTCAAGTTGTAAAAACAAAGTTTAGAAATGGGAAGAAAAGAGTAAGAATTGTTTGGGGGAACGTTTTAGTATGTGCCCATGACCAAACTTCTGCGAACCACTGTCCTATAGTGTAAGGGCACAATAGATGCTTGGTATTTGGTCATTTAAGTTGTTAAAAGGAAAGATTTGGAAGAAACCTGTCTATGGAATTCTGAGGGTCTTCTTGTTACTCTTGCTCTTTGGTCTTCAGTCTGTGTGGGGTCTCAGCAGTCACATAGGTTGCTTCATCAGCCTGGTTGAGTACCTTCTTCCCTTGTTCAGAACATTTGGACGAACCACAGATTCCCTGAGGGAATTCACATGCTGATGTAAGCCTCATGGTGAACACCACGCATAAACTCTACTGTGGGTTTTCTATCTCCCAAATGGGAAGCTAATTATTATTGACATAAACTGCTAAGTTCCACACCCTTCAATTTATTTTAGCAAATATTCATGGAGTGCCTCTTCTGTGCCAGGATTGCATGGACTGAAGATAAAGAGTTGAATCAGACACAGGTTACACCCTAGAAGAGCTAATGACTTAATATGGGAGCTGACAAACTGCAGCCCACTGGCAAAATCTGGCCCACAGTCTGTTAGTGTAAATACAGTTTTATTGGAACTCAGCCAGGCTCAGCCACACAGAATTAAGTAGTTGCAACAGAAACCATATGGCCCACAGAGCCTAAATATTTACTGAAATATATCTATGAAAACATTTGTCAATCTCTGATCCAATAAAACATCAAAATAGAAGATAATGCTTTTTTCTATTATATTTCCATATGTAAAAGTGACAGATATATCAAAAGCAATGTAATATTTTCCTTATTTTTATGACTAAACAACAGAGATCACTGATCTGTTGGGAAGCCTTGAGAGCTTACAAGAAGTGGCCCTTTTTGAAATGCTGGTGACAGAAAAACATTATGATCTTAACAAAATGACATTTCATGTTTTTCTCTCTTACACGTACATAACCACCCTGCCCAGAACTTGGATGTCTGAATACAGTGCCAATAGTATCACAAAAAATTACAGAACTAAACCATCTGAGTATTAGATCAGAGATCACTCAGGGCCTGCCCATTAGCTGAGGATAGCTCATCATTAACATATGCTTGGCTCTGAAATTTTTGGGCAAATTTGAGAAATTAACTTCATTTCATATTAAAATCTGGGTCTCCCAATTCTTTTGAAAAATCAGATTTGACAGCAGTAGGGCTCCATTCCTATATGACAAAAGTCCACTAGAGCTGAAAAGCAGCTTCTGTCCTTGGACAAAACATACACGCCCCATATTACCCCAATTTCTACTGCTCCCAAATATTTTCTTGACTCAAGAATGTCAATTGCCATTTACAGCAAATTTACATTGCTATTCTTCTCAGTAAAGCAATTTCTCTGTAACTATTCTCTTTTAAAAGTAGTATGACAAGATTAACCAAAAAAGATTATACGTTTTTCTAAAAAAACATTCTTATGTATTTTATGCAGGCAAAATGTATCCAATCTGCAGTCACTTTACCGACTTATGTTCTTTTTTAGCCCCTGTGGAAATGATAGTTTAACATCTTACACCCATAAAGAAAAGCAGAGCTGAAATGTGGCTTAAAGCAATGATCTCCAAAGAGATCCTAGGGAATGTTCAAGATAAACTACTGAGGTTTGCATAGAATATATTAGAATTTACATAGTTGATCTCCTTTTTAATTTGTATTTTACATTTTATATATTTTATAAGTATATAATATAGTTATAAAGCAGTACATATAACTACACACACACACATACACATACACATGTAACTGGGTAGAGAGTCTAATTTATTTTAGTGATCGAGACATGGGATCAAACTAGCTTGCAGACTTTAGTCTTGGGAACCTGGAGGGAGCTGGGAAATCATCACATCCAAATGTTCATTTTACAAAGAATGAATCTGAAGCCCCTGGAGGTAAAGTGATCTGGTCAAAGGCACAGTCACATAGGCAATATACCACACTGCCTGCTTCCTTCACGAATACCTACATGGGAAAATGAGACCAACATGAGATAAAAAAAATCCCCCTGAAATAGCTGGGCAATTTGTAGGAAACTGTCAGACTTCTCCCTCCAGCGTAGAACACATTTCAACTGGTGGTACCTAGAATAGCTTCTCTTTTTTGTGTGTGAAAAATGGCATCGGTTCCATCCCCCCACTGCCAGTAGAGGCCACCACCGTGGCCGCCTTCTCATTGGCCAGCTCTCATTGGCCCTCATCTGCCTTCTTTTCCTGTGGAAATAAAATATAAGGGCAGGAGAAAGGACATATTTGGTAATGTTACGCTCCTCAGCTTCCTGCTCGGGGCTGTGTCAGCTGCAAAATGTCAAGGGAAAAAATATCCCTCCAAGTTGGAATGAATTCCAGACAGACCCTGATGCCTGCAAATTTGTCAGAGGGAGAGCCAAGTCCAGAAAAGCAGAACATGAAGAAGGTTCATTATGTGACTTCAAGAGACGCTCAAATGATCAGACACTCTGGTATTTATGATTTTCCCCATTTCAGATGGCCTGTAGTTCACAACATTCCCCTCCCTTCACCGCTGATTCTGAGCTTCCTTTTAAATTAAACCTCAACAGTTATAAAAAGACTCTCACATTACTTGTAAGCCACAGGCACTACTGGGAGACACTGTTCGTACAGGCCTGTTTGGAGCTGGAGAAGGACAGCTCTTTTTGATTATTAGTCTGGGAAGGGCAGGCCAGGAAGGCAGACTCACTTCACCTTGACCACACTGTTGCCCTCATCTGGTTACCACGTCTGTGCCAAGACCCCCTGCCACTCCCAGCGTTTGATACCATGATCTTTACTAAAAAGCAGCTATTTTGTGCCATTGGCTTTCCTTTTTCGTTTTGGCTTTTATTTTTATAGGGGCGGGGGGACATGAAATAAACAGAAAATTGATCCTGACTCTCCCAGTTTGTGAATATACCAACAGGACTGTTTGTAAGGTTGAGTTTAGGGGGATCTTAGTCTGTCCCTGGCATCCAGCACTTTTTCTTTCTTTTTTAAAACCATTGCCACACGCTGGCAAAAAGGTAAGGAAACAGGATTTGTAATCCAAACCTCATTAAATTGCTACATACACATTTTCCCTTCTGCTTCTTGCTCTTCATTTCTAAATGCCGTGGCATTTGTTTGTACTTGGTCACCCTGAATCCTTATTTGGGTCCTCCAATAGGCACGAAGGCATCCAAGTATCAGTTTTAGCAACCGGTGGAAGTACCCACATGAGGAATAGGGTGTTCAGTCCTGACATGCGGTCTCGATGAATAAGGGTCTTCTTTCTTCTTTTCCTAAACTGTCCAGCATCTCAACGCTGGTTTTGCTCCTCAACAGTCTAAGGTTTGTGCTACTTCCATGGTGATCAACTGTTAGGTCATAAACATTAGATTGTGGCATCACCGGATGAGTCAGTCGGGAGGAAGCTGTGCTGGAAATACAGCTGAAAGCCTCTGTTGACAGACAGATGCCTTCTTAATCATGGCCTCCGTGGGGAAAGGAAAACTATCCTGCCCCCACCCCCACCCCCACCCCAGCACTGATTCACCGACCTGGGCTGCTCTGGAAGAGGCTGGGAAAGCCCATCCTCAGGGGACACCACTGTTCCCTCCTCCAGGCTTCTCACAGGGTACCCACACAACTCACAGGAGGGGGAAACTGAACAAGGAAGCTCTTTCTGGTTACTTTCTGAGCGTCAGCAAAGGGAAAAACAGCTTTCATCTTTTCAACATCTTGTGCTGTTCCTTCTTAAAACAGCTTATATTGTCAACATTGCCTATTTATTGGTGCATCCATTTCTGGCAGGGTTCCTATTGTGTAATGTCAGCCTTGTCTACAAAATGGGCATTGTAAGAGTTCACCTTTTGGAAGGCTGGAGGTGGGACTACACAATATCATTATGTTCCCTTTCATCAATTTTTCCTCTTTTAATCCCTGGGGACTATTAGAAATTTTGCCATCTTTTAAAAACACAATTTCTTGGGTCTATATTTTACTTTAGAAGAATTTATTTAATTTATTTAATATTTCCAAATTTGGGTTTTTAGAAAGCATGATGTCAAGAACCACTGTGCATTATAGCTGCTAGGAGACAAATCAGCGAGAGAAACAATGTCCTTCCCTGTGTCCCCTATCAAGAACTGCTCAGTATTCCTGCCAGCCTGTTAGGCTTTATCATCCAGTCATTTTAGACCTACAAGAGAACTTTCCATCAGGGGATCAGGTTCTATCATTTCACTGGTATGCAATGTAAGACCACAGAAACTCTAGTACAAATTTTCCATGGCTTAGATTAATAATAGATAGCACTTAAATGGTCAGTCCAATTGTGTTCCCTCCCTGCTAAGGACAGAACACATGACAATAAGCTGAAAATCCAGCCAGGCAAGTCAGACCAGAAGCAAGGAAGGATCTCTGGCCCCAAGGTTACTGAAGAAGTTGGAAAGTTCACCTCTTGAGGCGAATCTTTCAGCTGAGCCTGGGAGAGCCTATGTGAATGGTTATGATCCAGTGTTGACTGGAGATGGGGGACAAATTTATATGATTTCCAAGCTTTTTTTCAAAACACAAGAGTCTCCAAGTGGTTGAAAATGACTCTGTGCATTTCTCACTGCAATTGAGATTGTTGTTCATGATCAGGCTACTTTTACATAACAAAGACAAATTCTGTTGGTTGGAAGATAAGTGAGAGTTATTTATTACATCTCTCTTGTTTCAGTGAGGAGAAAACCTATGCACAGAGAGGTCATTGTCAGATAGCCAGAAGAAGAGCCGGGCCTACAGTGCAGACTCCCTTTGCTCCCTGTGCCGCGTGCTCTACCGCACCATAGTTTTACTAATAGTATAAATCTATTTAAGCTGTAGCTCCAGTTTGTAGGAATTTTGTTTATTTCATGAGCAGCACTGAGACAGAAATATGAGAATCTCTGGGAATTGGCATGGCTAAACATTACAATTTAGAAGAATAGTTTAGGCAAAGTACAAAAGAGGAAATGCTATTTAGATGAGTTCATTTCTACTCACTAAAAAAAATTAAAAAATTAAACTCAAGATCCAACAACATTTTCCTTTACTTAGCCCAACATCAGAGGCTTTACACAGCAACTCCCCAAACAAATCTGTTTCATATATTTCATCTTTCCAACTAAGGACTTTTTTAAAATATCTAATCTTGAGTTTATTAACTTCTCTTAGAAAAAGTTCTGTTTCATCTCCACAAATGCAAAACTGAACCTGATTTACCTCTCTCTTGTTTTATAATTTTTTAAATGGATAATGCTGACTGAATGTAAAAGATACCCAACAGCTTTAATTTCTAAGATATGAATTCCTCCCTCCCTTCCTTCCTTCCTTCCTTCCTTCCTTCCTTCCTTCCTTCCTTCCTTCCTTCCTTCTTTCCTTCCTTCCTTCCTTCCTTCCTCCCTCCCTCTTGGAGAACTGCTTGCTTTGGTGGTTCAGTAGTAGAATTCTCACCTGTCTTTATCTTGGAGGATAATCTATTCATTTTGATGAGGGAGCATAAGGCAGCTGAAGGCCAAGCACAAGCTGGCACAATCACACACACACCCCACACACACCCAGGTATGATATATATGATATTCCTCAGGCACTCCTGGCTGCCTAAGAACAAAGAAAAGGACAATCTTATCAGTAGCCTCATCTCCAGTAACCTATAGACCCTGTTTCCTAGAGCCCTAATATCACCCTCATCAAGATGTAAGGGGTTTAAGTGCTTGCCATGGTGATGTGGGGAAACTCAGGCAATTTAAAAATTAAATTCCCTTACTGCCTATAGTCCACTGACGAGTCCTTGAAACAGGCAGATTGACCTTCGCTAGGAGCTCAGCTGCATCAACTGATGACACTTTGCTAGGGGCAAAAGGGAATCTTGGCTTAACATTATCCTGACCTCCCAGGATCCTGTGAGTCTCCTTACACACATAAAAATTCTTTTGCAAAACTCCTTTATCTTTAACCCCCAAGTGTATGTTGGAAATTATACTCCAAGCATATGGCCCCTGGCACACATCTGAAGGGCCTCATGACTGAGGTTTTACTAAACAGTAATAAATGGCATTTTCCTAACAGCCACTAGCCCCTCAAGGTCCTGGAAACCTTGCTTCCAAAATTCCTTAGAGATTTACACTGTCCCTAACTCCCTCCAAACCTGAAGGTATATAACCACAACCCCAGTACAGCTCTTTCTGCCCACAGGTCCTGTCCCTGTGCTTTAATAAAATCACATTTTTGCAGCAAAGACATCTTCAAGAATTCTTTCTTGCCCATTTGGCTTCGAACCCCACCATCACTCCAAAAACCTATCAACTTCACACTGAATTCCAGTTGAATTATTCCTTTGGTTTTCTGCATGGAGGCTGCATTTGAAGGGCTTTCTCAATCCTGTTCTGGATCAGAAGCCATGGCTCACAGGTGCATTTCCTAATGGATGACTTTAGGAGCCAGCATTTTTAATACATAGGAAATAAAATAATTATTAAATGATAAAATTCTCCTCTAAAGATGATATAACATTATAATATTTCTCTTCTTCTCTGTTTTGGTCTTTTTAGATTCTTGTTGGGCATCGAGCAAAATCATAATTTTAGTAAACTTCCCATGAAGTCTGAGTAAGCACTTTTCCCAGTAGGTTTGATTTAGGGGGTTCCAAAAACCATTTTTGTCCCAAATATTTTTTTCTGCCGATCAATCAGAAACTAAAATTCCAACTAAGGTATTGCACTGTTCAGGTTAAGACATTATCTCCAAAATGCTGTGTGGGGCTTGGCATCTGGCAGTGTCAAAGTATTAACTCATTAGTACCCATGAGTACATTAGTTTTATATCTTGGACCTCAGCACGGGATCCAAGGGTTATATCCACACAGGATTATATTTTGATAGTAAACAATATGGTCTAGATTAATTATGCCGGGAAAGGAAGCCCAAGTTGGACAATAGCAGTGGAAGATTAAGGTAGATTAAGATTTGAAGGTGCCACATAGTCCATGACTCAATCACAGTTTTCTCTTTGCCTGTTTGGAGAGGCTGTGTTTACATTACTCATGTTTCAAGCATTGTTAATACATCTGCTGCCTTCTTTCTCAAAGGCTTTCACTGCTGTTAATCAATTTGAATATTCAGATTGAGTGTGAAGTGAATATATCATTACATGAGAGTTGGCTAGATCCAGAGGCCCTTTGTGCAGTGGAGTATGTGCAGCAGAGTAGGTACAAACTTTGCAAAGCAAAAAGAAGTTTAGTAGTCAAATTCTATGATGGTTTTCATGGGTCAGGGGAGACAAGCAAGGCATAGAGTGTAAAAAAAAGGGAATTTAGGTCATTTTTTAAGTTAAGAAAAGACAAGTTGGGATAAGAAGATTGGAAACACTACTACAAGTCAAAGAAATATTTTAATTCCAGAGATGACCTGTTAGAAAACAAGTCCCAGCTCAGCCTAGTAAAGAGACCATTGTTGTCTTGCTTTCACTGCTGTTCTTTTCAGATAAAGCAACAAAATACATTTTAGTACATCAGCGCTGTGTGTGTGTGTGTGTGTGTGTGTGTGTGTGTGTTGAAGTTGATTTTGGAAGACAGATAAACTGTGAGCTATCCATTATATTTCTAATGTTCACTTGATGGAAAATAATCATTTGGCTGCTATAATTGGCAGTTTGTATCCAGCAAATTAGAGAAAATCTAGTGATACACAACCACTATTTTCCAGAAAGTGATATTTTGACGGAAAAAATCTTTCTAGAGATTGGATTTTGGAGATTAGTGAAACTCTGGCAATTTCACTATGGAGTAGGGTCAAGAACAGAGTGTTGTAATTCAAATAAAGCTATCACTCCTCTCCTTTACCAGTAGAGAAAGCTGCATACCACCTATTTTGGTTATCAGGAAAACAGTAGGAAGAGTTGTAACAGTTAAATTTTACTTCTAAATTTTGGAGTTAGTGCAGTAAGGGTTTTAATGATTATTTTGAAATCAAAATTTGAACATATGCACAACATATCCACTGGAGAAATGTACATACATGTCTCATGAATTAGTATTTCATTCATTCATTTGTTATAAACAAATGCTATTTGAAACTACTCGGTACCTATTAAGTTGTATTAGTCAGGGTTCTTTAGAGAAATGGAGCTACCTAGATGTGTATATGTCTTGTTAGTTACATTTATAAAAAGAAGGAGATTTATTTTAAGGAATTGGCTCAGGTGATGGGGAAGCTTGGCAAGTCCAAGATCTTCAGGATAGGCCTCAAGGCTGGAGACCCAGGGAAGAGTTACAGTTTGAGTCTGAAGGAAGTCTTTCTGGTCGAATTCTTGGATTGGACAGTTCAATCTCTTTTCTGTTAAGGCCTTCAATTGTTTGGACAAGGCCTACACACATTATGGAGGGTCATTTGCTATTCCAACGTCTTCTGATTTAAATGTTAATCTCATTTTTGATATCGTTTCACAGTTGGGGCGCCTGGGTGGTTCAGATGGTTTAGCTTCTGACTTCTGCTGAGGTCATGATCTTAAGTTCGTGAGTTCAAGCCCTGCATTGGGCTCTGTGCCAACAGCTCAGAGCCTGGAGCCTACTTTGGATTCTGTGCCTTCCTCTCTCTCTGTCCCTCCCCCACTTGCACTCTGTTTCTCTCTCTCAAAAATAAACATTGAAAAAAAGTTTTAAGTAATAAAAATAAAATCATTTCACAGAAACATCTACAATAATGTTTGACCAATATCTGGGTAACATGCCCTAGCCAAGTTGGCACATAAAATTAACCATGCCATGAGGACTAGGCATAGCCCTATTATTTCCTATTATGGAAATAGGCATTATCTCATGGAGCTCACATTCATGGCTTTTTACAAGTTTGAGACATGCTGCTACAGACTTTACCAAAAATACCTGAAGTTAAATTCAGTTGATAGCATTCTTACCCTCACCTTTTGGAAATGATGATGATGATGGTGGTGGTAGTGGTGATGGTGGTGGTAGTGGTGGTGATTATTTAGCATCTTTCTGGGATTACCTGGATTGAGAAACCTCATGTACTAGTAATTATAAAGAGTTGGTTTGTTGCCATTATTGGCAATGCTAGAATCGTAAGAATCCTTCTGAAGAATAAAGCATCTTTTTCTTTATCCTACTAAGATTAGAGCAGCAGAAACTATGATCAGATGACACTTTCCCTAACACTTTTAGAAAATTACACAAGACATCTCACTGTGCAGAATCTGACTGTGAGGCCCATGATAAAATAATGGACCAGCTGTAATATCAGAGACACACTACAGAGAATTTTATGGATTCCAGTTTGTTTACTTGCAGGGGAAATGTCTGAAAGCCTGAAGTATACATTACACATAATTTGGCTGCACTCAGAGGAAAATCTTGGATTGCCCTGCACCTTCTAACTTTTATCAAACAAAGAACCTATTGTCACCTTTCCATATCCTTTGGTGAAACACAGAAAATTTCCATCTCTTTTTTACTTTATTATTATCTTAATTTTACTTTTTTTCTTTGCTTACAGTTTTTTTATTCCACTTCAATACACCTGTTTTCAAGTGCTAAGTGAAATCACCCCTTATCCTTGGGAGAAAATGAGAAAAGAAATGACAGTCATGGAATCTTCCTCTGGATGTGGGAACAGAAATAGTTCTCAAAATAAATCATGGCCACACACAGGTAACTTCTTCATGAGGTGACTTGGTGACTCCACAAGATAGACCCCACCCCACCCATCTGGGATGAGCATGACTTGGTGGGGGCCTATAATTATAGTACAAAAACGAAGATGATTCTATGAAAGCAAACTCTATCCAGATCTCTAAAGTACATTTCTACTTTTCCAAATTACCTCACTTGGGGGCGTTTAGTAGAAAAGTCATTAAACGTCTCTGGAAAGATACATAGATGACCTGGTAACATTGTTTTCTCTGGGGTGGGGAGCTCTGGGTAACGGCAGGGCAGAAGCTTAACTTTTCAATGCACCCCTCTGTACTATTGAAAATTTACTATTTGCATATATTATCTCCTTACAATTAGCTACCTACCTATCTGGTTAATGAGCTAACTAAATTAATAAAATATAAAAACTCCAGATAACTATAAATACCTGGATCTTCTGTTATTATTTAGTTACCTGCTCAATTTAACTCTTCAATCACTTATTTCCTCTTTGTTTCTTTTCGATTTTTATTTCAGAGAAACTGTGTACCTAAAGTAATACTGACCTTGTTCTTCCCTGAACATATCAGACGTATTCCTGCCTCAGGTTCTTTGCAAAAATAGTTTCCAGTGACTGGAAAATTCTCATATCCATTATTTGCATGGCTTGCTCCTTGCTACTTTAAATCTTGGCTCAGATATCACTTTCTCAGTAGGGCCTACCTTGACTACCCTGTTTAAAATTGCAAGCTTAAAATAGGTGATGGAGATTAAGGAGTGAACTTGTGATGAGCACTGGGTGATGTATGGAATTGTTGAATCACTATGTTGTACACCTAAAACTAACATTACACTATATGTTAACTACCTGGAATTTAAATAAAAACTTGAAATAAGTTAAATTAAATTAAACAAATATAAAATTGCAAGCTTACACCTCAGAATTCCTTATCCACTTTATTTCTGGTAGTAACTATGTTCCTTTAAAGTACTGTGTAGTGTATTTATTCAAAATCTTTATTGTCTGTATCTCAACACTAAAACTAAGTTCCTTGAGGACTAGGATTTGTCTGCTTAGTTTGCTGCTGTTTCTCTAGCATCTAAATACTGCCCGGCAGTCATAGGTTGTTATGAAAAAAAATTGCTAAATAAACGGGAGAAAAAATGAATGAGTTTTATTTTCCAAATATGTTGTGTTCAACCAAATACCATTAAGTAATTTGAGATTGGCACATGTAGTTTTTAATTCTATTAATGATTCCTGTTTTTCAAAAACATTCTTTAACATGTATTTGGAACATCAATTCAGGAATTACCTCTCATTTTTGCAAGACGAAGTGTACTTTTTCTTCTGTTACTTCACAAATCCTCTGCCTTGCAAATATCTTTGTGCTTGTTAATGGTACTTTACAATCCAAATTGTTATTAACATATTATTTCTTGTTTATAGATTTTTAACTTCTGAGAATATTTTGGACATAGTCATTTTTTAAAAAAATTTACCGTCATTGTTTACATTTATCTATGTTTGTAAGAATTCTATGCTCATCGCCTCAGATAGATTTAATCAACTAGAATAGTCAGCTCATTGCATCAACCAGAAGATTTAACATAGGGAATTAAGCACTGAAAAAATTGCACAGGAGGACTGAGGGCCAGAGTAGGCCTCTGTGACCTTGGGGTAACCCAGGAAGCTGCTAGAATCATAAGCAACCATCCCACTACAGCTGGCAGCAGTGAGGCGGGCGGTTTGCAGGAGAGTCCCAGAAGCTGCTGTGAAACACCGTGTCTCTGTCTGTTCTAGTCTCCATCCCACCCACCCCTGCTGGAGGAATAATAATAGCTTCTGCTTCTCCCCTTTCTGCGGAATTAATCTTTACTATTATGCTCTGAGATATAAATGGGCAAAGGATTAGTGGTATCAACTCCCCGAGGTCCCTCAATATACAGATTTTGATAAGCTTCAAACCTAAAAGCAATAGAAAGAAGAGAGAAAACATACTGAATTCATCAGAGTTTCATCCTACTATGTCTTTTTAATTTTTTAAGTATAATTTATCATCAAGTTGGCTAACATACAGTATGTACAGTGTGCTCTTGGCTTCGGGAGTAGATTCCTATGACTCATCGCTTACATACAAGACCCAGTTCTCATCCCAAGTGCCCTCCTCAATACCCATCACCCATTTTCCCCTTTCCCCCACCCCCTTCCCCCAGCAACCCTCAGTTTGTTCTCTGTATTTAAGAATCCCTTATGGTTTGCCTCCCTCCCTCTCTGTTTATAACTATTTCCCCCTTCCCTTCCCCAATGGTTTTCCGTTAAGTTTTTCAAGTTCCACCTATGAGTGAAAACATATGATATCTACCTTTCTCTGACTGACATACTTCACGTAGCATAATACCCTCCAGTTCCATCCATTTTGTTGCAAATGGCAGGATTTCAACTTTTGAGCCAAGGGTGTTTGCTGGCTTATTTCGGAGTCATTGCTCTATAATTGCATGCATACTCCATAAGTAAACCCCAGTGATGAACACATGTTCTTGTCCCTGTTCCTATATAATTATGGCATGATGGTCCGGACCATCTATATCTACTCCCAAGACAGATAATATCAAGGTGGGAAATTCCAAAGGTACCATCCGTAATCTATATAATATGCCTGTACAATAGTTTAAGAAAATGAGTGCCCATTGTTATCTTAAATTAATAGTTGCCCAGTATTTGCTTATAAACCTTTCCCTATCAATGTTACCTTGTCTGTAAAATGAGAATATAGTAGTATTCATTTTGTAGGATTATTGTGAGGATTTAATGAGCTTTTATAAAAATATAGAGACAGAGACCAAATGACAAAGAGTCTGGAACAGTGCCTGGGCCATTGTAAGTGCATAATAAAATATAGGTGCTATCATCATCATCACCGTCATCATGATCATGTATTCTTTTCCAGAAAAACTGACAGATTTATGTGATGGATTGATCCATGGGACTTAATTCTTTATCCTATCCTGCATCTATTCCTTTGCCATCGTCTCTTCATGGGCAAAGCATGGTTCTTCACTGCTTGCATTTGAACTTGGTCATATGGCTTGTTTCAGTCAATAGTATATGAGCAAAAGTGACAATTTGCCAATTCAAAGTATACGCATTGAAAGCCCTGTATTTCCTTTTGTACCCTTGCACTTCTGCCATTGCTGGGATAAGAGTTTCCCCCCAGTTTGCTCCTGCCCCTGCAGCCTGGGCCCCAGAATGAATACACATAGGCCAGAGCTGCCTTGGTCAATCCACAGAACCACAGTGAGTAACAAAGCCATCTGACCACGCCCAACCTAGATCATCTGAACCCCAATCTGTCCACATACAAGTAAATAATAATAAGTGATTGCTATTGAAGCCTCTGAGTTTGGGGGTAGCTTGGAGTGTAGCTGTAAGGAACAAATACACTTCATTTCAGATATACCTACACAGGAGACCTACCCCTGACAGCGTCAAGTGAACACACCTGCTCTCTGGCTGAATTATATTACATGTTTTGCCCAAATGCTGGCAGGGGCTGTCTCTGTCTGTGAACATTGCCCAGAGTAGTGCTGCAGGAAGTGAGAGAGTGTAGGGGGAGGTGAGGATTGATGCCAGTGTCTGCTTTCTGTGTTTTTGCCACTCTCAACAGTCTGCCAGCTGGTGCAGCTATACCCTTTGGACAAATGATATGATATCCTGGGCATTAGCCTAAATGGTACCACACATGCGAAGAGTACAGCTGCTATTTGTTGTTCTTCTTGCTGTTCTTGACTCTGTTGCCATGCCTGGGGGTGGCAGAGACTTCTACACATGAGGTGTGTCTTTCCAAGATTCATAGATAGTGTGTCTTTTCAAGATTCTAAAATTCGCTCAATGCAGCCACTGAGGATCATGACTCTGCATGTGGAAAATAGGCCAGGTTCATTTTTGAATAGCTTGGTTTTTTTTTTCTCAAAGTAATTGTGAAAGAAAATTAATCATAGAAAATTAGGGTATAACATCATATAGTTTGTCCTTCCAGGAAAAAAACCTAAAACCTCATTCATATTTTTAGTATATTTTTACATTTTTTAAAGGCAGGAACATTTATTCCTTTCTTTGCTTTGCATACTAATATTCATACCAGCATATATGTAGATAAATCCTATGTAGTAACCATTCCATAAATCAAATCTATAATTAGTTTCCACTTCTAAGTAAAAAGGTGATTTGTTCTGCATGTGTCCTGGAATAATTGAAAATCATGATTAACTAGTGCATGCTTCTGTCGAATGTGATCCATCTGAAAAATTTCTGAGCTTGGTTTGAAACCAAAAAATGTGAAAATAAGAATAAATGTGAGCCCAACAGACTATATGATTCAACATGTTTTAGTCCATCCAAAACTGAAAGTGCTTTTTATTGATGCTATGGAGATGGGAGAAGGAATAAAAAGAGGGAAAAAAAGTGAATTACATATACGGTCCAGCCAGAGGTATTAATGTACTGAGCTGGAGTATAACCGCCCTTCAGAGCATTTTTAGTGGAGATGTAGAGAAATAAATATATAGAGTAGTTGTTTTCAACCCTGGTGGCAAAAGAGACACTTGGGGAACTTTTTAAAACTATCAGTGCCAAGCTTAACCCAAAGCCTTCTAATTTAGTTGGTCCTGGGTGGGATCAAGGAACTGATACTTTATGGAAACACCCCTCATGAATCTAACGTGTGGGGTTAGCCCTGCTAGTATTTGGCATTTTGAAATTGTCGATTCCAAGAGGATGTTAAAATGGATACACTGCCTATTTTCAGAATTCTTTAGAGGATTTGAACTTCCAAGTAGGGTTTTAGGAGGAAAGAAGCATGGATTGACGCTTAGATAAAGAAGTGTTTTTCTTTTAAAATCAATTCCGTGATTTGTATTTTCTCAAGTTTTACAATTTCAGTCAGCCAAACTTGGATTCATTAATTCATGAGATAATGATCTTTGCCCACTCATTGCCTTTATCAATATTTTTGCCCGAATTCAGTCTAGGTCGCATTTTCATATCTGTCTTCTTTGTAAACCTGTGACTTCACCCAGTGGTGTGTAGGAGCAGCTTAAGGTGCTTGCAAAAGCGGACTCTACTGGTCTCTTTCCAACTCTCATGTTCAGGAGTATTGAGCTGGTAGAATGAAATTAACCATGATAAAAGCGTTTACATCATGGAAATAGGTGAATGCTAAAAAATCAGATGCTCTCTGATCCCAGAGATGATTATTAAACATTTAGTAGCACACAACTGATTTCAGTGGAAGAGAATTTGGGCACATAATTTGATTTTTTTAGTTCTTTATCTCTGATATCTTAAAATTAAAAGTCTTGATTTCAAGTACCTATTAATCTGGGGGAAAGGTAACCTACATGTTACAAGATGCCTCTGGTGTATTTTTATTTCCTACTGAATCCCCTTCCTCATTTTACCTTTTCCACCCACAACAGAAATTCCCACATATTCTGTGCTGAGAAGAGGTTACTGATGTTTGAATCGTTCTCTACATTCTCATGCCTCCTCTCACCACCCCATACCACAGTGTTCAGTTTTTCATTTCAGCTACACAGCAGCCCTTTTTTGTTTGATGAGAAAAGATAACCAAAAAAAATAAATTAGCAGTCTTATGATTGACTCTATTTTGTTGTTATTCAAGGAAACCCAAAATGAAGCAAAATAACCAAATTTTGCCAAGGAAAACATTTTCAGCCATTTCAATTACTGTTTTAATTGGCTAGGTCTGGCTGCCAGATTATCCTCTAATCTCTACAAGAATGTTATTTGGGAAAAGTTGAAATATGCCCTGCATGGAAGCCACATTCATCTCTTCAGCACATTCTAGTTGGAATAACTCCTTCAGAGTACTGGAATCATATTAGAGTAAAATTGGCAGTTCCTGGAAGAACATAATCCATAGATCATATAAAAGCCTAATTCACTATCAGCATATTATTGAAAAGTCTGAAAAACGTTGTGTGCCCAAGTCCAAGGTAAAGAAAAGTGAAGATATGGGATGTTTGTATAGCAAATACCTCTGGACAATTTGCAGAAGTATGTGTGTGCATGTGTATGTGTGTGTGCAGGACTGTGTATGTGTCTCTGTGTGTATTAATATAACAATAGAAAGAGGAAAATGGTTGCAATTATTTGAACGGGTTCATGAAAGCATCTCGGGATGTGGGATGTGTTTTCCGAAGACTTTATAGAAAAGTAGTCTCAGATGCTTATCAGACTTGGTGTAGAGACAAAAAAAGGCTTTTCTTGTTTGTTTTAACTGAGTGTTGAAGAGATTGATTTTATGACTAGGTTATTACATTTTCAGACTGCCATGTCAGTGTGTTCTCACTCAAGTGGGATGAGGAGTTACTCTGCACATTATTCTTTAAAAGTTATTTGTAGTCCGATTCCATAGACACCAGAAAATACACACAAAAAAAATGTGTGGCTATGATAACCAGTTGGGTTTTTACCCTAGACCAGTCTTTTCAGTAAATTTGGGTTGTCTGGTACTGTATTGGAATTATAAAATTTAAACTAATGTAAAGACTGCCAGCATCTGTTTCATATGTTGGGACAAGGCCACCATGAAGGAGCATGCATGATTGTGCACTTTTAGCCAGAAGTTTTGTTGTGGCTGCTCAAAGTAAATACTTCTCTGAGAATATACTGTGTGGTGTCGTTAAGGGGTGTGGAAAAGTTTCTTTGGAATTAACAGGATTAAATGACTGGAACTGGGGTCCCACACATTCACTTTCTTTGATCAACTTCTTTATAGGCATCTGCAGCAGAGGAAGAAGGAGCTTGCCAAGTCCAGTCCACATGACTTAATTCCACAGTGGCACTCATTCATTCAAAAATCATAAATGCAATGAACCTCTAGATCTGAAGCTATTGAGGGAGAAGGGGCTGCAGGAGGAGAGAGAGAGAGTACAAATTATGTTCAGGCCAAAAGAATTTCAGGAGTCCCAAAGCCCATATGTCTCTGATGGTATACAGGGATCATCAACCATTTCTTACCCTCCTGGTTGATGACCCATTTATTTCTACAACTAACAGATCCCCCCTTCTCAACTTCTCACTGGCATTTGTGATGCCCCAGGCTTAAGAGGAACTGGCTGAAAAGCCATATGTGGTACTTTTCACCTTGAGCTGAATCACTGGTCCAATTTCCCTTAATCTTTGTTGTTTTTACCAACCTTGTATCTATATTATGCCATTATCGGACCTGAGTGAAACTCTAATATATCTTCTGTATCTCCTCACTTCTCCATCCCCCACACAGATTTTTCAGTAGAAATTGAACAGAGCGCGGCAATGGGACCAGCACTTTCACAACAGTGCTTGAAGCTCTTAGCAACCAGAATCCTAACAGCAAGCCCAACATGACCACTTCCAGGATCTACATGCTGCCCCCGATCGGGCTGGCATCCTCTTACAGGGCAGCACTTTCCAACTTCCTGTCTTGGACCAAGTTGTACGGATCAATTGCCATAAAACCATTTGGCTTAAAGCCATCTTAGAGTACTGAGTTTGTAAATGAGCTAATTTTTATAATATAAATTAGAACCCTTTAAAGCTTATTTTTGTGGCAGTGTCTCTCTCATTTGGTTGCATGCTGGTACATTTTGCAGAAGGGAATAGAGTTGCAGCTAGCTGCTCAGAAACTGTACATCACCACAGCCACACAACCAAGTGAGAGAGATTGCTACTGATAGGTCAGTAACAACTGTGGAGATTCTGAATCATTGGAGCACTCGACAAAAGAAGCTTATGGATGATGTGAAAATCCACATATGCCCATGAGAGTATATAGAGCACATAAATGTTGTTGCTTGGTGTGTTCCTGAGAAGAGACATTTGATAGCCACTGTTTTGGAGTAAGAAACAGTACAGAAGAATTCATTTCAGCCCAAAATGAGTTATTTAACTATTGGCCATCAACATCATGTTTCAGTTTGACCTAGATTTGTAATGGGACACACCAAATTCCTTCAATGAAGTGAAACTTTAACGAATCTTTAGGTAGAACTCTTAAGTGCAAAACAAAACAAAACAAACAAACAAAAAAAAAAACATTTTCCCAGAGCTACTGTGAATTTCTTGACAAACTAAAGAATTTACTCTTTTTGAGCCAAGAGGAAACCTCTGTTTGTTATATACTCCCAAACCATTTGATTGTTGAGGATAGAGGAACAGGAGCAGTATCTAAAAAGGATGGGAAGGTGAGCACCATGTGCTTGTTGCTGGGAGTGGACCCTTCCTTGCCCTCCATGTATGTGCTAAATGAAGTAGGATGTGGTTACTCAAGTGGTTGTAGCTAAATTAGATTGTCCATGGGAACCAGCTTCATTGGCCTATTACAGAGACCATAAATATCATCTTATAAATCCTGAAAAGAAGTCTTTCTCTAGACAAATACCAGTAAAGCAAGGATTTGGAAGACACTAATTAACACCTTACATTTATAGAGATCTTATAGATTTTATACTTGTAAAAATACTCTTTTATAACCTGACATGGCAACTAATACAGGAAAACCAATGAAAGATTCACATGCAGTGAGAGTAGTATTCCTACAGCAGGAAATAATTATGGTCAGCAATGTGGGAGTAGAGTCATCCCAAAGTTAGCTGACTACAGTGGATTAAGTTCACATCTGGCTGATAGAGACTCTCCAAAAATGATTCTGGGAATGGAGGGAAGCATTTGACAGGACTGTGATTTTGCCTATCTTTGTGAGCACCAGCTGACAGTGCATCGCCCATGCATTCATTATGACATCATTTTATGGCCAATTCATGGACCAAAAAGATCTGAGAATCCCTGGGGTGATGGGAAATGCCACATTCATGGTCTTGGATGCTCAGTGAGTAAACAATGATTTTTAAGCAGTTCCCAAGGCCTGAGAAATAGTTGGTCTTCACCCAGGTCTACACCCTTCAGCATGAGTTTTCTTGTGGAGGAGTTGGACATGTCTGCAAGCCCCATATTGGCCCCACATGTCTCTAACTAATTAGAAAAAATAAAACTACTATGGAGGAGATTCTCTTGAACTGAACTCTTATATGGAAAATGTTCGCGTGAAGAGTCTGAATGCTAGGACACCAATGTCTTGTTTTATTGGTACCAATTGATGCCCTGTCATAGCATTGGCATGCATAAGGCGTGAGTGCAATCTTGCTCTGGAAAAAAAAAAAAAAGAAATTCAGAAAATTCTTACACATGCATGCATAAGCCTTCATGATTATAATATTTTAAGCATTATATGGCAAGATACACTTTCAGCTTAGTAGATATAGGTACAGACACACACACATATATATTCATACTCATATATAGATATATATAGAATCATCCATCATGGACATTAAACCTACTTTTCCTGTATTAGCTCTCATAACTCTTAAGATTCTGCATGGTTTCTAAACTAGGCTTATTTCCTTCCGTTGTACCTTTATTCTGAATTTCCACTCCTACCTCAGCTGAGTATCACTTCTCTCTGTAATTCTTCTTTAAGACAACTGAAAACATATGATTAAGTTTCTTTGAAAGATTTAACCAATGACTTTGTCCTCTGCTAGCCTTCAGGACTTTGCTTACATGTCTCTGGTTTTACATTCCATTCCTTCTCAAGTCATCATCATTTGGTTACATGCTCAGAGATCTGGGGTGTGCATTTCAATACATGTTACATTTTAGAAGCAATCTGTTAGCTTTTATTTTAGGCAATTTTTCTTGTGAAAGACAAAGCTGATCTGTATTTTTCACTTAGGGAACTCAACTTCTCTTTTTGTGACTGAACCCAACCAATCAAAATATTGGGTCAGTGCATATTTGTAGTCAAGTAACAAAAGGGCCATATACAGAGGTTGAATTTGCAGACTGATCCCCAGTGCCATAATCTCTCCTTTTGGCAATAATATCACTAGACCTCCAAGTTTAAAAGATCTGTATCTCCGGTACAGAGGGCTTATGAGGAAAAAGGTTTTTTTGGCCTGTTGAAATTATTCCAAGTTCATTTTACTTCTTGAGCTCATGATACTCTGAGTTAGATATTTGCTGAACATAAATAATGAATGGTATTCTCTTGACTTGTAGACATAACCTTAGTTCTGAATGGACCATTTCAATGTCAGATGTGTTTAACTTAGCAAACATAAGTGGACCATGGGGTTCTTTGGGCAGCTGCTAATTTGTATGTCTTGTTCACAAGATGTATATTACTCCCTTATGACCCTGTGCCACATGAATCATGTGAACATTACTGATTCCTAATAGAAAGTATTAAGTATTAAAGAACTATCATATTCTTTCAAGTATTATCTCACTATGTTTATGAAAATATGAATAAACCTTCAGTGATACTAAGAACACAATGACTATTTTACCATTTTGCATTCCCACCAACAGTGTAAGAGGGTTCCCCTTTTTCCACATCATCACCAACATATGTTGTTTCCTGAATTGTTAATTTTGACAATTCTGACAGGTGTGAGGTGGTATCTCATTGTGGTTTTGATTTGTATTTCCCTGATGATGAATGATGTTGAATATCTTTTCATGTGTCTGTTAACCATCTGGAAGTCCTCTTTGGAAAAGTGTCTATTCATGTCTTCTGTCCATTTCTTCACTGGATTATTTGTTTTTGGGTAATAAGTTTGATAATTTTGGACACTAGCCCTTTATCTGATATGTAATTTGCAAATATCTGCTCCCATTCCGTCGGTTATCTTTGTTGATTGTTTTCTTCACTGTGCAGAAATTTTTTATCTTGATGAGGTCCCAATGATTCACTTTTGCTCTTGTTTCCTTGCCTCCAGTGACATGTCTAGTAAGAAGTAACTGTGGCTGAGGTCGAAGAGGTTGCTACCTGTTTTCTCCTGTAAAATTTTGATGTTTTCCTGACTCACATTTAGGTTTTTCATCCATTTCGAATTTACTTTTGTGTACGGTGTAAGAAAGTGGTTCAGTCTCATTCTTCTGCATGTCACTGTCCAGTTCTTCCAGCACCATTTGCTGAAGAGACTGTTTTCTCCCCATTGGATATTCTTTCCTGCTTTGTCAAAGATTAGTTGGCCATACATTTATGGGTCCATTTCTGAGTTCTCTATTCTGTTCTATTAATCTATGTGTCTGTTTTTGCACCTCTACCATACTGTCTTGATGATTACAGCTTTGAAATACAGCTTCAAGTCCTGAATTATGATGCCTCGGCTTTGGTTTTGTTTTTCAAAATTACTTTGGCTATTCGGAGTATTTTATGTTTCCATACAAATCTTAGGATTGTTTGTTTCTGCTTTTTGAAGAATGCTGGTGTTGTTTTGATAGGGATTGCATTGAATGTGTAGATTGCTTTGGGTAGTATAGACATTTTAACAATATTTGTTCTTCCAATCCATGAGCATGGAATGTTTTTTTTTTCCTCATTTTTTTGTGTCTTCTTCAGAATTTCTTTCATAAGCTTTCTGTAGTTTTCAGTATACAGATCTTTTACCTCTTTGGTTAGGTTTATTCCTAGGTATCTAATGGTTTTTGGTGCAATTGTAAATGGGATAAATTTCTTGATTTCTCTTTCTCTTGCTTCATTATTTGTGTCTAGAAATGCAATCAATTTCTGTACATTGATTTTATATCCTGAATTCATGTATCAGTTCTAGCAGTTTTTTGGTGGAGTCTTTCAGGTTTTACATGTAGAGTATCATGTCATCTGTGAAGACTGAAAATTTGACTTCTTCCTTGCCAATTTGTATCCCTTTTATTTCTTTTTGTTGTCTGATTGCTGAGGCTATGACTTACAGTACTATGTTGAACAGCAGTGGCGAGAGTGGACACAAACTGGTGCAGCCACTCTGAAAAACAGTATGGAGATTCCTCAAAAAGTTAAAAATAGAACTACCCTATGACCCAGCAATTGTACTACTAGGTATTTATCCAATGGATACAAAAATGCTGATTTGAAGGGGCACTTGTAGCCCAATGTTTATAGCAGCACTATCAATAATAGTCAAATTATGGAAAGAGCCCAAATGTCTATTGACTGATGAATGAATAAAGATTACTCAGTGATCAAAAAAGAATGAACTCTTGCCATTTGCAACAACATGGATGGAACTAGAGTGTATTATGCTAAGCGAAATAAGTCAGAGAAAGATAAATATCATATGATTTCAGTTATGTGTGGAATTAAGAAACAACACAGATAAACATAGGGGAAGGGAAGGAAGAAAACAATAAAAATAGAGGGGGAGGAAAAAACCATAGGAGACTCTTAAATATAGGGAACAAACTGAGGGTTGCTGGAGGAATGTGGGTGAGGGGATGGGCTAAATGAGGGATGGGCATTAACGAGGGCATTCGTTGGGATGAGCACTGGGTATTATATATAAGTGATGAATCACTGGGTTCTAGTCCTGAGACCAATACTACCCTGTATGTTAACTAACTTGTATTTAAATAAATTAATTTAAAAAAAGAAAACACTACCAATTTAAAAAGGAGAACCAAGAAATAAAAGTTTTAGCAAGGCACTCACTCTCATATTGAACCTACAATTTCCTTATAAGTGTTTTTGGTAATTATTAGTATTGCCTGGTTTAATGTCTGCTTTAAGAAAAAATAATAAAAAATAAATAAAAATAAAAAATAAAATAAAAATTGTACCAAATTAATGTTGCTTTAAATGATAGTTATAGAGGCTTCAGTGTTTCATGTAACAAGAAGTCAGTGCAATATTTAATTTTAAATAAAATGAGACAAAAATCAATTAATATTTACATTGCCAGTCAAAGCTATTGTATGCTATTATAACACGCCAGACTTATTTTAATATATATTTATCCAAAAGAGTAAACATATTTCAGTGACAGGCAATGTAGTATCTTATAAAGAACATGGGCTTTAACATCAGGCTGACCCAGATTCATATTATATTTTTGCTACTTAATAGCTGTGTACCATTGGTACAAACTTAAACCAAACCTTAGATTCTTCCTCTGTGAAAAAGGAACAATTATACTTTTTAAAAAAGCTATAGTGACATGTTCATTGAAGCACTATTCATAATAGGAAAACTATTTTTAAAAAAACACCTCAGTGTTCAAGTCCAGTTGTATTCATCAGATGTTGACACAGTAATGCATGTAGAAAAGCATCTCCAAACTCAGCTATCTGCAATAGCAAGCATTTATTCTAATGCTCATGTGTCTGCAGATCAACTGTGATTGGCTGATTTAGACTAGGCTTGACTGGGCTGCTCTCTGGTGACAGTATTTGGCTCCAAGGTCCAGTTTGGGTTCAGATCTGTTCCAGATGTGCTTATTTGGGGGCCCAAGCTGAAAGAACCAGATCTATCTGCAGTGAGTCATCAAGGCATTAGAGCCAAACCAATTTGGGCAAGCACAATTATCATCTCTGCATAAAATTCATTAATTTCCATTGGCCAAAATAAGTTCCATGGCCAAGCCTGACATCAACAGTGTTAGAAAGTCATCTGCAGTCAGAAGGGAGAGAAGCAAATATTTGCTGTTTAATAATCTAAACTATCACAGTAGCTAAGTAGTGTCTTCATGAATAAGCAAGATTCATGTGATAAAGGCTATCTATCATTAAAAAAATAAAAGTGTCATAGGGAAAAAATTATTGGCATAATAATATGCTTATGATCTATTTTCAAGGGAAAATACACTATAAAAAGACATCTGTGTGGAAAATTACAGGAAGATTTTGGAACAAAATATTAACTAACAGTGGTTATCTTTGAGGAATGAGATATTGGATGATTTTGATTTCTTCCCCTCTTCATATTTTTCAGTGTTTTCCAAGTCAGCTGGATTGATTACATATTATTTTTGTCATTTTAAACACTTAATTAATAAAACTTGTTTTCCAACTTTAGGAAAACATAACTTTTTACTTGAGGCAAGAGTATCACCACATTACTATGGCTCAAGTGAGAAAAGAAATGAGAGTATATTGTAAATTATAAAGCAGAACAAAATGCAGGAGATTATTTTTATAATTTGGATTATGTCTCAAATTCCAGTATTCTATATTTCAAGTATTTCTTCTCTGGAATACAAAAAAATGTTTTAATTTCATCCTTATTACCAAAAGATAGTTCTACTGAGTATAAAATTCTAGGCTGACATTGCTTTCAGAGCTTTGAAGATACTATTTTGGCTTCCAGTGTTATTATTGAGAAGTCTGCTTTGGTTTAATTTTTATTTGTTTGAAATTATTTTATCTTGTTTGTCTTTTAAGATCTTCTTTTTATCTTTGGTGTTATGCTTGACAATATATCCAGATGTGCTTTTTATATTTGGACTTCCTGAAGCTAAAAGTTTATATTCATCAGTGATAGTTGAAAATTCCAAATCACTCACAATTTGAATGTTTCCTTGTTTACATTCTTTTCTCTCCTTATCTGTCTATCTATCTCTATCTCTCCTTATCCTAATCTATCTATTTCTATCTCTCATTCTCCATCCGAAACTTCAGTCACCTTCTCTATCTGCTTTGCTTAACTCTAGTTCATATTTTTAAACTCTGTCTCTGTACTATATTCTGCCTAATGCTTTTATCTTCAGATTCATTATTTGGTTCTTTTTTTCACATGCATCTAGTGACTTTTGAAAAATTTCTTGTTCTTGATAATCTTGATGTCTTGCTTCTTGAAAGATGTGGCTGATATTCATTTCATAGTCTATATAGGTCTTTTCAAAAGCTACAGTGTTTTGAGTTTGATTATTTTGGTGATTCTCATTCACAGTTGTTTGTATGGCTTTAATCTCCTTCTGAGAATATTCTTTCCTAGTTCATTTACTGGGATGCTACCATTTGTAGGCTGTTGGTTTTGGATTTTTTTTTTCTCTGATATCTTCCCTTGCATGGACTCCAGGCTTTGTCTCTACTTTGCCCCTGCAGCTGTGGGTCACCAAGTATGGCAGATGTCCTCAGGGCCAACAATGATTTTGGAACTAATCTACTCCTTTGTATTTATAACCTCTTACTATCTATCCATCAAGATTCCCTTGTCTTTCTCATCAGTTTAGACAAATAATACAAAAATATATTATTTTACAAACACTTATTCAGTAATTGTAGGTATTATTTTCTGAATGAGTTTTCCTGGACAACTATCCTACCATATTTTCAAAAATAAAAGTACCCAATCATCTTTTTAAATTACCTGCTTACCTGCAGACAAATGAAAGCTCTTTATGGATATGTGCTATGATATGAATGTAGAAATCCCTGAAACCTAATCTCATACCCAGCACATATAAGGCAATGAAGGAATAAAGAAGAAATGAATGGAATCAATTATATAATCTTAATTCATAAGATCTTTGAAAACTAACTACAAAGTCATAAGTGTAAGACATTACTATTTTTCCTAAGGATTTGGAAGTCATTTAACCTTTCTCATTTTACTGTAAAGATGCCTGAAAGAGATTTCATAGCCTAGTGAAAATGTTATTTATCTGAGAAAATTAAAAAGTCAAAATATTGCTGAAAACCTATAATTTATGCATAACTGCATATTTTTAAAAATTGATGGCAACTGGCAGAGAAACTACAATTTGATATCAGGTCACTATACTTTAATTGCCTCATTTTAACTTGTTTGCAGCCAAGAACAAGGTAACCTGTTGGGTGTTTTTATCCCTAACTTCATTTGGTAGAAATTTTCTGTCCTCTACACAAAGGAGCCTAAATGATAGAGGGAAAAAAACATAATTCATGCTAAAAACACCTATATTTTAGGGGAAAAATTTGGAGCCTTGGTCCTAGAGGAATATTTGAGGAATAGTAACTTATTTTTTATGTTTATCAGCTATATATGGCCCGATTATAAAAAAAAAAAAACTGAATTCTATGGGTTGTATTTTTTTTATTTTGTTTTGCTTTGTTTTTTGAATATTCACAATATTTGTAAAACCAAGCATTTAAACATGGAGAGAAATATGAATTTTTTATATAATTTACTGGGATGTTAATAAGCTTTCTTTAAAAAACTACACTGATGAAAATTCCCAGGAAAAGGGCAGACCTGTGTTAGTGTGTATGTACGTGTGTGTGTGTTGTGTCTACCTGTATGTTTACACTTGTTTGTGGTTCACATATTTTGTGGTTAAATTATCCAGTTTGTCCCCTCCCTTCTGATGAAGACTTGCATTCCAGCTTCATTGCAGTGTGCAGTTCTTCTGTGTGGTTTGCTTTTTCTTGCATCTGAAAATAATTTGGGAGAAACAGAAACATAAAATTTGATTTGGCCTGAAAAAAATTTTTCTTCGTTTCTTTTTAAAATGTGACCAGTCCAGCCATTTCTATATAAGGATAAAGAGTCAAAGACTGGCTAATCCAGGAAAAATGTGAACCTGAAGACTTCTTCACATCCGATATTTGGATGAACCAATCCTAAAATATCCAAGACTTAGTCCTTGGCTCTGAGACTTACAACATCATAAGGATAGCTCTTTTCCCATTATTGGCAGTTCTTTTGCTTGTTCACACTTTGCCATTGAGATTTCCTTAAGATTCTTCTTGAAAAGGATTGAGTTTAAGTAGAATGAATCCTTCAGTCCTAAAGTTACAAGAGATGCAAGGCAAAATGATTTTATTTTCAGGCATCAGTGTAAAATATTTAAGTCTGGAGGATTTCACTCCAAAATTAGACCAAAAATAGAAACCATTTTCTAAACTATGGAACATCCAATTCAATGAAACACCCAGCCATATTTACAAAAGTTTTGAAACTATGGTATGTGTTTATTATAAAATTAAATGGAAAAGTAAGCTCTCAAATTATATGATGCTACGTTAGTACAACTATGACTCCCTTTAAAGCTAGAATAGAAAAATAAATCAGATAAAAACATACCATCGAACTGTTTATAGTCTTTATCTTTTTGTTTGGAGAATATGGGACTTAAAAAAAAACCGTCACTTTTCTAAACTTAACAAGTGTGGGTATTTTATTATTTCTGTATTATTGATGTATTTAGTTATTTTGAAGGGGCAGTGTGTTAAGTTAGAACATTTTTCCAGAAACCTAGATTCTGATCTGTTCTTTACCATCTAGTCACGAGAGCTTTATACTGGAATATTTATGGCCCAAAAATACTTTTATCCTGAGACTGTATTTCATTTACACCTTATTCTGGTGATTTATAGAAAATGTATTTTCTCAGGCACCCTCCTACACTGTTGGTGGGAATGTAAACTGATGCAACCGCTCTGAAAAACAGTGTGGAGGTTCCTCAAATAATTAACAATAGAACTCCCCTATGACCCAGCAATAGCACTGCTAGGGATTTACCCAAGGGATACAGAAGTGCTGATGCATAGGGGCACATGTACCCCAATGTTCATAGCAGCACTTTCAACAATAGCCAAATCATGGAAAGATCATCAACTGACGAATGGATCAAGAAGATGGGGTTTATATATACAATGGAGTACTACATGACAATGAGAAAATGAAATCTGGCCATTTGTAGCAACATGGATGGAACTCGCGGGTGTCATGCTAAGTGAAATAAGTCAGGCAGAGAAGGACAGATACCATATGTTTTCAATCAGAAGTGAAACAGGAGAAACTTAACAGAGGACCATGGGGAAGGGGAAGGGGAAAAATAGTTGGCCGGGGGTGGGGCAAACCATGAGAGGCTCTTGAATACTGAGAACACACTGAGGGCTGATGGGGGAGTGGGAGAAAGAAAGGGGGGTGATGGGCATGGAGGAGGGCACTTGTGGGGAAGAGCACTGGGTGTTATACGGAAACCAATTTGCAATAAACTATAAAAGAAAAAAAACACTAAAAAAAGAAAGAAAAAATGTATTTTTTATTTTGCTTACATTATGTAAGGAATCAGAAAGCTATTTAGAAATGTATTTGTAGTGACAGATGTCACAAATCACATTTTTCACTTTGAAGTGACATTTCAGATGCAAACATTTGCCTTGATGACCAAAAAGTGGCTGGATCTGGCAAGCTTTAAGGTGATTGCTCTGCTTAATTTGGAGAAAAAGTACCAATATGTAATACTGACAGAATACAAACAAAGGTGGGTTAGGAACCATTGACTTTATGGATTTCTTTGTGTTAGTTTGTCCCATGAAAAGGCACATTTCTCCAACTGTTAGATATTGCTGTAAATCCTCAGACTGTATAGTAAGTATTAATCATAGTAAATACTTCATGTGAAATTATATACGAAATAACTGAGTATGTTTTCTCTCAACCCAAATTTTTACATCATCATACTCAGTTAACTTAGTTCTAAAATAAAGAAAACCATGAAAGTTTCCAGAATTTTTAACTCTAATGTATACCCTGGTTCCAATTTTTAAGCTGACATAATCCAGTTTTCAGCATGAACTGTACAATGTGTCTTCAGTCCATTGGAAGTTATATGTTTTTCTATTCTTTACTGTATTTCAACAGAAATACTTTTCCCTTTAATCAAAGGCTGATACATTTTAGTACCTTCAAGTAATACCTTCTGTGGATATGATTTCTTAGAAGTTTTTTGAAAAATGTTATAAAATAGCCTACAGGAGACCACAAACATTTCCCTGCAACATAGTGCAAATTATATGCAAGTCTCATGAACAGCCTACCTATTTAAATTATCCAGTAGAGAATTCTAACAGTGGTTTGTGAAATTGTAGCCTGTGCCATTTAAGGCAGACCAATTGCCTTAACTGTTTTAAGAGCACATTTGTCTTGACCAGTCTGGTTGAATTTTTTCAAGGAGAAAGTCATTTTTCAAGCAGTAAACATTCTTATGGATATGAAATCCATATGGAAACCTGGGCATTGTCAAGCAAATACTGGTGGATATTTTGAAAGGCCATGATCATCACTCAATCAGATTCAGATGGGTTTTATTCAAGATGATTGTAGACTTTATATTTTAGTTGAATGAGGCTAATGAACAAAATTTTAGGTAAAAACAAATATTGTTGCTTTATTGTGTCTCATTAAAGTTTTCAACATTCTGTATTATACATACTGATTGACCCAGCTTAGGTAATGGGCTCACCACATCCCTTAGGAAGCACAGATCTCAAAAGCAAAACTGGGGTACTATTCTATTACCAG
>CM053577.1:31117543-31344412 GCA_028646485.1 Cryptoprocta ferox | reverse complement strand
TGTCTGTGATTATGCATCACTGGTCCAGTAGAATCCTCTCAAAGACAGTGGGCTAATCTTGATTGCAGTTAAGATGATTTGTATTTTTTAAAACCTAAGCATGTATAGAGATCATTTTATACTGAAGTAATACAATCAATGGAGCTGATTTCAAACTATCTCTTTAAAATGCAGATACTTTTAGAAGGAGGTAAGAGTTCAATTAAAATTTCAGTAAGAGGAGACTTCCACTCCTGGGAAGATGAAGTAGATATACTTTTCCTTATTCCTCCTGCTATAGACAACTAAAAATCATACAAACAAATATAAGAAGACTGAAAGATGAGAGAAGGCATACTGACTAGGGATCTCAGAACCCAAGAAATGACACAGTGGTGAGTTCTTTGTATTTTATTTTTGCCTCATATATCCCAGATTTGGAACTAAAGAAACTGGTAACTAAGAAACACAAGTGGATACCGACCAAAAAAGTACCAACAAAAGCCTGCTCTCCCTAGCTAAACGGGCAGGAATAGAAGAGTCTAACAAGAAAGAAAACTTTTAGACAATAACTACTCTGCTTTAGCTAAATAACACAGGAAAACAACAGTATGGACCACCCCCACCCATGCCTGCAAACGCCAACAGGGAAGTCTAGACTTCCACCATCATCAGGCTATGAGGAGTGCCCTCCAGCATTGGGGTATTGTCAGGGAAGCAGTGAAGCATCAAGATTTTCACCACTATCCAGCAGTAATGAGGTCATTTCCCCACTCTTTGGAGTCACATGCAGAGCAGTAGGATGCACTCCTTTCTCTAGGATGGTATCAAAGGATGCTGAGTGAGAAGTCTGCATTCTCACCTACATCTAGCAGTAATAAGGAGCCCCTTCTCTTCTCAGAAGTCAACAGACGCTGAAAGAGAAACCAGAAACACATCTAGCAGCAGTGAGGTAATCCCCACACTTTACCTACCACGGTGGTGTGAGAGGAAGCTAAAACTAAAGCAAATAAATAAATTACCAGATACATCAAGGGACACTACATAATGTTAAAATGTCAATTCACCAAAAAGACCTACCAATCCTAAGTATATATGCACCAAAGAACAGAGCAGAAAAATATGGGAAGCAAAAACTGACAGAAATGAAAAGAGACATAAATGAGTCCACAGTTATAGTTGAAGATTTCAGTATCCTTTTCTCTATAATTGATAGAACAGCCCGACAGAAAATCAGCACATATGTAGAAGAACTCAACACCACCATCAGTCAGCCCACAGGCTTGAACTGACATTTATAGAAAACTCCCCTAACACAGGCAGAATATACATTCTTCTCAAGGGTCCATGAAACTTTGCTGAAATAGACTATATCCTGGGCAGTAACACAAACTACAGCACATTTAAAATAATTGAAATTATATAAAGTGTAGTCTTAGGCCACATTGAAATCAAACTAGATACCAATTGCAAAAAGATAACAGGAAAACTTCTAACCATTTAGAAACTAAACAACACATTTATCACCATGAGTCAAAGAGAATGTCTCATGGAAATTTTTAAAAAATACATTGAATTGAATGAATATTGAAAAACAACATATCAAACTGTGGGACATATCTAATGCAGTTCTGAGGGGAAATTTATATCACTAATGTTTATATTAGGAGAGAGGAGATGTCTCAGATCAATAATCTACACAAATAAGTTTGATAACTTAGGATAAATGGACCAACTCTTAAAAAAGCATAAGCTACCACAACTCACCCAATATGATATAGATAATTAGAATAATTGCAATAGCACTACCTAGAACTATTAAGGAAATAGAATTTATAATTTTAAAACTATACAGATATTTAAAGAAAAGGTAACATCAATTATATACAAGATTTTCCAACAAAAATAGAATAGGAGAAAACACTTCTGAGTGAGTTTTATGAAGCTAATATTACCCTGATACCAAAACAAGACAAAGATAGTACAAAACTTAAAAGAATTAATAACCCTCATTAACATAGGAGCAAAAATCCTTAACAAAATATTAGCAAATAGAATTCAACAGTATATAAAAATAATTATATGTCATGAGAAAGTAGAGTTTATTTCAGGGATGCAAGATTAGTTTATTATTTAAAAATCAATGAGTTATCCATCATATTAATAGGCTACAGAACAAAAATCACATTGTGGTATTGGTTGACACATACAATGCATTTGACAAAAATTCAATATTCATTTACGATATAAACTCCCAGAAAATTAGGAATTGAGGGGAGATTCCTCAACTTGATAAAGAGCATTTTCAAAAACAAAAACAAAACCCCTACAGCAAAAACAGACTTAATGATGAAAGATTGAATGCTTTCCACCTAAGATCAGGAATGATTCAAGGATATCTGCTCTCAGTGCTCTTATTCAAGTAATAGCTAGAAATTCCAGTCAATGCCATATGGAAAGAAAAGGAAATAAAAACCATGGAGATCATTACACCCCCCAAAAGTGAAATATTTAGGTATAATGCTAACAAAATATGTGCAAGATGAGAAAAACTACAAAACTCCGATGAATGAAATTTAAAAAAAAACTAAGTGAGTGAAGAGATAGTCCATGTTTGTGAACAAAAAGACTCAATATTGTTAATATGTCAGTTCTTCTAAACTTTATATATTCAGTGCAATCCCAATCAAAATCTCAGAGAATTATTTCATAGATATAAATAAAGTGGTTCTAAAGTTTATACAGAGAGGCAAAAGATCCGGAAAAGCCAACACAGTATCAAAGAACAAGTTAGAGGACAGGCACTACCTGACTTCAAGACTCACTGTAAAGCTACAGTAATCAAGACAGAGTGGTATTGGTGAAAGAATAGATAAATAGGTCAATGGAACAGAATAGAGTGTGCAGAAGTAGACCCACATAAATATAGTAAACTGATCTTTGATAAGTGAACAAAGGCAATACAATGTAACAAACATGGTCTTTTCAACAAATGTGCTGGAACAACTAGACATCCACAATAAAAAAAAAAGTGAATCTAGATAAATAGGCACAGACCTTACATGCTTCACAAAACATCAACTCAAAGTGCATTATAGACATAAATGTAAAATGCAAAACTATAAAACTCCTAGAAAATAACATAGGAGAAAAATCTAGGTGATCCTGGGTATGGCAATGGCTTTTAAGGTACAATACCAAAGGCATAATCCATGAAAACAGTAATTGATCAACTGGAACTTCATAAAAATTAAAAACTCCTCCACACAAGACAATATCAAGAAAGTGAGAAGATAAGTCACAGACTGGGTGAAAAAATTTGTAAAAGACATATCTGATACACTGCTACCCAAAATATACAAAAAACTCTTAAAACTCAGCAGTGAGAAAACAAATAACCCAAATGAAAAATGGGCCAAAGATCTTAGCAGACAGGTCACCAAGATACACAGATAGCAAATAAGCCTATGAAAACATGCTCCATAGCGTATGTCATACAGGAAATGCTAATTAAAACAACAAGTACCGCTACACATCAAGTAGAATGGCCAAAATCCAGAACACTAACATTAAATGCTGGTGAGGATGTGGAGCCAGAGGAACTCTCTCTCATTCACTGCTGATGAGAATGCAATGGCACAACCACTTTGGGAGACTGTTCAGCAGTTTCTTACAAAACTAAACATACTCTTACCAGGCAATCCAGCAATTGCACTCCTTGGTATTTACCCAAAGAGTTGAAAGCTTATGTCCACACAAAAACTTTACACAGATGTTTATAGCAGCTTTATTTATAATTGCCCAAACTTGGAAGCAACCAAGATGTCCTTAAGGAAGTGAATGGTTAAAGAAACTGTGGTACATCCAGATAATAGAATATTATTCAGCTCTAAAATGAAATGAGCTTTCAAACCATGAGAAGACATGGAGGAAACTTAAATGCATAGTACTAAGTGAAAGAAGCCACTTTGAAAACACTATGTACTGTATAATTGCAACTATATGACATCCTGTAAATAACTAAGTAGGGAGATAGTAAAAAAAAGTCAGTAGTTGCCAAGAGTTGGGGGATGGAGTGATGAATGGACATAGTACAGGATTTTTAGAGCAATGAAAATACTCTGTTTGATACTATAATGATAAATGCAAGTCAGTATACATTTGTCCAGACCAATAGACTGTGTAGCACCAAGAGTGAGCGTTAAGGTAAACTATAGACTTTGTGATGATAATGATACATCAGTGTAGATTCATCAGTTATAATAAAGGTACCTGCTGGTGAGGGATGTTGATAATGGGTGAGGCAATGCTGTATGTGGGCGAAACATCTCTGTGCCTTCCTCTCAATTTTTTTTGTGAATCTAAAACTGCCCTAAAAAGTAAAATCTTAAAAAAAAAACCCACACGGATTGTAAAGGAAAACAGAAAACTGTTTATAGTTGTAGATAATATGATTGTCTCTGTAGAAAATCCCAAGAAATCTATAAAAACCACTAGACTTGATAAGTGAGTTCATCAAGATTGCAGGATACTAGAGAAGCATATAAAAGTTCATTGTAGGTCTCACACAGGTATTGGGCAGGGTCAGCAGGGTCAACAGGATTAGTGGTGTCAGCAGAAGTATCAGAAGCTGCAGGTGGGAAATGACTGAGTAAAAAAAAAAAGTTATATTTTTTGGGAGAGAAACAGAGAGAATACACACAGAGAGAATACACACAGAGAGAAGTGGGGGAGGGGCAGTGGAAGAGAAAGAGAATCTGAAGCAGGCTCCACACCCAGCATAGACCCTGATGTGGGACTCAATCTCATGACCATGAGATCATGATCTGAGCTGAAATCAAGAGTCAGATGCTTAACCAACTGAGCTACCCAGGTGCTCTCCAATATTTTTGAATTAAAAAATAATAAAATAAAAATGGGTCGTAATTCTGTATTCTAACAGTGAAGACCCAAACACCAAAATTAAAAATACAATTCCTTTTTTGTTCACTTAAAAAATAAACAACATTTGGGTATAAATCTAACAAGCATGTATACTGAAAAATGTAAGATGCTGATGAAAGAGATCAAAGAATATATAAATAAATATAGACCCATATGATCTTAATGAATTAGAAAACTCAATGTAATAAAGATGTCAGTTTTCCCCAAATTCCCATACAGGTTTAATGCAATTTCTATCAAAATCCCAGCAAAGTTTTTGTGTAGCTAGAGGTAAGATTATTCTAAAATGTATATGGAAAGGCAAAGGAACTAGAAAACTCTTTTTAAAAAGAATAAGTGGAAGGAATTTATCTTCTTTATTTCAAGACTTATTACAATGTGACAGTAATTAAGATTGTGTGATGGTCGTGGAGGGATACACACAATGATCAATGCAATAGAATAAAGAACCCAGAAATAGATTCATGCAATTATACCCAACTGATTTTTGATGAGGGAGCAAAAGCAATGCAATGCAAGAAAAATAATTTTTTTAATAAATGGTACTGGAGTGATTGGATATCCATAGGCAAAAAAAAACCAAAAAAACAAAAAACAAACAAACAAAAAAACCTCAGCCTAATCTTCACACCTTATATAAACTATAAATCACAATGGATCATAGACTTAATGGTAAAATGTAGAACTGTAATACTTTAAGAAAGAAAAGAGAAAAGAGAAAATGTTATGGATCTAAGAGTAAGCAAGGACTTCTTGGACTTAATACCAAAAGCATGATCAGAAAGAAGTAATCAATTGATTTCATCAAAATTAAAAAAGAAAAACAACTTCTGCTCTGAGAAAGACCTTGTTAAGATGCTCAAAACAAGATACAAAGAAAAAAAAATTCAATCACATATCCAATGAAAGATGAATATCCAGAATATAGGAAGACTCAAAACTTAGAAAACAACTCCATTAGAAAACAAACACATTTCACTGGACAGGATGCACAGGTAGCATATAAGGACACAAAAAGACATTCAACAACATTAGCCGTCAGGGAAATTAAAATTAAAATCTCAATGAGGTAGCACTACACACCTATCAAAATGACTAAAATAAAAGAATAGTGACAACCCAAATGCTAGTAAGAATGTGGAGAAACGATCACTTACATTGCTTGTGGGGATTTAAAATGATCTGACTATTCTGGAAAACCATTTATTGGTTTCTTAAAAACCAAACATGAAACTACCATACAACTCAGCAATTGTACTCCAGTGCTTTTATTCCAGAGAATGAAAATTTATGTTCACACAAAATCCTGTACACAAATTTTCATAGGAGCATTATATGTAATATAAACTGGAGTGTAACAGTATCTCCCCGCCCACACTCCAGTTTAATGGATGAATGATTAAACACACTGCGGTATTCATATCATCAAATATAACTTTGCAATAACAAGGAATTAACTATTGATACACATAATAACTTGGATGAATCTTCAAAGAATTATATTACATTAAAAAATGCCAATCTCAAAGGTTATACACTGTATAGTTTCATTTATATAACATTCTTGAAATAACAAAACTGGAGAAATGGAGAAGAGATTAGTAGTTTCCAGGAGTTACAAATAGGTGGGAAGGAATGAGGGACAGGAGAGAAGTAGGGGCTATACTCCAAGGGTAAAATGAGAGATGTTTGTGGTAATAGAAAAGTGCCACATCTTTTTTTTTTAATTAAATCCTATTTAATCTTTTGTATATTAAGTTTTTTTTTAACTCAAATTCCAGTTGGTTAACATACATTGTAATTTTAGTTTCAGGTGTACAATATAGTGATTCAACACTTCCATACAACACCCGGTGCTCACCCATTTCACCCATTCCCCCAACCCCTGTTCTCTGGTAACCTCTACTTTGTTTTCTACAGTTAAGACTGTTTCTTGGTTTGCCTCTTTCTCTTTATCTCTCTCTCCCTCTCTCTTTTCCCTCATTGCTCATTTGCTTTGTTTCTTAAATTCCACCTATGAGTAAAATCATATGGTGTTTGACTGACTTATTTTGCTTAGCATAATACTTTCTAGCTCCATCCATGTTGTTGCAAATGGAAGATTTCTTTCTTTTTTATGGATGAGTGGTATTCCATTGTGTATATATACCACCTCTTCTTTATCCACTTGTCAGTTAGTGGACACTTGGGACTATTTCTATAATTTGGCTATTGTAGATAATACTGCTAGAACCATTGGGGTTCATGCATCCTTTTGAATTAGTATTTTTGTATTCTTTGGGTAAATACCTAGTAGAGCAATTACTGGATCATTTAACCTTTTGAGGAACTGCCATACTGGTTTCCATAGTGGCTGCACCAGTTTGCATTCCACATCTTCACCAACACCTGTTGTTTCTTGTGTTGTTGATTTTAGCCCTTCTGACATGTGTGAGATGATATCTTATTCTGGTCTTGATTTGTATTTCCTTGATGATGAGTGATGAGCATCTTTTCATGTGCCTGTTGGCGCTCTGGATGTCTTCTCTGGAGAAATGTCTGTTCATGTCTTCTGCCCATTTTTAACTGAACTGTTTGTTTTGCAGGTGTTGAGTTGTATCAGTTCTTTATATATTTTGGATACTAACCTTTTATCAGATATGTCTTTCCAAATATCTTCTCCCATTCCATAGGTTGCCTTTTGGTTTTGTTGATTGTTTCCTTTGCCATGCATAAACTTTTATTTTGATGTAGTCCCATTAGTTTATTTTTGCTTTTATTTCCCTTGCCTTAAGAGACATATCTAGAAAAAATTCGCTATGGCTGGTGTCATAGAAATTACTGCCTGTGCTCTCTTCTAGAATTTTTATGGCTTCACGTATCACATTTAGGTCTTTAATCCATTTTGAGTTTGTTTTTGTGTATGGTATAAGAAAGTGGTCCAGTTTCATCCTTTTGCATGTGGCTGTCCAGTTTTCCCAACACATTTGTTGAAGAGACTTTTTCCCCATTGGATATTCTTTTCTTTGTCAAAGATTCATTGGCTATATAATTATGGGTTTGTTTCTAGGTTTTCTATTCTGTTCAATTGACCTATGTGTCTGTGTTTGTGCCAGTACCATACTGTTTGATTACTATAGCTATGTAATATAAGTTAAAGTCTGGAATTGTGATACCTCCAGTTTTGTTTTCCCTTTTTCAAGATTGCTTTGTCTATTCCAGGTATTTTGTGATAAATTTTAGGATTATTTCTTCTACTTCTGTGAGAAATCCTGTATTTTGATAAGCATTGCATTAAATCTGTAGATGGTGGGTACTATAGACATTTTAACAATATTTATTCTTGCAATACATGAGCATGGAATGTCTTTCCATTTCTTTGTTTCATCTTCAATTTCTTTCATCAGTGTTTTAATAGTTTTCAAAGTACAGGTCTTTCACCTCTTTCGTTAAGTTTATTTAAAGTATTTTATCATTTTTGATGCAATTGTAAATGGTATTTTTTTAAATTTATCTTTCTGCTGCTTCATTATTAGTTTATAGAAATGCAACAGATTTCTGTACATTGATTTTGTATCCTGTAATTTTACTAGTTTTGTATCCTGCAACTTTAGTAGCTATTTGGTGGAGTCTTTCCGGTTTTTTATATATAGTATCATGTCATCTGCAAATAGTGAAAGTTTTACTTCTTCCTTACCAATCTGGATGCCTTTTACTCCTTTCTCTTGTCTGATTGTTGTGGGTAGGATTTCCAGTACTCTGTTGCATGAAAGTGGTGAGAGTGAACATCCTTGTCTTGGTCCTGACCTTAGGGGGGAAGCTCTCAGTTTTTCTCCATTGAATATGATGTTCACTGTAGGTTTTTTTACATAAGGCTTTTATTATGTTGAAGTATGTTCCCTTTAGACCTACTTTGTTGAGGTTTTTTTTATCATGAATGGATGTTATACTTTGTCAAATTCTTTTTCTGCAGCTATTGAATAATCATATGGTTTTTATCTTTTCTCTTGATGTGATGTATCACATTGTTTGATTTTTGAATATTGAACCACCTTTGCATACCCAGAATAAATCCCACTTGGTTGTGGTGAATGATTTTTTTACTGTATTGCTAAATTCTCTTCGCTAATATTTTGTTGAGGATTTTTGCATCTATATTAATCACAGATATTGGCCTGTAGTTCTTGTGTGTGTGTGTGTGTGTGTGTGTGTGTGTGTGTGTGTGTGATATCTTTACCTGGTTTTGGTATCAGGATAATACTCACCTCATAAAATGAATTTAGAAGTTTTTCTTTATCTTGCATTTTTTTGGGATAGTTTTAAAAGAATAAATACTAACTCTTCTTTAAATGTTTGGTAGAATTTACTTGTGAAACCTTTTGTTTGTTGGGAGCTCTTTGATTACTGATTCATTTTTATTGCTAGTAATTGGTCTATTCACATTTTCTATTTCTTCCTGCTTCAGTTTTTGTAGGTTATATGTTTCTAGGAATTTATCCATTTCTTCTAGATTGTCCAGTTTGTTGACATATAATTTTTCATAATAGTCTCTTATAGTTATTTGTATTCCTGTGGTGTTAGTTTTTGTTTCTCCTCTTTCATTTGTGGTTTTATTTGGGTCCTCTCTTTTTTATTTTTTTATTTTCTTATGAGTCTAGATTTTTATCAATTTGGTTGATTTTTTTGAAGAAACAGCTCCTGGTTTTATTGATCTGTTCTAATCTGTTTAGTTTCCATATCACTTATTTCTGTTCCAACCTTTATTATTTCCTTCCTTCTGCTGGTTTTGTGTTTTGTTTGTTCTTTCTTTTCTAGTTCCTTTAAGTGAAGTTTAGGTTGTTTATTTGAGATGTTTCTTGCTTCTTGAGATAGGACTGTATTGTTATCAACTTCCTTCTTAGAGCCACTTTTGCTACATCCTAAAAGTTTTGGATTATTGTGTTTAATGTGATGCACCTTTAACATGTCCACATCAATATCTTGGTTGTGATAATCTACTACAGTTTTACAAGATGTTATCATCTGGGGAAAACTGGGTAAAAGGTACATGAGATATCTATATTTTTCCTTACAACTGCTTGCAAATTAACCCCAAATTAAAGGTTAATTTTTAAAAAGTGTCCAGTAAAAGTCACCAAAATTAAGGTTTATAACATCAAATTGCTACTTAAAATCACTTATTTTCAAATTTTAGAGTGAAAATTATGTTTCCTAGAGGTACTTGGAGTTAGGATAATTTCCATTTAAGGTCATGAAATCTCCTGCTGTCAGTTACTTCTCCCATCCTTTATTAAAGAAATTCTTTCAGTGCCATTTATAAAAGGCATTAACACTCTGAGTTGAGGCTGTAATAGATTCTAGATTTAGTCAATTATTAAATACTCATAAATACTCAGTTATTAACTACTCATATAAATGATTATGGTATCCTTTTTGTCTTAAAGCATATTTATTAACTTGATATAAAAGTTAACATAACTTTTAACTGTATTAAAAGATGGATAATTTCCAATATTGGTAGAGAAAAGGGCACATACACAGTTGGTGAGAGTACTGATTACCGCAGATTTTTTTGGAGAGGAATTTGGTAATAAATAATAAAATACAAAATCTCCCAGCCCTTTTTTTAAACTTTTATTTATTTATTTATTTATTTACTTACTTACTTACTTACTTACTTACTTACTTACTTACTTACTTATTTATTTAGTTTTGAGAGACAGAAAGAAACAGAGCATGAGCAGGGGAGGGGCAGAGAGAGAGACACAGAATCAGAAACAGGCTCCAGGCTCTGAGCTGTCAGTGCAGAGCCTGATGGGGGGCTCGAACTCAAGAACTGTGAGATTATGACCTGAGCTGAAGTTGGATGCCCAACTGACTGAGCCACCCAGGCACCCCAAAATCTCCCATAGTCTTTTGCTTAGTTGTGGCTCTTATAGAAATCAAGCATAAGGAAACAATCATACACAAGGATAAACAAGTATGTTCACTATAGCATCAGTTATGATCATGAATACCTAGAAATAATCAATAGTGGAATGATTGGATAGATTATGTTCACACGATGGAATATTATAAAGTCATTGAAGAAATAGATCAATATGAATTCGTGATTTTAGGGGCTAGGGGATTTTGCTGTTTCCCTTTTTACTTTATATGCTCCTCTGTTATTTGAATATAGTTTCAACAAACACATAGTATTTCTGTAATTTTTTTATGAAAAGTAAATGACGTTTATGATAGATAAATAAATTATGCTCACTGAAATAGAACTAGCACTGTGAAATTTGTGGAAACATTTGTATATTTTCGTGGAAAATAAACTTGCTAAAATAATTTTTACAATAATTTTCCAATTACTAATATTTGTTAGCAGCACAATTATGAGGACAGTTACATGTGAGGAAAACATAGACGTGGCTCAGCTTAAGATTTCAAAATTTTAAGTAGGTTTAGGAATGTATATAAATGTATCCTGTCACTTGTAAGCTTTGTCTTTAATTAATTAATTAGGGAAGTAAAATAAGACCTAAACTTTAATAATTTTCTAACTATCTGAGAAAAAGTACTGTTACCAAAAAGAGGTGAACATGAGTGATGAATGTATGGGCATTGGACTGGACATTGAAGAATTTCCATATACAAAACACATCTTATATTAGCAATGGTATTAAAAATTTTCACTATATTTAGGTTAAATGAATAAATATGATTCATTTTTTCAGCTGCTTATTTGAATAAACCTTTAGAAGAAAAAAAGTAAATATTTCAAATATTGACATTAAAATCTTTATTATATCATAGATATCTCAGGACTTTGGCTTTCTCACCTTAAAAAAAGGAGGGGGGGGATACTAAATCAGTGGTGAGCAAACATAATTGCACCAGGTCAAATACAAAAAAAAAAAAGTATCCACAGGCTACATTTTTAGCAATGGAAATTGTATCTTTTAAAATCAGGAAATGCTGTAACTATCAACTGGGCTTAAGCAGTCCTTTATTAATTTGCTGTCACTTGAGGGTTTCAAAATATTAGCCAATTTTCTGAAAGTTGCATAAATGTTACACACTGTAGTATCCAATTATAGTGTTGTGGCTTGAACAAAGTTTATTTTTGAAAATACTTCTGAAACAAATTATTGTATAATCTGTGTGATGTTTAATTTTATGTGTCAACTCAGATGGGTCAGGATACCTTTGAACATTATCCTGGAAGTTTCTATGATGGTGTCTTTAGATGATATTAACATTAAAATTTGTGGACTTTGAGTAGAGCAGTGTAGATGGGCCTCATTCAATCAGTTGAAGGCTTGAAGAACAAAAGACTGAGTTCCCCAAGCATGAGAGAATTCTGCAACAGACTTTGAACTTAAAAGGCAACATCTGCTTTTCCTTGAGTCTCCAGCCTGACAGTCTTTGGACTTGAACTATAACATTGGCTTTTCTCTAAATTTCCAGCCTTCTGGCCCATCCTGCAGATTTTGGACTTGACAGCTTCCATAATCGCATGAGCCAATTCCTTAAAATAAATCTTTAAATATCCGTAAATCTTTTACATACCTGCACATACACACACCCTATTGATTCTGTTTCTCTGAAGAACTCTAAGTAATACAATATGCCAGTTTTCTCGGTGTATTTAATTAACTTTAAAATTGTTTTCCCATGGAGGAGGGCACTTGTGGGGAAGAGCACTGGGTGTTTTATGGAAACCAACTTGACAATAAACTATAAATTAAAAAAATAAATAAATAAAAATAAAAGAAAATTGTTTTCCCATTGCAAATAAATTAAGCAGCAATCCTCATGCCTTACAATACTCATTTCAGGGTATCTCTGAATAGCTCTCATTGATTGTTTAGTGAATCCATTCTTGAATCTTCTTTCTTTGCAGACCTGACTAAAGTACACCAAAGTGTTAAAGACCACAGAGGTCCCAAGTGAGGCCACAGAACCTGAGTTTTTCCTCTGACACATTAGGCTATATGTAGCCAGAACTCTCATGTAGTTCATTTTTAAAGTTTCTCCCAGAGATATTCTATAGTCCATAATTCTAAATGTAACATTTACTATAAATGGGGTGTATAGATGATTGTGCAAATTGGAACAAAAACCTGAGTGGTGAACACTTGAGACAATTGTTGCTATGATGGGCATGGGATTTTTATTGGCTTTGGAAACATTGGTTTTCTCATAGTAATGATGGTTTGACTGGTCAGCCTGGTGATAAAAAAGGGGCATTTGACGTATTCATAGATAAGATCATGTAAGGACCCGTGGTCATAAAACAAGGGTACAATAGCTGCCAATGTTTATCATCATTCCAAATACAAAATTATGCTTCATCTTATAGAATTCTATAATTAGAAGAGGTGTTATAGAGATGTTATTTCATTCAACCTCTCATTTTAGAGATTAAGAAATAAGAGTCAAAGAGGTCAAATCATATTTTATCAGACCTACCATGTCTTAGGACAAAAACAGTATATAAGGGTAAGGCACAGGAGGTACCAGAAGGCCCAAGCAAGCAGCGTGGTCTGGAAGCTCAGACTTACATTTCATCCATCACAGTTGTATGAGGCAAGACCTCTTCACCAGCGTTTACCTATTCTGCATAGGATGTCTTACAACAACTGACAAAGAAAAGAAAAAGAGCAAAGCTGATTTATGAACTGTCAGCTCAGTATGAGTGTGCAAGCTAAAAATGGATTGGGACTTCACTACAGCCCCTCTCCATGGTGACCTTGAAATACAGTAGTTGGGGAAAATCTTCTCAATAGACAGAGCTCCAAGTGGCACAACTGATTTTGGTGGAAAGAAAATAGCCCAAGATTAAAATCTATGCAAATTCATGGATGGCAAATAGCTTGGAAGGAAAAGGATGGGACGAGACGGACAAGAAGGTCTGTCGTCATGGTTTGTGGATGGAATAATGGGAGTGGGCGTAAAGTGTGAAGATCTTTGTATTGCATGTTTGTGTCCACAAGAGAACATCTATTCTGGAATAGGCATTAAACAACCAAGTAATTAGAGTAGATAAAATGTCAGCCAACTGTCATCAGAGACCCCAGTGTTTGAACACTGAGTACAAAGAAACAGAGTAACTGTGGTGTCAAGGATGGAGGCTCTGCATGGACCCAACTACGTGATCTCCCATTTACTAAAACTAATATGACTTCTGCCACTGCTGAATGCCCAACAGCAAGACAGACCAATGCTAACCCCCAAATACGGCACCATTCCTTCAAGAGGCCAACCAGCCATGTAGTGGCAAGTTGAATATATTGGACTCATTCCATACTAGAAGAGGCATCTATTCATTTTGGATTAGCACTTTTTTACTCTATACATATTCTGATATGGATTGGCCTTTCCTGTCTGAAGAATCTCAGAGAGCATTATCCATGGGATTACAGAAAGTTTAAACCACCCACATGAATTCCCAATAACACTCATCAGACTAAGGCAGTAAGTAGTTCTTAACCAGGGGTAATTTCCCCCCAGGGGACATTTGGCCAAGTCTGGAGACACTTTTGGTTGTCACAACTGGGAGGATGCTACTGACATCTAGTGGCTAGAGGCCAGAGTTGCTGCTAAATATCCTACAATGTACAGGAAAAATTCCCCATAACAAAGAATTATCTCACCCCAAATGTCAATATGCCACTGTTCAAAAACTCTGGACTAAAGGACCCACTTTATGGCAAAGGAGGTGCAACAGTGGGCCTACAATCATAAGATCCACAGATGTCAGCAGTCATATACCACAGCATCCAAAAGTAGCTGGCATAGAAGAGCAATAGAATAGCTTATAGATGGCACAGATAAGACACAAGCTCAAAAATGAAAACATGCAAGGATAGGGAGTCATCTTCGAGGACATAGTATATACTCAAATCAATGACTATTATATGGTGTTGTGTCATTAGTTAGAATACATGGTGCTGGGAACATAGGATGAAAGTAGGAATGACCCATAGGGAGTTTCTGCTTCCTTTTTCTGAAATTCTGACCTCTGTGTGTTTAGTAGTCTTTGTGACTAAGGGGGAAAACATGCACCAGAGAAATACAAACTATGATTTATTCCTGTGTACTTCATACACCTCATCCAAGTAGCCAACAGCAAGGAAAGGAGAACTATATTCATAGAGGAAATTGATCTGATAATCAGGAGGAAGGCTGATATGACATATTGGAGACAGGGAGGAATATGTTTGGTACATGGTTATCTCTTGGTACTTCTTTGTCCTCTTTTAATGGTAAATGGACAAACATAGTAGCCACAGTCTCAGAAGGTCAGAAGGGCTTAATGACTTGGGTTTATACAATCAGAGATATGACTTTGGCTTGCCCCACCAGCTAAGCCACCAAGACCAGCACAGGTACAAGCTGTGGGAGACAAGAATCTAGGATAGATTGTGGAATAAGGAGATGATGACTAATCACAGTTGTAGCCTCAAACCCACATGCAGCAGTGAGAACTAGTTTTCCTCATTAATTTTCCTCTAGTAAGTTTACCCTAGGAAAGACACCACCAAAGTCCTAGAGGAATGACTTTTAGGGCTTAGGTGAAGCAAGAGGAGCAAAGACGTGCATGAGCGGACAGTAATGGATGCTGTGCTACCCTGCCAGTCGTCTTCCAAAAAGGAAGGACTAATTCCCTCAGCTGCTGAGCATGTTGCTGGCTGATAGCTCTCAGCTGCCAGTCCTCTCTGGAATTTGCTCTCCGCTGAAGAGAGCCACATTGCTCAAGATCACTCTTTCTCCAGAGGGCAAGATACATCCCAAGACTGGCTGATGTGGGATATGAAGGCCTTGTCTCCTTTCCTCAACTCAGGGTATATCTAAAGGGCCATTTCAACCTCATGGCTCCCCTTGGGCTTGCCTTGGGTGTTGTTACTGCATTGCTGCACAGCTTCTCCCTTGGCCTAACTTTGCTTCCTTACCATCCTACACAGGTGTTCATCCTTACTTAAAACAATTCCCCCAAAACTTTGTGAATTCTAAGCTCCATCTCATAGTCAACCTTCTGGTAACTTGCAACTTTAATGCATACACTGAAGTCCATGTAAAGATATAGTGAAAGTATGCTGCTTCAACTTGCCAGAACTTTCCTTCTTCCTTGAAAGCTTCCCTTCAAATGTCTGTTCACAGACACACATCATTCTCTTCCACAGACACACATCATTCTCTTCCTTGCTTTTACCTATTCTTTTTCACGTTTGGGAAAGTTTTCTGCTAGAAGCCAGAATGGCAATTGTTAGAACTACAAAGAAAAGCACATAAAAGGCTGCCCTTTCCTACTTCGTTTTTACCTGCAACAAGTACTCTGTGATATAAAGATTGAAAGGAACAGTTAGTTCAGTTCACTACCTATTTGGCCTGAAGCATTTGTTTATGAAATGCAAAACTTACCTTGAATTAGACTCAATTTTACTGGTGCTCCTCTTTTCTTCTTTCAAATGCATAGACTTTGTTTATGTCAATGTTGATTTTAATTACCTTCAAGAAGACTATAACTTTGTCCGACAGCAATGTCAGGTTCCTACGTTTTTTATTTCTCTTCTTGTGCATCAACCTATGTTGGGGATGGAATTGGGGGTACTGGCTGAAGAGAAGGGTCAGTGTCAAGTGTTAACTGAAGAACAAATGAAGAACCTCAATAATATTACAGCCTGCTTGAAATTATAGTCAAATGTCTTATTGGCCAGACCTGAGTTCTAAATATTTCTATTCAACAAATAGGCCCAGACTATTCCCTTAAGTGCACATTTCTATGGGGAAAAAAATCAGAAAAAAAATAAATATAATTGGGATAATTTTTTAAGTGCTTGATAAAATTCACCAGTAAGACCATCTGAGACCAGCCTTTCCCTGGAGGGAAGGTTTTCCTTATTTTTTTTTAATTGAGATATAATGGACATATAGCATTATGTTAGAAGTTTAGGTGTACAATATACTGATTTGATATATGCATATATTGCAAAATGATCACTATGATAAATCTAGTTAACATCCATCACCACACTTAATTACAATTTTTTTCTTGTGATGAGCACTTTTAAGATCTACTCTCTTAGCAATTTTCAAATATACAATACAGTATTATTAACTAGAGGCACCATGCTGCACATTACATCCCCAGGACATATTTATTTTGTAACTGGAAGTTTGTACCTTTTGATTACCTTCTAATTATGACTTTTATTTACTTAATAGGACTATTCAATTTTTTCTTTCATTTTTATCAATCTGGCTTAGTGTTTTTCTCAAAAAAAGAAATTTATCCCTTTCATCCAATTTAATTTAGTTTCATAAAATTTATTACAGTATTTAATATTTCATTTTTTCTTACATTGTCAAATTTTCACCTGTACCACTTACCATCAGCCAAAAAACTTCCTCCAGCATTTCTTGTAGCGCATATCTGCTGATCAATGCTTTCCCAGGTTGACAGGTTTACATTTTTTCTTTAATAAATTTAAAGATGTTCCATTGTCTTCTGATTTCTGTCTTCTGTTTCTGATGAGGCGTCAGCCTTCTTACTGTTGATTCCTATATTTAAGGTATATTTTCCTCCTGCTCCTTTTATGTGCTATTTATTTGACTTTGGCTTTCAGCAGTTTAAAATAATATGCCTGGGGTTTTTCTTCTGCATGGTGGTTGCTTAGATTCTTATAATTATGGGTGGATTTTTTAATAAAATTTTGAAATTTTCCAACCAATATTTCCTCAAATAATTTTTCTGCCCTATACTCTCTCCTCCTCTCTTTCTAAGACTCCAGATAGACAAATGTTAGTTTATTTGCTGCTTTTCTACAGGTCACTACTGTTTTGCTTTTGCTTTTTGAAATAATATTTATGCAAAATTTGCCAATAATTCTGATAGAAAAATAAAAATATCAGAAGGTAAGCACTATCAACAATTCATATTATACTGTTGGAAGTGGAACTGTTTTCTTCTCTTCCAAAGTTAGTACTTCATTTTCTTTTTTTATGTCTGTTAGCTTTACCAGGACTTGTGGTTTGTATTGATCAAAAGCAAGGATAGTAAGCATTTTTATCTTTAATATAATCTTAAGGGGCAAATATCTAAAATTGACCATAGAGGAAGAGTTTGCTAAGATTATTGAAAGATACCTTCAATAAACCTTAGAGAGTTTCCTAATTTTAAGTATTTTGCTGATTTTAAGTAAATTTTGAAATTTGTTGCTTCCGTTTTTCTTCAACTCTTGGGAAAATATGCTCACAGTGCTAATCTCTAAACATTTCAAAATGTCTCCATTTCTGAATCCATGTAGGAATGCACTCCTTGTCCCTTAGAAGTCAGATTCACTGTGTTATGTGCTTTGGCTTATGGTGTGAGCAGAAGAGATGAGTGTCACTTGTGGGCAGAATTCTTCAAAGCCAATATGTTGTGGTTTGCCAGGTTCCCTGCTTCTGACTTGGTGACTGTGTAGCATGTATAGAAAAGGAGCTTCCATCAGCCTGGCTCCCTCCGGGACTATGATGAACAGAATGTCAATGTTCATTGGACGGGTAACATGAGAAAAATTTAATTTTTGTCATGATCACCTGCTTGGGTATTATTAGGGTTGTTTATTCATGTAGAATGGACTACCTATCTTTTTATTTTTATGCTAAACCATTCTTTTATTTGAAACACTTACGCTTGCTCATAATATATTACATATCAATATCTTTTTTCTTTCATAGCTTCCTTTTGTAGATAATACCATACCTGGCATACCTAATAGGCAAAACCAGGTAAGCAATGCAGCTTAGGAAATATTTTCTTTAAATAAAAGCATTTTCTTCCAAGTTGAATATATAGTTCCTATCCTAAGGGAATACTAGCCAGACAGTTTATTTAAACAAATTAAATAAGCTCCCAAAGATAATTCTACCTGTGCTATATGAGCTTGGAGGAAAAAGAAGAAGAAAACTTTTCTAGACAGAGTGATCCTGAAAGGCTTCCTGGAAAAGGCAACATTTAAACTGAGCTTAAAGGATGAATAGAATTATGATAGGAAAATTCTAGGTACAGTCCATTAACTAAATATATTACAAGGAAAGTATAAACAAGCTGTATTAGTGGAACAGCAAGTTATACACTTTGCCTTACAATAAATAGCAGAGTTAATCTGTAGGAGTGTGAATTTGATTGTATAAGCATCAGAGACTTTTGAGTAGGGAAGAAATTTTTTAGTTTTAGGAAGATGATTAATATTACCATAGGTAATATTGATATATATGAATTGAAAGAAGTAGGTACTAGAGGTCATGAGAGATTGGGAGGGGCAAGGATTTTTCATTGTTGAGGTGAGACAGTGAGGGCCTGGACAAGAGGATGGAAAAGAAGGAACAACTGAGTTTTGTTGAGCTACGTTGTTTACAGGTATATTTGTCTATGACTTAGCACTTGAAAACCTAACATTCTTCATTTTTGTATACTGTAAGCCCTATAAATAGAGTCTGTAACTAGATACACCTTATTGGATAACCACTTCACACATAGTATTTTATGTTATCGACTCAGTATGCTAATGTTTAACACTAAAGCCAAAAGTGAAAACACAGATGCTTAAGGGAAGAAAAGTTGGCAGCAAAAACTTCTGGGAATTAGGTAGAGTGTTTTTTGTTTGTTGTTTGCTTTTTGCCTTCTGTTGCACTATAGGCAGTTACGATTCAGGTATCTTGGTTTATTCTGATGGAAAAAAAAAATCCTCCCACTGAAACCCAACTGCCATTATAAAGAGCTAGCCATAATCATCAGCACCCTACTTTGCCATGTCTTACATGACAGGAAGGGGGTCACATTCAGGGACTGTCGATCAGACGTTTTTGTCTGCTTTTTAAAAATCATTTTGGAGATTGTGATATTTTTAATGTTCTAAAGCATCATTTGTCCAAGGGAGAGGGGTTGGGTGTCAAGCATGGGAGTTTTAGGGGTTCTAAAGTGGTCACTTTGAGAGTCATTTCATAATATATTTGTCGGCATGTCTTTCTTCCAGTTCTGGTTTTGTTACCTTCTCTCTGTTTTCAATGTAAACAGCAGTACAAAGGGAGCTATCTTCCTGCTGCTCAAAATAACTACTTAGTTGGGTAAAATTTATAATGTTGAATTCTACTTTTAGCCAGGAAATGCAAACAAAGCTTGGAGACTGCTTGTTCCCTGACCCTAAATTCATTCCATGTTGCTATAGCATCACCCCTGAGAAAATGGGCCCGCCTGTTTTCCTCCCCATAGACGCACTCAATGGGCTTTTGTCAGCTCTTGAATTATAGCATTAAAATTTAAACACCAGGGATTTAATGGAGGATTATTATGACACTCCAGTGCATTCTTTCTGTTGCCACTAGCAACAACCCAAGGATGAAATAAAATAATTGTTTTAAGAGATGCTGTTTTCCTAAAAGATGAAGACTCTACTTCACATTCTTGGAGTTTTATAAACTGGTTTGTGTGGGACTATTACCATGAGAAGAGTACTGATAGTATATAATACCAATCTAATGATTGAGGGTATTTTTTCTTTTTTTTGGTTCACCAATCTACAAAAGCAAAAGGTATTTTCACAGGCCCCCAGAAGATGAACTTCAATCTGCTGCTCCCAAACACATTCTCCACTGTCTGGAAGACGTGCAAAGGCAATGGTACAGCGTTCTCCATCTCAAATCCTTCAAAGTGCTGTGGGAATAAAAGAATCTCCGCCAAAAGCCCCAGAGAGATCGGTCTGTCTGTATGGTATGGTAATGACTGAGGCTAGTCCAGATAGGACTCTGGGAGAAACCCAAGCTATTGAAACTTAATGAATGGAACTGAGAATTTCTTGTTACAATACTGTTTGTTTCTTCGATTGGTCATATCCTTGGACTAAGAAGACATCAAAATTCATAATAAAAGCAAGATATTGTTGGATTGGTCTTTGAATTCCCAGTGATTATATATTCTGAGCAATTTTCTTATAGGTAATTTTGCATCTAGATTTACTTTCTCTATCAGCCATTTGCCTACTAATTGTGTGACATTCTTACTTCTTCCCTGTTCTGATGTCAGAATTCAGGTTAATATTCAGGTTTGTATTTTTCTTTTCAGCAATGAAGATTACAACAACTTTTGTTGCTCTACCAGCTACCAAAATATGCTCTCCCAGCTACCAAAGTAATTTTTTTAGTCTTTGAAATAAATTTAAGTTCATTGTATAGATAGCACAAAATGAGTAACAGACAGTAAATAAATAAAGAGTCCTTTGGATTTTCACCACCCAGAGATAATACATCTTAACCTAAGTGTGATTCATTATATATAGCAGTGAAAATAAGTCTTATTTTCACCAAAGACTTTTTAGGGTTCCCTTGTCCTCTTCTCAGAAGCAACCCTATCGCCAGTACTTTGTGTTTTCTTTCACAGGTAGTCCACGCAAACATCTTTATATGTGCTATTTTTTGCATGAAAATGATAAATTTTATATTTTTCAACTCCTTGTCTTTTTATGTAATAACAAATCTCGAAACCAGAATTTGTATGGGCGACATAGAGGTGGCATTCTTGTGGGACCAGAGGGTTTGTGGTTTGAGGGAGAAGTGTAAGGGATTTGCCTTAAAGTTGCCTTTTTAAGCAAGAACACTATTATTTGCTAGGTTGTATGTAGCCAGTCAATAAATGGAAAAGGTTATGAACAGGGCTCTTGTTCATACTTTACATAAAACTGAGAAAATACTGTCCATAAAAACAAAAAATTACTAATTACTTTTATTCATCATGTTTTGGGATAATTTGACATGGTTTGTATGGAACAACTAGTTTCTCTGTCTATTCCCTGAATTAGAGATTTTTAATAGTTCCTCATCATTTACTATCAAAAACAATCCTTGAAAACATGACTGTATGTAAATATATCAATATACTTGTACCCTAAATTACTAGAAGTTGAATTACTAAGGTCAAAACATAATGTCCACAGATGTTCACCATTAGGGAACTAGACCAGGCATTTTTGAGAATCTCTGTGAATTGAGGGCCCCTTTGAATCAATGGTGTCACTTTGGAAAGCACAGTGGGAAATGGAATTTCCCCAAGAGGACAGCTGCCACTTTTCATATCAAGCTGAGATGTAGCTGGGCCAGGCTGACTGTGCTCTTGAATATATCATTTTCACCTGACAAATGTTATTTGGCTGTTCTCCTTATTAGGCTATTCTCACCTTGTTGGTCATTGAGTTCTAGCTGACCCACCCAAAAAATGGGACTATCAAGCCAGAAAGTCACAAGACTTTTATGAATCAGGTGTTGAGCTTTTCCAAGAGCCCAGTAACAAGCTGTAACTGGTTTTAAAAAGTCATACCTGGTAACTATGCCAGAGAGGGAAAGAGTCTGAAACCCTAATGTCCCTCAGGGTAGAGGCTGCCTCCCTTTGCCAGAAACCCCAACTGCCTGAAACTTGTCAGTGAAACTTGTGCTCAAAGGTGTCATTAGTGTTGTGTGTTCTATTAGCACTTATCTATATGCAGCTTCCATGATTGGAAGAATCCCTTTAGCACTTTTGGGATGAGGACATACATTCAAATAAAGAGGCAACAACAACAATACAGTGAATTGGCCCAAATTTCTCAACCCCCAAAGTCAGGTTAGCTTTTTTACCCCTCGACTTTTAACACTTCCCAAACTCCATTCACTGAATCTGGTTGCCCACTCACACAATGGGACTGGGTAAGAGAGTGACTTGGACAGTTGTATTCAGCAGAGTTCCCCAGTATAATGAGTGAGATCATCTTTGTATGATCTTTGGTCTCTTTTGGGGACAGGAAGACCTCTCTGTAAAGTAGTTGAGATCACTATAGAAGGGAAGAGAGTAATCAGAGGGTATGGAGAGAGAAAGGGGCTTTATGCCACTAAACAAAGCATTGCATTCAATGTGAGTAGGTTTTAAGCACGTACTAGCTTATAACTCAACAAAAAGAACTTCTAACAATTTTGGTGTGCCCAAAGCTCTGTGTTGAGTAGCAAGGTCCTCAGCACTGATACCAGTTATTTTGGCTTTGGAGCCTCTTTGGTTCATCAGTTGTAGCCTTTAGCTGAGGCTGTAGGGCTTGCCACCCCATTGTCATGGTAACATTATCTACCTTCCAAGAGGAGAGTGTGTAAAAATCAAGGCACCATTTGGACAGCTTCATTCAATCCTACCTCTCACTGCTCTAAACATTTATTAACAGACAGGGCAGTAGGGGACCTTTCCCACACCACTTCCCACTTGCCCAGCATTTGCTGTCACATCTCAGAGAGTCTTGTCACATTTCCAGACCTGGCCTGCGGGACCCTTTCCTTTCTCTTCTAGAAGTCGGCATCCCATCCTTGGCACCAAGGCACCTTGGCACCTTCAGATGTGAAGGATCTGATATGTTGTCTTATTTTCAAACTAAAAAGTTAGAATGTGTATCAAGGAACATAGGGGTGACATTCTTGTGGGACCAGAGAGTTGGGGGCTCGAGGGAGGAGACTAAGGGACGGGACACCTTGATAAGCATAATTAGCAACATGAACAACAGCCATTTTTGAGAATTCCTTTTGCTCCCACGTCCTGTGGAGGTGACACAGATGGACCAGATATAGCCAACATATGCAGTGGTTTGCATTCCAGAAGAGAAATCCCTAGCATAAAGAAGGTCAGTATTTTATAATGAGCAGTAAGCATGTCTGCTCTTTGATCCAGAAGGAGATATTATCTTTATTATAGTAGATACTAAGCATGCCTGCAGTTTGTTCCAGGGGGAGACACTATCTCTACCAGTCAAAGTTATTCATTATATAAACATTTTTAAAAAGGTAGTCCTGAAGGGGCGCCTGGGTGACTTAGTCTGTTAAGCTTCTGACTCTTAGTTTTGGCTCAGGTCATGATTTCACGGTTTGTGAATTCAAGCCCCATGTCCGGCTCTGTGCTGACAGCATGGAGCCTGCTTTGGATTCTCTCTCTCTAACTTGCTCTCTGCCTCTCCCCAACTCACACTGTCTCTGCCTCTCTCAAAATAAATTCAAAAATTGTTTTTAAATTTTTTTTAAAAAGGTAGTCCTAAAGAAAAAAGTTAGTGCCTCTATTCCCAAGATGTTTCAAACTGTGAGACCCATGGAGAACTGTTTCCAATGCGTTCCATGGTTTGGATGTACTTAAATGTATTCAACTTACTGCTCTCCACTCCCCCACTGGTAGACATTCTTTTATTAAAAGCCAGTACCAGCTGCTGTAAATAATTCCTATGTATTGTTTATTTCTACTGGATTATTTCCCAGGTGGAATGATTAGGTAGAAGTGGATACATTTATCTACTACCAAGAGGTTGTTAATATTAACATTTTGAACAGGTGTGTCCAAGAATGACTTACTCCCTAATGTGGAAAAAAAATTAATGATTAGCTTCATATTCTTTAAATTAATCTCTCCTAGAAAAGTAACTAAACACAGACTATAGAATTTAATTACAACTTCTTAGTCCATTTGAGCTGCTATAACAAAAACAGACTGGTGGCTTATAAATGGCAGAATTTTATTTTTCACAGTTCTGGAGACTGGGAAGTTCAATGTGAAAGCACTGACTGATTCAGTGTCTGGTGAGGATCTACTTCCTAGTTCCTAGAGAGCCATCTTTTCCCTGGATCATCAAATTGTGGAAGAGATAAGGGAGCTCTCCAAGGTCTATTTTATAAGAGCATTAATCCCATTCATGTGGGCTTCATCATCATGACCTAAGTACCTCCCAAAGTCCTACCTCCCAGTATCATCACATTGGGGATCAGGTTTCCACATATGAATTTTAGAGGGACACAGACATTCAGTCCATAGCAAAATAATAAAGGATCTTAAATATAATGAATAGACAATTGATATACTTGCTTTGAAAAGACAAAGCTCTCATATAGCCATTATATCTTATTAGGGCAATGAGAAAAGGCTAGAAAATGTTTACATGCTAGTTTCCATAAAATTTAAGGCAAATCTACACTTAGCCTATAAGTCATCACTATGAAAATTGTTTTTGTCAAAAGTTTATTTAAAAAGAACAGAATGCTTTTTCTTAAGAGGTTCTAAGGACTTTTCATTTGTAATTCCAAGTATATATTTTTAAAAATAAGACAGTACATTTGTTAATGTTTCTTGTAAAACACTGTATTCACTTGTTTTTAATTGTTTCTTGAATGAGATTGAGGTTACCCACTAGTCTTATAATAATTAGCTGATTCTAAGACCTCACTGGTTTATTCTATAATTGCCTTGGTAATGGCTTAAACTTAGTAGCATCAAAAACATACTGAGAATTTTCTTTTTTTAGAGTTTATTTGTTTATTTATTTTGAGCGAGAGAGAGAGAGAGAGAGAGAGAGAGAGAATGAATGGAGGAGGGGCAGAGAGAGAGAACCCCAAACAGGCTGCGCTCTGAAAGCACCCCCATTGTGGGACTCCATCTCAGGAACTGTGATAAATAAATAAATAAATAAATAAATAAATATTTTTTTAAAAAAGAAAGAAATGTAATTTTTAAAAATTTTTCAATAAAAATAGAAAGAGCCCTCCATTTCTACAAATGGTCAGGAAGATTTCATTCTGCCCTTTAATTTAAAAAAAATTTTAAAGTCTATTTATTTTTGAGAGATAGAGCATAAGCTGGGGAGGGGAGGAGAAAGGGAGACAGAATCTGAAGCAGGCTCCAGGCTCTGAGCTGTCAGTACAGAGCCCAAGGCAGGGCTTGAACTGAAGAACAGGAGGAGAGATTATGACCTGAGCAGAAGTCTTAACTGACTGAGTGACTGAGCCACTCAGGAGCCCCTCATTTTCCCCTTTTAAGGTAACTCAGACATCTCCAGTTTAAAAGCTCATCTCATGGTGCAGGACACTTGTGGGGAAGAGCACTGGGTGTTATATGGAAACCAACCTGACAATAAACTACAAAGTTAATAAAAAATAAAAGCTCATCTCTTTGGCAAAAATAACTGACGTGTGGCAGAATATCCCACCCCTAAATAGGGCACTTTGGCATAAGGATTATCTTGCGCTGAAGGCAATTAAGAAGCAGCTACAAGAAAAGCTCCCTCCCCTCTCCCTCTTTGCCTAAAAGCAGGACACACATCTACAAAGGTGTCCCTCTTCTTCTCTCTACCGAGAATTACAAAAGTTAATCTCTGGAGACTTTAGAGCTATCAGCCTGGAGATGTCTCCTGAGGAATCTATATATCAAACTTCACTACCTAGCCCTTATCTACCATTAGTGTCCCATATATTTACCTCCACAATTTGCCACCCCTGGGGACCAAAGGTCCTCCTCCTGTGTCTTGTCACTTCTCTAAAATTTTTTGTTCCTTTGCTAAGATATAAAGTTCTAACCAAACCTTTGAGTTGCTGGGGAGGGTGACTCCCATGTATTACATGTGTGATACACATGTCAATAAACTTTTCTCTTCATGAATAAATAATAAACAAACAAACAAACAAACACATTTATTACTTTGCAGTCCTAGAGATCAGAAATTTGACCTAGATCTCACCAGAGTAAGGTCAGTGTGTGAGCAGAGCTATGTTTCTTACTGGGGCTCAGGGGAGATTTTTAAAGGCTGCCTATGTCTCCAAGTGTATGGTTTCTGCCATCTTCAAAGCTCAGCAATGGTAGGCTGAGTTCTTACCCTGTCTCTCTCTACTTCTGTACAGCTGGGAAATGTTCTGTGCTTTTAAGAACCAAAAAGATTAAATTAGATCCACCTGGGTAATCCAAGATACCCTTCCCTTCTCAAGATCCTTAATATTAATCACATTTGCAAAGTTCCTTTTCCCAAGTAACATAGATTCCAGAGCCAGAGATTAGGATGTGGACATCACTGACTGGGGGTGGGAGTGGGGGGTGTTGGAAATTATTCTGCCTACCACACCCAACAACTAAATATGAGAAAGGCAAATTAGAGGTGATGAACATATATGCAAGCATTTTAAACAATATTTTGGCAAAAGTCTGATTTGGAAATCTTAATCTATAATCATATGATCATGAAATTCAACATTGTTGAATTGCTTAGAAAATTTATAAGTGTAATTCAGTGTGCTAAAAGAAAAAGACATATAATCATCTCAGTAGCTACAACAATTGCTTGAATTCAACAATTATTTATGATCTTAAAACCTCTTAGTAATCTAGTAATAAAAGAATTTCCATTATCTGATAAAAGAAATCAATGAAAAACCTGTATTAAACATCAACTTTTGAGACAAGATACTCCCTTCAACATGGAGGCCTAAGATAGTCAAGTAAGACAAAAAGAAAGATAAAGTATAGAATTTATAAAATTTGGGGGGAAAACTAAAAATTAATTTCTTTATTAATTCACAGATTTAAAAAAACCCAAAGAATCAACAGAATGAATAAGACAATATGGCCAGTGTCTTGGAAAAAATTAATACAGAGAAAGCTGGGGGCACCAGGTGGCTCAGTCAATTAAGCGTCCAACTTTGGCTCAGGTCATGATCTCCAGATTCATGAGTTTGAACCAGGCATTGGGCTGTCTGCTGTCAGCACCGAGTTGGCTTCAGATCCTGTCTTCCTCTCTGCCCCTCCCCTGCTCACACATGCAGGCTCTCTCTCCCTCTCAAAAAAATAAATTTAAAAAATTAAGAAAAAAAGAAGAAAGCTGTATATAGTTGCAATAGTATTAAAATTAATTTTAAAACAGATACCATTTTTATGTCAACTCAGAGTACAAGATGCATTGAAATATATCCAATGGAAATGTGTAAGGCCTTCATGGAGAAAACCTTTAAATATTATTGAGACACTTTAAAAAGATCTAAATAAATGTAAAACTTTGCCATCTTCAAAGAACACTTCCTACTCTACAGACATCGGTATCGCCAGCTATTCCACAAATTAGCATCTAGAGTAACCTTTTTATCTTTGGATCTTGAGACAAGTGTAATAATTTTCCAACAACATTATTCATATAAAAATACTTTAAACTTAAATGACCATAAACAGAAAACATTATAAATAAATAGGGGTAGAGTGATCAACTGGAATATTATACAGAAGTGAAAATAATGAAGCTTTAAACACATGTGGGAAAAAGTGATAAAACATTACATATACGATTCAATTTTGTAAGACTCAAAAAACAAGAAAGACTAAGGAATATAGTTTGGAAAAATTTTTAAAAATTAACAATAAATTCAAAATTCAGGAGAGTGGTTACCTTTGGGGACAAGATGATAAGATACGAAAAATTGTACAAGTGTACACAGGTGGTTCCAAAGCTGTTGGTAATACTCTAGTTTATAAATCTGGAAATTGATTAATTGTCATTTATTTTATTATTGTGTTTCAGTACTTACATATATGTTACATATATGTTATATATATTAAACACTATATAACAAAAATTTTAGAAGTTATATATTAAAAATAAGAAGAATATTATTACAATAAAACAAAATACAATTATAATGTTCTCACCATCAGTGATAACTTTGGTTAATATTTTGTTGGGTTTCCTTTTATTACACACACACATAAATATTTCTTTTATTTTATTTTTCTAAATAAGATCATATTATTTAAACTATTAGACATTTTCTCATTTTATAAATATTATAGCATTTCCTTTTTTTTTCTTAAATAGTGCTTCAAGACAGAACTTCTAAGGGCTCTATTAGTTTCCATTATCTTAATCGCTGTAACTTATTTCCCCTGCACACTAGTTTTGACACTGACATTGCATTCTTGATTTGTTATGATTGTGATGAATACAAGAGTAACTAGTCCTTTGTAAATATAACCTTGATTATTTCCTTAGTATAAAATCCTAGAAGTAGAACTGCTGAATGAAAGTATACAGATTTCAGTGATCAAACTGACCTTTACTTTAGACTGCACCCGTAGGTATGAGGCATAATATTTCCTCTCTCATGTACTGTAGTATTAAATTTAGTGTTTAGCCTTAAATTTAATACTGTAGTACTGAAAAAACACCATGTATATTCTGGGAGGAATAATGAACCTAGTCAATGGAGACATCAATACACCATTATCTAATTGTTCTTTCTTTTTTGCTTCTGTCTTCCATTCATACACATAAACAAACCACTATAGATCACCAAGTATTGGGAGAAAACCAAAAAGAGAGAAATAGGCAAAGAAGAGAATTCTTATCAAAGGAAAATTTAAAATAATCATCCTAAACAAGTTTCCAGAGACTGTTTTATCAATAAAACAAAAATATGTTTCTATGAAAAAAAAGCCAGAAAACCAAAAGCTTTCTTGGAACTTAAAACTATGCTTCCAGAAATAAAAATATGTTAAAACCATGATTGTGGAAATAAAATTATTCATAAAGAGATTAAATAAAAAATAGTCCTGATAGAAGAACCTAGTCACATTAGGAAAATCTCCCAGAATGAAAAGCAAAAAGAGATGAAAATTGGATTATGGATGTGAAGGTGTTTTAAACTACTACATACATCTAAGGTAGCATTAGTAATGGGTAGTGGAATGTAATATACAATGGAAGAATTCTAAATATTTAGGTAGAAGACTGGGACAAATGTATTTAACTAATATATAAAGAAGTGAGGATATCCATGTATATATATCTAATTGAACAGATGAGTAATACAGTTTAACAGTTTAGTTAATGCTACTGTTTAATAGAGTAAAACAGTCCAGTGTAATACTACTAAATCACTTTCTCTTTCAGACGACACCTTTTATTATAAAATTAATTTCCCAGCATTGTGGAAATACATAGGTTCCTAGAGGTTACAAGATGGAATTTCATTCAGGCTAGAAAAATGGGTGGCATGGAGTTTCATGCATGTTCTGATACTTCTCTGATTGTAGGAAAGCATCGTCATCAGGGAACATGGGTCAGTTTTACCAACTTCTTCAAGGGTTGACTTAAGTTCAGACTTACAACTGCATCGGATTCTGCATAGTTGTCATTTCATCTCAGCTCAATTTTCTTTTTTAGTGGCTTTAAAACCAAACACCACACATAATTTCATTTGCATGTCAAACTCTCGGTAATACATTTAGGTTTTAATTATTATGCAATTTGAGTGTCTGCAGGTGGATTTTCCATAAAGACATGTGCTTCTCACAAGATAAAAATGCTCAACTTGATGGTCCCAAACTCCTAAAATAGACCCCAAACATACCTGAAACCCAACAGTAATTCCAGGAAGTCTGCTAATACCTATGCTTTCAAACCACAGGTACATGCTACTCAGTGAAAAAGCACCTTTAGCCTAGTCTCACTTCTTAGTAATGAGAGGTTAGGTTGGTGGCATACACCATTTCCAACAAAATGAGGAAATCTAAACCACTGACGAACGTTGTTAACTCCAGAAATTGGGATTAGGTTATGGAGAAAATAAAAATATTAAAGGAAGTTACCCTGATAAATATTGACTTTCTGGCAAGTTTGGATGTCTTCATGCTAAATAAAAATATGAGGTTTCTTAGTGACACTTGACCTATGAAGTCATCTCCAATAATGTTATAATATATTGGACAAGAACTGCAAAACAAATGATTCCCCTAACTGAGCCAAATTATTACAACAGCCTTTGACTAATTCTCTCCATATTATGCTTTCCTTTTGCCAGTTACTACTCACTTACTCCATATGGTTTTCCTAGTTTGTAGGAATTGCAGGCTGTCCATATCATAAACTTAAAGAACAATGACCACAGACAGACAGTGTAAACAGAATGTAATAATTCAATATCTTAATTTGGGAAATAAAGGTGAAAAAGAGCACAAAATTACTGGAAAATGTACAAGGAACAAGAGATAAATTTTCTTGGTTGAGTTAAAGTTTAAAGAATTAGACTCTGAGAGTTCTATTTTCCAACTCTTTTCTGACTTCTCATAAACAGAAGTCAGTCTAACTTTCCATAGCATTTTCCTCTTTCTCCTCTCCTAAATTGGGCTTAATTCAATTTGTCATCATAATCTTCTATAGGAAATGACCACTGTTAACACAATAATTTTATGCTTGATGCACGTCTATCTCCAAGTAAATAATACCATGTATAATATAAATTTCGATCATATGTGTGCCAGACAAAAAGCACAATGGCTCTGAACACGTTATGGTGTATGGAAGAATGAACGTAAATATGAAAAATAATGCATGGACCTTGTACTCATAAAAACTTGCCAAACACGAGAGGAAAAAGACCTGTTCAGAAAAGGTCCAGGAGTCATGAATGTAAATAAAGAGGTGAAGGGGGTCTGGAGGAACTAAGCGCATTCTGGGTTTAACACTACATTTTGACATTTGAATGCTGATTTTATGGCATGGCATGAACTTTTAAATAAAGTCCTATCCTGCTGCCATGGTTGAGTGCTTTTCCAGATCAGGGAAAGAAGGTCACTTTTAAATAGTGAACCATGATATAACTTAGGATGTTCTCCTGATCGGATTTCAGGAAAGCCAGCTATACATGAAGTCAAGATGTATATATCTAGCTCCAGCCAACTGGATGTAATTCATAGCTCAAGAAAATGCCATGTACTCTACGTCAAAAACTCTAACTTTAATATTGACAAAATAATTGTTGCAATTTATCAAAGAAAAACAGTCCCCACCATAAAATTTTTCTTATGATATTATGGAGATAAAATGTTCAATTGACTGATGAAACTCACTTTTCAACCAACTGTGGTTTTATAGAAACATGATCCTGGCTTCATAACCTTCTTTTTTTCCAATTCAGTTTATGATTCATTTAATGCCCATGAGAATGTAGTAAGCTAGTGCCCCGCTTTTCAATGATTTAATGATAATTTCTTTGGAGATATTGAATAAATCAGTAGATATTCCACTGGAGCAAAAAGAATATAAAAAGGCAAAATAGTCCCTAAACAGGCCTGCGTTCTTTCCTATCCTGCTGTTCAACATATTGTGTTTCCGTGGGACAGTCGCTTTGACATGTCAAGAGGGAGGTCTGGTAGGTATAAGATTGCCAACAGCTGTTTCCCCTGGCCACATTATAAAGAAATTATATTACCATAGAGTAGTCAAGGTTCATTTTGTTTTGTTGTATTTTGTTTTAATCAGGAAGGCAGAAAAGCTTGTGTCATAGGTTTGGTTCTGGCTCTTGGTAACTGTATGACATTATGCACATTTCACTCCCTTTTGGTGCCTCCATCTTCTTATTTGTAAAATAGAAGTCGGACTAAATAATCTCTTTGGTTCTTTCTAGCTCAAAATTCTATTATTGGGGGGAAAAAAAGTGCCTCTAGGCTTCTAATTTGAATGCCAGGTTTCAGCCTGATGTGAATTAAACTGTCTGGGTTATAAACCAACTAACTACAAAACAAGGTTTATAATGGAAACAACAAGTGACCCTTGGCTGCGGCAAAGCTAACAGTTCCCGCTATAATATTCAGTTACCGCTCATATCCCTGGGCAGTGACTAGTGTTATGTAACAGTGACTATTGCAGGATTACCCAATCCTTTCACCTAACCCTAATTGTACAGTCTGCTTGTGGTTCCTTTAATACCTGGTTCTCTTCAATGACAAGCTCCAGGGTAGATGCGGCTGCCACCACGAAACCCAGCTCTTGCTGGTTTAAAATAACAGTTATATGCAACTTGCAAGTACTGTCCTTTTTACAGTACAGTATTTTTGCTTTCCCTTCTGCCTCTTTTCTAGCTGGCAACGACTTCTTGCCCAAAATGACCTAGCACTAGGAAAAATTCTAACAAATAATAAAATGCTCCAGTACAGGTAGAGTACATACCGTCCTCGGACTTAAGGCACAGACCAAGTAAAGAAGTCCAGCTGGAAAGACCTAGAGGAAAGGAAAGGCAGAGAGAGATGATTTATGTTAACTACAACAAATCTTAAATTGAATGGAATTGACTCTTTGCGTTTGCATATAGCCTGTATTCCCATTATTATATACAAATGTTTTAACTTTCAGGAAAAAAAGTTGATGGCAAATTTAGAAGAAAGAACATTTTTTAAATTGAAATGCAATTGACATCATTTTTATAACACAGCAAAGAAATGGATATCTAGGTAAATATCAAGTCTGACACTTAAGATGAAACAATAGATTTCAAGATTTGCATATCATCCAAAAGTTTCATGATTAACGTAAACGTATGTTCCTCAACATAGCACACTCGAACAACCTGTTTCTCAAAATAATATTAATTTTTTTCTGCTTACAAAATTTTTACATTCCTATTTTTGAAAACACAGGTCAGAAGAAAAAACAAAGTAAGAATCAAAACAGATAATCAAATAATCTACACTTTTTCAATGCATGCTTATATTAACATAATAAACATATTACATTTATAAATTTTGCACGCTATCTGTTTATCAATCATGAACATTGATATTATTTAAACTTATGAATAATATCAAAAATGGGTGTGTGTTTTATTGTTTTAATGTATTTATCTATTCTGTTTGAATTTTAGATTGTTTCCAATTTTTTTATGTATGTTGTATGAATGATACAATGGACGTACTTTCGCAAACGTTTTTGCCCGAATTTCTGATTTTATTCCTTAGGCAACATGCCTTAAGCTATTTATATACACTGCCAACTTAATCTAAAAGCCATCGCTAAAATTTAAAATTATTTTTCATCCACTAGAAGGAAACCCTAATGCCAAATAAGTGTATACTATAAAGATAGAAACTACACAAGGTAAAAATAAAACGTCTGTATGTGATGCAAAGCGTTTATATACCTGGGCACTTTATATCTCAAAACCATGTTATAATGTGCTAAATTCTAAAAACTATCCAGAAAGTGAAAATTCATTTAATTACATTAATCATGTTAAATAAAAATATTCATGTAAAACCAGGTTTATGGATGACAATCATAAAGAGACTTGTCTGTGGATAGATTTTTAAATATCATGATATAAAACAAAAATTACTGGAAAGATGAGAACTTCCCACTATCGAAATTACCTGTGTACCTGCGATCACAAACCATTGTGTTGTCTTTTTTATATACATATACAATGGGAGAAGTGCTTCTCTTTCCATCTCAGGTTCATTCCTCCACTTACACTCTGGGCCCCAGCACCCCTCTCCCATTCTTTCAGGGAGTTTGCTCTATTCATTGTTTACCTCCTGTCCTATATCTAAAGTTCTTTACTCTCTACTGGATTTTTTCCTTCAATATTTTAAATGTGTACGAGTCTCTTCCATTTTTAAGATCTTTTCAGTTTCCACTTTATCTCCTAGTTATTACCCTATATCTCTTTCCTTCCTTTAACAAATAGCTTTTTTTCAAATATTTGTCCATGCTGATTCTCTTGCTGATTGTCCTATCATATCTTAAGTAGCTATAAAAGGGATCCCACTTCTATCATTCAATGGCCCTTGTCAACCCCTTAACTGTCTTATTATGTCTCATCTCTGGCCAGTCTTTTTCTGTCTCTTTGGGCTCTCCTTCTTTTCACTCTTGTGTAAGGCTATTCCTCAGGCTTTGCCTTTTAAGTCATGTCACAGTTTATTACCTTCTGTCTTTGAATTTTGAATACTACATTGTTAATTAAGCAACACAATCGACTTTGTAAATACGTATTCATAAACTTTTTCATCATCAGTATCCATTCAGTTTGTATTCACAGTCATACATTCCCTTAGCTGCCATAGTTTTTACTTTTTTTCTTAAGCGTACTGCTGGAGCTAGAAAATCCCCCATTTAAATCCATTTTCAAAATCCTAGAATTTTCTAAATAAAATAGCAAGTTTACAAGCTAAAAAAAAAATGTTATTTTAGAAGAGCATGTCTATCTATTTGCTAGGGGAAGAAAAATCCTTGAAAGCAAGCAAACAGCTTTCTAGAATTTATTTCTACCATATGTCAAGATGGAGGATGACCCTGAGAGGCTTGGTTACCCGGTGGACAATATCCTTCTTGTCAGAGGTGCCTGATACTGGCACTGGAGAAGATGTCCTTCCTTGTATGCTTCATACCTGACTCAGCAACTGGCGGAAGCTGCCCATGCATAGGCACAGTGAAGTGAAGAAAAGAACATTCCAAGCTGACAGCCTATAGCTGGGCCTCCCTCTCTCAAAGCTGTTCCTGAGAAGGTTGGATTGTGTTTATTCCGGTACATATAGGACCAATGCCCTTCCTGTTCTTCACATTCTCTAAGATACTGTACTCTAGTTCTTTCAAAGGAATTTGTATATCTAGGAAGTTTAAAATCAACATGGTAAGATACTACTTTAAGTTTGACATCGACGTGGAGGGATACTGCTTGTTTTCGAGCAATGAGCTTGCTTAAAGCCATGGTCTGGTGACACATTTAGGCTTTCTAATTGAATTTTTGTCCTGATGTGGCTTGAAAACAGTTTACTTTGTGTGCATGCATTTGGACTCTAATTTTAATGAATTACATGGTAATAAGGAACAGAAGAACTGATATCTGCTGGCAAATTCTTAAGTAGGAGAGCTACTCAGAGAACCACCAGATCACCTCTGAATGCATGATTCTGAACATCTGGGTGCCTATTGTTTTGTTGTGTATATTTTATTTTTAATACAACTTTTTGTGGGTTCATTAAAAATCTTCTCAAAAGTAACGCTGAGAAGACCTCTAAAATGTACATAAAACAGTGTGCTTTAGGCCAAAATAAAATTGTTATTTGGACTTGTAAAATAAAAACTAGACAAACTACATGTAAGGATAAAATTCTGAGTGGGAAACAGAGCCCAAACACCAAACACTCTACAACAGACCGACAATTGGTAGAATTATGCTCTTGTTTGGCACAGATCAAACATTCCCAAAAGTTGTACAGCCACATAGTGGAAATCAGACATAAAACAGCCTTAGCCATTGGGTGAATTTTATTACTCATCCAAGTAAAAAAGCACATTTTTAGGGCATGACAGACTGAAATGTAAGAACATACAGTACAAACTGTACACTAATAAAATTTTGTCTTGTGTGTGGGTTGGAAGCATGAATTTTCATGGCTAGACCAAGTTATAATCATATTCTTGGGTTTGGGATTTTTCCTTTTTTAATAGTTCAAGGATAACCTTCTATTTTGTAAATTTTTTCTTAAAATATGGATTAAAGAGAAAAAATGGAAGTGGTAATATTGCAATAAAAGAGTCTGAATAAACCTTTGGCAAACAGAAGGCTGTTTTCCAAATGATTAGTCAGAAGTCTATCTTAATTTGGAACAGATTTCTGCCTAAGACATTGGAGGAAAATACACACACACACACACACACACCCAAAAACAAAGAATAATAATGTATGTCCAGCACTATTTAGGTTTATAATTGTGTAGGATAAGCCATTTAATATAGGAACTGACAATGCTTATTAAGCCAACCAAGATGTTAAGAAAAAGTACCATAGCCAAAGCCAGGATGCCATCAATTATAAAACACACAGCTCGATGCAGGGCTTGAACCCATTAACTGTGAGATCATGACCTGAGCTGAAGGCAGAGGCTTAACCAACTGAACCACCCAGGTGCCCTAAAAATTTGGAAGATTGGATAAAGTAGCTCTCAGAATGACTCTAGAATAGTGTTTGGGAGATGTCTTTAATAAGGTATTATTTATAGCCTCAGGTTGAAAGGATCATTAAATCAAGGCATGACTGGGATGCAAAAGAAGTTAATACATTAAATAGGCTGAGGCTATGAATAATCAAAGAACTAAGTAAATGGAGAGATAGTTCATGTTCATAGATAGAAAGTCTCAATATTGTCAAGATATTAAGTCTCCCCAACTTAATTACAGACTCAGTGCAATCCCAATCCAAATCTCAAAAGATTATTTTATTTATATCAACAAAGATTCTAAAGTTTATATGGAGAGGCAAAAGACCCAGAATAGCCAACATATTATTGAAGGACAAGAACAAAGGTGAAGGAGAGACACTCTCTTACTTCAAGATTTACTGTAAAGCTACAGTAATCAAGACAGTGTGGTATTGGAGAAAGAACAGACAAATAGATCAGTATAATAGAATAGATATCTCAGAAACAGACCCACATAATCAACTGATCTTTCAAAGAAACAAAGAAACAAAGACAATACAATGGAGCTAAGATGACCTTTTCAACAAATGGTGCTGGAAAAACTGGATATCCACATGCAAAAAAAAAAAAAAAACCTATACACAGACCTTATACCCTTCACAAAAACTAACTTAAAATGCAAAACTATAAATGCCTAGAGGATAACAGAGGAGAAACCCTAGATGACCTTGGATATGAGCAATGACTCTTTAGATACAACACTAAAGGCATGATCCATGAAAGAAGTAATTGAAAAATTGGATTTCATTAAATTAAACTTCCATTTTGCACAAGACAATAAGAGAATGAGAGACAAATCACAGACTGGGAGGAAATATGTGTGAAAGACTCATCTGATAAAGGACCGTTATCCAAAATATATAAAGAACTGAAATTCAACAATAGAAACCTGATTTAAAAATAGTCCAAAGACCTTAACAGACACCTCATCAAGAAAGACATGCAGAGGACAATAAGTGTGGGAAAGATGCTCTGCATCATGTTATCAAAGCAATACTAACTAAAATGACAATGAGATGCCATTACACATTTAGTAGAATGGCCAAAGTCCAGAACACAGACAGCACCACATACTGGATGGATGTAGAGCAACAGGAACTCTCTCATTCATTGCTGTGGGAATGCAAAATGGTACAGCTACTTTGGGAGACAATTTTATTAAAAGAAAATTAAAATAAACAAACATACTCTTACCATATAATCCAGCAATTTGCACTCCTTGGTATTTCTCCAAAGAGTTGAAAGCTTACATCCACAAAACGAAACCTGTACGCAGATGTTTTATAGAAGCTTTATTCATAATTGCCAAAACTTGGAAGCAACCAAGATATACTTCAGTAGGTGAATGGATAAGCCACGGTACATCTCAACAATGGAATACTCTTCAGCTCTTCATGCCGTCAAACCATGAAAAGACATGGAGGAAACTTAAAATGCATATTACTAAGTGAGTAAAGCCAATCTAAAAAGGATACATACTGTATGATTCCAACTGTATGACATTCTGGAAATAGCAAAACTGTGGAGACAATAAAAAGATCAGTGGTCATCAAGTGTTGGCTGGGGGGGGGTGAGATAAATAGAGCAATGGGATTTTTAAGGCAGTGACAATAATCTGTATGACATCATAATGATAGATACATGTCATTATATATTTGTCCAAACCCATAGAATGTACAACACTAAGAAAAAACCCAAGGTAAACCTCGGACTTTGGGTGATCATGATGTGTCATGATCAATATGGCTTCATCAATTGTAAAAAAATTGCATCCTCTAGTGGAGGATGTTCAGAATAGGGAGGCTATGCCTGTGTGGGGGCAGGAAGGATGTAGAAAATCTCTGTACCAATTCTCTCAATTTCGCTGTGAACCTAAAACTGCTTTAAAAAAATAAAGTCTTAAAAAAAAGATACTTAGACTGTCGTGATGTGAAGCTTTGCCCAAGTTCATTAACCTGTATGAGCCACAGTTCCTTATTGATATTAAAAACTCCTCCAAATCTAAAAGTCCAGGACTCCATGAGATGAGTGATCTCAGCTGGAGATGACCATATGCCAACACCATTTACCTTCATCCTTTTATTGTTCCCTGTCAGTTAGATGGAGCCCCTATGATTTGTTATTTCTAAATACCATCAAGTTCATTCTTCGCAAGCTAGAAACATCTCAGATACATTGAAGTATCCACATAGTTCTGTTTGTCTCTGAAGCAGATAAATGATTATATCCAAGAAAATTATAATGTCCCTACCCTTGTCCCATTTCCCAAAATCTTAACTTTCTCAATTCTCCAAATTAGTCTTATTAAATAATTTCTTTTCTGATAAGGTGAGGACGTCTAGCAAACAAAACAAATTTAAATATTTGAAGTCCAACTAGTTATCCAAGTACAGTATAAACAAAGCCAGCAACAACCTCATTATTGCATTGTTAACCTTAAACAGTCTTTATAAAGTTCTCATTTCATGGATGGATCTTTGGTAAAACATGCCCATTTTGGCTGTTTAGGAATTCAGAACTTTAAAACATGTAATTTTTCCTACTGGAAAATATTGATTTTCCAAAAAAAAAAACACATTAGTTTTAGTTGCTCGTTTTCAAGAAAATAGTAAAAATTAACAAATATTTATAGGTTTAAAATACAATCCCCTTGAACAATCCAATCTCCCTTAACTCCTGGATGCTATAGCCATGGCCTCTTCAGGACCTTGTCAGCAAGCAAACTCACTGAATTTACTTCAGACCTGTCCTTGAATCCAGTATCTTCAGGGCAACATTACTTCATAGGTCAGTGATCTGCTATCAGGGAATGCACCCCAGTCACTGGCAGGAGAGTCAGAGGCACCAGCAGGAACAATTGGGGAGGTTGCAGGCTTGTTTATGTCAAGAGCTCTTGGTGCAAGACAGCAAAAGGAACTCCTTTAGAATTTGTTCCCATAATAGTCCCCGAGGTAATGACGCACAGCTGTGGAGAGGAAATAGGCTTTTTAATTTGTTAACCATGCCCAGAAAAGAAGAAAACAAAATGCTCAAAAGAGACTATAAAGAGTTCTTTTTCAAGTCTTCTCCAAAAACAGCTAAAAAAAAATATATCAGTACAAACTTTTCCCCCCAATCACACAAAATGTACGTATATATGGCTTGTTTGTTCCTTCATATATAGCCAGACTTTGATTTGAATGTAATGAAATCTTTTCTTCTGACTTCCCAATTTCACCTTTTCTTAATGACCACGTTGTCTAAAGACTGCTACTCTAAGACTCCTGAATCATTACTGCTGAAAGAGTCCATTTGGAAAAAGTCAGCAAGTCGGAGAAAACAGACCTAAACTGTTATCCAAAAGATTGAGTTTAAGAATGTGATTTTCTTAAAATGAGGGTCCCAGGTTTTTTGAACAGGAAGTTAAATATTTTAATCCAATTCCACCCTTACCCAAGCTATTTCTTTTTAAGAATTGTTTCCAGTGTCTTACGTTTTCAATGCATTTACTTTGGTTATTGTTCAATATTTCAAGTATATATCAAATAAGATAGTACCATAACAAGTGTCTGGAACCAAGACCCACCTACCAACCTCCATCAATTTATAACCGTTTATCATACTTGCCTCAACTTTATTTTTTTTTTGTTAAGAAACAGCTCATTACAAATATGACTGATGTTCCCTGTCCACCTCTCTCACATCTATCTCATGGCATTTCCTTCATTCTCTGCCTTCCCAGAGATAATCATCAACCTGAATTTGGTTATCATTCTCAAACATGTTTACAACACAATGTCCAGAGTTGTTTGGCATGTTTTAAGATTTTACGGAAATGGTATCATGATGTATGCATCCGTAAGTCATGTCCTTTCTTCCATTAATGTTGTGTTTGAGACTCAGTCGAGTTGCTATATGCACCTGTAGTTCATTCATTTTCATTTATGTACCATATCTATTCACAAGATATTTCCACAATTTATCTGCCCAATGTTTCTCATTTTTTTTGCTATTAGTCATGATTTTATGAACATTTTCATACATGTCTCTTTGAGCACATATACCACAGATTCTCTAGATTTCAATTGTATTTGATATTGTCATATTTCAAATTGGAGGCAACAATTTACACTTCTACCAGGCTCCAAACCTTATCAACACAAGTTATTGCCAACAATAGATATAATTTTTGTTAATCTGAAGTGTGGTTTGTAAGTGTGAATTTCTTGTTTTTTAGCATCTTTATCATGTTTATGAGATTTCAGTTTCTATTCCAATCCATTGCTGGATTTTGCTATATTTATGGGAGTTATTCATTATTTCTATATAGTTATTCTTTGTTGGGTATCAGCATTATTAATATCCACTCCAAAATGTAAATTTGTCAAAACTTTGTTCATAGGTATTTTTTTTTTTACTGAATAGATGTTTTTAAAATTAATATACTCCAATGTATCCATAGTGCACTCCTTCCCCATTCTGAGTTCATCAAGATATTCTCTTAAATTTTCTTCTAACAGTATTAAGTTGCTCATATAATGTTTCTTTTTCAGCCTACTAAGATAGGTCCTTAATAAACATTATACTTAATTTCTTAGTACTTCATTTAAATTTTCATCTTAAAGTTCACAATGAAGTTTGTCTTCATAAATGGCTTTTATTGTACTATGTTTGTTTGGCTTTGGTATTAATATATATTAATCTAACAGAACCAGTTGAATTTTCATTCCTTTTACAGCCTACACATAGTAGAGGTTATGCATTCTTTGAATGTTTTATAAAACTTACTTCTAAAATTTTTCAGCCCTTATTTGGAGAGAAGGGTCAGAATCCCCTAAAATACAGAAACAATTGTTTTAATTACGTCAAGGGCTAATATTTATTTTCTTTGTTTATTTCTATTTCTTTTTAACACAATTATTGACAACTTTTATATAAATTACACATTTAATTGTTTAAATATATGGGGAAAATTGTTATTGGCATGCACATAAAGTTGCCTTGGATCTAAATTTATGTCTGTTTTATTTATGTTATTTATTTATGTCCTTTCTTTTTACTATATCCATCATATAAAATATTTGCCATATGGGCATAAAGGAGAACACCTGTTGTGTTGAGCACTGGGTGTTATACATAAGTGATAAATCACTAAATCCTACTTCTGAAACCAATATTACACTATATGTTAACTAACTAGAATTTAAATAAAAATTTGAAAAGAAAATAAAAACCAGGGGTGCCTGGGTGGCTCAGTTGGCTAAATATCCAACTCTTGATCTCAGCTCAGGTCTTGATATCATGGTCATGAGTTTAAGCCCAGCACTGGACTCCACACTGAGCATGGAGCCTACTTAAAACAACAAACAGGGCTACCTGGGTGGCTCAGTCTATTAAGTGCCTGACTCTTGATTTAGGCTCAGGTCATGATCTCAGGGCCCTGTGTTGGGCTCAGCTCTGGGTGGGGAACCTGCTTAAGATTCTCTCTCTCTCCTCCTTCCTCTCCCCCTCCCCTCTTTTTCTCTCTCTCTCTCTCAAAACAAAACAACAGATTTAGTGACTGATCTAGTATTTATTTGTTGTCATTTCATGGATTTCTGTTTTTCCATATATAATATCCTTTCTTCCTTCTTTAGGTATTTTTCTGTTCTTTTTCTAGCTTCGTGAATTAAAAGCTCATCTATTTTCCAGGCACTCTTATTTTCTAATGAATGCATTTAAAAATCTAACTTTCCCTTTAAACAGTCACTTATTAGTTTTATTTTCAGACTCATTTTAGGAGGAGGATTTTTATTTGTCACCATTTTATGTAATAGTCTTGTTTCCAAGGGTGATACATGTTTTTTTTTTCCTTTGTTTCTTGTTCCAGAGTTAAGGATAGTTCCATTCTAGAGACAACCAGAATATAGTAAAATTTAAAAATTACGTATATTTACATCTCTGATAAATAATTAGTAATAATACTCAAAGTGTTACTATTTATTCCCTGTCATGAAAAATTGATATACAAAAACCTTTGCATATAATTTTGTATGAAGTTACATATAAGAGAAAGAACTTGAGGGGGAATGATCCATATGAAATGATAAAATGTTTGCCCTAATGGTAATGTCCTGTTATGCTTCTCCAATATTTTATATGTATCTGTTGACAGTTAACCACTTGAATGGGATGATAGGGCAGAGAAAAAACCCTAGAGCTAGAATCCATTGGCAGTGGAAAATAATCAGGCACTGTCTTTGGGCATTTCCAATAGAAAAAACAAAACAAAACAAAACAAACTAAAACATGGTTTCTAACAATAAGGGATGCACTATTTATTTATTTATTTATTTATTTATTTATTTATTTATTTAGAGGCGAGGGCGCAAGCAGGGGAGGGGCAGAGAGAGAGGGAGACAAAATCCGAAGCAGGTTCTGAGCTGTCAGCCCAGCGCAGGGCTTGAGCCCATGAACTGTGAGATCATGACCTGAGCCAGTGAGAAGCTTAACCGACTGAGCCACTCAGGCGCCCCTAAAGCAATCTTTAAATCATAATTTATGTGTGAGGAAATAAAACCCACTTTAGAAAATGACATATTTAAACATTACTCTTTGGGTTATATTGATGTGAAAGAGGCCTTCAGTAATAGAAAATAATAGAAAATAAAGGTAAACATAACTGAGAAAATAGGAGTGTGAAAAATGTATTTGTATTAAAAAATGCCAGAAATAGCATATGTTTAAATTTTTAAAAACTCATTTAAAAGCATTACAAAAAACACAATTTAGAGAACTTAAATCTGGACTTTTTTTTTTGCTTTCAATAGAAATTTTATAATTTAGTGCTCTTGAACTTCAAATTACTTTAATCCCTTTTATTTACAGCTTTTTATGGTTCTTTCCACAACTTGCAAGCCAGTGTTTTAGAATATTTTCTTATAGTAGCATTACAAAGAAGAAATACTAACACAGAAATCTAGAGACTTGGCTTTCTGTGTAGTTTGGTGGAAAGATTACTTTTGAAATTTGACACATTTTTGATATCTGCCTCTGCCACTTACTCTTGTCAGTAGAAATTTCACTATGTGAAGTCCATGTATGGAATTTTGGTACCACTGGTAGTTTATCTACCTATCTAGCTAGCTCGCTCACTCTACCTACTTACCTATTGTCAAAAGCTTATGAAAAAACCAGAGGCGAAACCAACAAATCACTTAAGTAGAAATTAGTAAAAATTTATTGTGCGTACACAAAAAAAAAAAAAAAACAGTTTGCAAACAGAAGCACTCAAACCAAAACAGAGAATGAAGCTGGGAGGTGTATTGTTTTAGGGCAGCTTACATAGTAAGAAGGTAGTGAGGGGAGCCTGGGTGGCTCAGTCGGCTGAGCGTCGGACTTCGGCTCAGGTCATGATCTCAAGGTTCATGGGTTTGAGCCCCGCGTCGGGCTCTGTGCTGACAGCTAGCTCAGACCCTGGAGACTGTCTTCAGATTCTGTGTCTCCCTCTTTCTCTGACCCTCCCCTGCTCACGCTGTCTCTCTCTCTCTCTCAAAAGTAAATAAAACATTAAAAAATAAAAATAAAAGAAGGTAGTGCTTATTTTTCATAGTCATTGGTTGCAATATTAGAATTTTCTTAAATGAAAATTTTCTTAAATGATTTTGAACAAGAGAGTTTCAAGTGGCATTTCCTTGCTGCTGATAGGATTCAAATAACAAGGCTTTTGGGTACTCCATCAATGAGGGTCACCAGTTGGATGCTGTGGAGGTTAATAATAGTAAGTGCTCAGTAAATGTTACTAGCTACTATTATTGTTATTGTTACTACTTGAAGTAGATATTGTTATATATGTTCATTATGTGGCCATTGTGCCACCTGTTACTATCCATGTGACCTTGGACAAGTTACTCAACAACTTTAATCCTCATATTTGTCATTAGCAAATTCAGGTAACAATACCTGTCTCATCAGGTTAGATTGCTAGCAGACTAGAAATAATCCATTTAGTTGCACAATCATGGTGATTTTTCAATACACTGTAGTTCTTATAATTATAACAAGTAAATATACTATTCTGGCTCAAATGACTAAAATACCTGTTGGAAAACAGTCCCTGGATTCGCCTATGACCAGCTGTCCTCATCAGGTGGAAAGATTGTGTTGCTCTGTAAATGCAACATGGTTTACTGCTCAATATAATAGCTCATTTATTGGCCCAACAGGTACTGTTTATATGTCATTATTGTGGGTTATTTCCACTGCTGCAGTTTCCGGTGTTGTCAGATAGGGCATTACTCTGCTTGAGCTGTATCAGCTCAGAGTAGTGTGAATCAGGCGTCACAGAAGAACGAAATGGTAAACCTAGAACAGTGACCCTTAAGTTGGGCTAATGTGAGCTAATGCAAAAACTTAATAAATAGAGGGAGGCACAGTCTTAAGACAGTACATTTTTAGGTCTTTAGTTCAATTTGGACCCTTTCCTCAAAATGATCTACCTGAGGACCCAAGCAAGTGTCTTGATGGAACTCTACCACCTGTTCTATCTGTTGCCCCCTTTCTTCTCATTTTATAAAAGAAACACGTATCCACAGGGATGCGTACTTCAAGGACGTCAAACAGAAGGACACTTTGGAACAGTAGTATTTTCAGGTGACATTATATTGCCAGTCAGGTAGTTTTAATACTCAACTTCCAGCAAAACTGAAGAAGAACCCAATGACTCTATTAACTGATGGTTTATTAAAATTCTTTCAATGACTGATAACAGTGTGATATTGGTAGTTCAACAGTGAATGCAAAAGTCCCCTTCACATTTTTATTTATGTGATTAAGGTTTTTTTAGTTTACATCTATAAAAAATTTTAAATGAAACAGAATTGAAACTGAACTCTCTCTCATTCTAGCAAAAAGTGGGGCGCCTGGGTGGCTCAGTCGGCTAAGCGTCCGACTTCAGCTCAGGTCATGCTCTCCCAGTCCATGGGTTCGAGCCCCGAGTCGGGCTCTGTGCTGACAGCTCAGAGCCTGCACCCTGCTTGAGATTCTGTGTCTCCCTCTCTCTCTGCCCCTCCCCTGTTCGCTCTATCTCTCTCTCTCAAAATAAAATAAAAAGACAAAAAACATTTTAAAAAACAAGTAAGATTCCCCCAGGGATAGGTGACTTAATAAAAACAAGAAAAGCCTCATTCATCTCACTGAGAACTGCATTTCTTTTTTTTTTTTTTTTAGTTTTTTTTTTAATGTTTACTTTTTAAGGAGAGAAAGACAGAGAGAGAGAGAGAGAGACAGAGAGAGAGACAGAGAGAGAGAGACAGCATGTGAGTAGGGGAGGGACAGAGAGAGAGGGGGGTACAGAATCCAAAGCAGCCTCCAGGCTCTGAGCTATCAGCACAGAGACTGACTCGGGGCTCACAGACCATGAGATCATGACTTGAACCAAAGTCAGATGCTTAACAGACTGAGCCACCCAGGCATCCCGAAAACTGCATTTCTAACATTTTACTTTTTGTATTAATAATTACCAACATTTTAGTGTATTTTATGCTGTTTTAAAAATTGTGTATTGATAATAACTGTCATGAGAACTCAATCTAGACAAAACGTTTAAAACATAGAGTCTCATGGCCATAGAAAAGTTGAAAACTTTTAAATTTCACTTTCATTTATTCAGAAAGTTTAGTCAACACTTGTTAGGCCTTGCCTCAAGTGCTAGGAAGTCAGCAGTAACAAAACAGAAAAGAAATTTCTATCCATAGGAAGTTTGCATTCTAGTTAAATTAGGTTCAGATACAAACCAAATAACAAATGCATAGAATATTTAATATTTTTGTGCCAAAAAAATGTGGCAGAGTGTTTAATGATTCCAAGCATAAAATATTTTACGATATTTGGTGGGGAAAAACATGATTTAAGGGGAAAAGATGAACATTAATAGGAAAGGCTAGATCATGCCTTTTTAAAATAGGTAATGGTGAGAATCATATGGCTATAACCTTAGATCCCACTGGAATATTAAAAAGATTAATATAATAGTATCCTAAAATTTTATTTATGTCATTTTTTACAATACCCTGGAAATCTCATTCTTCAAAAGTAATGAAAAAATGTAGATATTGTCTTTCAAATGTATGAGTGTACACAGTTTTACAAAACCAGGTGAAGCAAATTTGAGGACCACTAGATGGAGTGACCATTAGGGGAGGGCAAAGGAGGATGCTAGAATGTAGAGATCACAATCTTGATTTTATTAAATCTATTTCAGTCGTGTGATGAAATATCACTTAAAAACCGGGATATGAATTCTTGTCAGTATTTCCTAAATATTCTCTTTATGTTTCCATCAAACCAAACAATTGTTTGAAATTTGAACAGCAAATATTCTTTTAATAAATATAGTGATTGAATAAACTATTTCTGATGTTTAACTAAAAACAATTTGACAAAACCTTAAAACAAATAAACAAAAACAGTGCATTCTGAAGATTTTGATAAATTATTTATTAAAAGAAAAGGGACTTGCCTTTATAATAGTCATTATTAGTTTGGAAGTTACTTCTAATAATAGTAGAAAATATTTGTGTAAACATTCCTCTGGTTCAACAGCTCCTGAGACCTGGGGTAATTGACACCTATTATATATATAATATATATAATATATACATATTATATATATGTGTGTATATATATGTATATATATATATAATAATTATTATTATGAACATCCAGTACTGCACTAACCTAACTCCTTTGTTTCTTGTTTCTACTCACACTAAGAAACCCATCACAGGTACAGTTAGGAGGACTTGTCTCCATCTAGTGGTCAGTATATTGTACTAATACTGTTATTCTAAAATCAAAATATCATGAGCATTTTATTTTCTTAACTACAGTGAAAGTGAAGTTAACCAAGATACTATTGCTATTTTCTAATCATGTCTATCAAATTTGGCAAATTTGGCAATAAATAATCTTAACATAGATACATTGATATATATGGCTTGAATATATTGCCCACCCAAAATTCCATTAGGTTGTTTCTCTGTTCAAAAAAAAAAAAAAAGGATCTCTTCCTATTAAATGTAATTTCATAGTTTGTCCAGGTACTTTATTTTCATATTAGGCATTTCATTTTGACACCTACATGTACAACAATATTCATTGACATATATGGAAGATTGATGACACTGGTTAGGGCTGTTCTTAACTAACAGAAAGAGTATTGTGTCTAACTACATTTAAAATACTGTTTACTAAATAAAGGGACTAATTCCTAATGGGTCTGTGATACCTAGTGTTTTCTTTGTCGAAATGCACCATTCTTCATAATGACTTTTTTCTTTCTTTTTTAAAATCCATTAGAGATAAGAATATAAATCACATATTGAAACTGTATTACAAATATAATACCATTTTTCTTTTTTGGTCTCATACAGTTTATATTATTATCTTCATTTAACAAAGGTGCCAGGTGACTTTCCCATCCCATTAAGACCTTAATAAGATGGGCTTATGCATTAATTTATGCCTGTAGAAGTCCAAAGCCCTGCCCCCAAGATTTCTGCAAATGTCCAGAGAGTTCCCTCTCTCAAAGCCATCTCCATCTCTGGACTTCTGTATTCATGCAATGCATCTCTGGTCTGCAATATGGCAAAACAGGCATGAAACCAGACACATTCTTAATTTCCAAAAAAAATACCAATTCAGCCCTGGCATGCATGAGTATAGTATATGTTGCTGAAGATTAGAAGGAATGGAAGGAAGACAGACAAGATTAGTCACATCATTCAAACTTCAACTTGAACATCAGGCAGGTAAGTTCCGAAGATATCCTTCTATCTCTCCCCCACTGGGAAACTTATGACTTCCAACTCCACCAAAGTCATTATGACAGATAGGATGATCTCTTTACAAAGGAATTGCAAGCGCTTTTTTTCCTATATAGAAAAAAGGAAACTGATGTTCAGATGCACAGTTCACAGGAATACTGTGCTAAGTATTTGAAACACAGGTAACTAAAGATGCCCCCTAGATCTCAAAACCTTATATTCTGTTTAAACTTTAAAAAAAAAAAACAAAAACAGAAAAAGTGCTTGGCATATCAAGTGAGAAGTTATTTCCTGTATAAACTGTGGATTTAATGTGCAAGCAACTCAAATAGAGGTCTATCCAGAAGAGGAAAAGGAAAAAAAATTGTCTTTGTCTTTAAGCCATTTATGGCATAATCAAATGGTTACAGGTTTATTTTGTAACATAGAAATTGCTTGCCCTGAAGCCCTAAAATATGTGGCAAAGGGGGATCATTATACCTAAATTAAAAATTCAAAGAATTAAACATGAAAGTAACACCCTGATTTCACTTTCATTAGCAATAAAAATAGGTGATGATCTATGAATTTTTACAGGTTAGGTTTGCCTTATTTTTTTTAATTTTTTAACATTTATTTATTTTTGAGAGAGGCAGAGAGACAGAGCATGAGTGGGGGAGGGGCAGAGAGAGACACACACACACAGAATCCAAAGCAGGCTCCAGGCTCCGAGCTGTCAGCACAGAACCTGACGCAGGGCTTGAACCCAGAAAGTGTAAGATCATGACCTGAGCTGAAGTCAGACATTCAACCAACTGAGCCACCAGGTGCCCCAGGTTTGCCTTATTTTTTAAAGTCATGCTGTTCGGAAGATGTCCCCCTCAGCTTTCTCCGACCTTTGACCAGTTTTCTCTTGGCCCTGATTACCAGGAGAAATAGAGAGGAGCGTAATCAGCAGAATAAATGGATAAGATTAGAGCCTTGCCTCAAATTAAGAAAAGGACTTCATACTATGAAAAAAGGTAACATGGTATGGGAAAATGATAGAGACCAGTTAGTACTAACTCATTATGGTGACAAGGCTGACAAATACAGCCTATGCAGTTCTTTCATGTCATAACAGAAAATATTTAGTCTACAGTTAATCCTGTCTTGATATACTGGGTTTGAGTAGTTAAAAGATTTCTGAGCCATTAGGACAAGGGTCAAATGGCAACAAATCATGGCCAGTGACTTTCATGGTTTCTTCCTCCCTTTGGAAAATTGGAATCTGTGTAGGCTTCTAAGGAGAAGAAACTGGCTAAGTATATTCAGAAAAATCTTACCAATAGTCATTCCCAAGTGACAAGTGTAATTCATATTGGATAAAGATAAAGGAGGCAAATATCACTGGATAAAGATAAAGGAGGCAAATATCATTGGATAAAGATAAAGGAGGCAAATATCATTGGATAAAGATAAAGGAGGCAAATATCATTGGATAAAGATAAAGGAGGCAAATATCATTGGATAAAGGAGGCAAATATCATTGGATAAAGATAAAGGAGGCAAATATCATTGGATAAAGGAGGCAAATATCATTGGATAAAGATAAAGGAGGCAAATATCATACTATGTATCTCACTGCCACAGAGTGTAGACTAGCTAAGCTCTCTAATTCCTCAAAAGAGCCATGTTCTCCTTGCTGAGACTCAGTTTCTCCTCTTTTCCCCATCACCTGCTGAGGAGCTGCTCTCCATAAATGGCTCCCCAAAGAGCCTTGCTTCCTTTTACTCATCATACTTTTTCCCCTTGAATCTGCGCTTTCCCTGTGACTCTTTAGGAAACAACATACCGCTGAAGAAGTGATGCCCCAGGGTAGATGAACCTTGGTTAGGGAACATCTTTACTGATGTCGTCTTAGTCTCTTAGGGCCTCACTCTCTGTGAGCCTTGAGCTACCAGGAAGAAGAAAAAAAAAAGCGCTCCAGTTGTGACAGGGCTTGGAACATAACACAGTGTATGAATATCACGTAGAGCACAGGAATCTCCCTGTCAAGCCCTGCCCAAATTCCTTACCCATAAAATTGTAACATACAATAATATGGTTGCATGAAGCCTCTAAGTTTTGGGTAGATTGTTTTGTAGTCAGAACATAGTTCCCATCAGATCACTTTCCAGGACTCAACACATTTTGTACCTTTAGGGAAGCCTTTTCCAACCTCTTGGTCTAGGTTGGGCATCCCTTCTAAGTACCGCCTAATCCTAGTAGTTTACATATTGTATTTTAATTGTCCACATATTCTTGTCTGAGATTAGGGAGAGCAAGGATCATGTCTGAATTGATTGTTATTGTATCCTCAGAACCAACAGTGCTCGGTATTATAGTGGCTCTAAACAAACATGCCCCATTGAATCAATGGATGCATTTCTTAGGCAAATAAACACTGATCTCTTACTCTGCTGGAAATAAGCCCCTTGCGTGTTATACTATTTGATAATCAGCGTCCAGTAAAAGCAACCATGTAAAATGTATCTCAGCAAACTGTAACAGGAACATGCAGTGCACAAGCCACAAAGCCGCTCAAATTATTAAAATACATGGAGGTTGGAGAAATAGATTTGGGCAGTCGAATTTCTTTTCTAAATATTCACTGAACTCCTTTGTTCTGGATGTTGACCAAAGTTTGGTTTATCTTGAATCAGTGCTATTCTCATAGTTTTTATGGGTAAGGAGAATTTTAAGACTGTGAAGGCTCATGATTCTGTGTATCCTAAATGAAGAAAAATGCCCTCTTGTATCCTATAAATAAGACATCTGTGAAGTGGCAAACACTGGCACAAACAAGTTCGTTTTGTGACAGTAAAACTGTCACGAACACGTTTAAACTGAAAATATACAACTAGGAAAAGTTTACAAGATGCAGATGTCATGCAAGGCAGCGAAATTAGCCAAAAGACCCAAAAGCTGTAATGGGCAGGAATTTTTGTGAAATAAATAAGAAACCAGAGAAAGTGAAACACAGATACACAATAGGATGACCCTCACTATTATGTCACTTGGTGGGTTCTCGGAGTCCTCTGTAAAGTGAATTATTTTTCCACAAGTATCTGACCTTGATTGAAGAATTACCATGCAAAAGGCCAAAGGCATTACCACGCACCCATCTCAGTCATTAACTTTGGTCAGTCGCCTTAACTCCTGGTTGTTGTTTATAACTTCTTGTGAGACCTACCTCAGTGCTCTTCTATCATTGTGAGTCTGAGAAGGTACTCTGGGATAAATGGTATTACAGCTTCTGCCACACACAGCAGCCCCCACACATTGCCTTCTCTGTGGAATACTTTAGGAAATGAAATTCCAATGCACTGACATCTCAGTTAGAGCTGAATTTTTCCTACAACATATTCTGTACCAAGAATTTCCTATCAAAGAAAAGTGCAATATGAGAACACTGGACCAATGTGACTTAATACACTTTTTTCTGACCTACTGCAAAATGTAATATTATTTTTTATATCCTAATTTATTTTTTCACTTACCTTTAAGGTCTTGGATTATCAACTGCATTTTATATTATTTAAACATTATCTGAGGGGACAAGCAGGAAAGGAACCCCCTCTGAAGTCAATATTATTATCCTAGTTTCTCCCAAGGGGAAAAATTAAGATATGATTGAGAGGTTACATGTCACAAATTAGAAAAGAATACAAGTGCCACATAATACATTGAAGCCATTTTTCTTCCATAACTAATCTGTTTCCCTGTATTCAGAATTCTATACATTAGAACTCAGCATGACCTTAGACAGTGTAGTCAAAAGTTCTTATTTTAAAGTCAAGGCCTAGAAAGCTTAACTAAATTGCTCAGATTCACACAGCTGGTGGCAAAGCAGGAATTATCTGCTAATGTTATTATGAGTTTGTTTGACGTTAATTTATTTCTCTATGAGACTCAGATACTCAAACTTATGAACCACATAAAAAGTAAAATGTCCTTGAAGAGGAGGCAGAATGCTTTATAAATCCTGCCTTCCGAATAACTAAGTACAATTAGTGGGAATATACTACTTCCCCCAGAAGAGGATTTGATTTGCCCTCTAAGTGACACAGGAAAAAATAAGACTTCCCAAATAACAGCAGCCAAGAATAGTCAGATATTTTTCCAATATGTATCTCTCTTGATCAAGTACAATATTTTTACTTCCTGCAAGGGGAAAAAAAGTGAACCAGTCATAAAATGATTTAAGAAAACTGATTTAAGAAGCAAGTACTCATTTTCTTCTTTTAGTGAAGAAAATGGAAACAAGGAAGTAGTCTTTTGGGTAGCACGAGAATTATGGAGGAAAAAGGCTGAAGTGGGAAGAGACCAGGAATATAAAAGAAAAGTATCTCTTTAAGGGAATCAAATACATAATTATTTGAGCATAATAATACCAAAGAAAAGCTCTGGCACAATTTCACTTAGCATATCACCCTGCTTCTGACTTTGATCTACTGATCATGTTTTGCCATCCAGTAAATCCTTAGCCATTAGGAAATATTCTTATAATGACAATAGATTACTTGTATAAGGCATAAAATTAGCTTAAAAATAGAGTTTTAATTGGTTTCTCATGCCAAAGATTAACAGTAATCCTTTCCCAAAGTTGTGTTTTCTTTATGTCCTTGCTATGTAACATTTCTGTGGACTTTCTGAACTCAAGTATCAAACAAACAAAATGGCAGCCAGCAGGCCCTATAACAGCGGACTAAGGATAAATCCATGGACAAGCCAGATGTTTCACATGCTTGGAACCACACTGGTTTCCATCACACCTCATTATCAAGCCACCCAATGAAGGTGCTCTTATTGAGGTCAAAGAAGTTGATCAAAGAACATATATTTAGGGAAAAAAAGATTATCGCATGAAGCTTGAGGTTTCCTTCTTAGAAGTAAAGTAAGAAAAGAGGGAAAGATTTATATATTTCCATAGTTGAACACTGTGTTGGGCTAGGGCTCTTAATGAAACACAGCTGCTAAAATTTGCTCCAGAGTTTAAAACAATAAACCTCTGATATTCCATAGAAATGATAACTCTGTTGAAGTGCTCTTCCCAGGGCCAAACCCAGAACATGGGATTGAAAAATATCAGGGCTCAAAGAATGCTGAAAGATGAAAACTATTTCCATACGTGGAAATAGAGCACACATCTCACAAATCAAGGCTCAATTCATTTAGGCTGGGAAGGAAGGTTAAACATCCAAATTATTTCACTTACGCTTTGCTGACATCAGCATATGACTGTAGGTACTCATTAGGATGGTTAACATAATGTTTACATTTTCTTTCTGTGGTTCTTTTCCACTTTCCAAATTAATCAGAAACATCACAAAATCTTAGATGGCCATGTTGTCATTTGTCTTTCATACATAAGAAATCCAGCTGATGATCTTTGGGTGAGCATCTTTATGCAGAACTCAAGATAGCTATATCTATTTGGAGATAATCATGAAGAAATTATTGGAAACATCTATTCATAAGTTATGTACTGTAAATAATTGTATAAATTACTTTTTTAGAATTTGGACAACATTCACTGATTTTTCAAAAGAAGGAGAAAAAAAACATAAAGAAAGCCCCAGACTGTCTTCTTCCTAAAGACTATTTTTGTTTGTTTGGTTGGTGGGTAGGTGGGTGACGTAGACTTTTTTTCCTCCTTAGAAGAAGAGTAACACTGTCCCAGGTCTGGTCCCTGAGATGGTTTTGGGGTTTCCCTGGATGACAGTAAGTAAAACTGGTCTGGGGGACAATATATATTGAAGACACCCCTCTCCATGTGAAGACACTCCAGTAATTATACTTGGTGCTTCATGCTCTTTAATTTTATTTAGCTTTCACAGCATCACCATGACATATGTATTTTATGAATCTCAATTTATAGATAAGAAATTTGAGTTTCGTAAAACTGGAGACAGAAAAGGCTTTTTTTAGAGTTTTGGGAAGAAACATTTTCTTACACAATTTACCCCCAGCAGAATCTTCTAGTGAATCACTCACAGATCTGTTCATAAATTTTTCTCTCCCCTTGCAACAACTATACTATTTCTTATTTTATTGATGTATTCAGTAAGTCTTTATGAATTACCCACTATGTACCAAGTACTATTCAAAGCACTGAAGGTGCGGGAGTGAAGTAAGCATGGAGCATAATTCTAATAAAGGCAGACAGAGTATAGAAACAAATAAGTGAAATGTGCAGTTGTGTCATATGGTTTTAAATGCTGTGTAGTAAAAAGACAAAAGGGGAATGTAGAATTCCAGGATGCAAGAGGAGTACAATAGATTAGTCACGGAAGACCTTATTGAAAAGGTCAGTTTAAGAAAATATGACATTGAAGAAGTCACCGGCATTACTAGCATCTAAGGCAAGAGAATTCCAATTAGAGAGAACAGCTGGAATAAAGGCCCTAAAGCCATGTGTGTTTGAGGAACAGCAAGCATACCAATGCCATGATTTGTTGCCATTTGACCCTTGTCCTAATGGCTCAGAAATCTTTTAACTACTCAAACCCAGTATATCAAGACAGGATTAACTTGTAGACTAAATATTTTCTGTTATGACATGAAAGAACTGCATAGGCTGTATTTGTCAGCCTTGTCACCATAATGAGTTAGTACTAACTGGTCTCTATCATTTTCCCATACCATGTTACCTTTTTTCATAGTATGAAGTCCTTTTCTTAATTTGAGGCAAGGCTCAAATGGTAGGAAAGGTGGGAAGGGCTTCAGAGACATTATTAGGGTCATGTCACAAAGGACCTTATAAGCTCTGGTAAGGCTTTGGCTTTGGATTTGAGTGAGATGAGAAGTCAAAATGGGTTTCTAATGTGATTGTCATTACCTGATTTAAGTTTCCAAAGGATCCCTCTGGATGCTATATTGAGATTAGTTTATGGAGGAACATAGGTGGAAGTTGTGTAACAGACTAAAGGATCATTCTACATGCTGGGTTAAGATTCACTAATAGGGAGCCATGTTGGAAATAGTCAGTGTGGCTTGTTTATGTGATTCCCCATGCATCTCTGCCTTCCCAGTTCTTAAGACTTAGTCTCCAATGGGGTCCATGGAAACTCACCTAGCAGTCCATACAGCTAATTTCCATAGTTATAGAGTAGGAGGTTATTATTTTAGCCATTTTAGTGGTGCTACTTGTTATGGGAAAGTTGCTTCATCAGCATTGACTTTCTGCGTCATTCCTTCCCTCCATCTTCACATACCCCTATTTGACCTTCTCCATTTTGGTTGCTCTTATTTGATTTTTATTGGTTGGTTGGTTGGTTTTGGTGTGTGTGTGTGTATGTGCCTTGTGGTACCAAGATGTCTCAAAGCTACATTGAAGATAGAGATTGACTTCTGTTTATCATTCTTCTTATGACTTCTGGATGATTTCCTTTCTGATGATCCTTATTTGCTCCTGCCAATCAGAATTTTCACAATTATCTCCTTCCCTTCTACTGAAGAACTAATAGTTTTTCTTGTAGTTCAGATTTGCTGAAAATGAATTTTCTCAGCATAGATTTTTTTTTGTCACTTTAATATGATATTGTCTTTTTTTCCCTTTCAGCCCTTTGAAGTTGTCTTTCTGTATTCTGGCCCCTGTTGTTTCCAATAAGAACTTAGCCTTCAGTCTTATTGGTATTTCCTAGAGCGTAATCTTTCAAGATTACTTTATCCTTAGCATTTAGCAGATTGACTATGTTATACTTAGTTTTGGTTTCCTTTATATTTATCTTGCTTGGGGTTCACTAAACTTGAATCTGTTAAGTACCACAGATCTCAGACACTGATCAGTTTTTGGATTTTTCTCTTTTATTTCTTTTTCCTTTTTGCATTATTTTTTCTTTGTGCTTCAGTGTGCATAAGTGTTATTGGTCTATCTTTAAATTCAAATTCACTGATCCTTTTTCAGCAGTGTCCTCTCTACTATTAAGCCCATCACATGAATTCATTTCTGATACTGAATTTTCCATTCTATAATTCCATTTAGTTCCTTCTTATAGTTTCCATTTTTCTGATGAAATGTCTCACCTTGATATATGTGAGTCTTCTTGTATTGACTGATTCTTCTTTTGATTTTGGATTACACCTTCCAGTTTCTTTGCATGTCTTATAATTTTTCTTTGCTGGACATGCTGTGTCACTGTCTCCTTCCAGCTACATTTTCACTTGATCCACAGGTTTAGTTTATTTATTCACTGCCAGCACCTTTCTACTCTTTGTCTTTCCTTTGTTATTATGTCTCGCCTTGCTTTCTATCACATTCATGTTTTTTGAATGCGTCTTGGGAGTAGTGAGCTAATTTATTGTGAGATAACCAAGTCCTTGTTTCACTAAACACTAGCAATTTATTAAAGTTGTAGAAAAGCAAATGCTTCAATTCTATTTTAGAGAATTTTGGTTCATACCAGTAAAGGTTGAGATCAGGGTGGATAAGTGTAGTCAGGGGAGGTATTATGAAGGACGAGGACTTGAAGAGTAGGTTATTGACCAACAAAGAGGGAGGAGGAAGAAGTATTTTTGGCAGAAAGAACAAAAACCTAATGGATAAAGAAAAATAAATAGGACATTTGCAGGTCAGTGAAGAGATGAATATGAAAGCTAAGGTTATGTGAGATCAGAAAAAGTCATGATGAAAGAAATTTACTTAAATTTCATTTGCCTCCTTGTTATTTATTCCTTTATGATTAAGTGATATGAGTAGTATAATATCCTCTATACTATTCCATTACTTCTCTACCAAGAGCTATCAATGCTATTTCCTGCCCTAATATCTTTATGCTTTACCCTCTATGTTCAATAACTTTATCAAAATACAATTAGGGCATTTTCTATTTATATTTGACTTTTCCTCATGATCTTAGATTCATTCTTATCTCCAAAGTCAAATAATAGAAAAGTGACAAATGAATTGTCAAACAAATGAATATTTCATCTATGAGGGATGAAACCACCAGTATGAATAATTATTTTGGTGAATTTATTGATTTTTTTTACCAAACTTACCAATAAATATAGTTAAAATAATTGAAGTATCTATATTAACAACAATGAATCTTGAGACCCAAACTCATAATTATCATTTTTAATTTTGTCAGTTGCCAAGCTAGAAACTATTTTTTCTTCTATAAACCTTTAAAATCTCTTCAAATTCTCTTTTATGACCTTTAAATTCTCAACTTTGTTCGACTTCTAACACATCAAAAACTTCATCAGTATTCTACAAAGAACAAATAATAATCACAAAAAGTGTCTGCTCTGTGGTAAAAGAAATTCCTGACAGGTTCCTCCCTAAATAAAAATAAATGGAATGACTCCCATAAAATTCATGTGGTCTACACAGAAATAGTTGGACTTCATCAAGACCTCAAAAATGTCTGGTTAAAAACATAAGAACCACATTAGGATAAACTTCCTATTGATGAGATCTCTCAAATCATGGAATCCCCATTAAGACAAGCTTATCACTGGAAACCCTGAAAAACACACTGAACACAGCACTAAGCAGTAAAAGTAGCAACCACATATTATGTGAAGGGAGATCAAAACTCCATCTTACCCCCAAATACTGAGATCCTCAGAGATTCATGTAATACTTGCATATTTTCCCTGCTATCTAAAGTTGCTTCTTCAGTTAGAAATTATATAGGCATATCTTGCCTCTGTGGTTTTGGTTCAACATCTTTGACTTGTTAGATTGTTGATAATCATGAAACAAAATGAAAATGTTCTTATTTAGAAACCACTGTCTTTAGGTCCTAGGGTTTCTGCAGTGTGCACAGTGTTCATGGTAGAACTCTATTTTGACTCCCTATCCAATCTACTCTGAGGCAAAAGACTTATATTTATGAGAGGGCTGGCCAGATCAGAACTGCTTTCCCTGGCCTTTGGGCGAGAAGAAAGTTAATTAAGTTGCCAGAGATTGAACTCGTAATCTATTCTTTATTAATTTTATTCTATTCCTAACATGAAATGTAGACGTAAATAGCCATGTAAGAAACTAGTGTAAGCATCAGTAGTATTTAAGACATCTATGTGGTATGTAAATTTAAACAATTGATATGAGAAAGTTTGATCATAAAATGATTAAAATCGTGATATTGTGGGAAAAAAGGTGACTGTGAAGATGCAGATAATAGTGATAATCTTCAATAAAGATGCTTTATTTGAATAGTGACCCCACCCTAAGGAGCAAGTAATGTTTTATGCTTTTGGAGTTATTTAACCCAGAAACTTCTACTCTGGTTGCATGCTTCTTTTAACTAGGCTACAGAAGAAATATGAGTTAAGCATACCCCTTATATAAGCACCCAAAAGTGTTATTATGTCACCTTTCAATCTGTCTCCCCTTTTAGATTTGGGAGAGGGACTATTTCTTTGCATAGTTGCATCTCAAATGCTAACTGCATTCCATTATGTCCTTGAATGATCACTGTGGGCGCAATGCCTAAGAAACTGAAAATTCAGTACCTGGTTTATTTGCTTCTGTTTGCCATATATAAAAATTACACAAGGAAATAGAACTGAAGTATACAAGATGAAGAAAATATATTATCATAAAATACATTAATCAATTGGTGATCCCATGTGGAACTGGTTAAGACTTCTAAATACCTTCACCAAGCCACTAACAGTTTATAAACCATAATTTATATAATCCAAGATCTCTAAATATATAAATCATATAAAAGATTTCTAAAAGAGAAAATGACATATCTGACTTAATTGTTCTCTAAATTGTCATGGCTTTATTCCTATGATTGGAATTATTGGTAGAATTTTATTCCTTATTGGTTGCATAATACAACCTAGCTTGTGTGGTTCTAGTGTTTTATAATATATTTTATGTGGTTGGCATATGATTCTCTTAATGGCATGTACACCAAAGTTATGGATCCTTGGTGTGGTTCTTGTGTTCACACGGTATTTCTGAAACTCAGATACAATTCATGTCTTACTGATGTGATCTGTCCACGTCTTAAAGAATCTTTTACATTTGTTGTTGTTGTTGTTGTTGTTTTCTTTTTTTCAAGGAGGGACTCATTTGGAATTCTTTACTCTGCAGGATTTGGGGTTTTCTGAAGGTTTCCAACATTGAAGAGAACAACTTTGTCATATTAGGAGAGGAGAAACCGCTGTCTTTGATGGCAGGTTGACAAAGGCACTTTGTCCCTAGAGTCATTTTATTATATGACTACTATGTTCTGCCAAGAAGGCTGAGACCACCTACCTGCACATTGAAAAACACAGCTGAGATCTGTCTTTGTGACCCAGACACATGGCCTCTCAACTTCTCTCTGTACTGAAGGAAAACATCATAGCCCCAGCCAGATGAAAACAAGCACTTCCCCCCCGCCCCGACTTTTTCTGTGGGAAAGATGAGCTGAAACCAAAGTTAATATATTTGAAAAATCTGGGAAAAAAACAGAACAGATTTTTTAGAAGTCATTCCTTTAGCCCCATCGGTATGCTACTTGAAGGAGTCTTACAAAGAAAACTTCTGTTGGAGTGGAAAACACTGAACGAAACCCATGTTATGTGAGACTTTAATTCCCTGGAGCTGAGAAAGGTGAAAGAATCAGGTCCCTATACTCTTGGACTGTTTTCATTAGTTACCAAGAATGTTTATGCAATCGTTTTTAGCTACTTCATTAGGAATCTCCTTCATCTGTTTGATAGAGTTAACACAAATCAGTTGAAGCTAATTTTAAAAGCACTACTATTACAGTATATACAGCACATTCATGAGGACAAAGATGTAGAAGAGGAAGAACTTGTTTGTTCTGTTTATTTTTTTAAATGTTTTTTATTCACCAACTGTATATCTGAGCACGTGTCAACAATGCAGCCTGGCACGTCTGCACTGAATCAACTATGTAATGTGATTTAGGTCTTAATGCTTTCATCTTGTAAGGGGTACGTTTGGGACAAAATACCTGATTTTACACAATGAACTCATAGAAAGTGAGCCAATCATGTGAAGCCATCAGCTCATGTAAAGCTAAATCACTTAATATAATTCCGCATACGGCCTATTCCATATTTTTAATCACCACATTACTGGCAAATTTAATTCAACAATACCAAAATGAAACCTGCTGGGACATTTGGTGTTTTGCATGGTGAACTTTCCCTTTTCTACCAAAAGCAGAGTTTCATTTCTATCAGACTAAACAAATTAACAGAATGGACTTTAGACCAGTGCTTCTCTAGCTTTTTGGAGTCTGATACACATTAAAAAATATAGCTTACACCAGGATATAAATGTATATAAGTAAATATATACACATATATATATTCCATCCAAATATACAAATACATAATCTGAAAAAAATTTTCATGAAAGAATACTCATGCTTATTTTTTCCCTAAGAACTGAATTTATTATTTTTAAATCTTATTTATTTTTATTAATGTTTTTCTCTTTTGTTGTGGTATGAACATTTAATATAGATTTACCCTTTGAATCCTCTTTTAAGTATATAATACAGTATCGTTAACTATAGGCACCATGTTGTATGCTATATTCATGCTTATTTTATATGCTGGTCTTCTATATGTTCTGTTTTATTTCATTAATGTGAATTTTGTTTATTTTCACTACCCAGTTATGTGTCACGAATACTAATTTGAAATACATGACTTTCGATGATATTCACTCTGGAGTTGAAAGCCTGGCACAGAATAAAATTGTATCTAAAATAATAATAGCAAACTCTTACTGAATACTAAGCTACACACTTGCTTTCATTTATTAGCTAACCTATAAATCTCCATGATAACCATACAAACATTTTATAGCATAAAGGCATAGATGGGCGGGTATCTTGCCAAGGGTTACATAGCTAGTTAGTGACTTTTGATATGAACCCAAGACTAAGACTACCTATGCTCTTAGCTACTACATTAACACTTAGACAGAAGGCTGAGTTTTGCGTCATGTCCTTGACTTAAGAATATTTGGTTGACCCCAAACTCTTCAAATCACAGAAGATATTTGGAACACTTTACATGGTTCTCAAGGGATCTCCATAGTTCTAGAATATTTATGGTTTCTTCAACACTCTTTTAAATTGTATATAAACTTCAGTGGGAAGGCAGTGAGGGCTCTATGCCTGGGATTTACCTTTGCATAGGTCAATTTATTCTAAGGCCTGAGGGAATAAATGTACTGGATGACTTATTCTAGAACTAACAAGAGGGAACAGTAGCCTGTAGTACAGGCCTATGATCAACCCTGGGGATAAGGAGGTGGGTAGGATCATAGCTTGGAGGCTTTTCTTTTCAGCCACTGAAGTGATCAAAGAACTAAAGTCACTTCAGATATAGAAGAGAGATTCATAGATGCAGTTCCCCTATATTGACAAGCTCAATTTTGTTTGATCCCTGACCTCTGTAACAGGCTTGGGACTATTACCAGCCAACTCATCAACCATAGTCTTTCACTCCTGTTAACAGATGGGGCAGCAATCAACAACTCAAATTTGTTGAGGAACAACCTTATCATGATGTCCAGAGTTCAGTTAAAACAAGGGTCTACCCTCACAGACTACTAGATTATTGTATTCTGATCAAGTCAGACTAATTGATGAGCAAGTATTAATGGGTTCACAGAGTGGTCAAAATGAGTAGGTAGTTTAATAGAAATAACTAAAACATTGCTTAAAATTTTTACATAATCGTGTTTAATTCAGTCAAAATAATGACTATAGATATTGGTAAAAGAGCTAATAAGGGCAAATGGCAGGCCTAGCTGTGGGGCTCCAGGATGAAAAGTGGATATGCTATAGTCAGGCACTTATTACAATTTTTCATTCATTTGTTATTTTTGACTGAGGGGGGACCAAAAACCTTCTTACCTTAAGTTTTTGTGTTGTTTTTTTTTTTTTTTGACTGAGTTTCTCTGGAATGCCTAAAAAGAATTAAAAATAATTTTTAAATTATGCCTGCTATGTGCTTCTTTATCCTTGAAAAAAAATTAGTATAGTTACAGCTAAATTTCAGGACCACAGTCTTCATAGCATAAATATGCTCTTACATGATATGTGCTCTTGCCTTCCATTCCCAGAATGAAAACTCCATGAAGGCTAGACTTTGGTCTGTCTTTTCTCATTGCTGTATTCTGGCATTCAATTTCCTAGAACTTTTCAGCTACTTATTTTCTAAATGGTTTCTAAAAATTTTATTTTTTTTTAAGTTTATTTATTTTAGAGAGAGAGAGCAGGGGAGGGGCACAGAGAGGGAGAGAGAGAGAATACCAAGCAGGCTCCACAGTACAGAGCCCAATGTGGGGCTTGAACTCACACAGAGTTAGTATCTACAATATAAGCTAAATACAGAGTCTGCATACAGTTAAAGAAGTTCAGATCATCAAAACATGAGTGAAAGATGCTGCAGTATTCTTTGCAACTTTAGAAACCAGGGGTCTGTTTTTTGAGGAAGTATCTTGTGATACATTTGTATTTGTCAATGGTGAGCAAAAATAATTATGGAACAACAGTTCTTATAGTGATTATAAATTATTTTTAAAACAGTTAGTGATGAATTAATAATGAGGTACAAGAGCCAGGTGACTAAACTATTCCCTAAGGGGAAAATGCTCATCTATGAGAGATATTTTTCCTAAATTGGATGTTGGTAACAATGCTGGTCTCATACACAGGGTTTTTAATTACTCAAGTCACTGACCAAGTAGAAACAAGTCTATGAACTCCTTGTGGATATGGAATATTCTGACCTACCCAGGAAAACAACATCCTACATCAAAAATCTTTTCGGAGATGCAAAATGTTCATGGCATTTGTTTGTGCATAAAGTTGTAAAGCAGATCTCTAGAAAAATCAAAAATTTCCTTACACTAACCACAGGGATAGTTATATTGAAAGGTAATTAATATATAGGCCTAGAAAACAGTTTCTCATATTTTTCCCAGTTGATATACATCTGTATATCTTTCATAGACCTCATGGCCTATAGGTCATAAAGATCCTCAAAGATGCACCCAGACATTTAGATCCTATTCAGCTCATTGGCAAGATAAATTAGGGCTTTCTTCTGAACCCTGAAACCATCATTCACTTATGAAAACATTTTTGCTTTAATGGTTAATTCTACAACAAAAAGGTCTTTCATGTGTTCAAGTCAATAGTTACATTTCAGGAAAAAGTGTCTGTGCATGTGTGTGTGTATATACTATAAATAAATTTATACACTAGTATATATATGTATATATGTGTTTATTCTATAAGTGGGGATAAATTTACATCATATATATGTATATTTGTGTGTATATATATATATATATATACATGTAAATACCTCGTTCCAGTAAATTATATATATTTACATTTCATAAGCTCAAACCCACCAGGTTTTACTGACCACCCTTAATATGAAAGCAGAATTCAGGACACCCTTCTGGGTTTTTATTTCACTTAGTATTTGCCTTCTAATTATCCTTCCTTTTATTGCCAGGTTATTGATGTATTTGTCTTACTCAGCATTTTAGTTGTTTTCAGCAGAAAGTTGGTCAGAAAACCTTGTCCACCATACTGCCATGATCAGTAGTTGTATTTCATGGATTTTTGAAGTTAAACCATTAAATGTGACATCACAAAGGTGTATGATTAGTTCACTATTCTATCTCCACTTATATGTAAATATATCTCACCTTCATTATGCATTCCCTTCATGACAGGGCAAGTTACTTAACCTTTATGTCTCATTTAGAAATGAAGATAACCATAGATCCTCTTCCGTAGGTTTGCAGTACAGTTTAAGTACAGTTTAAATAAGTTAATGCACATGAAGTAGTATAAGTACTTGACACAATATTGAGGGTTGGTGAGGGGTGCCTGGGTGGCTCAGTCAGTTAAGCATCTGACTTCAGCTCAGGTCATGATTTCAGGGTTCATGAGTTCAAGCTCCCAAGTCAGGCTCTGTGCCTGGAGCCTGCTTCAGATTCAGTTCCTTCTCTCTGGATGCTCTGGTGGCATTTGCTGCCTCTGCCATTGCGGCTGTTGATGATAATAATGACAAGAAAAGTCTTATTCTCCTTGGGTAACCTTGGTCATTAAGATATAAAATACACCTCTTCAGCATTTTCTTTTCTTAATTTTTAAAATGAGTCTTCAATGGATGAAAGGTGATTTAGGGACGGTATCTCTGGAGGCAGAGGGCTGTTTGTTCACAGGTTGGGGACAAGCCTGTGTGGCTTGCATTTGCAGCTTCCCACAGTGTTATGGAAACACAGGTTAGCCTTGGCCTGGAAAAATGGCTCTCTGTCATTCTCTGGATGTGTGCATCTTCAGGACACAGGCTGCCAAAACAAACAGGCACCATCAGATTCCTTTCCACCTCCCACATAAGAGGGGCCTTATTGAGGGTGACCTCTAGAATGGTGAGAAAGGATTCATTCACCCATCACTGCCTTTGCCCTCCCCAAATTCTTAGACCCCTCACTTGAACCCTGCAGGGGGTGCAGACAATCACCAAAGGAATGTTTTTATAAACACCATTTTTCAGACAGTTTTTCATCAGTGAAATATGAAGACACACCGGAGCCTTCTTCAGCCTGTACCGTTGTGGACTGGTTCAGTAAATGCCACCTTGCTGTTGATCATGGTTTTTAGAGACCTACATATACATGCAAATGTAGTTAATCTGAAGGTACTCATTAGCATGACCTGAGATTTGCCCTTCTTGTTCAGTGAAAAGTACAGAATGTTAAAAAGCTAGAAAAGGTCTTAGAGATTAATTAATCCAACCCCGCTTTCCATATAAAACGTGCCTTGCTTGTGACTCAAGGATTCACAACCACTCAGCAAAACACTTGCTATGGGAAATATCTTGAATATTTTTACAAATTTGCCTATCATTCCCCAAACCTTTTGAAACATTTATTTTAAAGACAATGAGTCCAAGTAACTTATTAATAATTACAGTGAGAAATTCATTCTGATGCTTACACATTGTAAGATCAATGAGAAAATACTCTATTAGGTTTTTTAAATTTTTTTAATGTTTATTTATTTTTGAGAGAGACAGAGACAGAGCATGAATGGGGGAGGAGCAAAGAGAGAGATGGAGACACAGAATCCGAAGCAGGCTTCAGGCTCTGAGCTGTCAGCACAGAGCCCGGTGCGGGGCTTGAACTCACAGAAGGTGAGATCATGACCTGAACCGAAGTCGGACGCCCAACCGACTGAGGCACTCAGGCGCCCCAATGAGAAAATACTTTAGATTGGGGGGGAAGAAGATGGGGTGCCTGGGTGGCTCAGTCAGTTAAGCTTCCGGCTTTGGCTCAGGTCATGATCTCACGGTTCGTGGGTTCAAGCCCCACGTCGGGATCTGTGCTGACAGCTGGCTCAGAGCCTGGAGCCTGCTTCGGATTCTGTGTCTCCCTCTCTCTCTGACCCTCCCCTGCTCACACTGTCTCTCTCTGTCTCTCAAAAATAAATAAAAAACATTAAAAAAAGAATTTAAAAAAATAAATTGGGAGGAATAAAAGTGTGTTATGAAGTATCGGCAATGTAAGTATCCTTATTATAATCATCTGGTTCTAAGAATATTTTTATCTGGTGGTGTTTTCAAATGAATACGCCAAAAGCAAATATGTGTCTCATGGCCTGATATGTTTCTGAGCCCTAAACTTGGTGTCTTAAAGCACATGAAAGAAAATACTTCTTGTTCAGAGAGCTGACAGAAGTGAAGGTATTACAACGCATTCGTGAATCAGAGAACAGAATGATGTGGAATGGAGTGTCAAATCGCACAGCACCCAATAGCAGGGAATTGGGGTGAAGGGGAGATCAAGGGTAGTTGGGGAAAACTTTACAGAAGAGCTGGGATTTGAGTTTGACTATGGTTACAAGGGGAAGTCTTTTGTTTTTGCTCCATTTAGCGTGGAACTTCCTAAGCATGAATTGGCATTAAAGAGCTATTTGTGACCACTCCACCGAATGAAATGGCCAGCAAGGGAATAATGTGGCTTTTACAGACCACACACCCACTAGTCATTAATAGGATCTTCTGGTCCCTAAATAGCAGGTTTTCACTTACCAGGTCTGTTTTATAAGTTTAAATACAATATCTGGTGGAAAGAAATGTAGGGTCTAGAAACACTGATAACACAGTGAAGTGAAAATCATATGACTTCTTCAATTGTACTATTTCATAGTGATTTAGTCCCTATATCCTTAGTGAACATTTCAGATTTTCCCATATTAATTCTTTCATCCATAGTTAGTATATGAAAAAAATAGATGCCTGCAATTTATTGATAATGTGACAACAGGAATAGTAAAATCAAATTTACGGAACAGAAGGCCTTGACTAAAGTTTGTTCAGCAGAAAAGCATGGTGTATAAAGGAAAACATTGGCAGGGCACCTGGGTAGCTCAGTTGATTAAGCATCTGACTTTGGCTCAGGTCATGATCTCACGGTTTGTGAGTTCGAGCCCTATGTCAGGTACTATGCTGATGGCTCAGAGCCTGGAGCCTGCTTCGCATTCTGTGTCTCCCTCTCTCTCTGCCTCTCCCCCACTCACACTCTCTTTCTCAAAAATAAATAAACATAAAAATTTTTAAATGCTTTAAAGGAAAACATTGGCTGCTCCACCATATGAAAATACTTATAAAATTATACCATTCACACGTAGACACAAGTTAGCAGACTCGTCACTCGACCAAAAAAATTTCAAACTTTTTTCAGATATATCCTTTTAATAATTCACCCAAAGGCAGATTGCATTCATCACTTTTTATGAAACAAAAAGATATATAATTAGCTGGAACCAAGACTAATTATAATATATATTTTAATATAGTATATTTAATAGCATATAAATCTATTTATAGTACATACCTGCACACACACTTTTTCCTGCACTGTAAGGATTGACTAGAACACATGAAAAACCTTTTTGTTATACAATTCACCATTAAAGCAAGTATGTTGTTTACAAGTAAATGATGGTTTTGGAAAGCTTCAGAAGAAATCTCTAATTTATCTTGCAAATGAGTTAGGATTTAAAAGTCTGTGTGCATCTGTGAGGATCTATATGACCTATAGACCAAGTCTATGCCATATAGTAAACTACTACATTAGTGATCTATTAGTGATCTACTCCAAAACATATAACTTCAACCAACAATAATTATTTATTATCTCTCAGTTTCTGCAGGTCGTGAGCTTGCACAGAGAAAGGAGATACAGCTTGTCTCCATTCTACGATGTTGGGATTTCAACTGGAAGACGGAAAGCTATCAATGGAATTATTTGGGGGTCCCTTTCACACACGTGTCTGAGGCTTGCCTGCTGGCATCGGCCATTAGCTCAGCTAAAGCTGACAATCAGAACATCGACGACATGACCTCTGCACATGGCCTGGCTTTTTCCTGGAGACTGGTCTCTTAGGGAAAGTGTACTGAAAAAGAATCCAGACAGAAACCACAGCTTGTTTATGACCTAGCGTCAAGCAATCACACAGCATCATTTCCACAAACTACATTGATTGGGACCTTCACCAGCCTCTGCTAGGATTCAAGTAACAAGAGTCATAAATACAGGTCAGCGTTACTTCTGGTTGAGAAGGAAAGAGGAACTAGTTCTCTGGAAGAGCTCTCAGAGTTTTTCTGAAGAAATGAGGAATGTTCATAGGTTTGAACTGGGACAAAGGGATCATGTGCGTGTTCTCCGTGTGACTCTTCTCAAACCCCTCAAAATATACTTCATCAGATCCATGCAATAAATCACTGTTGTTCTAAAATTGAGGTTTAACCTTCTCCATATGTCCTAACAGATTATGCACCCTCCAGACTCTGCCTATATCATCAGTTTTATCTTCACTTTCTTACACCTGATTTTTATTACATGGCAATGTTTTAATTGTTTAAAAAAAAAAAAGTAGCCCCACACCAATTATGATTGAGGTCAGTGACTCCAAAACCATTCCATTTTCAACTGGTCTATATAAATCCTTGGCCTTTTGTATCAGAACTGTCCATTTGTGTACTTGACTTGTGTTGTTATTATGCTTCTTGGCTTTCCTTTGTCTATTCCTTGAAAGTAAGGCCACAAAAACAATTCCTGAAATGATGCTGATTCTTCAAGTCTCTCCTGGAAACTAAAGAGGAAAAATGTGTTTTGCACATTTGAAAAGCTGGAAATAGCTATTCAGGATCTGGGTTTATTCAAACCACTGATTTCTAATTTGTAAAATTCTTCAAATGGTATTAGACATAGAAAGCTTTACTAAAATTGTTGAAGGTGTTTACTTCTCTGAATTACGTATGTGTTTTTGGCCATTTCCTTGAAGGACATGGTGAGTTAGCATGGCTTGTACTTGACATTCCCCTTAGCTAAAGATGCATCCCTGACCTGACTTTTCTGTCACATCATATTCCTTATGTGCCAGACAACAATCCTGTCAACAAGGATTTGTTGCGCGATTCTCGCATGCAGGGCACCATGTTAAATCCCTCCTATCTCATGGTAAACAAGATTTCCATTGTTCCGGCTGCTGTGAATTTATAGTCTGGTGATTATGCAGCTTCTTTTATTCTTGAGAAAATGTTATTTTTTTACCTACATAGAGTAACATAACATTTAATAATCATTTGTCACAGTTGATAAAGTATCAATGCCTTTTGATGCCAAAAGGGACCAGTGAGTTGGTTATAAAATAACTACAGATATTTATAGTTGCAAAGACAATAAAATCTATATGGCAGAATTTTTATATTTATATGGTTCGAGAGACACATGGTATATGTGTCATTTGTATAAGCAAATAAAATAGCTTAAATGTTATTTATTTATTTACTTATTTTATTTTAGAGAGAGAGAGGGTGGGAGCAGGAGAGAGGGGCAGAGAGAGAGAGAGAGAGAGAGAGAGAGAGTGGGGAGGAGAAAGGAGGAGACAGAGAGAGAAAGAGAGAGGGAATCTTAAGTAGGCTCCATGCTCGATGCGGAGCCTGATGCAGGGCTCAATCCCCAAACCCTGGGATGGTGACCTGGGCTGAAATCAAGAGTCAGATGCTCAACCAACTGAGACATACAGGTGCCCCACCAATACAAGTTTAAATGATTTTCACTTATGACTCTTCTTTTCCCAAGTACAAACAATACTGCTTCTCCTACTTCTAAATGTTCTTCCAAACAGTGGAAGGAGACAAGGATGCTCCATAAGTCTGATTTGTTGTAGCAATCCTAAATGTATCCACTCATTATTTCTTTTCTGAGACGGTTGTAAAATAAATGATGTCTACTAAGTTTTGGAAATATGAGTGGTTTTCAAGAAATCTTCCCTAAGGTAAAAACAACATAAAGCAGAACGAAAATCTTCTTACAAATCACTACTTGACTGGTTTTACTCTCCTATAAAAACAAAACTTGTAGAAAATTGACCTGAATTCAATATTTAAACCATTTTTCATATAGAGATAACTTTCCAAGTAACCTTGAAGCAATTTGGAACCTATTTCTCCTGCAATTAATTTTCCTAAGAATTTTGTGGAAATGTTAACCTTCTTAAAGTGAGATATATACCACAGTTTTTTTCTAATTACCTATTTATACACACTGTATGTGTATGTGTGTGTATATATATGTGTCTGTGTATGTATATACAATAATTATTTATGAAAGAACAAGGCAGATCTGAGACAGGAAAATGGGCTGTTTATTTTGCCATCTCTACTTCTAAATACTATGAAAACATCCTCCTTTGCTGCCTATTCAAACATTGGCAAATTACTTAGCAACAAGAGCATATATTTGGGGTATATTTTTTTAGTCACCACATCAGTGTCAAGGATAAGAAATATTATCAGGCATGTACCTTCCAAAAATACCACATTATCAAAAAAAATAAAATCGCACCAAGTAGGTCAACCATTCATTAAAGTCTGGGGTAACAGCAGTCAAGAAAAAGTAGGTCTGGCACAGCATAGAGAAAAGCACTTTGTCTGCAGAAGAATGAATACTAAAATTTGGGTATGGAAGAGGAAATTGCTTCCTCTTCAGGTTTTTTTTAAATCTTTAAGTATTCATTTGTTCAATAAATATTTATTAAGTGTCTACATTAAAGACCTCAAGGCCTAGGGGGTAGGAGAAATGGAGAGGTGTTCAATGAGTATAAAGTTTCAGGTATGTTAGATGAATATGTTGTAGAAATCTCCTGTTCCTATAGTTAATAATAAAGTATTGTGTACTGCCAAATTTGCTTAGAGAGTAGATCTCATGTTGTGTTCTCACCACAAAAACAAAACAACACAAAACACATACAAAAAGAAATGAACACAAAGAACCTTCAGGAGGTGTTGGCTATGTCTGTTATTGCGACTGTGGTGATGGCGTCATGGTGTTTGCCCATGTCCAAACTCATCAAATTGTCCACGTTAAATATAGTTCTTTGTATACTGATTATACCTCCATAAAGCAGGTAAAAAAATTTTTTTAAAGATAAAAGGCATTGTTCTAGGCATTCAGGATGTAGCAGTAACAAACAAGTGTCTGCATGGATCTTACTTTCTAGAAGAGGAGACAGAAAATAAACATAATAGAATATCAGTTAGTGATATCCTATCATTGCAGGTGACATATCTTCAGTCGAAAGTTTATCAACATCACCATCACATACATCCACATTAACATCAAAGTTACCACCTTAAAATGACTTATTCAACACTCATAGAATAATCACTAGGCCAAATACTATGCAAATCAAGTTAAAAGATACTATCTCTGCACTCTGGAGGCTGTCTAACGCAGATGAAATTGGCACAAGCCAACAAAGGACTATCTAATAGTTACATAAAGTTAATTTCTAATCAACAATTGATATTACGGAATGTGGGGTTATAATTATAGAAGGAATAGGAAGTGATAATGTAGATTGCCTGTCTTGTTCTATGGGTCATAAACAGACTTCAAATTTTTCTCAACAAAGGAACAGACTTTCATTTAACTCAGGGAATTGCCATGATATTTTCTCCCTCAATTATTCTAGAAATGCCTAGGTAATCCTTTGACACGTTCTGTTACAGTAGAGCCAGAGGTTAACATGAACAAGGTAGACTCCTTCCTAAGATCAAGGCATCATCCCCAGGTGATCCTTATTGTTTCCCTCAATGCCATCTTGTTCGCAAAGAAAGCTCCAGCATGGGGACAGAGTATCACAAAAATCAAAAACAGAAAACAAAGTGTAGTTGGGTCTCATGTGAACTGAATGTGAGTACGGGAAACCCTAAACCTTCCTAACCACAGCCATTAATCCATGTTCTACATTATGACCTTGTGAATTCAGACAATAAGAATTGGTGGACTTCTTATTTTTTCTGAGAACTAATAAATTTGACACAATATATCTCTATTTGGGCAGAGCCTTTGGTACCAGGGGATGTCATAGGGTCCCAGTCAGACAATAGATTACTGTCCTTGGGTCCCAGGTCAATGTGAGTGCCAATCAGTGATAGCAGTGTGTCCTGTGGTGCACTTTGCTGCAGCTAATTGCTCTGAGTGAGGGAATTTCTGAGAATGAGGAAGTAAATAGGAGAGAAAATGAAAAATGTGAGTATCCACATTAAATGAAAATATGTCACCTGGAATTGACCGCAGAGGCCAGATCTTTATGTTTGACATGAAATGGCAAATTGCCAGTTTTCATCTGTAGACTTAACAACATAGTTCCAGTCTTGATGTCCATGGATAATCTAGCAAAGAAAAAGATGAAAGCATAAAATGCAGAAACCAGCAAAATCCTTCCGAGACTGAAGGAAGAGTGAACTATACTAACGGGAATGAGCTGAACACATCTCCCTAAGCCACATAGTCCCTTCTGGACATATTCAAAGACTCAACTCCTTGTCTTGTACAGGAAAGAGATAGAATGTCTGCCAGTGAAACTACTTACCATGCACTCTATGAGACCCCATTCCTTCCCAGAGGGTCCAGCTCTGTGCTAAAAAGCACAAGGAAAAGCAAATGGTTTGGAAAGAAAACTTGTTGATGTCTCTTTTCCCCAAAGGTACTTCAAGCAGTAAATGAACACACACAATCTGTGTTTATTTTCTTTTAAATATATTTTTGAAAATATTATGTGATCCAAAATATGTGTTTTCAATTTTGCTTGCCATTCCCTGGCCATGAGTGATGTATTTTATCCATATTCATAACCATGCACAAACTTTCTATTCATAGCTCACTACAGTATAAATTCTGGCTGCAGGGAGGAATTTCCTTGTGGGCTGCATATGGTAATCCTTTACCAGAGGCCTGGCTCCAAATCAGTGTTTGCATTCCTCTGATGGCTCAGGTTAAATGTAAAGGAGTGAGGTATTTGGGTCTTCCTTCAAAAGATTAACTGCATTTACATGTCCAAGGAAGATAGGACAGTGTGTTCATAAAGCCTTGCTAGCTTCAGAAATGTCTAACCTGATTTCCTGTCATAAATACTACATTTATGAAAAAAAACACTTTAGAAATATGCCTGTTCAAACTCGGTGCAGACCCTTCCAAAACCAGCTCACCTTGGCAGCGGGAATCCAGCACCACAGTCCCCAGTGCCCAATGCCAGGAGGTCATGGGCATCCCCACTGTCCTCCTCTTCATCCTCAGTGTGAGGAAAGTAATGCCCCCTGGGGTTTCTTCTGGGTGGTAGAGGTAGAATTGTGGGTGGTAGCCCAGTGTGTGTGCACAGCTTGGAGAGAAGGCATGTTTACTAAGGGATGACTTCAAAGCTGTCTCATAGAGGAAGTATCTGTCCCCATGTCCACCCCTATCCCAGAGAACCGGGTTTTAGTTTCAGGTAAGAATCTTGGTTGGATCCCCCTCCTCTGAGTGACTATGGCCTGCCTCTCTCCTTTGCACTTTGATGAGGTGACACTGGCTAATGACAGGCTCCTTCTGGTGCCCAACCTTGGAGGGTACCGTGCAATGCGTGCCTGTGGGCTGATATCTGAGATGATCCGGCCTTTGGGAGTGAAGTTGCCTCCTGCGTTAAAACAGTGAGTCCAGGGCATTTAAGTTTTCAGAGTTCTTCACCCAGTCACATCTTCCCACTTGGCATTCATTCCTACGGCTGCCAATGAACTGAAACTGAGAAGCTATGAAAATATACACAGGAGAGAGAGGTAAAGGAAGGGCATGGGCTGCTCCACCGGGCTCCAGTCATAACTTCCTCTGGTTTCTTGTTCTTGATTTTCTTTATTTGGCAGTTTTGCTCCAAAAGAGGTATCTTCCTTCTTCCCTTGACTTGTCTTTGTTGGGAGTGTAGGGTCAGTTCGGGGGAGGAAGCAAAGGGCTGTGTTTAAATCCAAAAGGAAGCAGTCACAGAGCACTCCTTCTTTCCGGGGGGTGCCGTTCCTCTGAGGTAAAACAGGAGCAGAATTTGGGTGTTGTTATCGTACATTTCCCAGATGGAGTTCTCAGGTTTCCCGCAATGCAGCTCAAAAAAATTCTGTTTTTACTATTAAACTTGGATTCATTCATGTACAGTTGTTGCAATCACTAATTTGAGTTTTTACAAACTGACTGGCATAAAGTTAATAACGTAGACCAAGGCCAGCTGTGTCAACAGAGGCCAAGAAATTATTGAATGGCCAATTCACTGATGATATTTATAATTCTTATATAGATAATGTGGCAGTAATTATCATAAGCAACAGGTAGTGAAAGGTTGATCTATATTCTGTATACACCAAAGACAACTACATCAATAACCCTCCTATTAATAACTTGGGTATGTGTCTTTTTCCAGAACAAGTATGCATTCTGCTTCACTCACCAATTGTATACTCCATTATGTATCTAAGAAAGGATTAATGAACACCTACATTTTCTGGGAACTGTGTGACACTCAGGGGATACTAGATATGGCTTTCTTTTTTAGCATATCATGAGCAAACATTAAATATAATTAAATATAATTTGGGGGATGAATAAACCAATTATGATACAATACTATAAATATAATTTTGGAGATGTGTTGAAGGTATTATAAAAGCAAAAAGTATATATCTATGTCATGTTGGGAAGTAGGATGTCAGGAAAAATTTCTTTGTAAAAGAGAACTTCAATTGACTCCTGACTGATGGACAAGACTTATGAAACCAGGATGAGAAGGGAGCACAGTGGGTTGTTCTAGCTTATGCAAAGGAATGACTATGGAAGAATATTAGGAATATCAAGAATCCAATAGTTTGCTAAGCCTGGAATATACTATGCCCTTCAGGGACATGAGAAGTTAATGGGGAAGAATTAGGGAGGGGAGTGGTCCATGAAAACTTTGATGCCATTGCATGCAATTCACAATTATCCTGACATCATTACCTTCCTGGGGAAGACAGTGCAAGATTTTATCAGGAGAATTATCTACAGTTATTACTTTTAGAAAGATCATTCTGACAGTGACATTGAGGACTTATTAAGAAGAGAAGGGCAAGACTAGTCTTAAGGAGGCTATTAAGTAGCTATAGAAATTAGGTTTCAAAGAAAAAGAACTCTAGAGTCTGAAGGGAAAATACTCTACAAAGTTCAGTGACCAATTTAGGGAAGGTAGGTACATGAGTGAGGGAAATGTCAAGAACTGTAAAAGGTGGGAGACTTTACCCTACTTACAAGCTAACACTTTAACTTCCCTTAGTTTCATAGATGCTGATAACAACAGATAACATGTATGCAGTGTCAAGTCTATTATTCACAACAATGGCAGTAGCCAGAGTATCTGCATTTTTGTGTCAGTTCCCTGAACCTCCATGTCTGTAGGGTGACACAAAGAAGGGCCAGATAACACCTGCACACACAGTAGAATGCATTATAAGAAAAGAACCCTCGAGTTTAGGGTACCCAAAACTTTTATCATGAGCATTAAAAATGCGTGCCCTTTCCTCTGGAGGGAGACACTCTTTGTATCTTCCATGACTATAAGCAAATCTACACTTTGCTCCAGAGAGACACACTGCTCCTAGCTTTCAAGGCTCTTCACTTTACAAACATCCTTGTAAAGACAATACAGAACAATGGGCACTCATTGCCTTGCTTGCAAGACTTGCAGAAATATGAGAAACCCATGGAGAACTGTCTCACAACCTTGGGGGGAGATACCCCCCAAGGAAAAGAAGAAACTAGAATGACTTCTAGTTCTGTGGCATGAGCACCTAGACAAGAGAACTGCAATGGAAACAGGAGAAGTTTTGGTTTCACATGGTATCAAAGCTGAAATCGTAAAGTTAAAGGAATCTTCAGTATCACAAGATAGACATATCAAATCATGTATGACAATGGTTAACCTCTAAGTTCATACAGAGTTTTGGGTTCTCATTCAATATTTCAGTGATGAACTTCCTTAACCAGTATGTTCCTCTCTAGAAGAAATTCAGAACTGCTGCCACTTTCGAACCAATGTCCAACTTGGATATCTTGATATGATCCCCATTCTTCTGGCCTTCTAAGAAGAATTGGTGATATTAAGAGAAACCATTATAAGAGCAGAATTAGCAAGAAATGCATGATTCAATCTTTGACACACACCGTGAAAACTATAGGTCTTTCCAAATCTCTCCCAGACCAAGGATAGGAACAGTTTTACAGAGACTATTATCATTCACACGGTATCCTTCAAGCTCAGAGAAAGACCACGGAGTGTCTTGTGGACTGAACTGTGGTTTTGGGGACTCTCATACATCTATTCCCTTGTCCACCACAGCATGGATTTCTCTGAGTTGTAATTCTTTGGTTACAATCGTTCATCTCTTCTTAAACCATAAGTTTCTTGAAACCACAGAGTGTCTTATTCCTCTTTATATTTTCTCTATGCCCTATCGTGTCTGATTGTGTTATATAAATTGGAAATGAAAAGTCAGTTTATTTTAAGTTTAATTTTTGCATTCGAGAAGCTCCTTTGTCCTCCATACCATATATCTTGGATTCTATACAATAAGTCAAATTATCTTCAGGATTTAAGTATAATGGCTCAAGCAGTTTCTATAAGCAAGATTTAGAAAATCTTATGTGTTATCAATATTTTATTCTTGAATGAACATAAGCCCCACACAACAAAAAACTGAATCACTCTAATCCGTATTTTTCTTCGTAATGCCATTAACACCTTTGGCTACTTTGATGGAACAATAAGTTGCTTTGTAAAAGAAAAAAATAGCGATATCGCTTTATTAATCCCAAGATTAAGCATAAAATTTTAGTTTCTCTGAATCTTAACAGCCCAATTAGCATTTGTCTTGCTGTTAGCCTTTTTAGAGAGATACAATCGATTTACACGTGTTAATATTTTGCCGTTGCTATAGTTTGCCGAGGCCACAAGGCTTATGTCACTAAAACCATTACAACATTACAAAGTGATTTTGGTATTACACAGAGAACAATCGGTGGCTTTGTATACCACCATTGACTTACATTTGAAAATTCAAGATCTAGAGTTTTACCATAGAGTGAGATGGTAATAATAAAATTTGGCAGGAAAAGAGGAGAGTGTTTCTAGATACCTGATTAGAATGATTTGGAGTAGGGTTGTGGACACTTATCAAGATTTTGTTAAATCAAATACTTCTCTACAGGTTTCAATTATTGTATTATTTTCTGAGGCTGTATTAGGTTCTGAGCAAAGTACCACAAACTCAATGGCTTAAACAACAAAAATTTATTTTCTTACAGTTCTGGAGGCTGGAAGTCCAAGACCAAGGTGTCAGCTGGTCTACTTCTTTCTGAGGACAGTGAGGAAGAATGTGTCCCATACCTCTCTACTCTTCCAGTGGTTTGTTGGAAATCTTTGGCATTGCTTGGCACATCACTCCCTCTCTGCCTTGATACCTCTATAGGGTTCTCCCTGTGTGTGTGTCTCAACCTCCAATTTCCTCTTCTTATAAGGATACCAGTCAGCTTGGATTAGGACCTACCCTAATCACCTCGTTTTAACTTGATTACCTCTGTAAATACCTCCATCTTCAAATAAGGTCACATTATGAGATAGTGGGAGTTAGCACTTCAACATATGAAATTTGAGGGAACATAATTCAACCCATAAGAGCAAATAATATCCAAATCTCCACTTTAATAGTCAATACTCTTTTAATGCATTTGGTTCTCGTCTGCAGAAGCTACAATCTGTTTCAATGGCATACATTAGCCAACAAGGAACTAATAACACTTCAATGAATTTGCTTGATTGGAAAATAATTTATTTCTCAATTTTTTATTTCTGAACTTTTGTCAATATATTTTTAACATAATCCAGAAAAAAAATTCCAATAGAAGTGAAATCATAGTTTGAGGCATCCCACTCCCAACTTCCATCTAAAATTTCAAATATCAAGGAAAAGGTACTGACTGAATTATGTGCTTAATTATGTGCCAGGATGCCTAGGACTGTTTTGAGTACATCCCAGACCCTTAATAAATATAGTTAACATTCTTTAAATTTATCACTTAAAATTCTAGGCTTAAGAAATAATACAGTTCTTTACTATCTATAAAAGAAGCTAATTCCCTTATAGAGTCTTTATCCATTGGGTCAGAAGAAAATCCCACCTCAATGGGATTCTAATGTTTGAATGCACAGACATACCTTGTTGAACTGCCCCCATCTCATCCATCCAGGGACTGCTTTTTCTAGTTCAAAAGGAAATTTCTTCTTTCTTTTCTAATGTTTATTTATTTATTTTGAGAGATAGAGCACTTATGTAGGTGAGGGAGGGGCAGAGGGAGAAAAAGGGAGAGAAAATGGAAAAATGGAAGTTGGGCTTCTATCACAGAATACCACAGATTGGATGTCTTAAAAAAACAGCAACTTAGAAATCTTCTGGTATCCCAAGAAGTGACTTCACTATGGGAGAGAAAGACCAAGCAGAGTTGCAAGGGATTGCAGAGACTAGGTTGCGGCCACAGCCCACTGCTAGTTTCCCAAGCACACCAGTTGAGCATGTGAAGCTTACACTATGAGAAATCGTTCTGGGTCTACGTGGGACACCTTCACCCTTTTGCTTTTATTAAATTAGATCGTATATGGCTTGGTTTGGCACTACAGGAGACTGCAGGTAAAGTTGAAAGAAGACAGATGAGGTTCCAGAGCACAGGGGACAAGACACAAGAGAGTCAGACAATTACTGGATGGTAGAAGGGACAGTAGAGTAGCCACCAAGACAAGAGAAAGCTGCTTGCAGGGAGTTCCTTAGAGAGGCAGAGAAGAAGAGAAAGTCTTCAAATTCCATGGTGATTTGTATGGTAGATTCTTCTTAAAGGGATAATTGCCAGTAATGCTTTGCCATTAACTTGTTGAACATAAAGGGAATCAGACACAGCTAAGAGTCACTACTCATTCCCAGGGCAAGTTTTCCTCTGTAAGAGTATCATTAATCAGGGATGCTGTTAAGAAGAAAACCAAGAACATACAGTATCCTGGAACCTAAGGTGAAGAAAGTGTAAAAAGGATGATCATTCATGTCACGTGCTGGTGATTGGTCAGCTAAGATGCAGTCTTGCGTGGTTACCTGAGATTTATAGCAGCTATAGTTAAATAAAATCAATTCGTATTTCATATAAGCATCTATTTTATGCCCAGATGGTGCAACATTTGGGCACATAATCAAACACTCAAGTTATTCTTTTACTTGATATTTAATTGTGAGTGGGGGAGGCAATGTTCCCAGCTTATACTGCCACTCGTAACACTAACTCATCCCCACGGTGTTACTCCGCACCCCATGAGCTCTATCCACCCATTGCAATGTACCCTTGGCTTTTGTTCTGAATTATTCTGCCCCGTGGACTTTTCTATCTTGGGTTTCTTCAGCCAGAAATGTCTGCACCCTTGTCCACTCAGTTATCCCTCAACCAAACTCATGTCTCCGTCTACAGGAATGGCCTTCTTTTTTTTCTTTGTTTTTGATTAACATTTATTAAGGGCAATTGTATGCTGACACCAAGCTAACATTTTCCATGGATGATCTCATTTAATCCTCAAAGCAACCCAAGGAGGACGGTTCTGCTATTATTCCCACTTTACACAAAAGGCACAGAGAAGATAAATCATTTGCTCAAGGGTCACTAACTGTTAAGTAGTAGTCTAGGATTTCGAGCCAGGTCAGTTGACTGATTCCAAAACTGGAGATCTTAAATTCTATACCACCCTTTCCTCCCACCGCCCCCTTCTTTCCCTCCCTCCCCACTCCCTGCCCAGAGAGCAACTTGCTTCCCCTCAGTGCACTTGCCTGCCTGCTTTCTTGGCATTACATACTTGTATCATGTGTCCCATGTTGTTTGTTAGGCAGTTTTATATATGTCTGTCTCTTCATTAGACTCTGAGTTCCTTCAGGACTTTTGCTTTTTTTATTTTCCTCCTTAGCATATTCTCTTCACATGGTCTAGGGGAGGATATATGGTAGGATCTATAGCAAGTTCTTAGTGTTTGTTGAAATGTTTCTCTTCTCTAGTCAAGAAAGGCCTTCTATGTATTCTAGTGTTAATATTTGGCTTAACAACGATGTTTTCTGGTCGTCATCTAAAAACAAGTATATAAATAAGAAGTTTCCTTCTACTTCTTATTTTACCACATAGGCTCCCAAGATGACATCATTTAACGGGTGTTTTTTTCTGGATAACTGGATAACTATGATGGAAAAAACAACAAAGGAAACAGATTTTGACTGACATTTTGATGCAGTTGATGTTGTTTGTAAAGAAGTGCTCTTTACAAACCTGAGGGTTCAGAGTAAGTATGTGAAATAAAGCGGAATTCTAAGGGAATGTTTTTCACATTTTTTTTTGCTTCCTTTGCAGCAGTAGATAGACTCTTAAATCATCAGTTCTATACTAGGAGGGCTGTGTTTAAGTTAATGAAGGAAAAGTTGCTTAAATATTTTTGCTTCTCAAGCAGGGACCTCTGGTCCATTATTAAAATGGTCAGCATTTTAGTTAAAGCTTCATCATGTGTTGGCAAGACAGATCTGGACCCTGAGCCCTTCACCAAATATAATTTATGAATCTCCACATGCTAATATGTGAATCATATTCATTTTTAAGCATCTATTATAGTAAAAAAAAAAAGAAAGAGGCTATTTTGAAGTTGTGTGGACAGAAACACCACCTCCCATCAGCTCTGACTCTGACTGGGTCCTATAAGCTGGACTCGCTCTGATAGATGCTTCCCATGGGCAGCCCAGCCCTGTGAGAAGGCACTGTGTGCCCAACAGACACCAGCAATCCCGTGCAAGGCCATGGTGCTCAGAAGGTCATGCTACCTTCCCAAAGTGAAAAATACGGTTAATCAACTTCAATCTCATGGACTCCTAAGGGAACATTGCTATGGATAGATGAGTGTTGGTTCTAAAGTAGGGTCTTTATTCCCTAACATATCATATGTCCATTTCACAAGCAATTAACTTCAACACAAATCTTTCCAAACAGTATTTTATATATTTGTCTTTATAAACTAATAATCCAATGTCCTTTGAGATTTTCATCACCTACTCTCACCAGCATGAGCATTTCTTAATGAGCTCTGTTGCAAGGCTTTGATGGTTCTGAGGTTTATCAAGTTGAAAGGATTTGGACACTTGCACTAAATGACCTTACGTAAACTGATAAAATGTGAGGATTTTCTTTCCTTTTAGCGTTTTCCCCATGTTTCCCTGTGTACTCGCTCCTTTCTGTGAATAATGTCAAGGACTGCAGATCTGAATTGCCTTGGATTTGACAACCATTGATGTCTACACCGACAACAGATAAATTGTGTGATGCAGTCACAACTCTGATGTATGTGCAGTAACAGTACATACGGTTGGCGTGAGGGCAAGCTATGCCCTCGCAAGAGTACTGTATCTGTACCTTGGTGCTTTGATTTGGTTTGTCCTTTTTTTTAATGTTTTATTTATTTTTGAGAGGGAGAGAGAGAGAGAGAGAGAGCATGAGCGGGAGGAGGGGCAGAGAGAGGGGGAGACTGAGGATCCGAAGCAGGCTCCCCGCCGACAGCAGCCAGCCCGATGCGGGGCTTGAACTTGCAAACCATGAGATCATAACCTGAGCTGAAGTCGAATGCTTAACGGACTGGGCCACCCAGTGCCCCTGGTTTGTCCTTTTTAACTGCTCACAGCTGCTTTTTTTTTTTTATTCCTGGCTTGCAATTGTATTCAAAACATATAAGGTTGCCAAGTAGATGAGTTTCTTAATAGACCAGGTGCTGAAGTAATGAGTTCCTTTATTTTGTACTTGTACAATTATTTTCATCTGCAGCATTCCCTTCTGACACACTTAGCAGCTGTGTGACTTTAGGCAAGTTGCTTAACCTTTCTGTGTCACTGTTGTGGTATCTATAAAATAGAGGTTAATAAGAGTACCTAACTCATGCGGCTATTGCGAAGATTAAATCTCTAGAGTCTACAGCACCATACTTAGCATATACTAAGCACTCATTGAACGTTAGATTTTGTTAACATTGCCATTGCAAACCTAGAACTGTGGATCCTCACTGTTAAATTGGATCAACACAGGTGGTCAATATCCATGGTCTAGCTATAATTTCGCTTCCTGCAAAGATCTTCTCTAAATGTAATCAACCTTCATTTTTTAATTTTTTTTAAAGAAATTTTTTGTCTTTATTTTATTTTGAGAGAGAGAGACAGAGAGTGAGCAGGGGAGGGGCAGAGAGGGAGGGAGACACAGAATCTGAAGCAGGCTCCAGGCTCTGAGCTGTCAGCACAGAGCCCGATGTGGGGCTCGAACCCACGGATTGCGAGATCATGACCTGAGCCAAAGTCGGCCGCTCAACCGACTGAGCCAGCCAGGCGCCCTCAACCTTCATTTTAAAATATCAAGGGAACCGCGACTCACTTTTCTTTAGGTGCTTACTGTACTGCTGACTGTGGTTAGGGGAAAAAAATCTCTCCAGGGGGCAAGAACTACTGTATTCATTGCCATGACCTAAAGCACCAGCACTCAATCAAAAACTAGTTTTGAACTGAGAGCAGACATATATTTATGTATTAAGTAGCTTTTTCACTCAAAAAATATATATAAATGCATATAAAATAGCTTAATCATAAAATATATATAGAAATATATATGGGTGTATGTGTGTATAAATTTAAATATAAACATATATATTGTATGTGTATATATGTATATGTGTATATGTATATATGTGTGTATAGTGTGTGTGTGTGTGTACATATATAAATTTATTCTTGAGGAACACCCCTGATTCATGATACAGAAGAAAACTTGCCCTGGGAATGAGTAATGTTTACCGGGTAAACAACATTTTCAAAGCGTTTTTTCAGCTCTGCAAATCGCTAGAAAAACCAACCACCCCAAAGAATGTTATCCTCAGTAATAACAGCAGGACTTTCCTCTCATGTCCAGACTTTTCTCTGGGAAAAGGAAAATCAATACCCTGCAGGGGATTTTCCAGGTTGACTTCCTCCAATGTTGTTTGGCTCTGGCGATGCGTGCTGACAGCCCAGATGGAAAATGTTGAAACCCTTAGAAGAGCGCTCTTCCAACTACATCAAGCTGAAGCCTGTGGAATATCTCTTTGATATAACTATTCTGTTTCATACTCTTCCAATTCTCTCAAGCTCAGAAGGGAGGGATGTGCATTTAATGTGTACCACTTATCAGTGATATCCAGTCCGTCTGGGTCATTGGTTATAGATTATAGGACTTGCCCAGTGCGCGTTCTATGAAAATATTCACATTCAAATGTGTGTTGTGGTTAAAGAAGAAACGTTGCACACTGTAGGGTGTCTGTTTTGTGTAGCTACTTCCAAAGACAAAATTCACCTTTGAAGGCAGCTTAAAGAGAAGAGGAATTCACCTCAGTTAAGCAGGAGGAGGTGTGAGGCAAAGCACCGCTGTCTTGAGGACAGGGAGGAAGGGAACTCTGCATAAAGTACCATAAAGCGGGTGTGCCCCAAGTGTCTCTATGTACAAACATCCCCTACCCACACTCCCACCTCGCTGCTTCTCGTCCCTACTTTCCCTCCTCTGAGGGGACACTCCCTTCTGGCCTCCCTCAGCCTCTCCTTACCAGACAAGCTAGATTAGACTCTTCTCACCACCTTGTGGCGACATCTAACAATCTTTTAAAAGAGTGCCTTTTGTTTCTTTTGCTCAGACGTAGTCCCAGAGCTTTCACACAGCCATTCCTTTTCTAATTAAACCAGTTTTATTTTTTAACCATGTAGGATAACTAAAAATTTGTTTCATATCATTAATCACTGTCACGTTTGCTATTTTGTACTTTAGTAGTATATTGGTTGTTAAGGATGCTTTGTCACCATTTGTTTTTGCATATTTTTACTTTTGTGCCACTGATTAACAATCAACTTGGGGGCGCCTGGGTGACTCGGTTGGTTAAGCATAAGCCTCCAACTCTTGATTTTAGCTCAGGTCATGATCTCGATCGCACGGTTCGTGAGTTCGAGCCCTGTGTTGGGCTCTGTGCTCACAGTGGAGAACCTACTTGGGGTTCATTCTCTCCCTCTCTCTGCCCCTCTCCTGCTCACTCTCTCTTTCTCTCTCTCTCTCAAAATAAATAACTTTAAAAAAATCAACTTGTATAATATAAACATATTTTCTGTTAAACATAAAGCAGAACTACCGTTGAACCGAAGAAGCAATAATTTTATGAAATAATAATAATATAAAATTTTAATGTCAGGAAGGATGTAGAGACAGAATCATATTCTGGGCTTACAGAGCTCTGCTTAGGGTTTAAAACTTCATTCTGACACATCACTAGGAAGCACAAGGAAATTGGTTGCCTTTCTGTCTTTCTAAACTAAGGCGTCCTCAAATAGTTTACAGCAGTAATAGGCCTGCTATTATTCACCTCTCTTCCAATAAAAACTACAAATTATGTGTATATCCCAGACCCTCCTCTGTTTCTCAAGATTCACTAACTTGGAAGATAGATGGTGTGTCCTGGTCAAAGAATAAGGTCTCCATATAAAAGAACGGTCGAATTTGAAGAAGACTCATTGCAGTGTTTGTATTGTTCAAATAGAAGGCATATGAACAAATAGCTAAAGGCATGGAGGTGTCCATGGATGAAAAGAAATGTCATCTTCAAAGAAAATAGCAAAGAGAGACTTCTAGGTTTGGAAAGAAACTTCCAAATTTGGATTCATTAGCTGAGAAAAGGAAGAGACATAACCAAGGTCACCCATGGTGCTTTGGTAGCAGTGTGAAACAAGCGCCAAGTTTTTCTGATCTCCAGTTTATTGGACCTTCTTGCAACAGAGGAGGAGATTCAGGCCATGTTGAAATAATGTCCACGAAGCTAAACAGGACAGTGCATTGTTCCAGGCTGTATGTAATACAGAGTTCTATGCAGAAGAAGAGGAGGATTTGATCATAACCATAGGTACACCAAACCACCTTGTTCACATTTCTAGATGACTCCATGAATAAAGAAACAGGTGCTACTTTTGGGTTTCTTGCCAATCACATTAGCAGATTTCAGCAGATTGTTAGATTAAAGATTAATTAGGTAAGTTCTGAAGCCATTCTCATGCTTGGGCTTGGAGCAACTGCAGACATGGCCCTCCAGTTTGCACAAGGAACTTCCGGAGCAAACTTAGTGGGTAACATCCCTCTTGGCATATCTTTAAAAACAAACAAACAAACAAAGATTTTATTTTATGTAATCTCGGCAACTTAATGTGGGGCTTGAACTTACAACTCCGAGATCAAGAGTCACATGCTCTACAGACTGAGCCAGCCGGGTGCCCCCCTCTTGGCGTATCTTATTTCCAAAGAAGCCAAGCTTCCATGTAACTGTTATCTGTTCTAATCTCAGTCATGGATTTCAAGGAAAGTTCTGCTTATGTAAATAGAGAAACATCACATTGGATATATATCATATTAAGCTAAGGAGAATTGCCCTCCTATAGAGGTTCTCTCTCAGTAGAGCTAGGACATTCTTCCTATTTTTTATATGATGATGGCCTTTGCACTTGAGGCGTAAGTGACAAGGAAGACACGTGGTGTTGGAATGCAACACACTCCCCCAGCATGTGCTGTGCCGTGATCTGTATCAATCTTGTTGTGCACATCAGAGGCGAACATGCCGGGACATCTGCAGTTGTATCATGTCAAAGAAAAATTTGCTGCAGGCGTTGGCTTGACAAGCTTTGAAATATTTCCCAGCTTTTCGGAGATATTACAATATTTTCCACATATAATGGATTTATTTTTTCCATGCTGCTGAAATGTGCTCTATAGGAAAGATACCATGAAAAGTTGCCTATGTCCACAGGATTCTAGCTCCTGTACGTTTCAGTGCCCTACACATACAAGTTAGGGCCTGGGCTGAATAGGAAGAACAATTATCACTAACACATTACGTTGCTGAGCTACCAATCTTCGTATAAAATGGGGTGTCTAGGCATTCAGACAACAAAGGTGAGATCATACAAAATAGTGGCTAAGGATGTGGCCTCACACACATTGTTGCTATTATGTAAAATGAGAATAGCTCTCCTTTAGATTTGCTGTAAATTTCGGTTGTATAATACAAGTTGCGTACTACTCCTTACTTGTACAGATTGTTTTAAAAATGTTACCTATAATCAGCATGACACGATGCTAATACCCTGGATTGGAAGTGGGAACAAGATAATAATCCACACCTTGTTTAAGTGATTGGGAATATTAAAATATTTGAAATCACTTGATCAATTGATTTTTTAAAGATTTGGAAAACACAGAATTACACTTAACTTGCCTTCTTCAAACTGTTCATTTCACATGGAGTGCCTAGCATAGTGCTTTGCATATCGTTTTGGGATAATAAATACTTTAAAACAAATTAAGTTTTAAAGGAATGAATAAATGCATTGTTATTTATCACATATATGCAATTTGTTCTTTCAAATCCCATGCAAAAACTGCATAGAGATTTATCTTTCAGCTTCATTTGCCTGGGCACATATGAGAACTGTAGGGAGATACAAATACAAGACAATGAATATTCTTACTTTTCAGGCCCTCGTTTAAATAAATGTGTTCATTCTGAGTGACAATATTTAGTCATAATGATAATATGTGACTATTGTAGAGTGCCTTACAGTTTTTAACGCACATTCACATGAAATATTTCACTTAGACTTTCTGGGCAAAGGATGTGGAGATGACTGTCATTATTTTATAGAAAAGGAAAAATGTTCAGGCAGATTGACTTGTCTAAGGTCATACAATTAATAAATGAAAGAGCGAGAAGAGTCTGCACAGGGCTTTCTCAATACATGTTTCTTGGATGGATGGAAGGATGGGTGGATGGATATGCATGCATGAACTAATGAATCAGTTATACATATTCTAAATCTACTGCTTTTTCTGCTACACCCAAAGAGATTAAAGAATTGTATTTTAATGCTTGTATCTATTCCTACTTTTATATCTTTTCTATTTATGGCAAAATTATTTACCCTATTTGAAAAACAAGTTAATCTGTGCACAAATAATTATTGGCACCTACTAGGTATTAGGTACTGGCAATATAGATGTAAGAAAAAAGAACCTCCTTAAGGAGTTCATATTCCATTTGGGGATTAGAGAGCCCAGACAAGAAACACTACGATAGAATAAATGTGATCTGCTCAGCTATTGCTAATATATGGAGAAGATAAAATGGAATAATATGATAGAGACTATAATATAGAACATTATAGGGAGGTTAATGTTTTTTCAGGGCTGAGGAGGCTTTTCTTCAGAGGTAAATGGAGAGAAAGAAGTTTTGAGGATCTTGAGACAGAACCTTACTTTTTCTTTCATTATTTTTATAAATGGCTTTAAGAAATCTATATTTATATGTCTCTCTATATATTTTTAAATATTAATTATAAGCAGTCTTAATTTATAAAATCCTCATACCTCTTTCCTATTGCTTATAAGCATTCTCCATTAATTTTTTTGTTTGTTGTTTGTTTGTTTGTTTTGAGAGAGAGGCAGGGAGAGAGAGAGAATCCCAAGCAGGCTCTACACTGTCAGCATGGAGCCTGATGCAGGGCTCAAACTCATGAACGGTGAGATGATGACCTGAGCCAAGATCAAGAGTTGGACGCTTAATTAACTGAACCACCCAGGTGTCCTACATACTCTATTAATTTTTCAGGTTGTTGCTAATTCTCAGTATTTGTAAAGCTACTTAGATTTTATAGTGAGATGGTTTACGCATATATTTTAAAACGATTTTTTTATCTATCTGTTGTCTTAATTGGACTGACTCAAATTTGGGGAACTAAAATTTTTCTTTATCTTTTTAAGAAATTTCATTTGTATTAAAATAGTCTGAAGAAAATATCGGTACCAAGTGATTTAAGACAAACTGAAGTAAGACAAGAAGATCACAAGGGCGAGAGCAAATGAACATTCCCTTTTTCCAGATTTTTAATTGGATCCTGGTCATTTTTTTTTTTTACATTTATTTATTTTTGAGAGGCAGAGAGAGACAGAGCACAAGTGGGAGAGGGCCAGAGGGAGAAGGAGACACAGAATCTGAAGCAGGCTCCAGGCTCCATGCTGTCAGCCCAGAGACTGATGCGGGGCTCGAATTCACAAACCCTGAGATCATGACTTGAGCTGAAGTAGGACACTTAACCGACTGAGCCACCCAGGCGCCCCACCTGGTTATTGTTTTTTCCACAAATAATGCTTAGAGGAAATTCATGATTTTTTTATTTTTTTAATGTTTATTTATTTTTGAGAGACAGAGCGTGAGCAGGGGAGAGGCAGAGAGAGAAGGAGACACAGAATCTGAAGCAGGTCCAGGCTCTGAGCTGTCAGCACAGAGCCCGAACCGCGAGATCATGACCTGAGCCAAACTCGGCCGCTTAACCGACTGAACCACCCAGGTGCCCCCCTGCTCTTTTTTTTAAAGAGGAAATTCATGATTTAAACAAATCACAGTTAAAGAGATGTGGAATTTCTCACCATAGCTAGACTGACATATAGTAAATCTGAACTAGAACCCCAAGGAAAGTCTTAGAAAGAGTCCAGTAACTTTATAATTTTTGAAGATAGTTGCAATAAAAATGTGCAGAACAAAACAAACTTTAGCATAACATCAGATCCTCTCCTGACAAGTCCGATGCATCTCTGTGGGTAAATCATGATGACAAGTCAGAGGACAGAGTGACAGCCTGTTATGTGCTGTGGATTTTAGGCAGGGAAACAATATGCCAACAAAGGAAGCCATGAATTGTAAGAATGCTATTTGCAATTTTCAAACTCACACACAATATAATGTTACTTTAAGTGTAATGTAATCAACGTGGTAGAATAAATAATTAAACTACGGTATCTCTGTGTTCAGGAGTAAATAAGTTAAATACATGTATGTAAATAATATATAAAAATAATTTAAAAAGTGAAACCCAGCATGGGGGCGGGGCTTGAAAATACAGGCCTTTATTCACTAGATAGCATAAGAAGTGTTTTCTTTTTGTTTTCTTTTTTTTAGTTAAGATTTTTATTTTAATTCCAGTATAGTTAACGTGCAGCATTATATTTGTTTCAGGTCTACAGTATAGTGAGTCAACAGTTCTATACATTACTAAGTGCTCATTGTGTTAATTGTACGCAATCCCCATCACCTATTTCACCCATCCCCACCAACACCACCCTCTGGTAACCATCAGTTTGCTCTCTATGGTTAAGAATAGGCTTCTTGGTTTGTCTCTCTCTTTTTTTTTTCCTTTGTTTCATTTACTTTGTTTCTTAAATTCCACATATGTGTGAGATCTTATGGCATTTGTTCTTTCTCTGACTGACTTATTTTGCTTAGCATTATATTCTGTAGCCCCATCTGTGTAATTGCAAATGGCACAATTTCATTCTTTCTAATGGCTGAATTATATATATATATTACTGTGTGTGTATATATATATATATATGCCACATCTTTATCTATTCAACAGTTGATAGACATTTGGACTCTTTCCATAATTTGGCTATTGCTGATAAGTACTGCTATAAACATCGGGGTGCATGTGCCCCTTTGAATCAGCATTTCTGTATCCTTTAGATAAATACCTAGTAGTGCATTTGCTGGGTAGTAGGGTAGTTCTATTTATAATTTTTTGAGGAACCTCCACACTGCTCTCCAGAGTGGCTGCATCCAGGAGAACTACCAATTCTATTTCTACTGTACGAAGATAAATGGCATCCACTAGATTAGCACGAAGATAAATTTGGACATTTGGAGCTAGAGTGTCGTCATAATGTCATACTGTCACAATTAAAGGATATTAGTTTAGATATAATATTTTTTAAAAATCTCTCTGGGTTCATGATTAGAATATATGGCTGCACAGATGTTTCCTAGCAGATACATAAAAATGCTGCTATTCTCTCCTTAATATCCTAATAGGAATTTCCAAAGGGCATAGCTCTGCATTTAAATGGAACATTGGTCATTTTCGGTTGGCAAGTGGCACGTCCTCATTTGAAATTTTAAGTGCTTTCTGAAGACAATGACATTTATGAACTGAAAGGAAACCTGGCATGCTTACAAATTGTGAAGAAAGTTAATCTATACCTTGTGGTAGAGTGTTCTGATTTTTAGCTTATGATTACAAAACTAAATGTAGTTATCCAACCAATATCTAGTATGCTAATCCAGTTGAATTGATAGTGTTCTCAGAAAATTAAATGAAGCAAAATGAGCTATTTTAAGGTAAGTAAATCTTACACCATAAAAGATAGTGGCTTTTCAAATAACACCAATTGGATTTTCAATATAACCTATTAGAATTTTGTTTTCTTTCCCTTTTTTTGGAGATGTTTTAAGTGAAACATAGAAACCAAAATTTACAATTTGGCTTTCCTTCCTCCAAGGCATTCTTATGTTCAATTCCCACTATTTTTAGCTTTATTCAGTTGTTCCAATAACATACCTTTTCTCAGAAAGTAATTTTTTCCTCCATCTTCAAAGAGAAAATTTAGGAAAGGTCAGAAAATGCAGACTCCCTAAAAATGTACTTGGCCTACTTCTTCTCAGAACTTAAAAACAATCAGGTTTCTTTAGTCTATTCTCTCTACAGAACAAAAACAATAACAGAATTTGTTGTTGTAACTGTATAACTTGACCAATGGCAGACTATTAAGCTTAGAGCTCAGGACCATCAAACAACTTATGTCCCTACTGGTAAGTAATTTACCTTCCTTTATAGTTGGTCCCTTTTTGTCACTCGTTCTTACAGTCAAGACTGGTCTTTATAGCCACATACATTAGTCCAAAAGACTTCACTGGTTTTCTTCAGGTTTTCCGTTCTAAAAAAATTGAGAGCATGGCAGTAGATGCATGTCTGACCAGCGTACACTGATCAGGTAGGATATGCAGAGATTGCTTTTACAATTTATTATAAGGATGTGATATTATGATATAATGGCAGAATATAGGGATGTGATATCATGTGATATGTGATATAATGAGTTACAAATAAGAACAAGTGATACCTACAGAATTCCTATAAAAGCATGAAGTCAGGAATCAAGTATAATTCACAGGGATGGAAAGTCGTAAAATGAAAACTGTGGTGATTTCAACTTTCTAGGGAGTTGAGTAGGTGTTTGAATAATCATGAAATAAATCTCTATTCTGTTCCTTTCCACTTACAGAAGCTACTGAAGAGACGGAAAAGCTGTACGATGACACCCAGAGTAGATGATTCTTTGAGTGGCACACATTAATGAGTCCTTCGGAGCTAAATGTAGTCTCAGAGATGAGTGAATCACCAGTGACAGATTAACTTGAAAGATATCATAAGATGATGGGCCAGAAAAATGGTGGAGCAGAGTAAGTGAGGTAGGAGAGGCCTTGAGAGGGGGGACAGGCTGAGTAACACAACCAGGAAAGTACCCTAAAGACTTAAGAACATGGATAGGCAATAATTAACTTTGTGTTATTTGCACCCCATCACTATAGAAAATCACTATGTTGCACTTCAACTGTGATAATATTTGAAACAAACACAGAGCCACCAGTCTGGTGAACTCAATCATTTTTAAGATTTAACTCAAATGTTACCCTCTCTCCATGACTTCTCCTGACCCACCTATACCCCAGGAAGTCCATCAGAGAAAAGCAATTTCCTCTTGCTCTATGTTCTTAGAGTACTCCATACATAACTTCTAGAACTTACCTACTGAATGATAAAGAGTTGCTTTGAAAATGTCTCATCCATTAGACCATGAACTATTTTAAGTGAGGGCCCTTTTCTAGTCATCCCTGTAACCCCCAGATATTAGCACCGTGCTGAGCTTGATGCCAATAACCGTTCAAAAAAATCTTGATTGAAATAAATCAGTCAAAGCAGTTTTCTAAGAACGAATCAACTTTTTAAAAAGAAATAAAAGATAAAAATAAAAAGCTTCAACAACTACTTGTTGATCACATAGCTGGGTAAATAGAGAGGTACCACAATTAATGGTATTATAGTAGCAATGAGTATGGACGTCTAAAGTTTTTCAGAAGCAAATCATGTCACTGCCAGGACACATGGCACTTTGTACACAAGTCCCTTATGGCCTTTATATGACTGTATTGCTACTAATTATTTTCAAGTCTCCCACAGACGGCAAACACCTCATTTTTTTTTTCATTTCTGGATTCCTCAATGCCACCCCTGCAGCTATATAGCACCTAATGTACATAGTTCGGATCTAAAAAAAGTTTGAGAAAGAAAGAAGGGACGAGTTTAAAAGAGTGAGGGGGGAAAAAAGACAAAGGGTAAAATTTTAAGAGTGTGATATAAAAATATTACAAAAGAATTTTTTGCTGGGTTGGAGGCGTCTAGGCCAAGTAAGCCAGTCACACACACACAGGTTTCCAACTTGACTGCGACTGAGCCAGAAGAAAATCTGATTCCTCCCAGTCTCCTCCTTGTTCCTCAGGTGCCACATGCGTATCTGACTAACGTCAAAACAGAAAGCTGTATTCCTCGTATGAAAATGTGCTGGCAAGCCATCCGGTGACCTTTAAGAATCAATCGCTGAAAATGGGCATTGGAGCAAGAGGAAATGGTCCTCAGGTGGCTGTCTCCCTTCTACATATGCTGGCTGGCAAAGTAGCAGCAGAAAATTACAAGGAGCACATTTTTTGTTTTCAAACTGCCTGCCCAAACCTTTCAGTATTTTCCATAGCTTTACTGCAAAAAATAACACTAGCCTTAAATTTAACAGGATGTGAAGACTCCGTCCATGTTTTGAGACAATTCCCCTCCTATGCCGCTGCTCAGCCTCCTGGCCTCTCCCTGCTCACCCAGTGTGATCTGCGTAAATTGTTTTAACAGCCAGATACCAAGAGCAAATATTGGCCTTTCTTCTTCCTGTGTCCCAGAACTTTCCCCTTATCCAAATGCAAGCTGGCAACCAGCCAGAGTTAAAAGCAATTGCCCAGGTCTTATCTATTATGATCAGCAGCCCCTAGTCTTCCTTCCTTCCTCAGCCACTCTCTTTCCCTTGGCTAGCCTAGGGTCCAAGCCTACTTAAAGCTGCCCACTGGGGTTCTTTTTAGAAGACCGTACAGCATGGGGTGGGAGACAGCAAGTGCAATGCCTGCCCAGACATTTAAAATACAGCTTCTGGAATATGATTACTCCTTTAGCATTTCTCCAAGTACCTGTTCACAAGCTTAACACATTGTTTGCTACTGAATAATTCATAGAAATTGACAGTTCCTATTATTCTTCTCATAAAGACACACACAGGAAACACGTTGTGTTTATTTCTTCCTTTCTCTTTGATTTGTTTTTGGAATGGAAGGAGGTGAGGAAAGGCAGTTGCTTCATGTTTTAGTACACCTTCGTTTAAGATTTAAAAAATCTTTCAAAATCATACTATATTCGAACCTTGAATATAGGTCACTTTTTCCTAAAAGATAAGTTTCTAGCACGAGCAGAGGAGGTCAGTCAGAAGTCAAGTTAAGCTGCTCTCTAAAGCAATGCTGTATTAGAATAATCTGGTTATAACATTTTGTCAGAGGCTGATGGCAAGCAATTGCCTCATGGAAGAAGTTTCTATAACTTCAGAAGTGAAGCTAATATTGTAAATAAAATACGACCGACAAAACTATTTTGTTTTCATCTTGAACAAATCTGCCCACGATGATACATACATGTAATAGTCACTGTATATCCAGCAGTGAATAAAATGTGAGGATATAAAAGCTTTTGAATAAAATGTATATCACATTACCATCAAAAGCACCTTATTAGCGTTGCCTTTTCTTATTCATGTATCATATGTGAATACATTTCAAAATCTCTTCATCTTTGTCCTCCCTCTTCATACTTGGAATGTTGCTTGTGAATGTGATTCAGGGCCATACAGTCATTGAGCTCGGGGAGTCTATTCCTGTGATCTTCAAGTCTACGGAAGCACTGGGAAAGTCTTCTTTGTGACAGGTTGGTGTAAAACTACGTTTGTTATACGGCACAGTGGACATCCCTCCGCTGGCACCAACACACATAGTAAACATCATTAATTAAGGAAGCTACTTTCTCCTGCAGAGTAGAGATTAGACTCAACCTTGCCAAATACGGAGATCCAGACAGCTAAGTAAACCTATCTCTTGGACTGCTCATGGAGCTGGAGGCGTTCTCTGAAGTCCCTCTATATGTCTTATAATTGTGGTCTCTTATCTATCACGATCACTCTGGGAGTCTGTCAAGGCCAGTTGGAGAAACACGGTGAGGACACAATTAGCTACTGCATTTCTACAGTTCTGAATTCGAGAGAATAAAGTTTTTGACCTCTCCAGTTTGATGAGTCAGAGAACTTTCCAGAATACTAATAGTCCTGGACAAACCCTGTTCCTGGAGCGGCCAGTGCCACGACAGGAGGGTTCTGCAGTTTGTAGAAGCAGCACATTCTGTTCCTTTTCTTGATCAGCCAGCCAGAATAAATAAGAGCAGGGCAGCCCTCCTGCCTACAGACGCATTCCAGTGTGGACCGGAGAGGTGCCCCGACACATGTTGTTTCCTACTGGGAAATGTGCTAAAATTAACCAGAAGTTCCTCAAGTCCTGGCGGGGGAGGTATCACACAGTCAGCAGAGCTCACTTTTCTTCTTCTGCACACTCTTTTCCTCATTATCTCTGCAGCAAGTTATCTTTGGCATTCTGGAGGATTTATAATTATTGTGTCTTAAACTTTTAACTCTCTAGTAACGACCAAATAGTGGAAATTTCAGTGAGCAGAGCATGTTACTACACTCATTCCTAATTCCAGGCATGAGCTACATACAGAAAGATTTTTGTGTGTGGCTTTTTCTTCCACAAGCCCCATCTGGCGTTTGCAGCCCAAGTCTGAAGAAATCTAATGCGGAAGTGAAACTTCCCGGTGCTCCTGTCTGCCGTCTATTAGGCTTCCTGTCTAATGTTGCCTCTTTGGGACTAAGGCACCTGGCTTTCCAATAAGCCATCCAGGGGAGAGGGATGAAGGGGTTGGGTTCTCTGATGGCTCTGGGGCACCACATGCTGAAGCAGGAAGCCCACTCCACAGGAGAGCAGCCCCCAAGCTCTCTCCGTGAATATCAGCAAGGCCAGGATGAGGCATTCCTCTACTTACTTCCAGGCCTCCAGACACCAGCACAAGCATTTGACTCTGGATCACCTAGCCCCACCCCCTCTAGCACTGGCTTTGACCAGAGCCAACTTCCCACCCCAGCTCAGGCATGGCCCTAGCGTCCTCACCTGCTCACCCAGCTGAGGCTTTCTCTCCTGCATCCCACACAGACCTGCATTCCTGCCTTCCTGCTGACCAATGCACCTGTGCCCTGGGGTCCTTTCCACATCTCTACTGTGTCTCTGAAATCAAGGTTCTGACTCTCAGAAAGCAGGACGTTGGTTGGGCCAGAGCACAAAACAGCCGTGACCGGTGGAACGGGAGAGGGCGAGATGCTGGGGTTCTAAGCATGGTCTGGGGAGCATGGGTACTTGTTTGTTCCCAGACCTCACGCAAGTTTTTGACCTGCTCTCAGGCTTGGTTTCTTCATCCTAAAAAGAAGACAGTACTAATACTCAAGGAATAGTAACATATTCTATTTGAAGCCTTTAGGACTGGGATAGCAGGCTCATAGAGCTTCTCACTAGTAGCGTTTTTTTATTACAGTGATACCAACGTACCTTCTGAAGAAATGAATCTCACTGTTTGCTACATCAGAAAGCTTTCAAATCAGATATGCCTGGGAAATGCTGTGGACTGAAGCTTACCCAAGGTCACATGGGGGTGGAGCCTGCCCAATCTACTTAATGGCTCGGGCTCCATTTTTCTGACCCACAAAATGGGACCAATAATAGTCTCTTCCTCCTATTATTTTGTAAATCACGTGCCATATATTAAACATTGAGCAAAATACCTGGCATATCACGTTAATGAGGACTTTTACAACTGTTATTACTACAACTATTTAATGATACTGAGAATTCTTGCAATTAAAAAAAAGAACTTTCTAAGTTACTGAACCATGTGTTTCCCAAACTTACCTGACCATGGATCTCCTTTCTGGTGACCAGGGGAAAACATGAGCTAGAGAACCGAATCCTTTATTTTTTTTTTAAATTTATTAATGTTTATTTATTTTTGAGGCAGAGACAGAGAGACAGAGCCTGAGTAGGGGAGGGGCAGAGAGAGAGGGAGACACAGAATCTGAAGCAGGCTCCAGGCTCTGAGCTGTCAGCACAGAGCCCGACGCGGGGCTCGAACCCACAGACCATGAGATCATGACCTGAGCCGAAGTCGGACGCTTAACCGACTGAGCCACCCAGACGCCCCAAACTGAATCCTTTAGAGGCATGTGGTGTTCAACAAGAAACTCCTGGAGATGTTGTGCCTTAACCAAAAGAACTTCTCATGCTATAGTAATATCCACTGAGCTCTCCTTGGCATGTATGGTTCATGCTGTAGGAGAAAACATTTGAAGGGAGCCTGATAGTAAAGTATGGGTTTCAGAGTCCAGATATAAGAGCATCCTAACAGACGGCCAAGAATATGGGCCTGAGACTCAGATGGTACTGAGTCTAAATCCTTACTGAGCATTTATTATTCTTTTGGGGAGAGAATTATGTAATCTCCTTAAGCTTCAATTTTCTCATCTACAAAATAGGAGCTACTTCGTAAGATTGTTACCTAGTGTGGTAAATGACACATAGTTGAGCCTCAAGAAATTATATCTCCTGGTTATTATAACTGTATTACTATTATCTTTGTTATTAAAATCTCCAAATCTCTGCCTAACCAGCATATGGTTTTCAGCACAATACATGTTTATGTCTGGAACTTCCTCACGGACTTTTTTTTAAAACTTTTTAATGTTTAATGTTTTTATTTATTATTGAGAGACAGAGAGAGACAGAGCATGAGCGGGGGAGAGGCAGAGAGAGGGGGAGACACAGAACCTGAAGCAGGCTCCAGGCTCTGAGCTGTCAGCATAGAGCCCAATGCAGGGCTCAAACTCACAAACCGAGAGATCATGACCTGAGCCAAAGTCGGACATTTAACCGACTGAGCCACCCAGGCGCCCCTCCTCATGGACTTTTGAAAGTTAAATAAGACAATGCACTTGAAGAAGGTGGCCCAGGGAAAGTGTTCACTACAACACTCTCTTTCCCCAGCTTGTACCTTCCTATAATATTGATTGTAGTCCATTTTATACTGGTCCCCATTGTTCATATTTTGAGACTTTTTTTTTTTACCAGACAGTAAGGCAGATTATAAATTCTCTCCCCTCACTTGACCCTTTTCTAAGTACCTAGAACATACTAAACACATAGGATATTGTCTGTGGATCACTGTGTGAAGAAGTAGTAGAATGTCAAGTATTAATCAGACTAGTGTAGGAGAGAGTGTCAACCTTGCTTCTTTCTGGAACCCTTCAAATCAAGACTAAAAGAAACACCTTCTCTAGTTTTATGTTCCAACGTGAACAGGTCCCACTTCTCCACAGATCCCTTGGCATACATTTTTCTGCCTGATTTGAAGTATTATTATATTGGATGTGCCTTAAGTTCAATCACAAAGTCTCCAAGTTGAGGCAGCAAATTCCTATAGGTATTTTATTCTGCAGGTTCATCTTCCCAGAATTATTCTGCTCTGCTCATTTTAGTGTCCTGAATAGCTTCCAGAAATCTGTCAGTGGTTACCCACAGCTCCTAGTGTAGAAGTCAAAGTCCCTTAATTTGTTTTAAAGATTTTGTGTTAAGATAATTATATGAAAAAAGGAAACTCCTTACATCTGAAGGTCTAGTGATCTCAAATTTCTACCTTCCATAACTACTCAGAAGGCAAGAATGGGCCTTGTGATGGTTAATTGTATATGTCAACATGACTGGGCTAAGTGATGGCCAGAGAGCTGGTAAAACACTGTTTCAGGGAGAGTCTGCGAGGGTGTCTCCAGAAGAGATTAGCATTTGAATAAGTGAAGTTAATAAAGGCAAACCATCCTCACCAATGGGGTGGGTTTCGTCCAATCTGTTGAGAGCTTAAGTAGAACAAAAAGGTCAAGAAAGGATGAATGTGTTCTCTCTCTCTCTCTATCTCTCTCTCTCTTTCAGCTGAGAGATTCATCTTCTCCCACCCTTGAACATGGGCACTCCTACTTCTAGGGCCTTGATTTAGCTACGGATTTTCTCCATCAGCCCCCATTTCTTAGACCTTTGGACTGGGACCAAATGACAACACCAGCTTTCCTGCTTCTTCAGCTTTCAGACGGATGTCTGACTTCACAACAATGTCTGCCAATTCTTATAATAAATCTCTTCTAGTCATCTGTTTATTTCTCTATCATTGATCTGCTATTGGCTCTGTTCGTCTGGAGAACGCTGATGAATATAGACCTCATAAGATGGCCATACTCTGCAAACAGTTTCAAATTAAAAGTTCCTTTACACTCTCTATTTTAAAAGCTGAGAAGGTAGAAACTTTTTAAAGTTTATTTATTTATTTTGAGAGGTGGGGAGAGGGGCAGAGAGAGAAGGAGAGAAAGAAAATCCCAAGCAGGCTCTGCACTGACATGACATGGGGCTCAAACTCACCAACTGTGAGATCATGACCTGAGCCAAAACGAAGAGCTGGTCACTTAACCAACTGAGGCACCAGGTGCCCCAAAGATAGAAAAATTTTAAAAATTAGCCAGAAAGGTATACCTTCTTTTAGGAAAACTATGTTAATATTTATTTTATTTTTAAACAAACCTACATTGTGAACAACTATGTTGATTTAAAATGAAATAGAACATAAGTAGTTTTTTGCTTATTACCCAGCACACTTTTTGAAAGTAAGAGCTTCATCTTTTCTCCCTATTCACCTTGCATACAGTGCAGGTCTTGATATTTAGCAGGCATTAAATATGTTTTTCATATAATAATTTCTATTCAAGTAGAAATATTAATAGAAATATTAAATATAATAAAAATATTAAAATATATTAAAAATAACATAAATATATTTTAAATTTACATTTAAAATATAAAAGTTAATTTACACAGCTTTCATTACTTAACTGGTTCATCTTTTTCATGAGAAGAATCATATCTGAATTCTCACAGACAGGTAATGTAAAGCTTTCTATTCATTAAAAAAAATTCAATGAGCCCAGTATGTTTTTATTATGCCAGACACCAGCTAAACATTAAGATTCGTCAGATAAAATATAATTTAGCAACACTTCTCACAAATGGATATTGGCAATAAATTGAGGAGGGTTTTATTTTTTGTGTCAATTGGAAGTATCAAGGAACACTTGGACATGTCATAATTTTTGATAGATTCCACTAATATGTGCAAGACAAGAGACTGGGAAGCACTGTTTGGGTTCAAAACCAGTACTGTACTTTATGACAAATGTCTTTAAAAAGGTATATCTGATAAAAGGTTATTATCCAAAATCTATAAAGAATTTATCAAACTCAACACACACCCCAAAAAAACCCAAGAAATCCAGTTAAGAAATGGGCAGAAGACATGAACAGACATTTTCCCAAAGAAGATATACAGATGGCCACCAGACACATGGAAAGATGCTCAACATCACTTATCATCAGAGAAATACAAATCAAAACTACAATGAGATACCACCTCACCTGTCAGAATGGCTAAATTTACAACACAGGAAAACAACAGATATTGGTGAAGATGCAGAGAAAGGGGAACCTTCTTACACTGTTGGTGGGATGCAAACTGGTGCAACCACTGTGGAAAACAATATGGAAGTAAAAAGCTAAAAATAGAACTACCCTATGATCTAACAATTGCACTCCTAGGTATTTATTCAAAGGATACAAAAATACTGATTCAAAAGGGCACATACACCCCAATGTTTATAGCAGCATTATCAACAATAGCCAAATTATGGAAAGAGCCCAAAAATCTATTGACTGATGAATGGATAAAGATGTAATGTACACGTACACACACACACACACACACACACACAATGGAATATTTCTCAGCCATCAAAAATATGAAATCCTGCCATTTGCAATGATGTAGTTTGAGCTACTAAGCAAAATAAGTCAGTCAGAGAAAGACAAAAAAATGTGATTTCACTCATATGTAGAATTTAAGAAACAAAACAGATGAACATAGGGAAAGAAAAAATAAGAGAAGAAGGCAAACCATAAGAGACTCAACAATAGAGAATGAACAAGGTTGCTGGAGGGGAGGTGGGCAGGGAACGGGTCAAATGGGTGATGGGTATTAAGGAGGGCACTTGTTGGGATGAGCACCGGGTGTTATATAAAAGTGATGAATCCGTACATTCTACTCCTGAAATCAGTATTACACAAAATGTTAACTAACTAGAATTTAAATAAAAACTTGAAATAACAGAAAAAGATGGGCTTTGTTGTCCTTTGTATGCAATAATAATAGAAAATCAGGGTTGCATTCAAGATTTCTAATTTTTTAAACATTTATTTATTATTGAGAAACAGAGAGAGAGAGCATTAGCATGGGAGGGGCAGAGAGATTGGGAGACACAGAATCCGAAGCAGGCTCCAGGCTTTGAGCTGTCAGCACAGAGCCCGACACGGGGCTTGAACTCACAAACTGCAAGATCATGACCTGAGCTGAAGTCGGACGCTTAACCACCTAAGCCACCCATGTACCCCGCATTCAAGCTTTCTACGCAGATCCTCACATGCCCACCCAACTTTTGACAAAATTCAAATCCTTCTTAAATTCTTTTTTGGATTCCTTCCAGAGAATTTACCACTCTCTTAAAGGTGACAAATCTACCACAAGAGGGCACTGTGCTCCTAATTGTCTCAAAAAAAAAAAAAAAGCTAAAATCAAAACCGCATTCTGTCTTGGCTTATCCCCAAAGGTTCCAGCTGTTGCAAAATAATAATAATAATAATAATAGTTTACATGTGTCTATTGTATCTGGATGGTGATAAAACAGATGCCATTATGAACTCAATAGTTCCAAATGCAAGGCCTCCACGTCAAAGCATTTTTCATTTGTGCCACAAGATGGCGCCTCCTTCCTGCTCATAGCTATGTTGCCGGCACTGAGCCAGCAACAATTTCTTTTTTAACACTTAGGGTTGATAATCAGCACTGTCATTTTGAAAGAGTATTCCTTATAAGTAGAAGTTTTATTAAGAAATTTTGTTAACTCTTACCTTAGCTTTTTAGTTTTTTTCTTCTAACTATGAAAATGTGTTATTTTTAGGGAATGTGTTTCTGCTAATGATGAACAAATGTTAGGACAAGAAAATGGAAAGCTATTTACTGTGTCCGAGGGATTTTCATTAGTCCATTTAATATAGGCAAGGCTGTGTTTCACGTGTCTTTCATGCCCGGTATTAGCTTTAAAATCTGTCAACAAAACTTATAGAAATCTTTCTTTTAAACAATCAGTAAAAATTCTTCCATGAGAACCATGAGGAAGATAAATTATTTTTTGAGGAAAATGATTTCATTTCTTAGTGTTGCAATTCGGTTTTGGGCTCTGAGTTTCTGGATAGTTTTCTAACTCAGAAAGCTTGCCCTTGTTTTGCCTTTTGCCTTGCATGGTCCATCGCTAAAGTTCTCAAGCTTGAGACATTTCTGCGCTGCCTTGCAGCATCTTGAACTGTGGCTTCTTTTTGCAGCATGAAGGTGATGTACTCTCCTCTCTAGGAAGAGGAAGGAAGAGAGCAGCATGAGTGCGTTTATGTTTATTAGAAATACTGACTGAAATGATGTAACAATAAGAATTTTGATGAGTATTTTTGAGAAGCTATCACACGGCTTTAATTACCAATTGTGAGTGCTCCAACCCCATTCCCTGAGATTATGCTTCAGTAGGTATGACAGGGGGATGAGACTGGGCAGCCGTATGTTAACAAATTGTCCCATACGATTCTGACACAGCCAGGTTTTGGAATCACTGACAAGGTAACTGGCAAAAGACCAAACAAAAGATAGTAAGAATTTGGATTGGGGGTGCCTGGGTGGCTCAGTCCATTAAGCGAGCTAAGCGTTGGACTCTTGATTTTGGCTCAGGTCATGATCTTACAGTCGTGGGTTTGAACCCCCAGCTGGGTTCTGTACAGACAGCTCAGAGCCTGCTTGGGATTCTCTCTCTCCCCCTCTCTCTGCCCCTATCCCACTTGCACACACCTGCTCTCTCTCTTTCTCTCTCTCAAAATAAATAAATAAACTTAAAAAAAATAGAATTGAACTCATAACACTTGAGGATAAAGAAAGTATTCAAGGATCTACAAGGCATAGGGAGTGACAACTGTGAGGATTGAAGAGGTGGGTGAAATCTATGATGAGTTCAAATTTTCCACTTTAGGTGAATGAGAAGACTGTTGGGTCAGTTCACAAAAAGGAAATAGGAAGATGGACTTTTTGGAGCAAGATGAGTTCTAATAAAATTTGAACAAAATATATATGCTATATAATAGTTTTATAAAATATGATATATACCTATATAACATAACATATAATATATATTATATAATGTATAATATAACAACATATATAAATATATATAAATAATACATAGTATAATTATATATATACACACACATATATGTGTGTGTATATATATAGAATCTCCATGTTGCTGTATCTAGTCCAATATATTGGAGGCCAGGAATTATCATGATACAAACAATAGTGAACCCAAGAACAACAGAACCCTAAAGAGCATCAACATTTAAATCTGGAAGTTGCAGGATCACATAAACACATTTTGTATGACTGACTCAGCATTTTCTAAATTTAATTTAATTTAAAAAATTGAAACTTTTAGTTTAGACTTGTGTTCTTTAATTTGACCAGAGACCTCTTCTTTCCAAATTTTCTAATAATTGACAAGTATAATGCTTACTTATATTACCTGCTTGGCCACAGTAGTTATTGAATTTCCCACCTTAAATTCAAGGAGTGGGTAGCGTTTAGGAAAAGATGGAAGACTGGGAAAGAACAAGGAGAAAAAGTGTGAAGAAGAAGGAGGAAGTCATCCTTGCATTAAATGTGACTGGGAAGTTAGGTGAGACTGGTCTTAGAAGCAACCTAAATTTTCATCTAATAATTTGTAAAAGAATACATTTATTTATCAAGTGTTTATTGAGCACTTTCTCTGTTCCTGATAGTATGTTATGAGCAAGTGAGACAACAATAAACAAGATGGTTATAATTCTTATCTTTGTGGAATTTAAAGATCAGAGGACATAGAAAACTATGCAGGGAATATATAGTAATAAGTCTTCTGAAAAAGGGACCACTGATGGCATTGGGTAATGGATGAGGAGCCACTAATTCAGATGTGGGGGATGGGAAGAGTCAAAAGACCCCTGAGGAATAGACACCTACAGCTGGCCCCTTCTGTTTGGGTGTCTGGCTTCTTGTGGCTTGAGCCAATCTGACTTGAACCTTGGCTTCTGCTCCTCTTGCCTCTGCACTCTTTCCTGGCCTTTACTGTTCCCTTTTAAACTGGGCCCCATGAAATTGATGGAAAGTTCCCATTCCTGTCCCACGCCCAAGGAACCCCATTGACCAGGTAGATAAGCTTTTCTCCTTCCTTGTGGGAAAAGTAAAAATTCAGGCAGAAAGCAAGTCATTTCAGATATCAACCCATAATGAGATTTGTTGACGGATAAGCTTATCAATTTCATAAGTATTTATCTAGGTTGTCCTATTCAGTATCAAAGGAACCCAGTAGTCTCCCTGAGTTGAGGAGACAGAACTGGGCTTCCAAGAAAGTCAGGGATGCTTCCTTCTTCACAGGAAGAGTGTAACAGAGGAAAGATGCACAGAGAGAAAACTCCAGGCATCTGCAGGGGTCCTCATTAAGTATTCAGTTGCCTACTAAGCAGCTCATCCTGAAGCCAGGAGAAAAAACCATCTGAATCGTTTGGAGGGAATAGTTACACTACACTGAAAGTATTGCTAGTGTCTGTTTCCACCAGCCAGAGTGAAAAACTCATAATTAATGGGGCATTGGTTAAAATGCTAAGACAATTCTTGCTTCAGAAGTGAGGAAAAAATTAACTCTAGGCTAAATGTTTCCACTAACAAAGCTTAAAAGATCTGGGGATTAAACTGTTTCCAGGTTACTTAAGAGTGATCCAGAACAAAATTCAAGAATATTTATAGTAATACAGGGACACCTGGGTGGCTCAGTCTGTTAAGTGTCCGACTTCAGCTTAGGCCATGATCTCACAGTTCATGGGTTTGAGCCCCGCGTGGGGCTCTGTGCTAACAGCTCAGAGCCTGGAGACTGTTTCGAATTCTGTGTTTCCTCACTCTCTGCCCCTCTCCCACTCACATCTGTCTGTCTCTTTCTCTCTCTCTCAAAGATAAATAAACATTTAAAAAAATTTTTAAAGAATATAGTAGTACAAAAATATCCAGCAACCATTACAGTAAACTGCAAAGTGTCCACCATTTTATCAAGAATTACTGCCAAAAAAAAGCCCTGTAAAGAAGCAAGAAGATACAGTCCATAGTGGGGGGAAAAAGTCAATTAGTTGAAACTGATCTAGAAATGTGAAGGTCATGGGACTAATAGCCAAGGGCATTGCAATAGTTTTAACTATAGTCCATATGTTACAGAAACTAGAGGAAAGACTGAGTATGCAGAATAGAGAGATGGAAGATATAAAAGATTCAGTTTCAAAGATGAAAACAATATCTTTGATGAAGAATACAAGGAGTTTACATTACTGAAAAGACATAGCAATGGGAAATGACCAAAATGAAGCACAGTGAGAAAAAAAGACTGATCTGAAAAAGTAAATACATAAAGCGCCAATCACTGTGGGACAACATCACGAAGCCTAATATGCAAATAGTTGGAGTCCCTAAACAAGGAGGCTGGGAGACAGAAAAAAAAATTGAAGAAACAATAACCAAAATTTCTCCAAATGGGATGAAAGTCTAAATCTCAGATCCAGGAATCCCAACAAGCCCCAAGCACAAAAAACATGCCAAAAAATACATCAAGGCATATCATAGTCAAATTGCTCAAAACTTGTGATAAATTACAAACAGAGAAAAAGACCCACTACACACAGAAGAATAAAGATGACGATAGTACATTTTTGTCTGAAATAATGCCAAGAGCAACATGTGTAAAACACTAAAAGAAAGAAAAGAAAGATAACTAATAGCCTAGAAGTCTTTACCCAGCAAAATGTCTTTCAAAAAGGTGAAACATAGACTTTTCCAGAATATAAGCTGAATGAATTTACTGCTCACAGACCTGTACTATAAGAAATGTCGAAGGAAATCTGACAAGCAGAAGGCAAATAAATGATACCAGAAAGAAGGCTGGAGCTACACAAAGAAAGGAAGATACTGGAATGTTGATTGCATGGGTAGAATGCTTTTCCTCATTATTGAAATTCCTTTAAGGGTAATACACTGAATGTCACATACCATGGGGTTTATAACGTGTAGAAATAAAGTATATGACAATGACAAAAAGCTCTGAAGAGGAGAAATGGGAATATACCGTGGAGAAGTTCTTATACACTACACAAAGTAATGAGAAATCACTTGAAGGCAGAATGGGAAAAGTTAGAGATACACATTCTACACCCTCCAGCAATGACAAAAATAACATAATTAAGAGTCATAAGTAGCCGGCAACAAAACAAGGTGGAGTTATAAATAAGACTCAATCCAAAATAAGGCAGAAAAAGAGAGAAAAGTGAACAAAACCAGACGAAACAAAGAGGAAACAGTAACATAATAGATTTGGAACCGACCATATCAATAATGATATTGAATGTAAATGGTCTAAACACACCAATTAAAACACAGAAATGACCAGATTGGATAAAATAGTAAGACCCAACTATACACCAACCTAAAGAAACTCACTTTAAACATGAAGATGCAAATCAGGTAAAAGTAAAAAGATGGAAAAATAAATACCATGCTAATACAAACCACTGTCGACTAAATATATGAAAATTACTTTGCTATGAATAGCATCATTCTCCTGACTAAATTTATTTATGTGAGAAACAATATATAGAGGGCGGGCCATGGAATATGTGAGGAATTTCTGTACCTTCCTCCTAATTTTTGTTGTAAACATTAAACTGGTCTTAAAAAATAAGGTCTTTTTAAAAAACCCAATATCTACAATTAAGCATCTTCTGACAAACACCCTGTTAATTGTTTGTCCCTTAAACATCGTATAAATAATGTTTCATATATTTCCTAACTGTAGGAGAGATGAAAATGTTATTTTGTTAGGGTGTAGTGACAGTTTAGAGCAACTACTGATGGACACTGAGCGTTCAATGGGACCTCAGCAGCGGTAGAGGCATTGTTGATATCCAGACACCATCAAGGGAAAACATTGTTATTTTGCCCCCGTACACTCTGACAGAATCAAGTTGGCAATGGTCTTTGAATAAGAAAGACTGTTCTACAGAAGTTGAGAAAGTCTGGCTTTCTTGGGGAAAGGTTTTCATTAAAAATCACATCAGCCCTGGCGGTGAGTCTGAGACCGTGGAACATTCTCAGACACACCAGGGGCCCTCGCAGCCCCAGCTGAGATGAGTCACCAGACAACAGAGGCAGCACAAATGAGTTCAGCTGAGTAAAAGGGCAGAGCACCTCCTGTCCTCGGTGTAACTGCAGCTGGCCCAAAGCTGGAGCGAAGCAAACGTCCCAGATTGTGTTTCCCAACTCCCATTCCTGAGATTAAACATTCTCCCGACACTCTGCACTCCCCCAAAGAGGACAGATCCCAATCCTGATATTATTTATCTGTGTGAGTTTTCCAACAAACACATAGTGAAATGTTTTCTTATTTAGAAAGTTTTCCTTTACACTTTTTATTTTTGAATAGTTTAAGATTCACAAGAAGATGAAAAGTTAGTACAGATAGTCTGTGTTCCATTCATCCAGCTTTCCCTAACGATAATGCCTGATATAACCATAGCGTGTTGTCAAAAGCTGCAAACTGATACTGGTACAATACAATTAACTAAACTACAGACAATGTTGGTATTTCACCAGTATTTTCATGTTTTCACCGACTTTTTTTTTTTTTTTTGGAAGATAAAGGTGCATAGACTAAGAAATCTCATCACATGTATACATTTGTGTAACTATCACAATCAACTACTCCATCACCACAAAGAGACATCCTCACTTTCCTCCTTGATGGTCAAATCCTACACCCAACCCTAATTCCTGGTCCACCGCTATGACTGTGCCTATTGATAATATTATATAACTGGAATTGTACATTGTGTAACCTTTCTAGATTGTCTTGTTCACTCAGCATAATGACGTTGAGAACCATCCAAGTTCTCATATCAATAGCTCATTCCGTTTTACTGCTGAGTGGCTTTTCAGTGGTTGCCTGTACCCCAGTTTGTGTTTCCATTCACCCATTAAAGAACAGTTGGGTTGGGGTGCCTGGGTGGCTCAGTCCGTTCTGCATCCAACTCTTGATTTTGGCTCAGGTCATGATCTCATGGTTGGTGAGATAGGGCCCCACATTGGACTCTACGCTGACAGCACAAAGCCTGCTTGATATTCTCTCTCCCTCTTTCTCTGCTCCTCCCCCGCTCATTCTCTCACTCTAAATAAATAAATGTTATAAAAAAACATTTGGGTTGTTGTTTCCAGTTTTTAGTTATATAAATAAAGCTGTTATGAACATTCACGTTAAGTTTTTGTGTGAACACAAGGTTTCCTGTCTCTAGTATAAATACCCAGGAGTGTGAAGGCTGAGTTATATGTTAAATGAATGTTTCATTTTATAAGAAACCAACTGCGAACTTGTTATCAAAGCGGCTGCACAGTTTTATATTCCTACCAGTGATGTGCGAGTAATTGATTCCTCTTTCCTTCATATCCTCATTGGCATTTTTCAGTGTTTTTTATTTTAGCCGTTCTGACATACGTACAGAGGTATTTGTATGATTGTTGCTCATTATATTTCTCTCCCATCAGGCGGTCAGTTCGAGAAAGTTAGGAAATGTGTCTTATTTCTGGCCAACTAAGTTGGTGCTCAGTACACATGTGCTGTCCAGCTGAGAGGGTGTAAGCAAGAAGAAAGAAAGGAGGGGAGAGTCCGAAGGTGAAAGGTAGAAGGTAGCAGGGAGGGTAGGGAGAGAACGTGAGGGAAGAAGAATGAGCAATCTGAGGTCCCACAGCGTTGGCTCAGACTCCAGGCTACTGTGTTGTCTGCAAGAGCAGATGGCTGGACGGGGCGCCTGGGTGGCTCGGTGGGTTGAGCATCCGACTTCAGCTCAGGTCATGATCTCACGGTTCGTGGGTTCGAGCCCAGCGTCGGGCTCTGTGCTGACAGCTAGCTCAGAGCCTGGAGCCGGTCTTGGGATTCTGTGTCTCCCTCTCTCTCTCTGACCCTCCCCTGCTCGTGCTCTCTCTCTCTCAAAAATAAAAATTATTAAAAACATTAAAAAAAAAAAAGAGCAGATGGCTGGATCCCCCAGTGATGAGAATTTTCCTGCCACTGGCTGGGCGTCTGTTCACACAGTGGAGCCACGTCACTTAAAAGCAAATGAGGCCTTCGACAAAAGCAAATGTGGCCTTCGACAATATGTCGCTCCTTCCGTCCTTCGATAGGAAGAAGGTCCTTCGATAGGAAGTAGGTCACACCTACAGCCAAGAGGGGAGAAGGAGCACCTCCTTTCCCTTGACCTCCCTCTCCATGACTTTGCTCTTTATTAGGCAGGCCCATTTTTTCCTACAGCCGACTGAAAGGCAATGCACCTGCTGTATAGAGGGGGGCATGTTCAACTTTGCACTAGACTCCTCCTCTTAGGATAGAAGCCCCTTGTTTTCCTTCTTGTTTTATACTGATGCTGCTTTTGTGGGTAACAGGAGAGAATGCTTTAAAGGCTGATGATCTTGCCAAATCTTGAGTGTGGCTTATGCACATACCTAGTGCTAAGAAGTTGGTACAGGTTTGTTTTAGTCTCCTTTTCAGCGCCTGTTAACTCTTGCAGGAACACTTGCTCATTCTTTCTTCGGAATACTCCTCCACCTAGCTCACCTCCTCGAATCCTTTTACTCCCACCACATCCCACTGAATTCCTTCTCTCTTGGCAAGGAATACTAAGATGTGCTGTATTATTTTCCCCATGACCAAATACTAATGTTATATTTTTGGAATTGGAGGCAACAGCCAGGGAGGCAGAGTTTTTCCATTCATCCCATAAGTCTTCGAATTCATGAAGCTGGGTCACACGGATGGCTATCCATTTTGCCTATTTACAGAGTGAGCCCCGCCTACAAAACCCGGTCTTATACTAGTTCCGTTTGCTGTGTTTTTCTACCAGAAATAAGCTATCCCACAAAAGAACTTCACAAGAAAACTATTTATGCTGATATTACATGCTTTGTATCACATTTGGTACAAAACACTCTAAATTCAGAAAATTTTTTAGATTTTTAAATACTAAATATATTTAGCTTCTTGGGATTTGGCAACCTACTTTAAAATATTTGGGGGGCGCCTGGGTGGCTGTCAGTTGAGCATCTGACTCTTGATCTTAGCTCAGGTCATGGTCCCAGGATCATGGAATTGAGCCCTGCATCAGGGTCCGTGCTGAGCATGGAGCCTGCTTGACTCTCTCTCCTCTTGGCCCCTCTCCCCTGCTTGCTCTCTCAATCTCCCTAAAATAATTTTTTTTAATTTTTAAAAGATCAAAAAAATTTTAATGTTTATTTATTTATTTTGAGAGAGAGAGCAGGGATGGGGCAGAGAGAGAAGGAGACAGAGAATCCCAAGCAGGCTCCACACTGTCAGTGCAGAGCCCAGTGAGGGGCTCAAACCCATGACTGTGAGATCATGAACTGAACCCAAATAAAGAGTGGGATGCTTAACTGACTGAGCCACTCAGGTGCTCCAAAAAAAATTAAAAAAAAGTTAAACCATAACTGGAGATATTCTAAACTATGTATTTCAGAATTATTCAACTAATATTTATAATGAAATGACTATAGAAAATTCGCTGTGCTAAAGTCTAGAGCCATTACAAAGGGAAACAATGAAAACTTTTTAGCTAAATCACATTAGACAGTCTAGTGGATGTGGATTTTTCAATAACCATCATAAGAGGATTTTCAAAACTTTAATATTATATCCTACCTTTTCCATTGTACTTGGGTCACCTTTAAATCAAACTTTTGTTATTGTAATGAAGTAAGGCACAGATTTAATGTCAATTCCTCGTGTCAAAATAGGTTCTTAAAGCTACTGTGGGCTGGAGACTAAGCATGTGCAACAATTGTCTTCTGCAGATACGCAATATCGGCCAAGGGACACAGTCCAAGGTCTCCACCCTGCAGGCTCTCGGCTCACACATCCCGGCCTCCAGTTCCCCTTTCATTCTGGTAGGTAGAGTGTTCGAGATTATAATTTATAAACTAGATAGAACTGAAAGGGACCAAATCACATAAAAAATAATATTCTTATTGGAGATCCAGGCATATCTTACTTAAAGAAAGCTGTTTTATTTTTTTTAAGTTTATTTATTTATTTTGAGGGACAGAGAACACGAGTAAGGGAGGGGTGGAAAGAGAGGGAGAGAGAGAGAATCCCAAGCAATGCTCCGACAGTGCAGAGCCCGACGTGGGGTTCGAACTCATGAACCCTGAGATCATGACCTGAGCCGAAACCAAGGGTCAGATGCTTAACTGACTGAGCCACCCAGGCGCCCCAAAGAAAGCTCTTTTAAACTATTGATTTAAATAAATTCATCTACAGATAATACCAAAAATAAGCTAAAATTTCTAAACATACCACTCACACTGAGGGTAATACAAAACTTAGTTGTATACAATATACCTGTCAAATATTGCAAGTAAAGTTGTGTACTATAGGTGAAAAGAAACTATATCTTATGGCCATCGGAACTGATGCTATATTAGTTATGCAAAAGAACTAAAAAATAAGAGAGTCGTAAAAATTTAACCTACAACATCTTTTTTCCTTGCTGTATTTCAGCTTCAGCTTTTTGTTTACTTGTATTTCAAGTCTGTAGCAACGTGTCTGACTCAAGACTGATGTAAAATTAAAATTGTTTAAAGGATGGATAGATTCCCTGCAGAGCCCATAGGTACAACCACATCTCATCTCATCTCAATTGTACCATAGGTACAATCTCATCTCAACGGGAAATCTGTGTTAACCATCAAAATAGAAGATTTTTAGAGAAGGAAAGAGAAAATTTCTCTAGCTAATTAGGAATCAGAAAGCAACAGAAGAAAACTGGCAGCCTGAGAAGTAGGCTCAGTATACCATATTTGCCCAGTTCTCCAAGCGCAATTACTGTACATGGTTCCTGACCAGGGGATGAAATTGTCATCCCTGTGACAAATTAACTCCAAACTCTGTGGTTTTATAACTTGGAGACTATGGAGTTTTAAAGAACAAAGTGCTTCATATGAGGACCGAATGCATCTGTGGAAAGCAACACCATTCTTGCAAATCCACTCTGTCATCGGAGTGATGGGGGTCTATGACTCTAGCATCTATGACATTAAGCATTGGAGAATTTCCTTCACTGTCCTGGGAAATCCTTTCCAGGGAGCCAGTGATGTAGATTCGGAGAGTTTTGGGGGGGTGGAATTCCTCTACCACTTCTTGTTTGCAAATTGCATCCTCAACACACTGCCCATGATTCTGATGCATAGCTTCGAGCCGAGCCATTAGGAGAGTAAGGAAGTATACTTTTAAAGAATAAAGAATGAAAGGACTAAGTAATAAAGAGACTGGGAAGTAGTGATCGAGATGGTTAGATCTGAATTAAAAGTGGAAATTAAATTAGAAAACAAAACAAAAGTGAGAAATAAGAGAACGGAAAGTTAAAGAACCAAATAATTTCAAAATGGATGGTGAAGTATGAAAAGCGAGCTACAGTAAAGCAGCAATTTGGAAATTTTAAAAGAAGGCTTAGAATCATCTCTTTAAAAGTGTAAGAGACTTACGATTGATCTTGGAGCTAAACCCTCAGAAAGAAAGTTTAAGCTTCAGGTAATTGAAGTTAGAATTAGTTCCTATAGGACCACCTGGGTGGCTCAGTTGGTTAAGCATCCAGCTTTGGTTCAGATGTCATGATTTCCTGGTCTGTGAGGTCTGTGCTGACAAGCCTGGAGCCTGCTTCAGATTCTGTGTCTCCCTCTCTTTCTGTCCCTCCCCAGCTCACTCGCCCACTCTCTCGCTCAAAAAAAATAAATTAATTAAAAAAAAAGAACTCCAATAAAAGTAATAGGGAAGGAAGTAGAGTTGGTGTGAAAAAGTCAGGCCAGGTTCTGGGAGACCCGCAGATACATAGATCGCCCTCTAGTGGCTGATAAAGGGAAATACTTTCCTTGTAATACAGATCCCACTCCCACACCACTCTCTTTCATTTACCATATTCTTGCTTATTCTTATTCTTGCTTAACAGAATAGCATCATATTTAGTAAGGTTGTTTGAAAAAGTATGTTTCCCCCAATATACACTATTAACAGAAGACAACTTATGGAATAATTGCTCAAGGTGACGCGAAGTTACTGGTAATCAAAAACGAAAGAAAAAGGTTCACAAAGCAATTAAAAGAGCAGAATTTATAGCCATTCACATACAAAACTAAGCATATAAAAGACAAGAAAGGTAAATTGGTTCATTTTAACTCTGAAGTAGCATTCATTTCAGTGAGAACAGATTATCTCCAAGAGGAAAAAAAAGCAAATTACAACGTTCTTCCTCTTCAGAAATGTAAGACATAACAAGCAGTCATTAGAGATTCTTTTGAGCGAATGATTGTCAAATTCACTCAGACCTAATATTCATTTGATTAAGTACCATTCAGTTGGTAAAAGTGGTTTGGTTAAAGTCAAATTTTAGTGGATTATGTCTGAAAGACAAGAGAAAAAAAACTCCATTTCTTGTCAGATAGTGTGCATCTCAATGTGAGATCTTGCAAAGAGAAGAAGGAAACTAACCTTGACAGGTCAGTGTGCCAGGTGCTATATCTTCATCATCACTTTTAGTCCACAAGCAACTTTATGAGGTTAGAAATTATTATTCCCACTTTACCGGTGAGAAAACAGAAGCTTAGTAAGTCCAAGCAATTCGGATCTAATTTATCCACATGTAGTTTATAAAGAGATTGAAACAGGTCTCCCATGATCACATGCTGTCTACTTAGCTTTTCTGAATATAAGTATTCACTTATAAGAGCAGCTGTAATTAAATGAGAAATATTGTGAAAACACTTTGTAAATTCCAAAGCATCATATAAATGTATGCCATTATTTTGCTCGTGAATATTTAATGAGGTTATTTAAAAACATTAAGGAGGAAATTGGTTCAACTCAGGCTTGCATCCTACATTTGTCGATTATTCCCCATTTCCAATTTTTTTTTGCATTCCATCCGTTGCACCCCATTAGTCTATGTCTATAGGTCATAAACTTTCCAGAGACATACAGCCTTATTTGTCAACTTTTCTCAAATACCTTATTCATTCCATGTAATTCATTTTAGTATATTTCTTTTTAATATTTCCTTTTAAATTCCTTTTTAAAATTCTCTCTATATATTATACTACCTCTAGATTAATAAAAATGTAGTGTTTGTGTGTTGGCAAAATAATAACAGGAAGTAAGGAATAGACCAGTGAGCACAAGTGAAAGGCCTATGTCTGTCTGGCTACGTTTTGTAGTTGCCCATGAACATCTTGGAATCTTCCAAAAACTTGTTACAGAAATCTGGGCACGTTCTTCCAGGAAGGCAGGGTGCCCACAAGCGTGTTTCTTGGTGAATGTTGCTTCACCACAGCATGGTACACTGGGAAATGTTTCACAGTACATACCTTCTCTTGAACTTTCAAATGTATATTTATTTTATTTTTTTAATGTTTATACATTTTTGAGAGAGAGACAGAGACAAAGCGCAAGTAGGGGAGAGGCAGAGAGACAGGGAGACACAGAATCCAAAGCAGGCTCCAGGCTCTGAGTTGTCAGCACAGAGCCTGATGCAGGGCTCGAACTCGTGAACCACAAATTCATGACCGAGCCAAAGTCGGACGCTCAATGGACCGACTGAGCCACCCAGGCGCCCCTTTTATATTTATATTTTAAAGACTCTGAGAAGTTCTGTTGTGAGCCTGTTTAACTCTGAAATAATTTTCTATGACTTTTACATTTTCCATGGAACACAGCTCTGGCCAGGGGAGTAAGGGATGCTGCCATCAGTCTATTCAATTATCTGTTTTTGGCTCACAAAGTACCAGTTTGATCATACTTGACTTGGATGTCTACAACTATCAGTCAAGATTTTGCAGGGCTAAGATGATCAAACTAAGATATAAACTAGATTCATGGTCCATGTCTATGGAAAAGTGATGGTCCTTGATGATGAATAAACTTTTCACAAAGCTCATTTTATTCAAGTTGAAGGACTGGCATTTATTCTGAATCCCTCCACTTTTTAAAATGAAATGTTGGTGATGGGAGATTTTAGCTGACTCCGTCAGCTATGAGCCTCATCACAGGACTATCATCTCTATCATGGCGGAGACAATATCCGTTTTTGTTCTCAGTTCTAAGGCCAACACTCTAGCGTAGAGCCTGGTTCCAAGTAGGCTTTCAATGAAATTTGTGAAATAGCAGTTATTCTGATTTTGCTCCATTTGACAAAATGTATAGTTGGCACCCCTATATTGGTCTGTTTCCAACTCAAAAATCTTGGAATCACTGAACTAGATGAAAGTCAATTTTGCTAAAAATATATAATGCAGCAGAGACAGCTTCTCTTCCATAGTGTTGTCATTGGGAGGCAGCTTATAATTAAGCATTATACACCCAGCCCCTTTTGCATCCTAGTGAGGCCATGTGACTAACTTTAATTGACAGAGTGAATCTGGAAGTGATTTATGCCACTTTTAGATCAGGTGTCTCTCCATTAACAAGGTGAATGCACAGGACCCTTAGGATCTGGGGATAATGGAGTCACCGGATATTTGGTCCCTGAATCACCTTAACAAGCAGAGTCAGTTCCCAAATGAGCCACATGCATTGAACTATTAAATAAACATGAAATAAACCTTGTTGTGTTAAACCACTCATATTTTGGTATTTGTTGCATTAGCTAGTGCTACCTGATATCAATATATGGATTCACACAGATAGCCTTTCATGGGCATATACTAGAAGCATACGTACCAAAAGGTTAATTCTCTAGGTAATAGGATTAACAGATTTTGCTATTTACTTTTTCAAAGTTACCATATTTTCTAGATTTCCTTCAGTGAATAGGCATTACTACACATTAGGTTTATAATCAAGGGAAAAACAGAAATAAATTATAAATATTTTTGAATGATTCCAAACTCTAAGACCTCTTGCTCTTTTGTTTTGGGGATCCTTTCTTGCTCCCTGGATTTTTCAAGCCCTTTGTTCTGGACCTCCAAACTGGACATATGTCCATCTTTAGTCAGAACTGGCAAACTGAGGAATAATTCCCCAGAGGCATGTGAGGAATAATCACAACCCAATTTCTCTTTTCCTCTCCAAAATGGTGGACTACTGCCTAGTGGAGGAAGACCACCTGGGTCACTGTACTGTAGGTGGATCCTTCATTACTTGATTTACATTTGTAACTTTTTATTCTGAAAAAAATTTCAAACTTCAAAAGAAGAGATTTTTTAAAAAAACCCTTCACCCAAAGTCTTCTATTGTTACCATTTTACCATATTTGAATTATCATTCTCTCACTGTAGATAGATGATAGATGATAGATAGATAGATAAATAGAGGATAGATTATAGATAGATGATAGAATTCTGAAACATTTGAAAAAAACTTAAACTCAAGCTGAAGGCACCTGGCAATATTCATCTAAATTCAACTTATGGTTATTAATTTAAAATTATTGAAAAATACAATTATTAATTCTGTAATGTCATTTATAGTAATTTATTGGAAGGAAATACTTATAATCACAGCAAAGTTCACGGCACTGAAAAACAGATGGTCTACATATCCAACAAGTTTGGGTGAGCAACTCGTACAGTGTCATTATGTACAGTGCACTTACGGCGCTTCCCTACGTCCTCCTGTTTCCTATTCATCACTGGCCTCCACAGCCATTAAGATGAAGTTCAAAGCTCTTAATAGGTCTGCCTCTGTGCATTGCATCTCTTTTATTACCACTAGGATTCTCTTGATCTGCCTGAGACTCCCTCAGAAAAAAACGGTCACCCAAAATACCTTCAACCTCACATGGCTTTGATGAGTGTTGGCTTTATCACATGTTTGTCCCACGCTTCCTGCATTAAGGATCAAACAGGGACCATCAGACGTGGACACTCCGTCCTTCATGGGTCTCAGGACCTCTTTCCTGCTAGCTTAGGAAACAAGGAATGCAACTTGACCAAGGGCAGCAGCAAAAAGCCTGGGCTGTTCAGGAAGGTCTGCTCATTGTCAGAACAAACTAATTTAGAATGTAATCAGAATCCTACCAAATTGTCAACAGATTGAGGCTATCCTAATGTCAAATAGTCAGTGCCTCAAACTTACACATATTCATGAAAATTCCTAATAGAAGAAGAATGCCAGCTTTATTGTTTGCAACATCAGCTGAAGAAGTTGATTCCCCGGCTCCACCAACACGAGCTGCCAAGAACTGTGTATCCCTTTCTAGCCTGTAGATTCACCTTCCTGACTCAGAACAGTGAAAACAAATATATTGTTACAGAAGTTCTAAAGGAAATCACTTTACTTTGACATCTAAAATTCAGATATTCTGCAGTAAAATAAACACGAAATATCAAATAGGGAGTGTTCGAGATTATCGTGTTCCTTATACAAATATTTGTATGGAAAACCGTAGAATTCGATACAGCACTTATGAAATAAAAACAAGTAAACTAAGAAATACGCCTCATAAATATTACAAACATTTCAGTAAATGGATAAATTCTGAGAACCAAAAAGGAAACACTCCAAAATACAATATTTATTCGAAAGATGATATTGTTTGCAGGAGAGAAAGGGCTCAAAAAATGGAATACAAAAATGTCACATTTTCAATCCATTTAACTGGAAACCTCAGTACTGAATCTCTTGCTTCTCTCAAGGAGCACACATGATACCACCCTAAAATTTAATTTTATTTAGTTTATTAATCCCATCCAAACAGAATTTGCTTAAGAAATGAGGAAAAGACACACAACGAGATTTGGCTGAACTATACAAAAGGAACCTAAAAAGTGACAAGACCTTCCACTGGTGACAATTTTGCTAAGGAAAGTTAGTTCATTCACTAATATAAGAAATAAATCTACAATAGCAACTGTGACTCAAATTGAGCTGGGATGCAGCACGTGTGACACCCAAAGTGGTCAGTGAGGTACTGCAGGGACCTCACACCCTCCTAGGTTGGCTCATGCCATCCGCCTTTGACTTGAAACCTCATAAAGGACCCCGCACAGCATGGGGTTTCCAGCCAGCTACATTTTCTCCTCAACCTACAGTCCACTATATACCATTTCTGTGTTTCTCATAGCTCCTTTCTCTTTAGAGAGTGACAGAGCTCAAGAAAAACTCACCTGGCCAGTGCAGAGCAGAGAAGGATAAAGAAAATGCTTTGAGATGGGTTTGGGGTCATTGGGGGATACCAACAGACTCAGATAAACCAAGAAACTAGAATGGGCATCTTCAAAAAGCACTGAGTAAGGGGCCTGTGGTTTTTCACAGAAAAAGACAGAGCTGGATTGACCATGAAAGACAGAAAGAACCACTGTTGCACTTGGGAAGTCACACCCAAAGAACAATAAAGAGGAAGAAACACGGAACAGAGAGTGCTCTCTTTTACACAGTTAAGATGAAAGTGTTCTAAGAAAGGAATATAGAAGCCAAATGACCAATTAAAAAGTGAAATAGCAACAATGAGTGTTTACATAAAATGAAATATGGAAGGAGATCACTTTCACTTCCACTTGACTTTGTCCAAATTTTTAAAAAGCTTGGTTAAGTCAGTCCAGTTTTGCTTTATTGGCAACGGATACATTTTATCAGCCATATCTGGGCAAAAGAAAGAGAACCCAATCGGCATCGCTCAGGTAGACAGGGAAGGATGGATGTAGGGAGGAAGGACGTGTGTGACGGGAGGGTCTCCACACTCCTCATGCTCCACTCTTCATGTCCAAGGTGTCTTTAACCTGACATGTTCGGATCACAGAAAACATCGTCCCACAGCACAGAATTATGACCACAAGCGTGTGCTGCGCGTCATGCTGCCGAGAACTGTGAACCACACGAGCAGCTCAAGAGGGTGATTTCTGTGCGGAGAAGACGAAGAAGATGCCCCACACACCAAGGGCTCTGCTTTATATGGTCTTTCCACATGCGGAGGTAATGCTGTCATCCCTTGAATCTGAAAATGAAAAAAGCAAACAATGCCAGTGATTGAAGAGCAGGTTTGCAGCCAGGCTTCCTCAGTCCCCCACTTCTGCAGGGTAAAAGGGATGGGTGGCCTCCTACACTGTTGGTGAGAACGTAAACTGGTGCAGCCACTCTGGAAAACAGTGTGGAGGTTCCTCAAAATATTAACAATAGAACTCCCCTATGACCCAGCAATAGCACGGCTAGGAATTTACCCACGGGATACAGGCGTGCTGACGCATAGGGGCACATGTACCCCAATGTTCACAGCGGCACTTTCAACAATAGTCAAATCCTGGAAAGACCCCAAATGTCCATCCATCAACTGATGAATGGATCAAGAAGATGCGGTTTATCTATACAATGGAATACTACATGGCCATGAGAAAGAATGAAATCTGGCCATTCGTAGCAACGTGGATGGACCTCGAGGGTGTCATGCTAAGTGAAATAAGTCAGGCGGAGAAGGACAGATACCATATGTTTTCACTCATAAGTATAACAGGAGAAACTTAGCAGAGGGCTATGCGGGAGGGGAAGGGGGAAAAATAGTTGGGGAGAGGGAGGGAGGCAAATCATGAGAGACTCTTGAATACTGAGAACAAACTGAGGGCTGATGGGGGAGTGGGAGAAGGGAAAAGGGGTGATGGACATGGAGGAGGGCACTTGTGGGGATGAGCACTGGGTGTTATATGGAAACCAACTTGACAATAAACTATAAAAGAAAAAAAAGGAAGATGGGTGGCGTGGGGTGGCTGCTTAAGGAGTCAAAGCTCAAGAGAGTTGGAGTCTTTGGGATTCTGAGGGAGGTGGAGAAGAAAGCCAGATGTGCCTTTGGGAAAAAGAGATACAAACCAGGCTCTGTTGCTTTTTGAAGCTCTCATCCCAGCCTATCCCCGCTTCATTCCAACCTTAGTTTAACAGCCAGTCTCCCTCTTCGAAGGGAGTGGAATCAGGAGTTTTAGGTCAACCCAAGCAGTTACTGAACAAATAAACTATCAGACATATCGAAAGACAACTGAAACATTGGATTCATGGATATTTGTCTGTTCCTTAGACTTTACCCGTAGGGGATTAGGTAAAATGTGACATCTGGTTTTTCTGAAGATGGAAACAAAATAGGGCTTACCGACCACTCCGCGTTGTCTGTCTTGGAGCATCTCACGTTCACCGGCAAGCTAAGGACAAGCTTGTTGAAGGAGAGACCTTCCTTTTTGGCCCATTTAAATTTATTCATTGCGTCCATGAAAGAGAGGTTTTTATATTGCTTGGGGCTTTTGATAATGAAAGGCCAGGTCCTGAATTTAAAATAACCACAATTTGTCATATTCAGAACAAAAGCATGACATGTTTCCATCACCTTTCAACATTCTAAAATCGACCTCATACTTGTCCGGTTTTACACACATAGAAAACTTAATGCAAAGGATTGATAAACTCATCAGCAATTGCCAGAAGAAATACATACCAAGTAAGGAGTCTTTTGGAAAGAATGAAATTCCTTATTGTAGTAGCAGATGGGTACTACTCTAAACAAATAATTTTGACTCAGAAAGCTTCCCCAGCCTCCTTGCTTGTTTTGGCTCTAGTTAACAGCGTAACGTGGTACGTGTTCAGTTCTGCAGAATGTAACCCTTAATGGCATAATGAAGAAATTTGTAGGTTTTTAAAAGGTATTGTAAGAAATAGAAATTTCAATTCCATACTGTTGAAAAGCCTGACCCCTGCTGGCTGCCTTGTTTTGGCTTGCCTAAGAGATAATTAATTTAAAAAATCTGAGACGGAACCAGTGTTCTAAAAATTCTACTGAGACAAAAAATACTCCATAAAAGATAGACTCTTGCTTCTACTCACTGCCTTAAAAGACACATGTTAATGTTCAACAAAGAAAGAAGAGATCCCAGAATGAGACAATCTGCTTGAAAAGATACTCTTCAAGTGATGTCTTTCATCAAATGTAAGTTTTGTATTATTGATTCCTGAGAAAAGGAAAAATGTTGGAAAGTGTTAGAACACCACTAGGATTTACATGATAAATCCATGGGTCTTCCTGGAGATTATCATGGGTAACTATATGGTATTTGGCTCCCATAACATCCCAAGAAGATATTTCAGTGGTTTCGGTAATTATCAACTAATTAACCTCCAGCTGAGAAATTTACACTTTTAATATTGGATTTTCACAATTTCTCCATTTATTTATGCCTTTAATTACTCTCTCTCTTACACACACAAGCTACTCAGTCACATTGAATATTAGCTTTTTAATTAAACATCCTTCACTTACTTTTTAAATAAAATTTTAATGTCTAAAATAAAATTATTTCCCCCTTACTCTAATAAGTGAAACAATGACTAAAACATTGGGTAATATACAAGGACCTTTATATTCTTCATTTCTAACACCCTTTTTCCTTTAATTAAAATAAATATATATTTGTTGAGTTTTAAATGCATTATTTTATACAGAGACCTTAAAGTTAAGTACCAAAAAGAAAGAGCAATCAGCATCACACTATACTAAACACATCTAGCAAGGTCCTAAAATACATTGCATTTAAAAATTAAACATCTTGTGAAGACTTGTAGAGGTGTAATCCAGAATTCATATAAAATAATAACTTGAAAGAGGCCTGTTATGTTTACAAACAAAGTCCTTTGAAATACACAAAAAACTACAGCTAGGTTTTATTAAAAATAAACGTTTTAAAATCAAATAGTAAAGGGGTGCCTGGGTGGCTCACTCAGCTGGGCATCCGACTTCGGCTCAGGTAATGATCTTCTAGTTCATGAGTCCGAGCCCCAAGTCGGTCTCTGTTCTGACAGCTCAGAGCCTGGAGCCTGCTTCAGGTTCTGTGTCTCCCTCTCTCTGTGTCCCACCCCCTCTCACGTTCTGTCTCTCTAATAAATAAATAAACATTAAGACAATTTTTAATCAAATATTAAAAATGTGCTTTTCAAAAAAAATAAGAGGTCTCTCTTGAAAAAAAGAAAATCAATTTCATAACCGGGAGAAATGCTTAAAGGAAATTAGCCTGTAATTCCCTAAAACACCACAAGGTGGCATTGGAATCTGTACTAAGGCGCTAAAGTGGCCTAAATCCACAGTGCTGCCTGCTTGCTGCCTTGCTAATAAGAGTGAATAGTGTATTGTACATAGATGAAATGTTTAAAAAGCTTTGCTGCTAGAATAAATCAGGAAACTAGTTTTTTTTTTTGAGATTTCACAGCATAAAGTAACGGAAGTGGTGTAAGCAAACTTGCTAATTTACCATAAATATATGAAAAAAGATGTAGAAAAGGGCACACCTAATGGTTCACATGGAGACAGCTTGACTGAGGCTGGTGACCTCCGGAGAAGATCGTGAGCCTCTCTGATATGGCAGCTGGACTGATACTTATTGTCTCCTCTTCATTCCTGCTGACTTTGTTCAGGCCTCTATTCTATAATGACATCACACCAGCAAACCTCCTCCCCTCTCCAGCCTACACTACACCACATTTCCTGATTACCCCTGGAGAGAAGAGACGGAAGAGACAGAAAGAGGAGAAATCCTGGAAAAGTAAATATTTATCCCGAGTATTTTTCCTTAAAAGACTTAGCTTTTAAAAAAATTCTTTTTTAATGTTTATTTGTGAGAGAGAGACTCAGAGAATGAGTGGGAGAAGGGTAGAGAAAGAGGGAGACAGAATCCAAAGCAGGCTCCAGGCTCCAACCTGTCAGCCTAGAGCCCAACGTGGGGCTCAAACTCACAGGCCACGAGATCATGACCTGAGCCGAAGTCGGACGCTTAACCGGCTGAGCCACCCAGCCGCCCTTAAAAGACAGCTTTAAACCAGAAACAGGTAACACTGAAGTAGCAAGTTCTGCTCTCACTGGGACTGGGAGTTGGTTAGGGATATTGGGAATGGTCTAGAAATTCAAACAGTTACATTTCTGCACATCTGAGCAGAGTGTAAATGTCTACCCAGATGCATATATAAATAAGAGGGTATTATTTATGTTTCATGGTAGTTGATAAAAACAAATTATATTAACATGATGATTTATTATGGGTGAGAAGTTTTCCTTTGTAAATTTAATTGACAAGTTGATTTAAAATATATATATATATATATATATATATATATATATAAATGAAATGAACTTAGACTATCCTAAATAATTCTGGGAAAAGAAAAAAATGACAAAATTTTAGGACTCACATGCTCTTATTTCAAGACATCATAAAACTATGATAACAGAGAGTGATACGAGGGAAAGGCTAAACTTGAACATCAGTGGAACAGAATTCAGAGTCCAGAAATTGTCAATATATGATCTAATGATTTTCAACAAACATTCCAAGGTAATTCAATAGGAAAAAGGTGGGATTTTTTTCATCACTGGTTCTTGAAGAACTTAATATTCATATGAAAAATAATGAACCTAATTATTTACCTCATAACACACACAAGAATTTACTCAAAATGGACCATCAATCTAAATGTAAAAGCTGAAAACTTTAAACATTTTAGGGGAAAAAAAAACAAGAAAAAATCTTTACAACCTTGGGTGGCAAAAATTTCCTATACAGAATATCAAAAGCACAAAATAAACAAAAAATGGTAAAATGGTCTTCAAAAAATACAATTAAAAAATGAAAATGAAAATCTCCACAGACTAGGAGAAATTATTTGTAAAATGTATCTGACAAGAAGCTTGTATCTTAAGTATAAAGAATTCTTTAAACATATAAAGAACTCAGGCACCTGGGAGGCTCAGTGGGTTAAATGTCCAACTTTGGCTCAGGTCATGATCTCACAATTCATGAGTTTGAGCCCCGAATGGGGTTCTCTGCTGTCAGCACAGAGCCAGCTTCAGATCCTCTGTCTCCCTCTCTTTCTCTGCCCCTCTCCTGGTTGCGTGCTCTCTCTCTCACAAAAAAATAAATACATAAATAAATAAACATTAAATATATATTATATATATACACATATATACATATATATGTATGTATATATATGTATGTGTGTGTGTGTGTTTGTGTATATATATATATCTAACAGCTCAGAAATAAGAAAACAAGTAACCCGGGGCATCTGAGTGGCTCAGTCGGTTAAGCGTCCGACTCTTGACTTCGGCTCAGGTCATGATCTCATGGTTCTTGAGTTTGAGCTCTGCATCAGGCTCCACACTGACAGCACAGATTGTGCTTGGGACTCTCTCTCTCCATCTCTCTCTCTCTACACCCCCCTCTTCACTCATTCTTGTGTGTGTACTTTTTCAAAATAAATAAACTTAAAAAACTTAAAAAAGGAAAACAAGTAACCCAATGAAACAATGAACAAAAATTTGAACAATTAAAAAGAAACATATATAAATGGGCAATAAGCTCATGAAAAGTGGCTCAACACTGTTAGTCACAAGAGAAATGGAAAATAAAACCACAGTAAGGTACCATTCATACACATTAAAATAAATAAAATCTAAAATACTGACAGTACAAAACACTGGGAATAATGTTAAGCAATAGGAGCTCCTATACATTACTGGTAAGAATGTAAAAAGGTACATCATTTTGGAAAATATTTTGAGAGTCTTATGAGTTAAACATAAATTTAGTATACAATGCAGTGATTCAACCACTACTTGCTAGCTCAGAAAATGCAAACATATGTCCGTAACAAAGGCTAATACAATAATGTTCATAGCAGCTTTCTTCAGAATAGCCAGAGACTGGAAACAACCCAAATGCCTTTTTAAAAAAAATTTAATGTTTATTTGTTTTTTTGAGAGAGTAGGGAAGGAGCAGTGAGAGGCAGACACAGAATCTGAAGCAGGCTCCAGGCTCCAAGCTGTCAGCACAGAGCCCAGTGCGGGGCTTGAACTCATAAATTGTGAGATCATGACCTGAGCCGAAGTCATATGCTTAACCAACTGAGCTACCCAGGTGCCCCAGAACCCAAATGCCTTTCGACTGGTGACTCAATAAATGAATTTTGGTGTGTCCACACCAAGGAATACTACTCAGCAATAAAAAGGAATGGAATGCTGACATACACACCAGCACAGATGAATCTCAAAAAACACTGAATCAAAAAAGCCAGGCATGAAAGAGTACATGCTATCAGATCCCATGTTTATAAAATCCAGAAAAGCTCGAACTAATGTGGTGACATAAATCCAGTTTGCCATTTCCTGGGGTTTTGTGTGGGAAGTAGGATTGTCTCCAGATAGCAGAATAGAACTTTTGGGGATGATGAAAATGCTCTTTATCTTGTCCATGATGGGGTTAAGTAGGTATACACATCTGAGAAAACAATATAGTTAAAATAGGTGCATTTTGTCATGTATAAGTTCTATTTGAAGCAATCTGACTTTAAAAAGTAAAAAAGAAAACAGAAATCAAAACCTACCCAACAGGCCAATGAAAAAAAGAAAACATAACGCCATACATTTTATAATCTAATTGTTAAAGAAGAAAGCCAGGAAGTCTGACCTAACAAGATATAACCTCTAATCCTTTTGACACCCCAAGAATAAATGAATGTTGGGAAGCCCACAGTAAAGTTGTCTCCCTCATAGTACAGAAGCCTCAAGGACTACAACAGATTTGACCACATGATGTGAGCCTTCAGACATTCCTCATTCAGTCCCAACCAGTTAGAAAACTTCCTTGGGGTACCCCTGGATGGCTTCGTTGGTAAAAACATGTGACTCTTGATTTTGGGATTGTGAGTTCAAGCCCCATGGTTGGTGTGGATATTACTTAAACATAAAAATCTGGAAGGAAGAAAGGAAGGAAGGGAGAGAGAGAGAAAGAGAGAGAGAGAAAGAAAGCTTCCGGAAGGAAGGAAGGAAGGAAGGAAGGAAGAAAGAAAGAAAGAAAGAAAGAAAGAAAGAAAGAAAGAAAGAAAGAAATCTTCCTCAGTAGATTTCTAAAAAACATCTGAGGAAGGAATAACCCATGCACTGTAATACAAAGTCAACAGTCCCACCTCTATATCCACAGCCCTTTACCCTCAAAATATAGTAAAGTGTGTGCATAAAATATGTGAGCCAAACCTCAGACTGTGGTGTAGAAAGATAGAAAGCTACTGTCAGATCTGTTGAGAAGGTAGACAAGAATTCACTCACATTTTTTTTCAGAGCAAAGAGAAGTGTTAGGACAGAATTAGCTTGGCATAAGCAAGAAATGACGTAACAACCCTGCAAACGTAGGGTAAAGAAGAACTTGTATTACATTTCATGAAAAGAGACAGAAAAAGCTGATTCTAGAAGAAAATATAAACCAATTATACTGGAGAGAATTCCCATGTTTCCTGTTGTAAGTTTATTTAGTAAAAATATGAATTTAATTAAACAAAAGCTCGCATACAAGAATTTAAAACAACAGAATGAGATGAAAAGGGAGATAGAAGACCAATGCAAATAAATTTAGGACAAAACAAATTTAGCAACAAATAAATTAGGAAAAGCAAGAAGCAGAAGAACCCTTCCAAGAAACTACAAGAGGAAGTACTTGTGAAAAATTACAAATAGATTTTCAAAAAACTGTGTAGATATAATATAAGAAAATTTCCCTGAAATGAAAAAAAAAGTGAATATATGTAGTGAAAGAACACTTTGTGTTTCAGGAAAATTGAATGCAGATGTTCAACACTGAAATATGTTTAGTTTAACTTGAATCCCACAGGTAGATGAAGAATGTTCCCATTCATCCAAAGAGACCTTCCAAGGGAAGGAAAAGGTATGACCTCAAAACACTATATCCAGCCAAATGCCATCCAAATATAAATGCAGAAATTCTCAAATACAAACAAAAAAACCCAAAAAAACCCAAGGCATAAAGCACCCGGAAGCCCTTCTTGATTAACCAACCTGCAGATAACATTCTGATGAATCAAATGAAAGAACTCAGAAATGCAGAAATACTTTAAGATTAGGGATTACCACTGAATCTATTTAACTTTAAAAATTGCATTAAATATTGTGGGACTTTGGTTTGAGAATTATATGCAAACATTTAAAATCTTGAAAATACAAAATTGTAAGTAATAAAAACTTGGAGGTACGGAAAAGGGACGTGGGAGAAAATGAATGTCCTCATCTTTTAGGATCTAAAATGGAAACATGTAAAATGTGTGTGACATTTTAATGTCTTTTACAATCTATGTTCTCAACATTTGAGACCCATTTACAAAATATTATCCTTCGTAGCTGAAACCAACAGCAGCAATAACATTCATCTGAAGCTTAACAACTGTTCAGTCTTAGTTCAGTGTTTTTATATAAATTAAACAAAATTATGATTTAATGTTTTTATGTGAAACAGTGTACAAATTATAACCTTTATAACAGTAATTTATTCCTCTTTATAGCAACACCTCCATAGAAAGACATCTGTAATAACCTTCGATTAATGTTAGTATTGTTCATTTATTTTTTATTTTTTTAAATTTTATTTATCTTGAGAGAGAGAGAGAGAAAGAGAGAGAGCACGTGCATGAGAGCAAGTCAAGGAGGGACAGAAAGAGAGAGGGAGAGAGATAATCCCAAACAGGCTCTCTGTTAGCACTGAGCCTGACTCAGGACTCAATCTCACAAACCTTGAGTTCATGACCTGAGAAGAAATCAAGGGTCGGACACTCAATGAATTGAGCCATCCAGGTGCCCCAGTGTTGTTCATTTCTAGAATTTGAGGTGATGGCTTGTGTCTTCTTTTTAAAACCTTTTCTTCTGCAGTCCTTAAAACCCCTCTAACAAGCATGTGGAATTTTTACACAATATAAACATAAAGAGATTTTTCTTACAAAGAAAAATACAAACACGACCCTTGATTCTTTTTTAGAAATAGAATAAATGATATCAAACTTTCCATCACATCAGCCGCACTGGAACTACATAGTGTTGATGTGTGGAGCAGCAGAGAATAGAGAATTTATCTAAACTCATGATCCATTCTGTTATCTGATCTTTATGAATGTTTTGTTTTTCCGTAAGCCTTGCCAGATCTGTAGGAGGTAGAGAAAAACTGTTTCCCCTAGAACAGACAAATCCTGAGTCAGGATATAGTTGTCTCTGTGTTTCTATCAGTTCCTCCTCTAATCCTAGGATTCTTACAGAATGTTTAAAATAAGACAAAGCACCTAACTGATCATTATATTCAAAGCACAGAATATGAGATTTGGGGCTACCTTTCATAGGATATTCCTCTTTAGTACTGTATCCTGAAACCAAATTCCCAATATTCTTTTAAATAAAACAGAAAGAAACAAATCACCCAACTATTTCTCTTTCTGATCTTTTAGCCAGCACCTTGTTGGTTTGGCTTTCAGTAATACTTATGTCAGTGTGATGAGCTACCTTGAAAGTCTGATTTAAAGTCTACACATAATTTTATAACAGGGGCTCTTTTTCACTCATATTTTTGAATACGTAAATTTAACCATGTAGTTAAATGGTTTTATGTGGGCAATAACACCTCAAAACTGGTCTTGTTCTCTGACACAATTCTCCCCTTTTTAAGTAAAGAAAAACCCAACTTCAATATGTCCTAGGAGAGACCACAGGTGTGGACTCAGAGATCTCTGTAACATGGAAATGGAGCATTTTCAGAGGATTTACACAAATTGAACACAAAAGAAAACAAGGCCGTAGAATACACTTTGACTCTCATTGCCTTGTAAAACAAACAGCTTTGAATGTCTATGTGTTCTCAACATTTTCAGATTAATCCTTGAATAGGAAAAGTTTCTAGCCAATATGTGAAAAAAAAACCCCACAATATTCTAAGGGGGAAAAAAAGGTTACTAAGTCTCTGTAAGAAACAATATTTATATTTTAAACAATACTATCCCCTAGTGTTTTTAAAGTGACATTTTATACACTGTTTTGATATTCATTAATGTTTTATTTTTTTCATATGTAATTATTTATTTTGAATAAAAAGTTCAGACATCTATCTACCTACCAGAGGTATGCAAACAGTGCAAACACTGGCTCCTTCATTGATTATGTAGATATGATGTTGAACAGTTTTTAACCCCTCAATTTCCATTTCCTCTTCTATAAAACTAGGAGTACAAGTCCTACTCTATCTATTGGAATTGTGTGAAAACAAACTAAATGAAATTTTACATATGGAAATACTTTATAAACTACAAGCTAATTTACACAAGCATTTTGTTATTTGTATTATAGTAGATACAGACTTCTGGTGATCATTGGGTTGTCTGGATAGGAACTTACTAGAACATATTCACCGATAGTATAATTCAAAAGAAGAGTGCTCTTAGTTCATAATTTACGATTTCTATAATATTTTGGAACAAAAAAGTAGATCATTAATTATATTCTACCTCAGTGAGTGGATTTTCCACATTCTCACTGAGTGTTTTTTAATCCTTAAACACACTCCCTCAAAAATGTATGTGTATCTTTTGCCCAATCTCATCAGTCTCTTTTATTTTGAAAAGTCCTAGCCATTAAACAATTCTTCCTTATATTAAAACAAAATCTATGTTCCAAAATTTCTACCAGTTACTCTAATTCTTCTTTGTGCTATTACTAAGAATGAATAAAATCATTTTTCCTACATCAGCCCTAATATATTCAAAGCAGAACTTTTGATTTTAGCTTCAGATATGTGTCCCTATAGTACTCATGCATCCTCATTTTCCCCTTCCTCTTCTTTTTCCCTCATCATCTCCCTGAATTGCCATCAACCGACAAGTCTAGTGTGTGCTATCCTGAGAAAGTAACCTGCTTGCAACCATTTCTCATCAGCTCTACTGCCACCACCTGGATTCCAGACACATTCACCTCTCAACTGGGCAATCATAACAGTCTCCTGGTTGGTATTATTATTTCCAACCTGGTCCTCCTAGAGTCCTTTCTCAATTCCGTAGCCGAATCAATGTTGTTTATATCCTACGAGGGGTTTTCTTTGCACTTAAAACCCAAAGTCTTTAATGTCACCTATAAAGTCCTACATGATCTTCATGTCACCTGCAAAGTCCCACTTGAAGTCATACCTCATTTACTCTCTACCATATTTCACTCTCTTCTAGCCAAACTCGCCTTCTGGTTGTTCTTTGAACATGCTACCTTCATACCCACCATAGGGTCATTACAATGGCTCTTCTCTCTGCAAAGAGTGTACTTTAGATCTTTCCATGGCTGCCTCTTCATCACTTAGGTCCCTGCTCAAACATCAGCTCCTTCTGTGGATTGAATGTTTGTGTCCCCCCCCCAAAATTCATATGATGAAATATTAACACTCAAGGTGGATGGTATTAGGAAGTGGGGCTTTAGGGAGCTGATTAGCTCATGAAGACAGAACCCTCGTGGGATTAGTGCCCTCGTAAAAGCAGCTTGAGAAAGCTCCTTTGCACCCTCTGCTATGTGAGGTTACAGGGAGAAGATGGCCATCTACGAGGAAGTCAGTCCGCACCAGATACTGAATATGCTGGCTCCTTGATCTTGGGCTTCCCAGCCTACAGAACAGTGAGCAATACATTTCTATTATTTATAAGCTACTGTGTCTATGGTATTTATGTTATAGCAGCCTGGACAGACTGACACCTTCCCGGAGAGGCTTCTACTACTCTAATTACAACAGCTACATACTTTCTTCACTGTCTCAATTATTTTCATAACATTTGCTAATATCTAAAATTTTATATTTATATTGTTTATTATCTCTCTCCCACTGTAGAATATAATCCCAAGAGGGCAGGAATAATATGTATATTGCTTATTATTTATCTTAAGTAGTTCCTGTGATGTGCAATTGTGCAGACAGAGTGAACATAAGCCTGAGACTTCCATCCTTAGAAATGCCCATTTGGAAGGCTGGCCTTTGGCTGATGTCAGGGAACCTAATTAGTCAACAATTTCCTATACTGATATAAAACTTTCTCTAAATGAAGAGTGACTCATTGTGCCTAGATTATTTGTACACACAATGCAATTTATGTTGACCATCTGCTTTCCTTCTAAGAGTCTAGATTTTGGTACTTACCAGGCAGAAGACACCTATGTGACCAGCCCTTCATAAAATCTCTGGGTATTGAGTCTTTAATGAGTGTCTCTGGTTGACAACACCTCATGCATTTTGTCATACTTTGATCCTAGTGTAATTAAGTACATTCTGTGTGACTCCACTGGGGAGGCCCCTTGGACACTCATACTGGGTTTCCTCTGGACTTGGTCCATATCCCTTTTCCTTTTGGTAATTTTGCATTGTATTCTTTCTCTGTAATGAATATAAGCCATGAAACACAGTAATAGGCTGAATCCTTTAGGTCCTTTTAGAAAATCACTGAACCTAGCAGAAGTCTTGGGGACCTGGATATGCCAATGAAGAAGCTCACCTTGTCACCCCAGCTAAACACAATTAAATAGAATGGGACTTAAAAAAATTTGTAACATGGTGATAAATCTAATATGAAAACAAAGCCCATCCTTCTCTGAAGTATACTACCCCACTATGAAATCCTACTACTTACGTGACTGGCCTATAGATCTCCTTAACGCCAATGAACTGAAGTTGTTCCATAATGTCGGGAATACTTGCACATCGAGTAAGATTAATTCTTGGGTAATAAAGAAGGTATGAAAGACACATTTCATTCCTGGTGCTTAGTCCTCCCTGAAAATGGAGATGTTTTACTTAGAAAAGTATATGTTCCACCAAATCTGACACAGCACACAAGCCACCAATGTCACACAATTCCATCCAAAATTGAAATGTAATAAATCTTAAAGCTGAAAAATAATAATCTCACTGACAATCTTGTTTTTAAAAAAGGTAGAGACATATTGAAAAATTAATAGAATTATTTCCATCTCTTTAAGAATTGCCTTTTTTAACAACCTAACAATCTCTTTCAAGTTCTGTTCATATGATGTGAACTTCTCACCACAGTGAGGATTATAGAGATGTTTGGTTAACAGGATACCGATCAGTCAGTTTGATGGAATCTCTGCCTAATTGCACTGAATTTTCTATAATCTTGTTTTCATGTGTATAGACATCAGCAGATGCACACCACCCGGAAGACAGATTTCATGTTTTACATCCAGGTAGTAAATTATCTACTGAAATTAAAAAGATCAAAAGTCCTTAGAAGAACAGAATCTAGAATAGAATCTAGAACTGCTACAATATATTATCCACGGTGTCGAATTTTCAACCAAAAGCTATTAAATATAAAAAGAAACAGGAAACTGTGAACTGTGCTAAGAAAAAAAAGTTAGCAGCAGAAACTGATTGTGAGAAGATACAGATGCTGGATTTAGTAAGAACGTAAAAACAGATGTTCAAAGAGTTCAAAAAAGATGTTCAAGTAATTAAAGGCAAATACACTAAAAATGAGTAAACAGAGAATGACATCAGAGAAAGGAAAACATTAAAGAATAAAATAAAACTTCTGGAGTTAAAAGTTATCATCATTGAATAAAAAGTCACAGTTAAATTTGGGTTTAACAGCCAATTTATGGGAGAAGAAAGAATCAGTGACCTTGAAGACAGATCAATAGAAAATTCCCAATCCAAAGGACAGAGAAAGAAAAAATTTATATACAAAATGAAAATATCCCAGAAAATATCTCAAAATACAATATTAAATGTTCCAACATGCATGTAATTAGAATTCCACAATGAGAAGCAAGAGAAAAAAGGGTAGAAAAATATTTGAAAAAATTAATGGCTGAAATCTTCCCAAACTTAGTGAAAAACATGAACTTACAGACCCAAGAAGGTCAACAAATGCCAAAGATTAATATGAAGAGAACAATACCTATACACATCAGCCATACAGCTGAAAGCCAAAGACAGAACATTTTGAAAGCAGCACGAGAAAAATATCACACAGCATACAGAAGAACAATAATAAAAATGACAGCTGACATTTCATCGTAAGTGATGGAAGTAACAAAATAGATATTGGGATTATAGGAGCTCCTGGGTGGCTCAGTTGATTAAGCATCCTACTCTTGATTTTGGCTCAGGCCATGATCTCACAGTCATGAGATCGAGCCCCACATGGGTCTCCTCATTGGGCATGGAGCCTGCTTCAGATTCTCTCTCTCCCTCTCTCTCTGTCCTTCCCCTGCTAGTGTTTTCTCTCACTCTCTCTCAAAAACAAATAAACAAAAAAAGATATTGGGATACATATTCAAGTGCTGCAGGGAAAAATAAACTAACGAAGAATTCTGTATCCAGTAAATCATCTATTCATCAAAAATGAAGGCAAAAGAAAGACCTGCTAGTATCGTTCATAGTTATTAATGCAAAGGCTAATACACAATGATTTTATAAATTGCAAAATGGAATGGGTTGCACTTGATGAGCAAAGCAAAACTGGGCAAAGGAAGAAGCTGATCTACAAATGAGGTTGCAAGTGATGCCTCAGTAAATATCATATTTAACTTATCCTTCAGCTGATACGGCTATTCATAGTGGTATTACATTGTTGGAAGGGAGCTGGGCAATTGTATCCTCCCATCAACCAGTCATTGGCTCCTAGTTGCCTTAATGCAGGGAGAATAACTTCAAAGTGAGGCATTCCCTGACACCAAGGGTAGTGCCCAGTGAGTCATATTTTTAGTGGCTGAGGTTTAGCTGTGCTGGACCTGAAGACGGAGAGTATCCAGGCAGACCACCAAGATACACACGAAAGTAACAATTTATTATGTCTGTAGTAAAATATTTCATGCAAACAAAATCATATATAAGGCACAAGACAAATAAAGCCAACACCAGTGGGCTGGCTGCACTCTCTCTGCTCATTTTTAATCCTCTCTTCCCCATCCTAATGATGATTATCTTACTATTTGATTTATCATTCTCTTGTTTTTCAGACTCTTTACATTCAGTTTATTGATGTACGTATGCATCCCTAAATGACATTTTATCTTTGTATGTCTTACAACTTTAGATATGTTATCATACTATATATGATCTGTTGCAAACTTGCCCTTTTCAATCAACATTTTGTTCTTCAGATATATCCATGTTAATAATGTGGCTTTTGTTCATGAATTTTTACAGACATATACTATAAATATATTATATGAACATATTCTAATGTATTCATGTGTTCTCCTTTTGATAAAGAGTTGAGCTGCTCCAGCTTTTTGTTCCCGTTTTGTTACATGTTACTATGAATATTTTACATATTTCTCTCCTGGAACACTCCTGCAAAAGGAACCTTAAGATTAAATCTACATAGGAATGGAACTAGGTAGAGCATATATGAATCTCCAGCTTTACTAAATGATGTCATGCTTTTCCCCAAAGTGGTTTTTTAAATTGACATTTAGCACTGTGTGAGGCTTCCAGTTTTAGTACATTGTAATTGCAATTTTAAATATTGCCAAACTGATGGGTATAAAATATTTCATTTTGGTTTATATATGCATGATTCTGATTTCAATTGAAATTGAGCATCCTTTCAGATGTTTATTAACTATTTGGCCTTTTATTTCTGTGAAATGTTTTTGTGTATTGCTCTTTTTCTATGGTATGTTTGTCTTACATTGCTGATTTATGAAATTTCTTTTTTTTATTTTTGTCATCTGTATATCCAATTGTGCTAATATTCTTTAATGGAAAGACCATCCTTTGCCACTTAAATACATACCATGACTATTCTAAACCAAGTTTCCATATAGGGGGTTTATAGGTCAGTCTCCAAAATTCCTATTATGTTCTACTGTTCTAACTCTGGACCCAAGTGCACTATTGATCACCATACCATTAAAATAGTCTTCACATCCAGTAGCTTGTCTCTACCTTTTACTTTTCAGTAGTGTCTTGCCTATTATTAACCTTTGCTCTTCTAGGTAGATTTTAGAATCAACTGGTTCTATATAAAAGCTAAAACTAAAATTTTTAGAAATACATTTTTAAAAAGAAGAAAACCTTTGCAGCTATGACTAGGCAAAGATTTCTTAGTCAGGATACAAGAATCTAAAGTCATAAAATTTCTGTGAATTTTTTACTGGCATATCAAATTTTTAGGTAAATTTGAATAGAAAGATTATTTTATTGGGCTTTTCTATTCATGAACATAGTATCTCTTCATTTCTTTTAGTATACTGTAGTGTTTTGCAATCAATATTTATAATTTTTTCCATAGAGACCAAATATATCTAATATTAGATTTTATTTCTATAGAACTTCTTGAGATAGTTTCTTATATACTAAAATACAGTTAATTTTAGATATCAATTTTGAGGAGGTTTTTAATGTAGAGAATTACAATGTCTGTGAATACTGTTTTGTGAATACCCTTTCTTTCTGATCCACAGATCTCTTTTTTTTTCTTTTCTGTAATATGTTGAATAGAAATAGTGATGATAAATACTTTTCATCTTCCTGATATTAAATTAATACTTCCAATATTTCAGTTAATTAGATATTTGCTACAGATTTTTCATAGTTAAGCTCTGTCTGGTTAAGGCAATTCTCCCCTATTCCTGGTTTGTGAAATGTTCTTTTTTTTTTATGACTGACCTAAATTTTATGAAGTTTTTTCCAGTCCCTATTGACGTGGTCACATGTCTTTTTCCTTCAATCTCTTAATGTAGAATGGTATTAATATATTTTCTATTTTAAACCAATTTTACATTCCTTATCTAAGTTAATCCCAAATTTGCCGTAACATTTCATTTTTATATGATGCAGAATTTGGTCTGTCAATACTCTGTCAAAGATATTTCCATCAAGCGCATGTTGTTGACCTCTTTCATACTGTCATTATCAAATTTTAGTGTTAAGAGTATGCTAACTTCATAAAATGAATTGGTGGGAAGTGTTCTCTGGAAGAGACTGGGTAAGGCATGAATGTTTGTCAGGACTCCCCAGTAAATCTGTTTGGTCAGAAGACTGACCTTAGGGTCATACAATTCATTCTTCCTTTAGAAGTCTTGATTTATCTAAGTCCAAACTCAAGCAGATGGTCATTTGTGATCATAGGTCTTTAGTAAGTTTTGGTGAGGAAAAACTAAAAGACTAAAGATAGTTTTTCATGAAAGAGTGAATAAATTACACTGCAAATATTGCTATAGTATCACTAGTTAACCTGATAAAATGCTAAAGTAGCTCTAATTTCACTTTTATGATGTTTCATGCTCAAGAGGTTCAGGAATTTTGCCTCTGAATGCGAATGCTTTTACTTTTTCTCCTCTAAAATCAAAGTTTATTTCTCTTACTCCACAAATGAATTTTAATAATAATAAAATTTTTCTTACCCAAGTCATCCGGGCTCTATCTTTTGTGTTGTAACGACACTCAGTAATGAGATTATCTCCCTAAAACATAAAAATAAAAGCTTTCAGATAGGAGTTTTAGGTTGCTTTATTTATCTAATACATTTGTAGGCCAACAGTTTTATTTGCTATGTGAGTAGATTCATTAAGCAATTTGATTCAGGGAGACCTTTGATCTACTTAATTCTAAGAATGCTAGTATAATGAACAAACAAACAAACAAATAAGGTTCTCTCCGGCCAAATTCCACCATGTTCTAGCTGCATGACCTTAAGTGAGAAAAGAATTATCTGGGCACAATTTATTTATTTAAAAACTAATTCTATAAAATAGCTGTTGTTTTGCACAGCTGTTGTGAGGAGTAAATGATATAACACACGTTTAGTTCTTAGATTAAACATTTCATAAATATTAGCCATAGATACTAGTTATTGCATTACCTCTTCATTTATATTCTTTTCTTTAAAAGTTTTTAGTCATGTCTTTATTTCCTTACAACAGAATTCTGAAGCAATATAATAGTAATTTATTGCTCCAGTGTTTTCTAACCTTTTGAACAATTCAGAACACATGGAAAATAATTTTTTATGGCTCACCACTCAGGTAAATGGACAGACCAAAGACAGCTTGCTCAGGGTGTTGGTCCCTAGATTTTCTCTCCCTGGACTACTACTCAGAAGGTGCTGAGATCAGTATTTCAACACACCACCCTTCCATCATGAACCCAAGTATTGTTGCAAGCTGGATTACAGAGTATAGTATAATTAGTTCTGTCCAAAACTAATTTGACATTTCATTGTCAAATGAAAGAATTGTCCTTATATTCATTTTTACTGAAATATAACTTCCCCAAACTATCCTATGGTATAAAAAAAAATCTCTGATTTTTTCCATTACCAGAATTGCAACCCAAAGGTTTACTGGAAAGTTAAGAAGAGAGTAATGTTTGGTACTCAGAACCCAAGTTTTTATTTTCTTTTTAAAACAACATCTTGAATTGCCCCTGGGAATAGTAAGAAAAATGAGTTTTGATTTTGGAAAACAGATCAAACACATTCCATCTGGGTTGTGCAACACCCACGGTGCATGGCTTAAAGAATGTGAGTATGATGAGCAATTCACTTTTCACGTAGAAACCTTGCTAAATCTCAGTAGATAGATGTCTAGACTCTTCTAATATTCAGCAAAAGAGAAGAAAACATTCATACTGGTAAGATTGTTTGTTCTTCCTTTAGATACTGAAACTCCTGAAAATTGAAGTCAAAATCATCATCATAAGCCAATAATCTCATTTCTTCCCCTTTGCGAAAATGACGGAGCCTGATGCCCCTGCCAGCCAGGTGAGCATGAAGAAGAACAGCAAACACGTGGATTCCACTTGGCTTTTCGGCTTCCAGAGCCTAAGGGCAGGGCACACAGAGGAAGACACAATTAGCCCAAACAAGTGCATGTTCAGACAGTTCACAGTAAAAGAGACTTGGAGGGACAACTAAGAAGAAAATCTAAAGCAATTTAAGTGAATGCTTGAGCAGCCAAACATTTTGAACTTGGATTTTTCATGACTTATTCCTAGCAGAGTTAGCTTTGTGAAGCAATGTTTGGGGGCAGATAAGAAAGGGAACGAATGCTTACTGAGGACCTACAGAGCCACTCCCAAATGTTATCTTTCTTTTTCCTTCTTTTAGGAGGTAAAGAGTCAATCAAAGCTCCTGGCAAAAAGATTCCAGCATGTTAGTGACCTGTAAATGGAAACTCTTAAAAGGGCAAATTATTCCCAATTTGAAGATAAGAAAACCAAGTGGATGAGTGGAATTATGTGAATTGTCCATGTCCTACAGCTAGTAAATGATGTCATGGCAATCTGAATCGTGGTCTAAATAACTCAAAGGGCTTAATCTTTCCCCTTCAACAGTCTGCCATCTGTCTACAATTCTTTATGATTCATAAAGAATATGATCTAATATGATTGAAATATGTTTGCTGAAGAAAAAAAGAACTATAAATGGAAGTATTAAATACTTTAAATGTTTTTTTCTTATCCAATATGTATTTTTATATTCGGTATTCTTGCTCTTTGGTTTAAGAAGGGAAACTATAAAGCAGATAAAAGAAGAAAAAATTTAAAATGAATAATGGGAAAACCAAATGTAGATAGAAAGTAGAGAAATGAAAAAGAAACTAGATAACCAAAGGTAGAACTGGTAAAAGATAAAATAAAGCATCCAATATGAAATAAACAAGGGAAGTAGGTCAGGAAGGAAAACACCCTGGATATTATTCTTATCCAGAATTCTACTCCTATAGTCTTCAATATTTAAAAAACAATCAAATGTCTTGCCACAATGATAAATAATGGCTTTAAAACATGACAATAAGAAAAGATTAATAATAATAAATGAAGATTTTCCAAACATAGTTTTCTAAGAGCATTGATTAATCTATAAGTGGCAGCTCACAGACTCAGATGCTCCACATACCTCTTCTAGGCATTCCAGAGTACAGTGACCCTCAGACCGAAATTCAGGCATCCCTGGAGGGATGGTATGGAAAAGGCTTACCCAGAGGCCAGCCTCAATCACCCCAGCATCATATTTCCTTATATCTGTTGTATGGAATAACCTCAGCCCAGAATTATCTATTAAACCTGGAATAAGAGCATATAGTTAAAAGTGAGTTTGAGTTCTTAAAAAAATAAAAATAAAAATAAGGTTCTCCACATTCAGTTGAAATGGACTTATTTTCCTTAAAACTTCAAAAGGGAAAGAATTACAAGATTACTGAAAGGCAACATTCAGTTTCACAACTAGGAATTAAAAGACAAGCTGCCATATTGTCTGCAACCATTTTTGACTTACACAGCATACCATGGGAGAAATGTTTGTGTGGTCTAGCTTATATAGTCCACAATTATCTAACATAAAGACAAAAGGAAAATTCTAAAGTCATTCAACAGAATGTAGATTAACTCAACAAAAGTTTTATTTTATATTGTTTTCAGGTAAAGTTCAGTAACATTTCTATAGAGGGGGAGCTCCTTGGTCTAGAAACCATCTGCTAATAGAATAAACTACTAGTGATAACTTTTTTAATAGTTTGCCACCATTCTTTTAATCATTCAACAAACGGTCATTCAATCAACAGAAAATAGTAAGAATCTATTATGTGAACAGCAAGCACAATATAGGTATGAAAGGATGAAAGATGAGTAAGACGCATTCCTTGCTATGACAGTTTTCATACGAGGGGGATGTATGAGTTCCAAAACCCTCCATAAATTTGTTCCACTGACTTTGAAATTAATTGATCCCTTTCTGCAGGGGTGACTTACCTACCTGTGACTGCCAAATTGATGGTTTAGAACAACTGACATATACATAAATTTGTATTAATTGGTGTGATTAGTTTTATTGTTTCTCTTCCCACCACACCATAATTTCCATAAGGGTGGTTTGGTGTCTGTTTTTTGCTCACCTTATATCCTTAAGCACAGACCCAAGACAAAGTTGGTGCTCAGTATTTGCTGAATAATTGCACAAATCAATGTACAATAGTAACTTTCAGTTGCTTCTGTTGATAGCTTCATATTGAATCTTCCAACTTTTTGGTTTTGAAATATTACATAAGTCGATTCAGAAAAGTAGATTTAGAAATCAAATGTAAGTACATTCCTCTCTTCTTTTCAATATCATCTTACAGTGTCACTGCATAAATATTTCTTAAGCATTATTTATGGTTTTCCTACCACACTACAAAATCCTAATATTTTCTAGTGTGATGAATGGTAGCTTTTCATATGTACAGTTAGAAAGAAAATGTTTCATAAACACCATGTATTTGGGACGAATTTACATCACAAAGAGATAAATCTATTATTCTACTTTCTGGAAAGTAGCATGCAAATTGTTTTTTTAAGATCAGTGACCACATGTGCCCATTTGCCTGGTTCAGTACTGGTTAATCACTGTTGTCCCAGTGAAATTATTAATAGTACCCTCATTCACTCTAAAGGATGGCAAATGCATAGGTTAATTCCTTCTAACAATAGATGCTAGTTTATTTCAACCCTGTTAAGTTAGATGTTCTAAAATTTTTTAAAAATCAGAGGTAGACTATATGAAGAATGAACTCACCCTCCTTATATGTCGGATTGTCATAATGGACTTCCAGGAGCACATAGCGGGGATCTAACGGTGTGCCAAGGGATAATCCAACATGAGGTGGATAGGAAAAACCCTAAATAAGGAAAATTCCATGAGACATGCCCTATGAAAGCCCCTACAAGCTCTATTCCTCCCAAAAACCAACCACTCTCAAAGATATCCCAGAACCCCATAATCTATCGTGGATAAAATAATAGGAAATTTAAAACTTTAAGGAAAGAATCACTGCCAATGGAAAGAAAAATAAGCCATCCTCAGATCAGAAATAGTGTATAAAGCTTTACTGCTAAGTATTAGAACTGCAGGGGAAACAACATGATCGATGAACTGTGTCACATCTCAGTAATCAGTCAGTAGCCCCACCTCTCCACCAATGGCCCAGGCAAAAATCACGGTCTCACAGGTGAGGAACGCATCAGGCATGTTGGGATGGTAGCACTCGTGTCCGTAGTCCAGAACGCTGTCATTAAAGCTGCTGCTGCATTGATAGAGCAGGATGTGGTGGACCAGACTCTCATGGCCTCTGTGTATCATGGGCTCCACCTAAACAAGCACAAAGGAGAGGGAGGATGTGATAAATCAAACCCCCTACAACACCCTACGGTAAGCATGAAACCAGCATAAAGGATTAGCAGTCTTGCAAAGGAATCATTTGCTCAACTAGGTAAAGGTATGACAGGGTGCAAGTTCTGGATATGAAAACGATGATGATGGTAACGATGGCAATGGTAAAAATGAGATAACCCTTTCCTCCAAGAATCAGAGGATTTACTAATCTGTTTGTGGTTTGAATTCACTTTTGTTTTCCTTATCATTCTGCATGGCAGCTGTTTCAAAGTTGCTTTCTTCCAGGCTATTTGGTCCTTGTTCCTTTCCTTTTTTCCTTTCCTTTCTTTTTTTTCCCCCCACATAGGAAAAAAAAATAAGGCTATAGATAGACATAAGCTCCCTCAGTCTCCCATTCTTCCACTGCAAATTATTATCTTTATCCATCCCTACTGAAGGTGATAGATGATGCCTTATTCATCTATTATCTATCTGTCTATCTATCAATACCTATTTATTATCTATATATCTACCTGGTGCTAAGCATAGTGCTTGGCACAAAGTAGGGTTCCATAATGGATATTTTTATTCTAGTGATTAAAATCAAATTCTAATAAGAATCTTACTATTAGAATTTGGGAGAGAAAACAACATTGTAGTGATGTGCCCTGTGACAGTGCTCAAATTAGGAGAGGGAAAGTAGAAACCAGTGAACAGAGAAGGAGCAATAAAGTTGCTGACAGTATATGTTCCTTCCATTTTCCTTCCTGTAAGTTCCCTTCATAACACTTGCGCGCTTCAGCCTGGGGAACTCATAATGAGCTGAGCACATCCTAAGGTTCCAAAGTCCCTTACCTACAGAGGACACACAGGAGCCCTGTCTGTACTTAGGGTAGCTGGGCTATCGGTGTTTCCATCAGCCACAGCGTTCTTTAAACCCTCCATTCATCTGCTGAAGAAACCCTGGTCTGTCCCTAAATTTCCAAGACTTAACCTGTCTTAGAGCTCAACACCTTCCATCTTTAGCCCTGACAACTCAAATGCGAGTGAACGCATTTTGAAACCCTTGCTTGTTCTCCTCTTTAGACGTGCTTATAAAGATGAAGTGTTTTCAGCTATTGTCTCCTAAGCCTTTCCATTTTGATTTTCTACATAGTTTTTCTTTCTTTCTTTCTTTTTCTTTCTTTCTTTCTTTTTCTTTCTTTCTTTCTTTCTTTCTTTTCTTTCTTTCTTTCTCTTTCTTTCTCTTTCTTTCTTTCTTTCTTTTTCTTTTTTTCTTTCTTTCTTTTCTTTCTTTCTTTCTCTTTCTTTCTTTCTTTCTTTCTTTCCTTTCTTTCCTTTCTTTCTTGTTTTTAAATCGGAAAATCTAAGCAGCCAACCAGGGAAGCAGTAAGTAGTAGGCAGAGATCTGAATAGGCAGCCGGGGGTTCGACTTTTTAAATCCAGCTCGCCTTTGTGTTACATAGTGAGTCATGCCGTAGCTAGCCCACATGTACATTTTTAACATCACAGAAATGACACTGCACACGGTTTTGTTTGCACTTGTCTCCTCTCTAAAAGACTGCGCACCCTGAAGGCAGAACCTATTTTCTATTTTGCTTGAAAATGACAGTTATTGTTCAAGCATGCTTGCATAATACATTACACAGAAGGGTAACCATAAGATTTTAGTTTCCACGTCTAGTTGGAGGTCTCTTGTGAGACTTGACTTATTCAGGTGCATCAGCACTCCAAGCGGGACAGAGCACTGCTAATATGTCCACAGTAAGATAGGGGCATGAGACATTTTGCTAAGCGCCTTATCAGTTTAGACAGAACCTGTAGTTTGTACTGAGCTCCACAAGGTAGGTCCTAGAAGGGCGCCATTAGGGCTTTAAAGAAAACCTGGCTCTTGCCAAGGCAGCTACAAAAACAGATGGTCTTCATCGAAGCACAGCAAGAGAAAGCTAAGAATGTGCGTAAAGAATACGTGTGGCTGGGTGATGCCTGCTTTGAAGGAGGGTCACTAAACTTCTTGAAAGAACCTTTTAAGAGCAAGTGTTGTTTTTGCTGTTGTTTTTAATATAGGAAATGCTGAAGCCAACACCAGGTTTCCAAACTACCAACGCATTCTAGGAATAATAATAGTAACAGCTGTATTTTACTTAGCATCTACTATGTACCAGCCATTATATTAGTCATTTGCTACATTTCATTTAATATTTACAATGAATCTAGAAAGTACATATTATTGTCTCCATTTTACAGGTGAGAAAAACTGAGACTGAGAGGATTAGGCAACAAGCCCAAAATACCATAGCCAGGTAATAGTAGATGGAGATTTGAGACTAGACTGGTTTGACCTCAAGTCAGTACTCCTCCTGCTGCAACACCATCACTGGAGAAGGGTACACTGGAGATGCATCAGGACCTGGAAGCTGTTGCCTGTGAGTGGGGAGAGGAAAGACTGGGAGCCTTATGTCGGGGGGGGGAGGGATCTCCTGCCCTCACCCCATTCCAGTGTCCTTTGGCCCTTAGGGAGAGGAGACAGAGTGTGGCCTTTCGATATGTTCTTTCCTAAGGACAGCAAATAAGAAGGTCTCTCCTCAAAACCTGGTGAGGTCTTAAGGAAAATTAAACTGTAATCTGATCTCCAGATTACAAACTGAGGGTACAGTCTGGAGGCTTTTTCTAAGAAAAAAAAATACATGTATAAAACAACAAGAAGACGTTCTGCATGCAAACCTGAGCACTGACCACAGGAGAAAATAAGAAGGCCTGGAAGAAGCAAAGCTCTTGGCAAAACAGAGAGGATGTGGGAGATGAAAGTGCAAACCGAGAAAGACAAGTGCCTCAGAAGGATAACTACTGAACTAAGGGGCCACTGATGTCGGAGGAAAAGTACAGGTTACCAAACTCTGAAGAACAGAAACATTTTTGGAGAAGGAACTTTAAGATGACCATGGAGGATACTTAAGGGAGACCCCAAGCATATTCCTATGGGAAGGCATGACCTGCTCAGTGCAGGGGTCAAGTTTCAGGGAACGAGAGCACCTCAACCAGAGTAGGTCTGGCTCTCGATGCCTCACACGGAGCAGAATTTCCCACAGAGCTTCCTGCCATGCTGACCGAGTATAGTGATGCCAGCCCACAGCTACCAATCCCAAAAAAGTCTGCTGCTCATTATCTGCTGCTTCCTCAACCAGTTCTACAAGCCTCTGAAGCAGTCACAGCACCTGCTGTGACATTCTTCCTTACCGACATTCTTCCTTAGCCCAAATAAGGCTGCGGCAGAGACCAGAAAGTGCTGGAGGAGGATGGAGAGAGAGGTGTTCCGTGATATGTCCTTCTGGTAGGTGGAATGCCAGCATTAAACACTGCTCTTCCCTGGGTATTCGGCAACTGTCCACACGAGAAAGACTCTTCCTTTTGCATCATTGTATCGTTCGAAATAACGGTGGTGTTATACATTTTTATATTAAAAATATTTCTGAGACAAATAAAGCTATAGTGTAGTGAATCACTGCTGTCAGCGGTAGTGCTTTAAAAGGGCAACTTATTTTGGTTGCTTTTGAGATGTCACGTTATTAACACAATCTAAATGGGAATGCCAAAGGTTGCCTCTATTAAAACAAAAATTAAACTTCTAGAAATTGCCAAAGGAGTTCATGGCAACATAAAGTATACAAATGCGGATAAATTGGTATTTCTAAGATTGGAACAAACATTTAATTTAACTTTTGTTTTAGGTTGGCTGTATGACTGCAGAAGGAATAAATGAAAGGAATCGAAAGTAGGGCACATGAAGTGGGTGGCAATGATACAAACACCTGATGACATATTAAACCATGTTATCGATTACTGTGTTCTCATACATAGGAGGCATTTATAGACCAGAATGGATGACAGTTCCATACACCCACCTTCATATGCAATAGAGGCCAGGAAAGGATGGCCTGGCAGCTGTAGGTTACCTGTTGGCCCCAGTGCCTAGTAAAGGAACAGCCAAGAAAAGAAATCACAGGTGGAAAGAAGGTGAAGAGGAAGTCTTCCACCTGATGGATTCTTAAGAGTAAAATGGTCTCTTCTTGTACCCTATGCCTTCAGGAAATTAAAAATAGAACTACCATACGACCCAGCAATTCCACTACTAGGTATTTACCCAAAAATACAAAAATGCTGATTTGAAGGGGCACATGCACCCTGATGTTTATAGCAGCATTATCGACAGACAATAGACAAATTATGGAAAGAGCCCAAATGTCCACTGACTGAAGAATGGATAAGGAAGATGTGATATGTACATATATACAATGGAATATTACTCAGCAATCAAAAAGAGTGAAATCCTGCCATTTGTAACGTGATAGAACTAGAGTGTATTATGTTAAGCAAAATAAATCAGTCAGAGAAAGACAAATAGCATATGCTTTCACTCATATGTGGAACTTAGGAAACAAAACAGATGAATATAGGGGAAGGGAAGGAAAAATAAGATAAAAAGAGAGAGGGAGGCAAATCATAAGAGACTCTTAAATACAGAGAACAAATTGACGGTTGCTGGAGGGGAGGTCGGAGGGTGGGCTTGATGGGTAATGGGTATTAAGGAGGGCACTTGTTGGAATGAGCACTGGGTGTTATATATAAAGTGATGAATCACTGGGTTCTACTGAAACCAATACTACATTATATGTCAACTAACTTGAATTTAAATAAATAAACTTTTAAAAATTAAAATAAAAAAAAAGAGTAAAACAGTCTCCAGTTAGTTTAGGTAACTTGGACTTTGAAGTACTCTTGAAAAGACTTAGCAGTAAAAAAAGCAAACAAGAATAAGAGAGCTGCGAAGCACAGCCAACACCAAGGAGGAAATTAACATTAACTATAAAACTGGGTATTGAAAGCTCCAAATATTATACTGTTCTCATGACTCCATCATCTTCTCTTACCCTCTTTCTCCCGGTCAATATGTCTAGCATAATCACTACAACATGCAGACTGCTTAATAACTATTTATTGAATGGAAATGAAGCCTTTCCATGAAGTCTTTCCATCAACGAGACCGAGTTATCAAATTCATTGCCTCCTAATTTCTTGATTGTCTCAACTCCAGTGACCTACCCTGCACCCCACTGCAGCAACCCAATCCCACTGTCTCAGCCTGCATGCAGAACCACCCAGGACCATGCTCCCTCTGAAACTCTCTTTCAGTCTCTCTTTCCTGCTCTGTTGCTTCTTTCCCGTGTCTCCAGCCCCTCAACATACCACTTCTTCCTGGGAAGCCACTTGAACTATTTGTGTACCAGCCCCTCACAATCAACTAACTCAGACACTCACAGCTGCGGATCAATCCTGTAATCTACCCCTTCTGATCCTCCACTTGGGATACTGAAGATACTTTCACATCCATTCATATAAGAGCTCAAAAGCCATGATTCACATTTGCACTCCCACGCGTTGATCTTTATTTTGCCGTGTTCTATTCCTTAGCTATGGAAGTGCATAACCTGTTCGCTGCATGGTACAAGTTTCAGAAAATGAAAGCAGTTTGCTCCCCTTGCAAACCTTTTAGAATCTATGCATACCTCCTAATCAACTCTTGGTAAATGACTCGATTATTTTGGTAGGAGAGGGAAGAATTTCAATTCACTCTACCACTGCATGAGGGCAGAGTTGGGGTGGAGTTTGATACAAAGGACACAATATGATTGGAACATTTTAAAACTTATATAATATAATGAAATGATCCAAAGTATTTTACTTGGTGTGACCTTGTTGTATAGAATAAGATTAGATGGGGATTAGACTAGGATTAGATGGGGATAAGACAAAAAGTTTCTAAGTGTCCAGAATTCCTTAGAACCTAGAACCAAGGCACTGTATCAGAACATAAGGTAAGAAAATCTTAGTGGAAATGTATATTGTCTTTCTGTCATTAAACATTTGGCATCCTTGACAAAACTGTGCCTGCCTGATGGTCTTGTACTTCCACCTACTGTGAAACTGATTCAGTTCCAAAAGGACTTCTCCCAAAAAGCCACTGAGCATTGGCAAACATAAAAATCCACATGCTTTTGCAAACTTCAAATACCAATTTGAATAAAGAAATATATATTTGGGTTCCTGGGTGGCTAAGTTGGTTAAGTATTTGACTCTTGATTTTGGCTCAGGTCATGATCTCATGGTTCATGAGTTTGAGCTCTGGGTCGGGCTCTGCACTGACAGTGCAGAGCCTGCTTGGGATTCTCTCTCTTCCTGTCCCTCTGCTGCTTGCATGCACATGTGCTCTCTCTCTCTCTCAAAATAAATAAATTTAAAATAAAGAAATATATATATATATATATACATACACATATATGTTTTTAAATGTTTATTTTGAGAAAAAGAGAGAGACAGCAGGGGAGGGGCAAAGAGAGAGAGAATACCAAGCAAGCTCTGCGCTGACAGTGCAGAGCCCAACACAGGGCTCAAACTCATGAACCGTGAGATCAGGACCCGAGCCGAAATCAAGAATCGGACGTTTAACTGACTGAGTCATCCAATCCAGGCACTCCAAGAAATAGCTTTTTTACTTAATTCCCTTGTACTGGGTTGAATAGTGTCCCTCCAAAATTCATGCCCACCTGGAATCTGGGAATGTGACCTTATTTGGAACGAGGGTCTTTGCAAATGTAATTAGTTAAGATGAAGTTACTCTGTCCTAGGACAGGTCTCAGTCCAATGACTAATGTCTTTATAGAAGAAAAAAGAGAAGGAGATTCAGATTCAGACACATATACAGAGAAGATGGCCATGTGAAGATGGACGCAGAGATTGGACTCAAGCTGCCACAAGTCCGGGAAAACCAGAGACCATCAGAAGCTGGAAAAGCCAAGGAAGGATTCTCTCCTAGAGACTTTGGATAGAGCATGGCCCTGCCGATGCTTTGATTTTAGACTTCTGGTCTCCAGAACTGTGAGAGAATAAATTTCTGGTGTTTCAAGCTACACAGCTTGTGGCCACTTACCACAGATAGCCTCCCTAGGAAGCTAATACATCCTCGGCTCTCAATTGTTTTCATCATAAACTAACAATTCACAGATCTGTACATTTATACCTAGGTCATGATTATCCCTGCATTTGTTTGTGACAAAAACTTATTACAATTATACATTGTTTCCCCTTACATGATTGATGTTAAATAATTCCATGTAGTTACTTAGTCACAGGCTATTTTACTTGATGAATATGCCAAGTACCCTTGAGAGAGTTAAAGAAGTTTTATTATCTATAGCTAAGTGTATGTGTATCTTACTTTAGTTTTACCATTTGGAGGGTAAAAATAAGTGGGTGGGAAGGGCATTCCAAGTATGAGAGAAAAACAGGTGTGAGAAAAACAGGAGGTTATTAGAGCTCTCATGAGCAATTTTCCTACACTTATTCTTCCAAGTCTACCCATTTAAGATGTTGCTTGTTGAAACATGAGTAGGGCACAGCTCTCCAAAAACAACTTACAATTCAGTAAGTTAAAAATTAAAACAAAAGGAGAGGTGATGGGTGAAATCCGTAATGAGTTGGAAATTTGGTAAATCTCCATCACTTTTCTTCCTGCCCATTCTTGTTCCTGGCACCCTGCTTTCCATTCACACCCCAGGCACAGGTTGCCGTCCATGTAAGAGCCAGTAAACCATCTCTGACAGAGGTTATCCAAAGGGCAGCTGCAATGCTGCCTACGAAAACATTTCAGCCAGAGCTAGCAGTGTAGACAGACAATTATAAAATCATGCTAATATATGCTCATGGGATTGTGGGAGGATAGTAGATAGTATCTACCCATTTCTCTTTCCTTATCCTCATCCCTAATGGGGAGAGCTCTTTTAGCATGACAATATATCCAACTTACGAGAGGAGACAAACAAATTGAGCAAGAAAATGGTATCATTGTCTTACAGGTAATCCACTCTGAAAAAGGTCAGAGTTCAAAGCAAAACCTGACTTGCTGATATGCGGCTCAAACTCAGGAACCGTGAGATCATGATGCGAGCCAAAACCATGTGCCTCTGTTTCTTAATATTCTTGCAGCTTTATGGCTTTGTGATCTCCAGCTGTACAAATGAGCATTCCACCAGCACTGTGAAATAGTCGACAACTCCATTTTCTTCAGTCTCAAAGACTGGGACAGTCACTCTTGACACCTATAGCAAGATCTAAAATTACAACATGAGGGGTCTCAACAAATAGAACTTTCACCACCTCAGTTTCACAAAACATACCCCAGATGCCATCGACAATGACCACAACCCAGCACCGTTTGATATATCATAGGATATATCAAAATTGTCCTATGTTTCCTACACTGAAAATAGTTGTTAAATGCCACATTATGTCTTTGTTCCATTCTGCAAAAACAGAAAATGATGTCATATTAAATAAATTAATGGTATAGATCCTAGTATTCTTGTCCCTGTGGAAAATGAGTTTCCAATTTAATCAGGCCCAGTAATGACTGTGAATAAGTGATTTGTCCTACCAGGGAAATGTACTTTGACATGATTTGAAAATATGTCATGCCTTTACCTCCTGGGCCCCTCATTAGAGAACAGAATTAGGCAACATCAGTCTACATGAGTTCTAAACCAAATGGTTAACTCTGGTTTCACATATGTGCCATAAAGATATTTTCCAACAGTGTTAGATACAATCACATGTGTAGTAACAGAGTGTCAGTGCTCTTCATTCTCTGCATTTGTTTAAAATATAATGCCTGTAGACCTACAAATTCAGAACCTTAACATTTTCTTTTGAACTTATTGAAAGTTCAGTTTCACTTAAAAGCTAGCGATTACATTTATGGCAACAGCAGACTTTATGGTATCTTCAGTGTATTTTTAAAATATTTTTAAATATTTATTTTTGAGAGAGACAGAGAGAGAGAGACAGAGAGAGCAGGGGAGGGGCAGAAAGAGAGGGAGACATGATCCAGAGCAGGCGCCAGGCTCTGAGCTGTCAGCACAGAGCCTGACAAGGGCCTTGAACTCACAAACCGTGATGAGATCATGACCTAAGCCGAAGTAGGATACTCAACCGACTGAGCCACTCGGGCACCCCCTGTGTATTTTTATATGTTTCTACTCTACAGTTTTATCACTACAATTTATATTTTAAATCAACTGTAATGTCTCCAGGTCTCCTGATGCGATAAAACCAAAACAATTTCAAAAGGAGAAATTTCAGTTAGAACTGTTCATTCAGATTGGATCCAGTTGCAAGATTACAGCTGTGTTGTCCAGACCTACTATTAAGGCACGAACCCTTAAGAGGACCAATAAGAAAAAAAAAATCCCCAAATCGTGCTGCCTCTGAGGTTGTGGTAGGTGATCCAAGTTCAGCACCACAAACAGCTTCAGAGGCTGGGATTGCAGTTCTGGAGCTGGGGGAGTTTGGGAGAAGTGTTAGATCAACTAGAACTCAGCAGTCACTAGACACAAAATAGGCTGGAGAGCAACTTTCCAAAAGGAGACTTCCTCTTCCCCCATGCAGCATTCTTAAGTTTTAGCTTATTAGGATGTTTTTTAAAAACACCAAAGCATATTTTTTTTTGTTTTCTTCTAGTCACAGCAACTATTAATTCTAAAAAAAAAAAAATACAATATCAAAATTTGGTGATATTGTATTAACACTGGAAGTCTGTCGATTCTTTACACTGGATGCAAAATGTATTATTCAAGAAGAGGCATTTGGTATAGAACTATGTGAGTTTTTTTTTAATTTTTTTTTATGATTTTATTTTATTTTGAGAGAGACAGTGAAGAGGGGAGGGGCAGAGAGAGAGAGGGAGACACAGAATCTGAAGCAGGCTCCAGGCTCTGAGCTGTCAGCACAGAGCCCGATGCGGGGTTCGAACCCAGAGACTGTGAGATCATAACCTGAGCCGAAGTCGGATGCTCAACTGACTGAGCCACCCAGGCGCCCCGAACTCTGTGAGTTTTGATCAGCGAGGACTTTATTATTTCGGTTTCTTTAAATGTCACAAGAAAATACCAGAACAGGGCCACAGATTCATGAATTACATTCCTACTAATCCCCTATGCCCAGAGTAGACTGTTTAAAAACATGGAACGCGTCACAAGTTTGCGTGTCATCCTTGCACAGAGCCCATGCTAATCTTCTCTGTACCGTTCCAATTTTAGTATGTGTGTTGCCAAAGTAAGCACTATGAAGCTGTATTACTTGATAAATATGCAAGTACCCTTGAAAGTTAAAAATATTATGGTTTATAGTCATCAATTTCTGAACGTGAATTAGTTAAGTTCTTTTGCCAAACACCTCAACAACATAAAATTATATAAATATAAAATATTTTACAATTACTTTTAAGAAAGTTTATAACAGCATTCTTAGTATATATATTGTTCTTTGAATGTTTAATAGATTATTCATGAACTCTAAGGTTGCTTTTAGCCTTACATTAACAAATATCAATGTTCAGTTAACGGAGATATTCAGTAAACTAGAGGTCACCTAGCTCCTCTAAGAAATGTTACATTAATACCAATATGGCCCACAAGGCGTAGTGAAAGATCTGATGGTCAGGAGACTGAGGTCCCTTCTTGGCTGTGCCACTAAATAGCTGTGTGACATCACTGTGAGCAAGTCACAGCACACTGGCTTTCGTCCCATATATATATTATATATATATAACATATATATTATATATATTATTATAGTATTATTATTATATATTATATATGTTATTAATATGTTATATATTACATATATTATATTATATATTATATATATTAGAACTTTTTAGAGCTCTAATAACCTCCTGTTTTTCTCAAACGAAGCTAGTATACTTGAACAAGTCAAGAAGGACATTCCACCCTTCCTGCCCATTTTTTTTACCCTAAAAATGTAAAATAAAAACAAAAGATACACATATATTTAGCTATAGATAATAAAACTTCTTTAACTCTCTCAAGGGCACTCGTGCATATATATATATTTATAATACATCGAGTTCTCAAAACAACCTTATGAGTTTAGGTAACAGAATTATCACATATTTTATAATGCAGACAATAACGCACAGGTAAGTTAAGAAATGTGCCCAACTGTCAGAGCCCAGATTTGACCACTGGTGACCTGAATCAGGAATTGGTGCCCCTAAACCACCATGCTGATGTACAGTAAAACCTTGGTTTGCGAGCATAATTCATTCCAGAAACATGCTTGTAATACAAACCGCCTGTATATCAAAGCAAATTTCCCCATAAGAAGTAATGGAAACTCAGATGATTCTTTCCACAACCCAAAAATATCCATATAAAAATGATTACAGTACTGTAATATAATACAAAATAATAAAGAAAATACAAAATAGAAAGGGAAATAAATGAACCTGCATTTACCTTTGAAAACCTTCATGTCTGTTGTGAGGGAAACAAGAGAGTGGAGAGTTATTGTATAGGACGACTTTCACTATCACTAATGGAATCACTGCTACTTATAGGCTCAGTGGAGTCTTTTTTTGCATGGGGACCATTGTATGCATTAGCATGATGTTCACTACAGTACAGTATTAATCAATTCTTGTCATATACTGTATTTAATGTAACTGGCAATAAGGCAGCTGAGGGTCTATATCTGCCGGCAGCCTGACCTAGAATGATGCAAAGCGTTCCTAAGCTTACTCTTGTACAGAAAAGCAAAGGACTGTCCATAGGTGCAGTAACAAAAAACTTACTATTGCCAGGTGTGGGCACCTTCCAACATTCTGAAAAATCACTGATTTCTGCCAAACACCGTGGCCTGAGACCAAGCATCCAAGCATGGGAGACAATCACCCACAATCCCACAGCCAGAGACACAGAGAGACAGACAAGACAGAGACAGAGAGACAGAGAAGAACCATTGGCTCAGTTATGATCATGTGACATTTGGCATCATGTACATATTGCAAGACATTGTTCGTTTATCAAGTGAAAATTTATTAGAAACATTTGCTTGTCTTAAAAGACACTCACAGAACAAGTTACTTGCAATCCACAGTTCTACTGTACTCCTATCGTGAATGGCAGGGGAGTAAATGAGAGCGTCAGTGCTCTTCCAAGGTCCCTTCAGGTTTCCTTAACCTTTTCTATATACCTGTCACCCAGGTTCTGGGGGCCTTACTTCCAATAACCTGCACCTGTGACTTTCCTCAAAGGCCTGCTCTTGGGCTCACTTTCCATGGAGCAAGAAGTGCCCAACAATGTACATTACTCTGAAGAAAGTGAAAGGGACAACTCTAAACAAAATGTATGTTTTCCATGGGTGCTATGGACTAAATATTTGTGTCTCCCTCAAATTCATATATGGATATTCTAACTCCCAAGATATGGTATTGGAAGGTGGGGCCTCTGGGGGACAATTAAGTCATGATGGAAGATCTCATGCATGGGATCAGTGCCTTTATAAAAGAGACCCCATAGAGTTCCCTTGCTCCTTTCACCATGTAGGCACTCAGTGAGAAGATGGCCGTTTATGAGGAAGTAGATCTCACCAGACACCAAATCCTCCGGCATCCTGATCTTGGACTCCAGAACTGTGAGAAACAAACTTCTGCTGTGTATAAGCCACCTAGTCTATGGTACTCTGTGAGAGCACCCGAGTGGACTAAGACAATGGGATTAGGTTAAAGCTGGAAATACAATGCAATCACACCCTTGCTTGGCTTCTCCCTTCCTTAGCCTTACTCTCCCACCTCATGTTTTCTCCTGGCACTTCCTTAATTAGTCATTTGCACACATATCCTTCTCTCGAGGGGCTGCATGTGAGAATCCAGTACAAAACAAGTAGCATAATGGATGAGCATTTTATCGGACCACATGTTTTCGGGTTTAAATCTAATTTGGGGGTTTAAATCTTGCCCCATTACTTTCTGTTTATTTATTTCTTACTTATTTCTCTATATTGAAGTATATTTGACATACAACATTGTGTAAATTTAAGGTGGACAACATGTTGATTTGCAACATTTTTATACTGCGGGGACTCCTGGGTGGCTCAGTTGGTTAAGTGTCTGACTTCGGCTCAGGTCGTGATCTTTTGGTTTGTGGGTTCGAGCCCTGCATTGGGCTCTGTGCTGACAGCTCAGAGCCTGGACTCTGCTTCAGATTATGTGTCTCCCTCTCTCTCTCTCTGCCTCTTCCCTACTCACACTCCATCTCTCTCTCAAAAATAAACTTAAAAAAATGTTTTAAATATAAACTTAAAAAAAGAAACATTTATACACTGTAATACGATTGTCATATGATCATCAAACATGCTAAAACACTAGGTCTTAATTATTCCCACCACAAAAAAGGAATTGATAATTATGTGACTGTCCATCTCTTTTTCCTAGTTGCTCAACTTCTCTCTGTCTCAGTTTCCTTATCAGTAAATTAGTGATAATAAGGTTTACTTAGAAAGTTACTGGAGAATCAAATAGCTGGCACATCTGAAGTAACAGACACCTTGTAGGTATTCAAAGAATTATGTATTTTTATTATAAGTTGGATTCTGGGTTTTAAATACAAATTTAACATTGTGCCCAAATAAATAACAAGTCCATACTAGTAATTTATTCACAAAGTCCAGTATTTCAAAATCTAATTTTAAGACTTTTATCTTACGAATATTCAGGCAAAAAATATTGCCACCGTCACATGCTTTATTGCAAATATGTAATCATATGAAATATATATTTATGTGTGCCATGTCAATTTATTTAGGATTTGATTGTCAAATTTTTTATGTAATAGTATTTTCTCTACAGAGAACTTTCTCTGAAATACGACCTCCCCCCTTCCTCGAAAAGAAACGTAGCTACACTCACACTTCTTTTTTTAATTTTAATTGTTTTTATTTTGAGAAAGAGAGAGAGAGCACTCAAGCTGGGGAGAGGGGCAGAGAGAGAGAGAGAAAGAGAATCTTTTTTTTTAACCTCATTTATTTATTTTGAGAGAGAGAGAGAGAGAGAGTATAAACAGGGTATGAGCAGAGAGACAGGGAGAGAGAGAATCCCAAGCAGAATCCACACTGTGAGCACAGAGCCCGATGTGGGACTTGATGTGAGATCATGACCTGAGCCAAAATCAAGAGTTGAACAGTTAGCTGACTGAGCCACCCAGACACCCTGAGAGACAGAGACAGAGAGAGAGAGAGAGAGAGAGAGAGAGAGAGAGAGAATCTCAAGCAGGCTACATGCTAGGCATGGAGGCTGACACAGAGCTTGATCCCATGACCCTGGGATCATGACCTGAGCTGAAATCAAGAGTCGGATGTTCAAACAACTGAGCCACCCAGGCACCCCTATACTTAACACTTCTCATGTGTATTTATGCACAGTTTTGAATATAGATTTCCCTTATCATTTTGGTCTGAAAATCTTTTCTCTCAAAGAGATGTCTCCCATTCATTCATTCATTCATTCTTCATTCATTCATTCATTCATTCTTCATTCATTCATTCATTCATTCACTCAACTAACTAAAGAAAAAATACCCCACCTCTTTGGCTTTTTGTCAGATGCCAAAAAGTAAACAAACATGGATCTGACAGTCATGCAGTTTATATTCTAGAAAAGTAGAGAAGTTAAGGCCAGAGAATGATAATTTTTTGTTGCCTTCCGGCATCAATTCCCCCAGAAGAACTACCAGGATCCTGGATTGGCTCAGCCACACTGTTTGACTAAGAATGATTCCCACTTCCCTTAAGTGGCCTAAACCCATCTATATGATCCCAATCTTGAAATGAACTTAAATTGGTCAAATCACAGGGATTTTTACATGGTGGCTGACAGAAGAGCTGTCCTCCCAAAAGAGAAAGTGGTATTTCATGAGTTTGAGCTGCCACTTTTCTACCGTAAGGGAAAAGGATGCCTAAGGATGAGGCCCACACAATATTAAGGGCAAAGCTCAAAATGAAGCTGTAGGTCTTGAAACATCCTAGATCACTGGACAGAGGGATTTGCTTGAAATAAACCCAACTGACATTCAGCTGATATAAAAATGAGTTCGATGCTGATAGTAATTATCAATGACAATTGTTTTCTTCAGTCACCTTTGGTTTCCCTCCCCTCTGTAGTCCATGAAAACTGAGCTGACTACCCAAATCTGGATTAAGTCAGAAGCTTTGTTAATTCAGACTTCTGAAAAACACAAGAAGAAGTTCCCCAAATAACTAGTAGTTGTGTCGTGTAATGTATTTGGAAACCACATTTTTTCATGAGAACACTGAATATTTAGAGCATGCCAAAACACTATGACTCATCTTAATTTCTATTTCTCATATTCAAAATATTTTTCAAGTTATTCTCTAGGCACAGCATTCATCCCAGTCTACACTTCTATACATCCCACCTGGATGACACCAATAGCCACCTACTTATCTTCTTGGGTGCTTAGGAGGTAGCTTTCTAGACAACACCCTGTATCCCAACCAATCTTCCCAAATCACTTTTAATCTTGTATATTTGATCAATACTATTCAATGGCTCCACACCACCCATTCTATAGCCGATCAAGTCCACACTTTCTAACATTCTGGATCTTATGTGGTTTGCTGCATGTTACCTACACAGTCCCCTGTGCATGAATTCCCAGTCACAGGGATCCGTTCCTTTCAGACACCATGTTGTTCTTACCTCCATGGTTTCGTTCTGTGTTTTCTTCACCCGATATGTCCTCCTACTCACTCTTGAAAGCCCAGGTTTTGTTTCCCCTGGATACCTTCTCTGATTACTTTGGCACACATTTGCCTTGTTTCTCTAAGCTTCTTTCAGGAGGCAGTACTATGTGGTAGCATGAGGCCAAAGACTTGGTTTGGAATTCAACATCTGGCACTTACTAGCTGTGTGACCTAAGACAGATTGCTTAACTTTACTGAAACTCAGTTTTATTATTTTCAAAATAAAAATACAAATCAAGTTTTAATCCATTATAAAAAGTAAAAGAGAAAAATGTGTCTAGCACTTAATCATTTGTATCAAGCAGTCAAAAACTATACTCAGTTCTGTACAACTTAGTACTTTTTTATTGAATGTAATTAGTGCATACACAAGAGTTTCTCTCCTTATTTGGAGTAGCAACTCGCTGTTTTGCCAACTTGCTGACAATTCATTATGTGGAACAGACTTTTTCAAGGACTGTATTATTTTTGTTGTAATTGTCTGTTGTAATGAAAATATAACATCAAGACTAAATCTTGCTAGTTATTTTTTGGTATGCTCTTGCTTACATCTTTATAAGTATGAGCTGTCTTTTAAACAATAAATTGAATTGTTCTTCAGGTTAATCTGCATTTCATGGCAATTCATGGAATTGAAAGTTCATAGAAAGTAGATGTGATTTTTACTCTTTCACTCTGCAGGAAATAAAGTTCTCCAAACTAATTTTATTACTTCAACACATGAAGTTACTTTCAATGCAACAATATGTATATCAGAGGTATGAGTATATATGGATTTCTTCCAATCCTATGCAGAGCAGAGAGACACACATAGATCAACATGTTTTACGGAGGATAAGAATGCAGAAAATGGGGAACTTCTCATAGGAACATAGCTCATCACAGAGTGAGAGAGGACACAGATCTGTGCAATAAAATGCATAGGCAATACAACTTTATTTTATGTGACCCATCTCTTATCCTGGAGAAGTGAATTAAAGATTAATAGAGGAAAGAACTAGAAGCAGCACTCACTTGAGCAAAAAGATAAGTAAACATTAAATTACCAAAACAATGAAGAGAATAGTTGCAACATTTATGTCAAGTAAAGGGCTGGTTCCTTTAACACAGTGAGAAGGTAGCCATAACTACCAAGTCCAGATACGAGACCTCAGAATAAAACCTAACTTGCTGGGAACTTGATCGTAGGCTTCTCCACCTCCAGAACTATGAGAAACAAACTTCTGTGGCTTGAGCCACCTCGTCTATGGTAGTTTGTTACGGCAGCCCAAGCAGACTAATACAGAAAATTTGTAAATGGCATAAAACTGAAAATAATTTAATGTTGCTCTTTATTAAGTTATATTAAATTTAGACAATGGACCACGAGACAATCATAAAAGAAAAGGATAGTTCTATACATAATGTAGTGGAATATTTCCAGGACATACTGTTAAATGTAAAAAGCAAGTGTCAAAAAATATAATGTAATCCTATTGAGATCTAAAAATAAAAGCCAGAATTTTATAAACTTAAAACTTCAAAATATAAACTTATATTTTATACTAAATATAAAGAAAGAGGGACGAAAATATACACAGTAATAAACATGAACATAAAGCTATATGATTGCATACATTTAGAAAATTTCAGGGGCACCTGGATGGCTCAGTCAGTTAAGTGTCTGACTTTGGCTCAGGTTAGGATCTCACCGTTTGTGAGCTCAAGTCCTGCATCGAGCTCTGTGCTGACAGCTCAGAGCCTACAGCCTGCTTCGGATTCCACGTCTCCCTCTCTCTCTGCCCCTCCCCTGCTTGCACTCTGTCTCTCTCTCTCTCAAAAATAAATAAACATTAAAAAAACATTTTTCAAAAAAAAAGAAAATTTCAGAAAAATACAAGAAAATATTAATTTGGATTACAGAAAGTAGAACTTGGTAGAAGTTAGAGCTTTTTGATTTTCACTTCATGGACTTCATATTTGAGTTTTTTATAGTGAACAAATATTAATTTTATAATATATTTTTAAAATTCTGCTTTCATCACCTACAAGCTGAATGTCCCTGACAAGTTAATGAATATGTGAGATAGAGATTATCTGTCTCCGACCTCACAAGGTGATCTTAAGAACTACGTGAGAGAATGGGGTGCCTGGGTGGCTCAGTAGGTTAAGATGCCAACGTCCGCTCGGGTCATGATCTAACGGTCTGTGAGTTCAAGCCCCGCATCAAGAGCCTGGAGCCTGCTTCAGATTCTGTGTCTCCCTCTCTCTCTGCCCCACCTCTACTCATGCTCTGTTTCTCTCCGTTTCTCAAAAAATGAATAAAAAGGTTTAAAAAAAAAGAATTACATGAGGGGGTGCCTGAGTGGCTCAGTTGGTTGAGCGTCCGACTTCAACTCAGGTCATGATCTCACAGCTCCTGAGTTTGAGCCCTGCATCGGGCTCTGGGCTAACAGCTCAGAGCCTGGAGCCTGCTTCAGATTCTGTGTCCCCCTCTCTCTATTCCTCTCCCCCACTCAAGCTCTGTCTCTCTGTCTCTCAAAAATGAATAAACGTTAAAAAAAATTTAAGAAAACAAAAAAAGAATTACATGACATTTGGGGAAAGCCCTCACAGTGCATGATATATACAAAGCATTCATCAAATGTTAGTTTTCATATTTCCCATGCATAATCTATGGTATTACATATGAATTAGATATATGCTATGCTATGATACTTAATCATATAAAACAGAGTCTCCAAGAACCTTCAAAATTGTTTCTTTCCCTACATAATGCAAATTAACCTATTTCCTCTCATAATGTTTTAAATTAAAATTTTTTGTTTAAAGAAATAATTGACCAGGATGTATTTGTGGCTAGGTTTCTAGAAAAACATGATGATCCTCTGCAAACCCAATTATATCTTCTGAGTTTTTAGGCCCGTAGAAAAACAAAAAGTAAAAACGATAAAAATGAAAAGAGTTTTCTACCCCAAACTTGTTGTCAAGACTTCACAGCCCAACAGCAGATGTGAGTATATGTGGTTCACCCCTGACTAGGCTCAGCTCCCACTGGGAGGGTCCCCACAAAGACAGAGACCTTCCTTGGTTCTGCATCAAACGTTTTCTGTCTCCGGATTGTTTGTCACTTCATAATCTCCTTTGAAGTATTGGTTGCTAGTCTGCTTTTTGTTGTTGTTGTTGTTGTTGTTGTTGTGTGATTTTTTTTCCTTTTACAGTTTAAAGGCCTAATAATTCCATCCATGAAAGGACAGAACTCAATTACTAACAGATGATCCTTATGATAAAATGTCACAACACCAAAAGAGAGGAAAGAAAAACAACTTCATTTTTCATTTACTCCAATACAACTTACACATAAAAAGAACCAATTTAATTGTCTGTATTGTAAAACTATCTTTTGAAAACTTATTTTCAGGGCAACTGGATGGCTCAGTTGGTTGAGCGTCCGACTTTGGCTCAGGTCATGATTTCACGGTTCCTGAGTTTGAGGCCCATGTCTGGCTCTGTGCTGACAGCTCAGATTCTGCATCTCCCTCTCTCTCTGCTCCTTCACTGCTCATACTCTGTCTAGTTCTATCTCTCAAAAATAAATAAACATTAGCCTGGGTGGCTCTGTCGGTTAAGCATCCAACTTCAGCTCAGGCCATGATCTAACAATTTATTGGGTTCAAGCCCCGCTTTGGGCTCTGTGCTGACAGCTCAGACCCTGGAGCCTGCTTCAGATTGTGTCTCCCCTTCTCTCCCCTCCCCTCCTCATGCTCTGTCTCTCTCTGTTTCTCGATAATAAATAAATGTTTTAAAAAATTAAGAATAAATAAACATTAAGAAATTTTTTAACTTCTTTTCACATCCTAAAACTTCTAGTACTTGTGTTTGTATATAATTTACCATAATAATTTGGCAGTTTTAAATAAAGTATATTATTTAAACATTTACTTGTCATAATTTAAGGATTATATTTCCTGAAGAAATTTAATAAATGAACCATCTTTGTCTTCTAAGAGTAGGGAAATCATCATTGAATGACATTTCTCATTCCTTCAGGCACAATTTAAATATTAGACCTAACTGTAGGCAATACAAATTAGTAACACTGCCTCATGCAGAACTCTTTGCTGGCTTTTATCCAGAGGTCTTGAATTCATTGCTCTTTAATTTTAAATTAAGTTTAAATGTGACGTATATTCTCTTTTATCCTATAATGAAAGGAGAAACTGATGTTGAGTGTTTTTCTCTCTGATATCAAACAATGTGGCTTTAAAACTGATAATAAATGCAGGTCTTCAAATCATACTTAGTGTTATTGAATTTTGGGCCTCTCTATGAAGTATCTGCAAGTAGCAGAGCAGGACTGTTCAGCTGGGCTCTTAAATTAGTTACACAATCTACACGTTGTTTATAACTCACCATCACTGAATTAAGTCTAGATTCGAGTCATTAATCCAACAAACACTCACTGAGCACCACTATCAGGAAGTGTGCCCCGGGCTGAAAATCCAAGGACGAGAGTGGCACAATGGGAGGGGGTTTACATTCTCTGGCCTGGTAAAGAGACGAGTCCCATAGCCAGTATGGAGGGGATATGGCATCAGTAACGGCTACCACTTGTGAGCATTTACATGTACGAGGCACAATGCACGTATCATCACATTTAATTACATTTCATCTTCCTGCGTTCTGGAGACAGGTATTACTCTCTTTGTTGCCCAGACCAGGAAACTGAGGCACAGTTAAGTAAACTGAACAAATTCGCAGGGCTGCTGTGTGGCAGGCTTGAACGGGCATCCGGGGCTGACCCCTAAGCACCATTCTCTGGGAAAAGTGTGCCTGCCTCCTTTCTCATCTGAACAGGCTGCCGTGGAGCTGTGAAAGGGCAGTGATGGTTAGAGAGGGAGCTGAAATAGGTTCAATAATTTTGTACCTTAATATTACGGTATGCTTCAGAGACCCATCTGATTTTTTAAATGGAGCTTTGCCGTCTGGTTGGAAAAAGGATAAAAAAAAAAAAAGAAAGAAAAAAGAAAAAAAGAAAAAGACTACCTTTGCTTGACCTCATCCAATTTGCTTAACCATCACTATAATTAAGAAATATAGTCTTTTATATTTCAAGAAAGCAAATAAATGAGTAACGGTGGATGGCTTCTGTAATTCTGGTCCTGTCTTATTCTCTTACGTGTTTCAAACATGAGCTCTCCATAAAGAGACGTCTTAGTTTATAGGGCAATTCTGTGAAAACGGGAAAACAAAAAACTGGAGTGTGTTCAGACTATGACCGAGTTAAACACTGGTCTTCTGTGGGTGAATCCCCACTCTGGATGGATAACCCCTATTCCACAGAGCCTTTGCTGAGCTTAGTAAACAGGTTCACACTGAATTCACCGTTTCAAAGCTTTTAAGTCTTCTGCTTCCTTCTGGCTATTTAAATAAAGAAGTCTCCTCTAGATGTACGTTTCTGGAAAGCAAAGCAAATGTTTTATTAATCTTTCAAGTTATTAGTTTGCTTGCTTGACTTTGAAAAGTTTATATATAGAGAAAATAGTATCACATTATTCATATAAAAACCATCCAGAGTTAGGTAACATCTTGTCATTCCTACTTTGCTAACCATCTTTGTCCCCACTTACTCCAGCACATGTCTTTGTTCCCTCTAGGTACTCATGGTGACCTGAATTGCCAACCTGACCATCAAGGTGAGTGCCAAGTACAATCTCAGGTAGTTAGTCTTAAGAAGTCTGATCTGCCTTTTTTCCTAAACATGCCAGCCAACTCCTTTAAATCAAACCTAAAATAACTTTTGCAATCAATACTTTGTATCAGTTTAAATAGTCTCAGGTCTGCAGTTATAGAACTTACATTAAAAAGGGATCTACTTATTAAGGAAACATTAAAAGCATGGGTGATTTATGCCACATTTTCTCCATCAGATAAAAGCCACACTCAACTTAAATGTCATAATTTACAACCTGCGTAGATATTCAAAGAGAATTTTGCAGTTTCAGAAATGTGGCCAACATCCTTTCTTGACAGTTGAAAGAAGAAACCTAAAAAGGATCTGATAAATTGAGTTGTGATAATAGTTCCAACAGAGAACACATCATCTTCTCTCCCCCATGAACCATCACTTCCCTCAGATTTATTTAAAAGTCCTAACCCCTAATATCAAGCGAGTGGGGAGGGTTTCAGTCTCTACCTCCACAACGACCTTTGTGGGCATTCTCTCCTTATTTCCAAGGACACTTTCCAATTGAGGCTGCTTTTTCCTCTCACATACATTTTCTTAACATGTCCAGGCTAAACTCTTGGCTCTAATCCTCTGTATTCTAAAATCTCTACAATAAATCATGCCATTTCTCCAACCAAAACCCAATAATCCCACTTTGCCTCAAGAGAAACTCACTTCTTGGCTTACAATACGTGTTCTCTGTGGTCCTTTCACAAGATCCCCAAACATTACCTGGAATACATATTCTCTGTGCCTTTGATCATGGCATTCCAGCCTTCTCATCCTGAATCTGGCAAAACTGAACTGTATCCATCAGAACTTGAGCTTCCAGTAGGAAAACTAAATGTTCAGAACACTTCTCAGTTGGAAGACATCTGAATTCTCAAAACTTAAAACAATGGTGCCTTGAAATATATTGATATGCTCAGTAAGAAATTAAGGAAGACCAAAGGTCAAAGAAAAAGAATATAAAGTTGGAATCAAAGCAATAAAAACAGAAGCTAAGGCTCCTGCGGGAACATATGTCATACTATGATCCTAGAGTCTCCAGGAATAATGGTCACAGGATAGTATCATCAAATGATGTGGGACTGAACTTGACACAAACCTCTCCCTCCCGCATCCTTCACTTAAATATAGAACTTGAACCCTCCAAACTCATACTAATCCAGTAAAATGGTGAACCAGAAAAAAATATAACTACTAACAAAGGCAGCTGATGAAATAACTTGTCTGTCTCTGCCATAGTTCTGGGTTATTATGGATCAAATGTTTTTGTCCCCTCCCTCCTCAAATTTATATGTTGAAGTCCTAACTTCTAATGAGATGGTATTTGAAGATGGGGTCTTTGAGAGGTAGTTAGGGTGCATGCGATCATGAAGGTGGGGCCCTCATGATGGAATTAATACCTTTATAAGAGACACCAGAGAGCTCGCTGTACTTCTCCTCTGCACCCCATGCTCACATAAGGAACAGGTCATATGGGCACACAGTGAAATAGCAGCTGTCTACACACCAAGAGAAGAGGCCTCAGAATGAAACCTATCTGCCAGCACCTTGAACTTGGCTTCCTGGCCTCCACAACTGTGAGAAATAAATTTCTGTTGTTTACCAGTCTATGGTATTTTGTTATGGTAGCCCCAGCTGACTAAGACACGGGTAGAAGAAAATAATAACAATATTCTCCCCTGGAGATATGTAAATAAAGGTCCAGCCTCATGAGACAGTAAGATTTGAATTTATAGTCCTGTATGGTTGGGGAAATTCCAAACCAAGAAAATAAAGGATCCCTCAGGGGTTGCCATCCCCTGGCATCTGGCAAAAGTAAATATAAATATAAGACCTCCTGGAGGGAGCATCCTCTCCTCTGGTACCTTGTGATTTCCATGGATTACATTAACTTGGCAAAACTTAGCAAACACTTGGGGAAACAAAAGACTATCCATGACATATTTAGATTCCCAATGATTTGAGCCAGTGGAATTATTAAACATAAAATCAAAAATAACTATGTAGGTTTCATTTTTTAATGTTATTTATTATATTTACATGTTTAAAGAATAAAAGATGGGCTTGAAAAGATGAGCAAGAAATATCAAGATTGAATCAGCATATTTGAAAATGAACAAAATCAAATTTCTAGAAATAAAAAAATAATTGGAATTTAGAACTCTATGGATGAGTTAAATAGCACATTAAAAATCAATTTAAGGAAGAATTATTGAAAGTGAAAATATCATTCTGACCTCAAACTTCTCCAAGACAATATTTCTTTCACTTTTATTAAGGTAAGGATTGACAGGGGCCCTTGGGTGGCTCAATGGTTAAGCATTCAACTTCAGCCCGGGTCATGATCTCATGGTTCGTGAGTGTGAGCCCCGCATCAGGCTCTCTGCTGTCAGCACAGAGTTGGCTTGGGATCCTCTGCCCTTCTCTCCCTCTTCACCCCTTCCCTACTCACACTCTATCTCAACAATAAAAATTTTTTTAAAAGGTATAATTTGACATACACTAAACTGCATATATTTAAAGTATAAGATTTGTTAAGTTTTGACATATGTACATACTCATAAAACCACAGTCAAGATAATGAATATGAACATTATCCCCCAAAGTTTCCCCATGGCCCTTGCTAACCCCTCATTGTCTTCCCACCTTCTTTCATTCTTATCCCCGGAAACCACTCATGGCTTCATGTCACTATAGATTACTTGCATTTTTTAGAATTTTATAACCACCAGAATCATATTATATGTACTCATTTTTTTCTGGCTTCTTTCATTCAGCATAATTATTTTCAGATTAATATATGTTGGTTGAATGTATCAATAGTTCATCCATTCTAATTAAGCAGTAGTATTCCATTGTACATATACACCATGATTTGTTTATCCATTCACCAATTAATACACATTTGGATAGTTTCCATTCTTTGGCTATTATAAAGTAAGCTGCTATGAAAATTCTTTTACAAGTCTTTGTATGATCATATGCTTCCATTACTCTTGGATACATAGCTAAGAGCAGAGTAGCTAAAATATATGACAATGTATGTTTAATTATTTATGAAACTGCCAAAAGATTTTTCAGTTCCCATCTGCAGTATATTAGAGTTCCAGTTGTTCCACATCTTGCCAACTCTTTAATTTTCATATGGAAATTCTTATAGGTAGTATCCCAATGCAATTTTAATTTACACTTCCTTAATAAGCAATGATGTTGGGCATTGTCTCAAAGAAGTGGACATGAGGCACGGAAGGAGAGTGATCTCTGAGTAACAAAAAACAAGTGAGGTTAGTCCTATGATTTCTTCAGATGACTGTCTCGAAAGATTTTTCATGCTATTGCACAGGAAAGTGAAACTCAGGCAAAACCTAGCATTCTCCTTGAGTTGTGGAGATTGAATTGGGAGTCCAATGAGGCCAAGTAGGTTACAGTTCATAGAATGTAATATGGAAGAGGGAAGAGATGCACAGAGAGATAACTCAGGACATCTACATAAGGTCCGCTTCAAGTGCATTACCGAGTACTGATCTTTTTATAACAGGTAAAAATCACCCTAAAACATCCTACCCAAGACCAGGTAAAAATTATTCCAAAGGATTAGAAGAAACAATGACAGAAATATCGCAATGCAGAGAATAGAGCCTTTCGCCAACAGAGTGGAAAATCTTGTAATTCACACAGCATTAGGTAAAAGTACTCAGAAGGGCTTGCCTTGCAGTGGGTAAAATGAGTATCTAACAAAGCTCATAAATAAGGTCTGAAAGGTCTGATTTCAAGTAACTTTTAACAACATCCCAGAACAAAGCTCAAAAATATTTATAGAAGTACAAACATAACCAACATCCAGGAAGGTAGATTAAAAATGTCTGGCATCCAACCAAACATTACTAGTTATACAAAGAATTAGAAAACTAAAATCCATAGTGACAAAATTCAAACCAAACTAACCCAGAACTCATGTAAATAAAAGGAGCAGTGGATAAGGATATTAAAACAGATACTATAACTGTATTTCATGTGTTCCAAAAAATAGATCAAAGACTGAATATGTTAAATAGAGACATGGAAGACACTTTTAAAATGCTCAAATCTAAGTTTTAGAGATTAAAACTACAATTATTGAGGTTAGAAATACAGTGTATAGTATTAAGAGCATAGTAGATCATAAAGAAGAAAAGATTGGTATATTTGAAGATAGAATAATAAAACTATCCAAAATAAAAGCAAGCTAAACCAATGAAATGCAAGTGAGTTGCGGGATACCTTGAAGCAGCTGATATACTTATATTCAGAGTCACCATAAGGGGAATGACCAAAAAACCTGTAACTAACAGCACACCTAAAGATGGAAGACTGACTACTTTCACCCTAAGGGAAGGAAAAAGCAAGGAATCCACTCTCACCATTCCTATTCATCATTATACTGGAGGTTCTATACAATGCAATAAAGACAAAATTTTAAAAATAAAGAAGAAAAGGCATCAGATCAGAAAGGAAGAAGTAAAACTGTCTTTATTCTGAAATGGCATGATGATCCATGTAGAAAATCCAACTGAATTCTAACAATGCTGCTAGAACTAACAGGTGCGTTTAGCACATTTAAGGGACACAAGATCCGTATATAAAATCCATTTGTACACATTGGTAACAATCAGAAAATGAAATTTGGAAGTAAATACCATCGAAAATACCATCAAAAATATTAGATATTTAGGAATAAATTTGACAAAAGCTGTGTATGACCCCAACGTTAAAACTAAAAACACTGCTTAGAGAAATCAAATAAAATATTCAACCTAGAGTTAGGCAAAAATTTCTTACTTACAACACCAAAAGCATAATCATAAAATTTTTTAAAATAGGCTAGGGTTTGCCAAAATTAAGAACTTCTGTTCTTTAGAAATACTGTCAAGTGTGAAAAAACAAACCACAGATTAAGACAAAATATTTGCAAATCAAATACATGGTAAACAAATTGTATCCAGGACATTAACGCATATTCAAGCCTCAATAATAAGAAAACAAACATCCAATTTTAAAAATGGACAAAGATTTGAAGAGGCGCTTCACCAAAGAAAATAGAAGAAGGGCAAATAAGCACGTGAAAAGGTGCTCAACATCCTTGGTTAGCAGAGAAATGCAAATTTAAACCACAATGAGATACAACTATTAAAATGACTAAAATTTTAAAAGACTGACTATTCCAAGTGACGGTGAGGATGTGGCCCACCTGAAACATTCACATATTTCTGCTGTGAATGTAAAATACTGCAACACTTTGGAAAACAGTCTGACAGCTGTTAAAAGTGTTAAACACATCGCATCCCATATGACCCAGTCATTCCACTCCAAGGTATACATCCAAGGGAAAAGAAAGCATATGTTCATAGGAAGAGTTGTACGCAAATGTTCAGGACAACTTTATTTGTCATAGCTTCAAAATAAAGGCACACAAATATCCATCAAGTGAATGGATAAGCCAATTGTGCTATATCCATACAATGGAACGCTATCCCACAATAGAAAGAATGAACTATTATGAAAAACTTTCTTGTATCTAGGTTAAAACTGCTTCTTGGGGCAAGGGTACTGGTGTGCCAGTCCCAAGACCAGGCCTCAAATGGCCTTAAGTTTCTCTTCTCTCATTTGGAACCTTGCCACCCCTATCGGAACAAGCTTAATTCAGACGTCTGGAGAACAGGATCCATTCTATAAAGGAGAACCCACTTCCCCGCTGAGGCCTCCTAGACCCGCCCACAAAGAGCTGACTCCCAGCCATAGGAGAAAACCCAGCCACCATTCAAGAACTGCCGACACAACCCACGCTGGTTACAGACATAGGAGTAGGCAAAGCAATAAACAGAAGAATCCCCTGGTTGATATGTAAACTGCAATAAGTGTGTATATTATCTACTGCCTTTGACTGTTGGGTGGTTTGGTGCACAGTAATGGCTGATACAAAATGAATTTTAAAATTCTGTCATATTCAGATAATTAAACTCTATAAAGACATGAAAATAAACACATTTTTTTTTTTTTTGACACACAAAAGCATGGTGGACTCACACATTGTGCTGAGCAAGAGAAGCCGGACACAAAAGAGTCTGAAGTTCATAAAGTGTAAAACAGGCAAAAGTAATAAGTAGTGATCAAAGTCAGAATAGTGGTTATGTCTAGAGAGAGGAAGTTATCTGGAAGGGGTCTTGAGGGCCACTTTTGGTGGACTGGCAGTGTTCTATTTCTTGATCTTAATTCTGATTCCATGAGTTAGTTCACCTTATGAAAATCCAATGGGTTGTATACTAATATTTGTGAGTTTTTATGTAGGTAACTCAATAAAAAAGTTTTTAAAAAATGTTTTGGTTGAACAGGAAATTCACCAAAGAGGAAATATAAATAAAAAGAGCATCAGTCTCACTGGTAGTCTGAGAAAAGAAACTGTAAACAATCATAAATATCAGTTTTCACCCATCAGTAGACAATAAATTTAAAAGAGTGCAACACTCAGGCTTGAGAGGAAATGAGGAAATATTCACACATTGCTAGTGTGCAAATTTTAGAAGGTAATCTGACAAATATTATTAAATTTTGGAACGCATATAACATAACCTTAACTCAATGCATTTATAAATCTTTCCTACAGAAATGAAACCACTACAGATACATTTAAAAGAATGTTTATTAAAGCATTGTTTACAGTAGCAAAAACATTAAGTCACCTTGAAAGTGAATCAACTATAGTTGACAGCAAAAAAAAAAAACGCGGTTTATACATATTAGAGGGTTTCATTATGCAGATATTAAAATAAAGGTGTTATTATATTTTGACCTGCACTTATATGGGTGGTAATTTAAAAAAGCAAACTTCAAAGTAGTATGTAGAGTGATCCTACCTTTTTTTTTTTAAAGAAGGGTGATTAACTCAATAAAATCCTATATAATTTTGTAAGTGTTTTCTTGAACATAAAGTTATAGAAGGACGCTAATAAATGTATTAACATTGGTCACCTCCAAACTGGATTTTAGAGAAATGGGGACGCCACTATTATACAGGTTTCACTTTTTTCTTGTTGTAATAAGTAGAGGTCACATTAAAAATGTTAGATACTACTTTTTTTAATTTCCAGCATTTAAATTTTTTAGAAAAGAACATCAAGTCACTTGATAAATGCATTTTTCAAATCTTATGTCAAATCAGTGCAGGGAGACACTGACGTCATACAAAATTGATTTTAGAAGGAGAAAAAATGGGCGTCTGGGTGGCTCAGTTGGTTAAGCGTCTGACTCTTGATTTCAGCTCAGGTCATGATCTCACAGTTCATTTTGGGGGATTGAGCCCCACCTTGGGCTCGCTGCTGACAGCAAGGGGCCTGCTTGGGGTTTTCTCTCCCTCTCTCTCTGCTACTACCCTGTGTGCATGCTCATGTGCACTCTCTCTTTCTCTCAAAATAAATAAACTTTAAAAAAAAGGAGAGAAAAACTTAAGCGTTCCCTTAAGAAACAGTGTACAGTACAAACTCCTTAACCTTTCAAACAATGAGGGATAAAAATTTAACAGTTGTGATCTCTTTTCAGGATTATTAGGGGGCACCTCATATCACATATGAATTTCATATGATTATTAATTCAAGCTGAAGAAAAAATAAATTACTCCATAAAATATCTTTTAGTAACTTGGAATAAATATGCTTTGAAATAATGTGACTGAACCAACAATCTGTTGGAAAATTTTATTTGCTATATGAGTGGAAAATATTACTCAGTACTGACATTTCCTGTTTATCATTAAAAAAAGAACTGAGCTCTCTAACCTTGCAAATTTAATTGTTATAAATCTTACAACCTCTTACATAACAAATAAAATGTGATTTGGTAGGCTCCTTCTTAAAAGAACTGAGCTTTATATCTTGAAAGTGAATATAGAAATAAAAAGCAAAGACAGTAGAAACAGTGAAATCCAAAAAAAAAAAAAAAAACCAACTAACATACCATATGAAATCCAGTTGGATATAAACAAATCTATTTCAGTCCTTTCCCTTTTTAATGTCTCAGAAAAGTCAATGAAGTAAAAATGAATTTCACAACTGCTCTAAATTACTGGATAATTATATCTAAGTAATTTAAAGCCTTGTCAATGCTTTAAAAATTATTTCATTATAGATTATTAAAAGATGTTAGAGCAGAAAGGGATACACATCTTGGGTATATTTTTTAATCTTGAAATTGTTTTATTTTTCATATGTTGAAAAAGAAATACAGACAAGTAATAGCAATCTGGAATTTATGGCCTAAATTTGAATTCTAGTTTCAATTAATTAACTGGAGGAGAAAAGTAGAGTTTTTTCCCTAGACTTCATTTTCTGCAACCATGAAATAAATGTTGCCAAAAGTAAACAGGTTTAGAGTGTCAGAGTAAAAAGAAAGTGACTGTAGAATGACAGTATTTCACATCTACCATGATTTCAGGTGCTTTATAAAAATATCTTCAGATAATGTTCCCAGCCATCTTCTGAATAGGTAGGATCTCCATTTTGCCAGTGAAGAAACTGGGATTCAGAGTCCTATTGAATTTACCCAAGTTCACATGAGTGGTAACAGCCAGGGTTTGAATCCAGCTCTAAGTGACCAGGAAGACAGGGACCTCCAAACTTAAGCTCATAAAAATTAAATGAATTGTGCAAGGTCCCACTGTTAAACTATGTGAATGATGTTTTATAACACTAAGTACTCGGTGACATTAAGTAAAACACCTACTTTTCCTGAACCTCAGTTTCCTAATCTGCAAAATAGCATAAGTAGGAAATAAAGCACAGTGTCTATTACATAATGAGTAATCAACAAATATTTGTTTTCTAAAATTCAATCCTTTTAAAGTGCTTTCAGCGTAATCTTGAGAAGATAAGAATTGTTATTTCCCTTCTACATATGGGTATGTAGTCTTACCAATATAAAATGTAAGAGAAAAGCAAAGGGGCATGTTTAATAATGTGTTCCTCATTGTCGTGATGTGAAACAACAGTGTTCAGTTTCCATCCAAAAGGACTAATTTTGCCTTGAAGTCATGAAGTTAAATCAGCTATTGTGAAGGACATACCCAATTTCATTCATAAAGATGAGTTTAGAAAGTGGAAAATTTTAATAATTACAAACATTATCACCTAAATTTGAAGCCAAGTTTCAATTAATTAACTGGAAGAGAAAAGCAGCTTTGTTCACTAGACTTCATTTTCTGCAAATAAAATAAAATGTTTTCAAACAAAAAGGGTTATAAAATTTAATGGTTGTGGTCTCTTTTCAGGATTGTGAAAGGCCATTCCCTGAGCAATTCATGTCACATATGAATTTCATATGATTATTAATTCAAGCTGAAGAAGAAATAAATTAGTCCATAAAATGTCTTTCAGGGTGGTTTTAAAGCAATTTTTTTTTAAAAAAAATCTTGGGCCATAAGTAAATTATCTCTTGAGATCTTTATTAGGCTCATGGCCCAATAAAATGAAAAACTAAATGATACAAACTTCTACAAAGAAGCTCACATACATTACATACATTTAAATTATTAACAACACGTAACTGACATTGACAACGGGAACAGAGGTCCAACAAACTCAACAGTCAACCACTCTACAGTGACTGCAGCTCTAGAGAAGATCCCTTCATTTCCACAGGAACTGAAAGGCCATCACTCTCTTCCCAGGAACAGCCTGCAGCTTTTCTTTCAAGAACTAAATGGTTCTGAGCACATTGTGCAATTAAGAGGTAGCCTTGATTTCTATTTCGGAGAATATGACGCAACTTGCCAGAGTTTTCACATTAAGTAAAACTGGTAAGTTCATGTCTGGGGATAAAGCCACACAATGGTATCATTCAAGATAAAAATCAGTGACCCCATTTAGGTACTAAAGGCCACAGTCTGCACTCCCTTTCAGTATTTCACACTAGGGGCTTTGGTAAGATTCAGGCATTCTCTGATTAGAAAATGCAGTTACCCTGACAACAAGCAACTGGAGAGATTCTGCATTCTAATCTGACAGGACTCGAGGATGGATTTCAACGTTAGCCAGCAGCTGTGAGTTGGCTCCAGCACGGGCAGATGTTGGTTTCAGCATCAAGTATTCTTTGCCACATGTGGGACCGGATGGAGTTTCCGCACACACAAATGTGTAATACTTGGGAGTTACAACGCTGAACCAAGAGTCTCACTTTTTAGCCAGTGAATGCTGCTCTCCGCAAACCTGAAAGTCATGTTTTGAGGCTCAACTACAAAAGTGCTCATACCTGTTTATTTAAAAAATATACTGTCTTCTTCGGGGAAAAGTATACAAACAGGAAACTTATCAACGATGGGCAAGTTATTTAACTTCTCTGGGCTTCAATGTCTTCCTCGGTAAAATGAGGATACTACTACTACCTAGTTCCTAGTTTTTTTCTGATGATTCATGATCCATAAAATGTACAATGTTCTCAATTTTATCACGTGCTTAAGCACGGGAACGGAGTTTGTGTCCTAGGCATCCTCCCCACACGGCCCTACCTCCCTAAGATCGATTTAGTTGTACTTTTCCCAAATTATTCTTTCTGTATGGCTTGAGATGGTGCTCAGACCTTCACTCCATTCTTTTGCCTGTGCTCTGTCCTCTGACAGCGATGTTCACTATCTACCATTAGGGTTTCTCTGTTATTCAGGGGTGCACGTCTTCTCCCCACTGAAACTGGGAGGTCCTTGGGGTGAAAGACTATGTCTTATATTGCCTTATATCTGACAAAAGGCATAGTACTGGAGCACCTGTGTGGCTCAGTCAGTTAAGCATCCAACTCTTGATTTCGGCTCAGGTCATGATCTCACGGTTCATGGGATGGAGCCCAGCATCCGGCTCTGGGCTGACAGTGCGCAGTGTGAGTTCTCTCTCTCCCTTTCCCACTGTCCCTCTTCTGCTTGCTCTCTCTCAAAATAAATAAATAAACATTAAAAAAAGAAAAAGACTTAGCTGAGGTAACACATCATCTGGAAAATATTTAAAAAAAAAAAAAAAAGAAGAAGACATAGTACTGAGTGCTGTCCAAAGCAGGCGCTCATGAGACACTCTGCTTCTTCTTTGCAATTGGGAGGGTAGTGCAAAGGGATGTCTCCAGCTGATTACGATATATAATATATTAAATACACTGATTTCTGAAACATACCACAAAGGGCCTCTCCTATATTCTCAGAACTTCCTCATGCCAAGCTAAAGGCTGACATTTACATGCTCATAGGTAACATTTACATGCTCATTAACAGTTATTTACATGGTCCTGCCCTTACTTAATACTTAATACTTAATACTTAAAGTTCCGCCTAAAACAATTCAGTGAGATTTCAGCGATAAAAAGATCTCTCTTTATTGGTAATGGAATGCATTTAGAGTCAGCAAGGTCACCTTCAGTATACAGTTTCTAAAATGAAGCCATTACATTATAAACATTAATGTATAGAGTTAACTTCGATGTATATATTTCACTAGGCCATAAATCTTTTCCCTTCATAGAAGAAAGTATCCCTTATATCTGAATTAGTTCGTGTTGAAATTTTATAATGAAAGTCAGCTGTGGTTCCAGCAAACAGCTGGTGTTTTTGCCTCTCTCCTTCCACGAAGAAATATGCAATGCATCAAGGAATGACCTACCTCAAAACTATAAACGGCTTAAGTTTTTTTCATGTGCAGACAACTAGTGGTGTATTTTGATAGTAGATGTGTGTTCAGTTTTTACAATATGTGTTGAATAAAACAGCATATTACTACAAAAATGTGTATTGAGGCTACTTAACATGAAGAATCTTTTACTAGATGCTAGAAAATATAACCTAAAAACAGCCTTTCCCAGTCTGCTGGGAAGTTCTAATAAACATAGAACAATGATTCTCAGTCAAGGAGCTTGTATCAAGATGACTTGGGGAACTTTTCCAAAGGACAACCACCACCACCACCACCGACATAAGGGCCTGGGCTCCATCCCTAAAGAGTCTATCAAGATGATTCATCCTACGTTAGGAATCAAAAAAAGTATGCTGATTCAATGAAGCAAGATTCAACCATAATGTTTTTGAAATGTGAGAGTAAAGTTTTCTTTATAAAACAGGTACATTATTAAGCTTTTATGTATTATCTGAATTTTTTTATTTTTTTAAATGTTTTATTTATTTTTGAGAGAGAGAGAGAGAGACAGACAGACAGACAGAGTGCAAGCTGGGGAGGGGTAGAGAGAGGGAGGGAGACACAGAGTCTGAAGCAGACCCCAGGCTCTGAGCTGTCAGCACAGAGCCCAACGCAGGGCTTGAACTCACAAACTGAGAGATCATGACCTGACTGAAGTCGGACACTGAACCAACAGAGCCACCCAGGGGCCCCATTTTTTTTTATTTTTTAAAAACATTTTAATGTCTATTTTTGAGAAAGAGAGAGAGGCAGAGAGAGAGAGACGCACAGAATCCGAAGCAGGCTCCAGGCTCTGAGCTGTCAGCACAGAGCCCGACATGGCTGGAACCCATGGACCATGAGACCATGACCCGAGCTGAAGCTGGATGCTCAACTGACTGAGTCACCCAGACGCCCCTAATCTAAACTTTGATAGAGAAGTAAATTCATTTGGGGGCACTTGGGTGGCTCAGTCAGTTAGGCGCCTAACTTCCTGCTTCGGATTCTGTGTCTCCCTCTCTCTCTCTGTCCCTCCCCTGCTCGCATTCTGTCTCTCTCTCTCTCTCTCAAAAATAAACATTAAAAAAAAAAAAGAAACACATTCATTTTAAATGCTCCAAGAGAGGCTTGATATTTTAAAGAACACATCTATGCAGTCCTTTATAACTTGGTTAGTGTTATATAAAACTAACCTTCGATTTATGAATTTTATAAACTTGAATAGTAGATATCTCATTTATTTAAAGTGAGATCATACCACATACATAACCCTTTTTATGCTAATTACTAAAAGTTCCATTCATAAAAACTATAAAAAAATCATTGTTGCAATCAAAAAGGAAATAATGGATGTCATCCTGTTTTGATAAGTATCTAACTCTTTACATTGAAAACAGACACCAAAATAAAATTGGCATATTATATCCTGTGGGAACACACACAAAAATTACCACTTCCTTTACAACTTTTTAGGACAACATTTTATTACAGTTTATTTTACAAATTTTACACATATATCAAATTTATAAATTTGTTTTACAAATTTCTGGTTTTGTTAATTCCGATACTTAACTAAAGTCATAGAATTTTGAGGGCTAACGAGTACTTGGGTTAGAATAATGAACAACTTCTCAGTTATAATTATTTATAGTCTTTGAATTGTTATTAACATGAATGAATCTCTGGAGAAGCACTGTGGTGTCGCTACATTAACTTTCAGCTGAGTGAGGGCTAGTGCAGGAAGAAAACCCGTGCTCTCAGTCTGATTCACAGGCCACAGTGAGATGCCAGGGCTTCTAGCTCATTCTCCAATAACGGAGCTCTTCTTGTTTTCAGGGTACTCTTATCTGGGTATTTTGCCATAAATTACACTTCCAAATTAAAATCTTAGTATTTCGGGGCACCTGGGCCACTTAGTTCGTTGAGCATCCGACTCTTGATTTTTGCTCAGGTCATGATCTCACGGTTCGTAAGATTGAGCCCCAAATTGGGCTCTGCACTGGCAGTGTGGAGCCTACTTGGGATTCTCTTTCTCTCCCTTGCTCTCTGCCCCTCCACCGCTCTCACTCTCTCTCTTCCCCTCAAAATAAAAATAAACTTTAAAAAATAACTACAATGTTAGTATTTCGTTCCACAAGTCCCTTTTCAGAGACCATTATAGTGAAGGGGGATAAAATAGGTCATTACCATTATTTTCACTTAACTCCACAGAGGACTATACCTCTGCTCAAACAGGAGGCTATGGTCTTCTTCCCAATGATACTGATGCTACAAGATGTGTCCCATAAGATTAGAAGGCTACTCTCTTTTCAGTGAAATTATTTCCAATTCCTTTCTCCCTAACATCATCTATGAGATTTAACATTCTGCGCCTTTTTATAGCATATGCATAATCTTTCACCTAATCATCTTAACTCGTCTTATTTAAATAACTTCCTAAATCACAAATATTTTATATGTGTTATCCTGTTAAGAAGCATTTCCAAACCCCACGTGTGAAAACAGCAGGGTTCTGTGTGCTCAAATGCTCCCCAAGTAGGTCTAAATCAGTTCCCAGGATCTTTGAATTGATCTCTCTGGCAGGTTCTGATGGGATTATTCATGTAGCCCTCGGTCTAAGTACTGATCCTGTAGGATTCAAAAGCAGCCTTGGCTCTGAGAAACTGACTCAAAGGCCCTGTGGCTGGATATAAGCTATCCGACATCTCTCACCCAAATTACTTGTCACTGCTGCATATACCAGCTAGAAGGTGTGGGCTAGAACTGCATAGAGAAAGGTCCACTGTAGATCTATGCTCAGTCTTGGCTCTGTGTCTCAGAATTCAGGTATAGGGTTAAGCAAGTTACTTATGCAAACTATGCCTCAGTGTGTTCATCTGCAAAGTGGGGTAATTCAACTTGCCTTGAGGGAGGCTGTGAAAATCTCACAAGAGAATCTATTTAAAGTAGTAAGAAATAAGTAAGTATATTACCTGCATTTAAGTAAAAGTCAATCCTATCTTAATATTTCCATATTTCTTCTTAAACCTACTTTGCCATCAACACCTAGAATCCAACATAAATATCTTAGTACAAATTTGGTGCTTTCAATAAAAGTGCTGTTCATTAAATTATTTACCAACTTTTATGGCCAATAATTTATCAATAAATGATGCTTTTCAATTTTGTCATCCAATGTTTTAGACTACTTTAAAAAGATGTACTAGACTGGGAGGAGAGTTGGGCAGTAGAAGAGTAATAAAGAAAAATAAATATCTCTTTCTGTCTGTTGAAAATGATATTAAAGACCAACTTAAGGAAGGCTAATGGGTGACCTAAGAATGTGAAAGAATATTTCCCAGAGGATAGTCACCAGCTGGCTTTTATCATTACTGAGACAAGAACAGGAGGAAATTAGCTTAAATTTCATTTGGGTTAGAATAATGAGAGCAAGCTATGAAATCTAATTCCCAGGGAATCTTTTCTTCAAAATAAAATAAAAACTGACTTCCTACCATGGTTTCAGTGCAGCCCTGAGAAGTCTGAGAAAAAACTGGACGAAGTCTGAGTCGTCTGTCTCTATAATCCCCATCAAGAGAAGAAAATGAGCAATTATGAGCCCTTTATGTAACAGGTGTTTTCACTGGTACTCATTACATCTCCACTGGAAATCATTTTTCCTACTTTACAAGTGAAGATGTAAACTCTGAGAGCTGAGTTTGCCCAAGGTCATCAAGCTAATGAAAAGCAGATTTGGAATACAATCCCTACCTATCTCCAGAGCCCATGCTAGGGGCTGAACCAACCTGTCACCCTTGCTCACCCTGCTGTTAGCTCCTATCCTTACTTAAAACTTACATTCTGTCCAAGATTCAGACTTAGATTTGGATTTAGATTTAGATTTATTTATCTTTCTTTCTTCCTTTCCTTTCTTTACGTTTCCTTCCCTTTCCCTTCCTTTCCCTTTCCTTTTTCTTTCCCTTCCCTCCTTCCTTCCTCCCTTTCTTTTTCTTTCTTTCTTTCCTTATCTATTTATTTATTTACTTATTTATTTAATTATATTTACTTCATTTTGATTATCTCCAAGATTTAGAGGTATCTGAAAACCAATGTAACTTGGAAATATAGCCAGTATTTATCAGCTACCTAATATATGCCAAACATAAGAACTCTATGGATATTATTTCATTTGATAATGGAAGTTACCATTTGAGACAAGTGCTATTATTATCCCCATTTACAGATGGAAATCTAGGCTTCAAAATACAGCTAGAAGAGCCCAGGCCCAAGGGACTAAAGAAAGAGGCTTTTTTCTACATCAAGGGCAGCAGTGGGGTCCTAAGCATTTTTACCCAGGTACGCCTAAGGATAGTGAGAAGCAGGCGTATCAGGAATTCAGACCACAGGGCATCCAAACCCCAGCACATATTTCACTTTTAGTTTTAGCAAGTCACAGATATTTAGTAAAAAGAGCCATTTGGAATCATCGGGTCCAATCCCTTTATCTTACAGACAAGGAATTTGAGGACCGGGGTGAGGTTAAGTACTTTCTCTAGGGTCAGAAAGCTAATTAGTGACAGAGTTAGCAATAAATCACTTTCATGAAAAGACATGCTTTCAAAGTGAATTCAATTACCTTGTACTCTCAAGTGGCTATTAAGAACACCCAAGTAGTTAGACAATCTCCAATATTTTTGTGAAGTAGATGTAACTTGAGAAGATCTAGAAAGAACTTTGCAACAATGAACACACTAAGAAAGCTTTAAAAATGTGCTAATTTGAGTCAAATCATTGTTAGGAACAGTGTTCTATTCACTTTTTTTCTGTACAAAGTTATAATTTCAGCCACACTAAACAGCCAAGTATTTTCATCTCTTGGATAAATGAGATATATAAAATTTCAGATCCATATATATATAACATATATATAATTATGTTAGCAATTACAAACCCTCGATACAAATTCCCAAAGAAGAGGATGATTCTTATGACTTTACAGCATAATTTTTCTACAAGAGAAAGAATTATCCATTTTCTCAATGGGTAACAAAATCCACGGGTGCCAATGGTAATGCATTGGTATTAAGAATTTAATAATGAAATATAGTGTGGCCATGTATTTAAAATGAATGGAAAGTACTTTCACAGAAAGCATACTTTGAAAGTTAATTTCTTTCAACATACTAAATAGATCTAGCTAAATATCCAAAGATTTGTCTTTATGAAATATGGTTGAATTGGTAAAAAAAAAATAAACAAAGGGAAACATTGGTAAGCCAAAAAAGTTCCAGAGAATAGGATTGTAAATGAATGAAAATACAACTATTTGGTCAACAGTCAATAACAAGTCCTTGCTAGTCTGCCACCTGATAAAGGGAAACTGAAGGTGAAGACATGAAAAAAGAATGATAAGTAAAGCATAGAGTCTGTGGAAATGCATCCTGATGAGAAACCAATTTTATCAGAAAAGAAAACCAATTCTTTCAGGGAAGAAAAATCACATCAATGAAAATATATTTTGAAATATCATTTCAGGGAAAAAATGGAAGAAGATATACTGACAAAGAAGAGACCATTCTAGTAGTCAAATCATGTAGCGTGACACTGAAAATTCTTACAATTTGTTAAATTTAACCTGGAAGTCTTACACATTTTCAGAAATAGAAATCCTCTATCACACTTGACACTTTGGAATATGTTAATGCTGAAGTTTCTCATGTGATGGTGTTCTTTTATTTAGAAGAAGAAAGAAGAGGAGAGGAGGAAGAGGAGGAAGGAGGAGGAAGAAGAGGAGGGAGGAGGAAGAGAGAGAAGGAGAGGAAGAAAGAAGAGGAGGAGGAGAACAAGAAATAAACATAATATGGAAACTGACCAGCAATGTTGATTTAACATGGTACATAAACCCAAGTGTTCATACTATGTGTCTAGGACAGGAAAATCAAGTTTTGAATGACTATTTCATGGCTATACAGTACTCTGGCTTTAAGGATATTTCATGGTCATTCCATATCAATTATTCTTAGATTTTCTTGTCCTGGAAAACATTCCCCCAAATTAAATCATTCAGATTTATGAGTACCACCAATGGAAAAAAAACAGCAGCATCTAATATCAACTCAAGAAAGATGCTCTGTTCAGTAGCACGTGTACAGCAGAGTATCTCATTCCTGAATCTACTGATGAAAAGAAAAATGACAGTGTTTTGTTTATCTCCACTTCACCTTTCTCCACAGCAGAAAGTTTTCAGGGTGGCCTCCCTACATGAAATGAGTGACAATCTAGGTTTTATTTGGAATTCTGACTGTCTAAAAAGGATTGGCTGGCTTGGGATCCCTCAGCAACCCAGAAACCTAACAAGACGATCAACAGATTAGCAACTGTTTTTATTGCTAGCTATCTACATAATTTTATTGAGTTCCTTTATTTAAAACTATGTGCCAGGCATTGTTCTAATTACATATGTTAAACTCCTTTGATTCACTTAATAGTTATAACAACCCTATTACTTGAGAGCTATTATGTCCATTTTCCAGATGAGAAAACTAAGGCACAAGGAAGTAAATAATTTGTCTGAGGTCACACAAGTAAAAGTGATCCTCTCTTAAAACTCAGCAATGGTCAACCTTTTATCATGATGCTCCTTCCTTTTCTGGGTCTCCTTATTAACAGCAGTTTTCAATGAAAAGTCATTCAGACAGCAACATTGAAAATAAATGGCCTGATAATAACAGTTGGGTTTGTTAAGAGTTTTCTATGTGTCAGATATTGTGCTAAGTGGTAATAAAATTTTATTAACTGCTATTTAACCTTTAGTGTGAACAATTCCATAAGGAAGGTACCATGTGAATTTAAATGATAAAATTGAGCTGTGAGTGACAGATAACTCTCCCATGGTTAACTCACTGATAATGGAAAGAAAGGATGCAAATCTAGTACATCAGAGTGCAGAACTCACCTATGCTACCATGAGGCTCACTGCCTCCCTATTAGAAAGGTAGGCCTTTAAGGAAAGATGGTGATGGGATGATTAGTCAGCCTGGGTGTTTTTCTTTTTTAACCTCTTTAACATAATAGGCCATCAGCAATTATTTATTAAATCAAGTAAGACAGATCACGCTTAAACAGATGAGTTAGGAGTTGAGTTTATCTATGAGGAGAACTCTCTGACAATAAAAGTTACACACACACACACACACGCGCGCGCGCACACAAAACCAGTGTGTTAAACCAATTGATAAGCTCAGCTTCTACCAGAGTATATCCAATCATTACCATATAACGTTGTCACTATTGACTAAAGAGAGTGGAAAGAATCACTTTCTCTAAAAATAATTTAAATATAGGGTAAAGCTACATATTTGGCAAAGCTTAAATAGGGTCATATTTAAATACGGAGATATGGGCTGGACAGTGGGTCTCAAGAGACACTGAGGTGATCTCATATGAGGAGTATGGTTTTAATATAAATTACCAAGAGCTTTATATTTTATAATCTCCATTTCTGTCTTCTAGTGTGACATGCTGTCATTTGACAATACCAATGTTTTGAAATCACAATTTTAAACATTTTTCCCAAAAATCAAAATACAAATCAATAAATCTGAATTCCAAGTGAATTGAAACCACCAATAATTTTTATCATAATCCCATTATTCCTGTGGATAAAATTATTGACCTTTGTTAGTTTACAACTTAGAAATGATTTACCTTATTATTTTATATTTTTGGTAGTAAATAGTTTTGGTCATTATATGATTAAAATTTAAATTAAAAGTGTAATTAATATTTTTAACTTTAGTCATTCACATTAAATATATTCACACACAGCCACTGATATATTTTATTTATCTGCTTAGTTTTATAGTTATTACAACAACAAAATGTATGTTGGGCAGTACTATTAACGTTTAATTGCAATCACACACTTTTCTTTGTTTGAAATGAGAGTCCAGACAACAAATTGATTTCTCACAATATTACTATCACAGTATGTTCTTAAAACTTGCTACCAATGACACATAATATAATACAATATAAAAGCAATGTTCTTTTTTCTGAGAAAGTACTTTTTGTTTTTTGTCTCAGAGAAGGACTGAGGCTTTTTGATACAGTGATTCGTGGGACATAAAATACGGAATAAGGAAAGGCACCTAGCTGACGGCTCTTCAAAACATAGGCATCTTTGATTCCATGATGAGGAGATATATTTTTCTTAAATTACTATAAATCATCTCTGCTAAGGAAAAGAGAATGGAAATTGGGCAATTTCGTAAGGTAAGTTTTAGATCCATGAATTCTACTCTAGAAATGCATTAACATTTTGTTGTAAACTGGCACAAGCTGTGAATTAAAACTGTTTTTTAAAAGCTGTCTCAACAAGTATACAACCTGAATTTTTTTTACAACATAGATATTTTGAATTTATCTCCCAAGTAGAGCTTTCTCTTCTCTCTCTGAAGATTTTATTTTTAAGTAATCTCTACACCCAACATGGGGCTCGAACTCACAACCTCAAGATCAAGAGTCACCACATGCCCCTCCGACTGAGCCAGCCAGTCTATTTAAATTCACTTTTTGGGAAAATGTTTCATAGTACTTGACGACCTTGAGGATATTTTAGGATTTAACAACAAGCTCAGGAATCTATTCTGTAAGTGGTATTCTTAAGTAATAATAGAATTTTAAATGCCAGCCACCAACCCTCTGTCCCTGAAGCAACCCAATCTTGTATAACCAACCATTCCTCTCTGACCTGCAGCCTCTCCCCCAAACCCCTCCTTGCTAGGAATAAAGAACTTCCATCATCTTATAGAACTCCAAATATTCAATACATGCCCATATATCTGAGTATTACTATAAAAGCATGCGCCAGGAAAGCTCGCTAAGAATTCTTAAATAGGATACCAGGTACATGTCCTACATAGAGAGTTAGAACATATACTGACCTCCCTTAAGAGCAAATACTTTTATTCCATTCAGCTTAATTATTAGCTTTAATAATAAGAACAAAAATGCATTAATATAAGTATTTAAGGGCTTTATATCCTATCAGTTAACATTTGCTGAAAAACGAATCTGGGACCCATTTTGTGAATGAAACATTTGCTTTCATTTTTGAACCGGTAGTTTTACATTTCTCCCTTAAGCCGGGTTCCCATGAAATTTGCTGCAAGTGACATGCAGTATTATGTGACACATAGTATATATAAATACAGCATTCTCTTTTCCGAAAAAGGCTTTTCATTGACATAAGGGAAGGCCTTAGGCGCCGGTATTAAGGCACATGCAAGAAACAGAAAGTAACACTGCACAGAGGTAAATGGCTTATTCGAAGTCTCATTGTTGGTAAATCTTCTGATCACATAAATATTCTGCAAGTATTTAGGACTACTTAGTAATTCAATAAACATTCCCTTCACCTGCTCTTGCCTCTGTACAGTAGTGACGAATCATATCTGTAAGCAAATGGAAGCTCCATGCCACTAGACAAATATATTAGAAACTAACAAATCTAAGTCTCTGTATAGAATGTACTCGGTGTTTCCATCTCTGCCAAAATGTTTTGAGGTTAACACGGAAAGTGTTATGATGACTTTGCATCCTTTGCAGACGAAGACGAGGGCATTACCCCAGAGTGACTTAACCTGAGAGCACGCACTTAGTTAAAGAGCCGACCTGCAAGTCAAACCCCTATATTTCCCTCTCGATTCTAGAATCTACAGGTTTTTCTCCTTTCTCATATCCACACTGCTTTGTTACATAGCCTGAAGACTGACAAAGAGGTGATGATGTCTGGCCTTCTGAATGCTTAGAGTATTTGTATGCCTGGTTTAATTTATCTTACTCTTTCTTGTGTCTGGGACACTTCTACCTTCTTACCATAGTTTCCTGGAGAGCATGAATTATATACTCAGCCTCTGTGTAACTACCTAGCACAGAGCCAAGGACATGGAATTCCTTAAAAATACGTGTTCATTCACCAGCTAGTTGCAAAAGTTTTGGAGGACTGTTCCTGGTGGAGGTGGGAGGGAATTAGGTGCCACAGGCAAACTGGCTTTCTTTATTACCCAATTCTGTAATTTTTAATTCTGTAGGAATCCACTAATTTTCCTGTTTTCAACAACTCACTGTAAAAATAGTTTTTTGACAATATCCAATGTTTATAATGAAACAGCCATTCTCAAACAATCTTGGTGCAGAATGTAATGTTCCTGTATATCGTTTATCAATATGCAAATATATTATTTAAATTGCAAGTCCAGCAATTCCAACTGTATAAAATGTTGCTTAAGAAATAGCTAGGGCTGTTCGAATGCATCCTTAAATCTGACCTTAAAATGTAAAATTAGGAACCAAAAGCCAAAATCCTAGCTGCAATCCAAGATTTCTCTCTAAATTCAGTGACTTGTAAAACAGGGTGTGAGTCAGAGAAGCCAGTTCTTTGTTCTTGAAATAACTTTCAAACAATTGAAAATCGTTTCTATTTTTTAAATCATTTTCATTTTAACAACAATTTCTCCTCCATTTGTACAGATTAAATTTAGCCTGTGAGTGAGTCACATACCTTTATTACATGATGCTTTTCCTGGAACACAGGAATTTTAAACATTTGGCACCAGTAGGTCGTACCTTTGTTTGGGATGGGGACCTGTCTTAATAAAAAGGGGAGGGGGACACAAAGTCACATTCTCTGGACACACTATTAAACACAAAAGTATAAGTAAAAACTCTTACATGCTTTCCATAAACCCACCCCTCCAATCATAAAACCTGAAAAAACTTACGTCCTGATTTACCAGGTCAAAGTATGGTACCGCTGTAGACAACACACTGGTTTTCTCAGGATTCAACAGCCGCAGACTCTTGGTGCCACGATTGGAGTCATGGTACTTGGGGCCGGCTTCTCCCACATCTTCACGGTGGTACGCCCAGATCACTCTCACTGTGCTCTCCTAGTGAGCAGACGTGGGCACCATTATGTCTCATGAGAGCACTCCCCTTACCCCTGAGCTGAGTTTAAGGCATTCTATTTAAAGCAGGATAGAGACGTGAAAAAAAACCAGAATAATGACATTTGGAGTTCTCAACATGGTCGCTAGCATTAATTGTGTCAATTTGATTCAATCGTTACGTGTCCACATAGATGAGCTGCTTTTTGGAAGAAACCGTACCTCTTAGCACGCAAGACTATGTCTTCCGAGACAGAGTGAAAGGCGACTGACTCAGAGGTTATCCTTCTGTGCACATGGCAACAGTAAGTCATCGTCACGCCGGATCTACACACTAGCAACTAGTAATTACCAAGCAAATATTCTTGTTAAGAAGCAAAGATTCTGGAAAACTAAAACCTGTTTTAACGCCAGGCAACATTTTAGGGAAAATAAATAAACGGAATGAAAACTGAAGTCACTTTCCAGATTGGCACCTTTCCATTCACTATAGATTTTTCCCAGGACTGGCCCCGTCACATGTGCGAATTGACAAAAAGTGCAAACATGGGAGGAATTTCTGATTCTGGGTTTATTATCCTAGAATCTAGCGTTAGTCATTTTATGAATCCTGGGAATTTCCAAGGGACTAATGTATCCCAACAAGGGAAAGTACTGTCAGGTGAAATTGGTCTCCATGTAGCAAACAGGAGAGATTGCCTGAGGGGTGGTGGGCCAGGGGGAGGGCTTGCTGAGGTATGAAGAAATTTTTCAGTCCTCCCACAGATAAAGGTGTCTTCGCCAGATCTTTGTACTAAGAACTTTGAAAATAAATAATAAAGCAAAAGCTATTTATTTTAAAAGCTATATTATTTCTTAATAAGTCAAATGACTATAATTATTTTTCCAATTAAAGTATAATTGCACTGGATATTACATAAGAAGTTATCCACATTTTTGCATGTGTTTTTTTCTTCCTCTTTTACTCTTTATGCTGAATGTTAATCAAAACTGCTTCAGATTTTTACATTCCCATTTTTAAAGCTTTGATTTATCAAATAAAAAAGATAATTTGATCTATACAAAATGAAATTGATCCAAGAAATTCATAGAAACTTCCAAAAAGTACCACATGAATTATATGCTGTCTAAATATTTAATTTGCATATGCATAAAGATATTAATTTTTGCATGAAGTCTAACAATAAGAAATTTTGTGTCAGTAGGCAATTTTAATCAGTCTACTATTCTTCCTGATTTTAGAAATTTACAAAAATGAATCGGTCACAAATCAGATGAATTATACCGTAAAATTCAGTATCATAATTCCCTCTTGTGTAATACATTTTTTCCAACCTTCATCTATTGTATAGTCTTAAACTTTATGGAGAAAAAAGCAGAAACCTTACAGATAAAATCATACCCACTTTAAATGGCCCTTCCAAATGTTAAATTCACACAAAAATTGCCTTTATTGAAATGTATAGTCTTAGATTTTCCATGGCTTCTAAAAAGAATTCAAAGATATTCCAAAACAGACCGTGTGACTTTGTTTTCAAAGGTTATTTTTAAACATTTGTTCCTTTTACTCTACAAAGTGTTTCGCCACTGTAAACAAGCGTACAATTTATTCATGTGGCAGTCACTTACACACTACTCACCGTTATGCTCTTGTCATTTACGTCACATGTATGCAGTTCTCTAGTAAATTCGATTACTGTGTGTGTACTATTTTCCATGGCATATTCCAGGTGGTAATCTTGCTGAGGATCTTTTTTCAATTCTCTATTTGCGTTTGTAAAATAATCCTATGGAAAATATGAAAAAGAAAAATTAGTATGGCCCCGAATTCAGAGTGAAAAAAATTTAGGTTTAGGATACTTCGGGGCGCCTGGGTGGCTCAGCCAATTGAGTGTCTAACTCTTGATTTCAGCTCTGCGTCAGGCTCTGCACTGATGGTGAGGAGCCTGCTTAGGATTCTCTCTCTGCCCCTCTCTCTGCCTGTCCCCTGCTCACACTCTCTCAACATAAATAAATTTTAAAAACTTAAAAAAAGGAATATTTATAGAACCTGAAAAAATTTATTCTGGATTTGCTTACTACAAAACACTGTATCTATAGCTATTTTTAAAGTCCTGGGAATTTAAAAGGAACTGGAACTTCTGGCCCTTCAGGAAAATGTGGGAAGGATTTTATAGTATCATAGAGCATCAAAAGAGATAGAATAAACAGACATTCAAGATCACCTAGTACTTTTCCTTCATTTATACAAATGAAAAGAGAAATTTCAACACTGTGAAATGGCTTGCCCCAAATGGAATTGACTACTTTGTGACAAAGACAGAATGAACCCCAAGGTTAGCACTTTTCTTACTATTACACCAACACCAAGTACAGTCCTACCCTTCACCACTCCTGAAAGCTAAGAGACCCCATCTGAGGCTATAGGCCATTTTAGTATGTGCTTTAATAGTGAATGCTTATTAAAATGAAATGCAATGGAAAATTATGGAAACTAGTTAAATTATAAGATACTGAAAAACTGCAGAAATTTTGTTTTTGGATTAGCTATGATTTTTGTACTAAACTGATCAAAATGGTATGCAGATCACTTGTGAGAAGCAGATAAATGCAATGGAGAGACCATGGGTTTTCGAAGCAAATGGCTAGGATCTGACCCCTAGCTCTACCCCTTAATAGCCTTGGAGAATTGTTAAAGTCAAACTCTGAGCTTTTGTTCTAACATTAGTAAAATGGGGATAATACATACCTATTTTATGGATTTTGAAAGATGAAGAAATGAAACCATATATGGGGGGGAGTTGCCTATTTAATATTGCCCATTTAATGCTAATTCCCCCTTTTGCAGTATCATTTGGTTTTTATCCAAACTATTTCCCGATATCATTTACCATCTGCTTACTGTATCAAGAGTTATAAAATTCATGCTGCTAATTTTCATTTCTTATAGAAGACACAAAGTTTGCCTTAATTATACTGGTTTTCCCATACATGATGACTTTTATCTTTAAAAACTCATAAATGGTTGGGGCACCTGGGTGGCTCAGTCAGTTAAGCGTCCGACTTTTGACTTCGGCTCAGGTCATGAGTTCATGGTTTGTGAAATGGAGCCCCATGACAAGCTCCCCACTGTCAGCACAGATTCTCTCTTGGAAGTCTGTCTCTCCCTCTCTCTCTGCCCCTCCCCACTCCTCTCTCTCTCTCTCTCTCAAAATAAAGTGAACTTAAAAAATAAAAATTGTTATTTAAAAAATATAAAGTCACAAATGGTTGATTTAGAAAATGCATGCTGAAACATAATTGTGCCTATTTTTTACTAACATTCAAATTATATTTGAAGAAACAATTACTGGACTTAGCAAAAATAAATAAGAAAATAAACAAAAATAAAGTATAGGAGAAAAAACCTTAAATTCTAAGTGTCACAGTCAAATGGATGGCATTTGGTATTTTTATTCCTAGTACCTTTTCAAGGTAGCTTTCAAGTATATGTAAATTTCACATCCAGATATTGCTGAAAACCCACATTATTAGTGGTGCATAGAGCCTAACTAACCTTCTTCACCCTGGTAACAACTACAACTCACTGAGTACATACGATGCACCAGGCCCAGTCAAAGCACGTATTAATACATGCATATGTATTAACTCATTTAACCTTCACATCAAGTCTATGAGATAACTATTTTCATATTTCACTGATAAAGACACTAAAGCCTAAAGTTAGTAAAGCATCTTGCCAAGTTCACACGGCTGGTAAATAGTAAAGCCAGTTTTCAAAGCCAGACAGTCTGACTCGCGTCTGTATCCTTCATCGTTGCACACCATAGTGGCCATTGCTGGAAAAGTATGAGTTCTGTCTATAGAAAATATCTACACTAAGGGGTTTTTTTCTACGTAAAATGTTACTTTTTCTACCGCTAAAGTTGGAAGCTGTCAAAAAATTTATTCTGAGAACCGACTGTAACTGTGAAAACAATTCAAATGAAATACACCTATCATATTGTGATTTCCCCATTTTTGATCACATAGATTTTCAATATGTAGATGAGATAGCAATGCCTGTGGACACTGAGGGATTCAGATAAATTGTGCCTTTATACTGAGTTCACATTTTACTACATGATTCAAGCAATCACAGTTCTTGCAAACAAAAAGAACACAAAATCCAGTCGGCTGCAAGAGTGCAATAATTATCCCAGTCTTGCAAATATGTTTCCAAAACCATTAGTCCCACAGAATATTCAGCTGGCTGGCCAACTTTCCATTCCTTCTATTTCCACTCACCCGCAACAATCCCTTTCAGCTATCCCACCTTCTTCTGGCTTTTCAGATGACTTAGCTACTAGAAAATGGGAGAATCTGCACTCAGGTCTCACTGCATACCCCTTGAGTGCATCCACCCTTCGTAAAATACTGAGTGTCCAATAGTTCAAAAAGACAGCTGCCGGATATGTCAAAGCTCCGGACTCCTGGCAAAACGTGATTGTCTAAAAGATGCTGATGGGGCGTGTGGGTGGCTCAGTCAGTTAAGCGGCAGACTTGGCTCAGGTCATGATCTCACCGTCTGTGGGTTCGAGTCTGGTGTCAGGCTCTGTGCTGACAGCTCAGAGGCTGGAGCCTGCTTCAGATTCTGTGTCTCCCTCTCTCTCTGCCCCTCCCCCCCCCAATAAAATAAAGACATAAAAAAAATTAAAAAAAAATAAAAGATGCTGATATCTTCAACCTTCTTGAGGGAAAATATGAATGGGTTTTATTATAACTGAAATGTGAAATATCCTAACCACCACCATAATTCCATTATAATTTGCTCACATTTTCCAATTCTTAACACCTATTTTAATAGCATTATTCGTTACATGTTTACTTAAGCTGGGCCCCTACAAATGCTTAGAAATCTACATGTTAATCTCTTATTATTTTCTCAGGAGGCCTCCCAAGACAAATATTCTAAACTTCTCTGTTTAAGATGCCAACGTTTCCCCACCCCATATGATCATGCATCTCACTTTAAGAGAATTTCAGTTATGACACATGACAGCCCACACCTTGTCTTTTTTTCTATCCCAAATAATATCCACTCTTTTGGAATCATAAAAATACTCAATCTAAAAGAAAGCAGGAGGGGTATCTGGGTGGCTCAGTCAGTTGGGCATCTGACTTCAGATCAGGTCACGATCTCGCAGTCTGTGAGTTCCAGATCGAGCCCCGCAACGGGCTCTGTGCTGACAGCTCAGAACCTGGAGCCTGCCTCGGATTCTGTCTCCCTCTCTCTCTGCCCCTCCCCCACTCACGCTTTTCTCTCTCTCTCTCTCTCTCTCTCTCTCTGTCTGAAAAATAAACATTAAAAAATTTTTTAAAGAAAGCAGGAGGAGAGAAATATAAAACAAACAGCAGATGGTACAAGTACAAAACAAATACTTACAAAAGAAGTAAAAGAGAAATATTACAACAGATCCTACAGACATTAAAAAGTTAATAATATTATGGAGGTGCATGGGTGGATCAGTCTGTTAAGCTTCTGACTTTGGCTCAGGTCATGATTTCATAGTCCGTGAGTTCAAGCCCCACACTGGACTCTGCACTGGTGATTCAGAGCCTGCTTAGGATTTTCTCTCTCTCCCTCTCTCTCTCTCTGCCCCTTCCCCACTCGCACTCTCACTCTCTCTCTCAAAATAAATAAGTAAACGTTTTTTAAAAAGATTAATAATATTATATACACCTGGACATAAAAAACTTGGATAATTTAGACGAGAAATGGGCAAAGTTTTTGAAAGACACAAACCAGCAAAATTTATTAAGGAAAACAGATATTCTGAATAGCCCTGTAATCTACTCATGTGTAAAAACCTTCCTACCCCCCCCAAAAAAAAAAATCTAAGCCAAGGTGCTTTCACTTGGAATTTTACCAAATATTTAAGGAAGAGGTAATACAAAATCCTTCAAAAACTCTTCCAGAAGATAAAGAACAGAGAACACTGCCCAACTCATTTTTTGATGACAGCCGCACTCAGATACCAAAATCAAAGACATTACCAAAAAAAATGTACAGAGCAATATTTTTCATGGGCCAAAATGCAAATTTTCTTTATAATATATATTAGCAAATAGAATTTAGTGATATACTTTTAAAAAGATAATATACCATCAGCACGCAGAGTTGGTTCAACATTATAAAATCAATCAATACAATTTATCATATCAAAGTATAAAAAAGAAAACCATACAATCATCTTAATAAATGCAGAAAAACTATGTGAAACATTCGTTCATGGTGAAATCTCTCAGTAAACAGCATCTTATAAAGAGCATCTGTAAAAAAATCCTACAGCAAACAACATATTTAATGACGAAAGACTAAATTCTTCCCCTAAATTTGGTAACAAGTAAGTCTAGGGAACAAGGCAAGGATGTCCACACTGCCAACTTCCAGACAGCCCCACTACTGACTGTCCACTTCTGACAGTTCATCTCTATTTCTCCCATTCTCTAACCATACACATCAAAATTCTGTCCTTAACATTATACTCCTCTGTCTTCGTATTCCATTCTTTGGGTATCTCATCTACTCCAAGAGTTTCCAATCATCACCTCCATTCAGTATCACATACCCAAAAGTCTAACTCCACTTGGAAGTCTGAGTGTCATTTCAAAATGCAATATATCCGAAATTGTATTTACCCTTTGTCTGTAAAACTAGTTTCCCTGATTTTCTCTCATTACACTGCCATTCTCCCATCATTCAGATTCAAAACTGCAATCTTCTTAAACTTCTTCCTCGATTACTAACACCTCCACAGAACCCATCAGTTCCTCCTTTGAAAAAATAACCCATCTTTCACTTCTTCTCTATTGCAACTTCCTCTACCTCACTTCAGACTATGACCTGCAGTATTTCTGTCAGTCTTCCTTGAAAATCACTCTCAATGGGTCACTATATTTTATTCAATGGTATACAGTACAGAGTTCTAGAATTTAGATACAAGGTTTTGTACAATTTAGCCTAACTTGATTTTTCAGTGTCTATCATTAATCCTACCACATGATCTCTATTATCTACTTATTATTCCCCTCAAATTTCGCCCTTTTCCATTTTTTCCTTTTGTTCACACTCTTCTTCTCTATCCCTCCTGCTCTCTTCACCCCACTGAGAAATCATCTCCACTAATTCCACCCATTGAAACTTCTTTCTCTTCAAGACTCACGATTCTATCTGCTCTATGAAGTTTTTTTTTTTTGATCATTCCAACTGGAAGTGATCATTCCTTCTTTTGCATTCCCATGTAGCCTGCAATATATTCTAAACATAGAATTATCTTCTCAACCATGTGGTAACTGCCTAAAAATAGAAAGCCAATCTTATCAATCCAGTTATAAATTTGTACCATCAACATAGTTGTGTGCACTGTAAATGGAGCAAAAAGAGGGAGACATTATTTTCCCAATTGCTCTCAATTACATTTACATATGGTTAAGATCCCTGTGGAATGTGCTTAACCAGATGCTAGGATGAGTTGAGTCTGTATGATCGGCCATGGGGACACATCTGGCACTGAAATCTGGGAACACTGTTGTGACCTTTTAGCCCCTAAATGGACATGAATCTTATGCAACTGACATCAGCATTCAGGAAAAAAGAGTTTATGCATGCAACAGCTCTTTGAAATCCTTTTATACTAAAAGGGCATTCCACCACCTTTTTCAAAGAAATAAGACAAAAAAACAAAAACAAAAACAGATCTAAGAGAGAGAAACCATGTTTCAGAATGTTTTCTAATGTGAATTTATATCCTGAGTGACTTGTATGTTGCAGATGCTTATTAAATATGTGTTATTTTAAAAGGAGCATCCTGCCTTTCCTTTTGCTAATTCTAAATAAGGGAACAATTATGGAAATAAAAGATGAGAACTCAAGAACCATAATCCAATATTCACATCTTAATGGTATGAGAATAGATAAACTTGGGGGGGTGCAAAATTATTCCCCAGAAGCATCTTTCTTCCTTCAGCCTGTGTTAAGAAAATACATGAACTATAACCAAACACAGTCTTAATGGTGTCGACATTATAAAATAAAAAAATGGCATATTAGCACACCTTAAAAGGATAATTAAGTGAGGCAAGTGGAGACCAAAAAAAAAAAAATCTGCATCCCAAATTTCCTATCTTTCAACTATTCTTACCAGGAGGAAGAAAAGAAGGAAGGGAGGGATAGAAGAGATGAAAAGAAAGCAGGTCAGTCAAAGAACAGCTGAACTTGAAAATCCTTCATGCAGACTGGCTAAACCTAAAAGAGTATGCTCAGTGAGGTTGATGGTTTCCTGACAGTTTGACAAAGGGATAAATGTTATCGGAGTAGATAATTAAATGGAATCATTATTTTGTACTATTATCCCCTTAGGAAAAAAATAAACTAGAGAATGAAACTGACAGTAAAACATCGACCTATTAAGAATCTGATACCAATAATATCACTTAGAAATGTATATTTACAAAACCATACTGTGTAGTACTTATGAGATATTTATGGAATTTTCCCAGATTGTTATTACTCCCTGATTTTCACGTTTACAATTAGAACCGAATGGCACCCCTCGCCCCCACTTCCGGTCCCAATTAGCAAATAGAGCCAGATGCAGCACTATTGTACATCCATGGTAAAGACCATTCCTCAGCCATCTTCCTATTGTGCTTCATATTCCAGTACTTTTAAAATAAACATAGGGGGCTCCTGGATGGCTCAGTTGGTTAAGCATCCGACTCTTGGTTTTGGCTCAAGTCATGATCTTGTGGTTTGTGAGTTCACGCCCCACACAGGGCTCCACTCTGGCAGTGTAGAACCTGCTTGGGATTGTCTCTCTCTCTCTCTCTCTCTCTCTCTCTCTCTGCTCCTCCCCTGCTTGCCTGCTTACTCTGTCTCTCTCCTTGTCAAAAATAAATAAAGAAACTTAAAATAAATAGGATTATTGATCCACAATGCACAGCTGGATGTCACAGCCATTATAAAAATCAATTGTATGATATATATTGCATATATTATAAATTAACATAAATATTGCTAAATAAAAGTAGGCTTCAATTAAGTATCATTAATAATGGACTTTAAGAGGACAAGAAGGTTGAGGAGGACTCAGAGAACCATGGTTCTGTAAAGATTTTGTAAAAGTTTAAAAATAAAATTTGAAGATGTTTTAATTATGTAAATATAAAAGCTGATTCACACAAGTATTTCTTCTTTATATTTATTCAGCTTTAATATTCTGTAAAGAGAAATGTGAAGCAATGTTACCCTAGATAAATGGCATTGTGTGGATTTCAATCATATTCTAACTCAGCTACCTACATTAAGATCAACTTCAATATGAATTGTCATTGAGGTACTATTTTTGTTTTTATGGTGGACTATTATTAATCAGTTATGTATCTTGTTTTATTTTTTAAAGATACAATATTACCTGCTACCCTTGAAAATCTGGGTTGATAATTAGACTCCAGCAATAAAGTTAATCCGTGGTCGTGTCATAAAAATGAAACATGTTCTCGCAGTATATTTTTTCTTTTGAATGCTATGCTTTGAAAAAGATTATGAAATATACCACTGAGGTTTCAAAATGCTGTGTGGCTTCAAAATGCTGTGTGGCAACAGTAAAGTAAGTCGGCGTTAGCATCCATCGCATTTATCGGTTAGCATGATAGCAGGAAATCCTGACTGCCACTTTAAAACTAACCTCCAAAAAGCTAGCTGTGATAATCTGCAAGATTGCTCCAACCTCGTGTTAAAAAACATGATTACACAGATGTTAAATTGGTTCTTAAGCATTGCCAGTCTTTTTTCTCTCTCTTGAATAAAATCTCTGCAGCAGAAAAGAGCTTCGACTGGTACTGTGTTAAACAGGATGAAGTGAAAACCCTTCTGGGTGTAATAAAAGATATGAATAAACCCGGCGCAGCCTGAAGAACTGAATGTAAGCACAGCTGCACGGGGAACCTTGAGAAAAATGTTACCATCTGTCATCATTTTCTTCAACAGGTGCTTGTAGTTTTCCTTCTTTTTCGAAATCTCAAAAGCCTTGTTACTTCAAACATTTCTGTTTGTAATATCAGCTTCTATAATAAGTGTTATGGTGGTTTAATAATATTGATAGTATAATAATAAATATTTTTGTGTTAAAGAGAATCTTTGATCCTAAAATAAAATCACTAACTGGATAAACAAACTTCATAAACATAATCTTCAGATTTCAGTGTAAGTTGGTTTTAATAAGTCATTTCTTCACTAATCTTAGAAATTGGAGAGGAATGTCAAAACAGAAGGGCTGGCCTTCTAGAAACCACTTCAGATAAAATTGAAGCTCTTCAGGTCTAATAAGGGATCTGTGAAATAGCTACTGGAATGCCAAAATAGGAACCCTGTGAGCTTGTGTTCCAATGAGGAGCCCACCTGAGCAATCTGGCTGCCCTTAAGAGCCACCTTCTGAAAATACACATCCTGCATTTTCCCCTACAGCCAATCACCTCAGTTTTCATGTAGAGTAATTTAATATTTTGCTATAATTATAGAATTATGAGAGATAGAGTGTAAAATTAACATTTTGACTCTTTAGGTCTAACAATAAACTTCAATGGAAAAACCAATTTCAGATTTTATCATAGAAATAAGATGGGTTTTACCTTCATTTCATCCTATTCCACCATCTTAATTTTTTTAAAGTTTGCATGACTTCTTTTAACTGCCCATGACCAGTGAATGCAAGATATAAATTTTGAGAAGAAAACTCCCTCCTTTCTTTCTTTCCTTCTCTTTCTTTCCTTCCTTCCTTCCCCCCTCCCTTCCTTCCTTCCTTCCTTCCTTCCATCCTTCCTTCCTCCTTCCTCCCTCCCTCCCTCGTCTCCTTTCTTCCAATATATATCATTGAGCAACTAGTATTCCTCAGTTTCTGTTGTAGGGCTGAGGACACATGACTATACAGGATAGCAGACAAAGTCCACACTATAATGAAACTCACAGTTTAGTTTGGGGTGGGGGGGTAAACAATCAAAAAAAATTTTTAATGATAATAAAATCAAAATGCTTAGATAATAAGTACTTAAAGGATAATAAAACAGATTATAGAGAAGAATTAGAAAGCCTTCAGGCTGAGTTATCAGAAAAGTCACCACTGAGGCAATGATACTTACTCTGAGAAATTAACTACAATTAGGAGCCAGCCATGAGAAATATGGAGGAAGTAGGTTCTAGGAAGAGAGAGCAGTTATTGGAAAGGACTTGAATGGGGGTGGGTATCCATTTTGATGAAGCAAATAAAAGCCAGTGTGGGCGAACTATATAGCGCCCAGGAGAGAGGTCCAAAGGAATCAAATGAGGCCCTGGGCATTGCAATACCTTACAGGTTAGCGTAGGAAGTTCAAATTTAATACTAAGCTTACATAAAGTCATCCCAGCTTTAAGCAGCAAGTGATATATTCTGATTGACATGAAAAGTGTGTGTGTGTGTGTGTCTGTGTGTGTGTGTGTGTGTATTACTGTGGCTACCATGTTGAGGATGCCAAGGAATAAGAGTGGAGGGCAGAAGACAGGAGTCATGCAGTGGTCCCAGTGGTCTGTGCTTGAGTGTTAATAGTAAAACTGAAGGGAAGTAAGCAGGTTTTAGATTTAGCTTGCAGGAAGAGTCAACAGAACCTGAAGATGTGTTTCATATGTGGGGTGAAGCAAAAAGAAAAAAGGATGGCTACTAATTTTTGACAGGAGCTACCAGGAAGTGCCATTTACTGAGACTGGGAAGGCTGGGAAAGAAACAGGTTGAGGGTGAATAAGATTAAATTTGAGAGGCCTACCTAGACATCCCAGTGGGAAGGTCGGAAGACAGAGAATATGCAGACTGGTAGGAGAGAAACCAAAATAATGCAGCGACCAAGTTTCAAAAATTCACCAACTTCACATTCAGCTTCTCTTTTGAAGCCCTCCAAATTCTTCTGAGTTACATACAAGTCACGAAGCATTCTTTTTCTTTATTTTTTTTCAGATTTCAAGTACACATCCACTAATACATATTCACTAAACATAAATCAAATATAGTGAATACATAGTAGGGAGAGAGATGAAATTCTCTCACAGGCACTGTAATGACCCAGGGCCCACCCACTCACTAGAGACAGGACAACTCGTGAGACAGGTTAAAAAACAACATCGACACTTTTCAATAGAGTTGCTAGTATCTTCTCTCCTGTTAAGTTCTTGAATAACCTAAAGCATGAATGCAGAATAAAGTTATTTTCAGCATCTCACTAAAGCTGGAATGCCATCTGAGGGACACCTGATCCTAGCTCCCACCAAAGGATTTCTCTCAGAAATATTTTTAAGGAGATGATTACACAGTATTTAATACCTCATGAGTGACAAGCTCATGAATTTACAACTTCACAAGGCAACGGGTTCAATTTTAAGACCTCTCACTGTCAGAAATATATTTGTTATATAGAGCTAAAATCTTCTACTCTTTAGTGTGTATTAACTGGGTCTTTCTTCTTCCTCCTGGAGCCTAACAGGGATCATCTAATCCATATTTCTTGAGGAAGACTGTCCACTGTTCCACAAACAATGATCACGTCTCTTCTAATCATTTTATTCTCTAGGCACATTGACAACTGTTTCCCATTGCCCAGGGAACCCCAATTTGCAGAGATTTCAACCCTGTTTGTAATCCTTTTTTAGAATCTTTTTAAAAAATGTTATTCTAGAACCTATTTTCTAATGTGATTAGCCTAGTACAGAGTGTGTCAATATTACTTTTTTTGATGTAAACAGCAGAGTTTATAGGCTAATATTGCATCTGTGTGTATAGCAAGCACATGTTTTGAGTTTAAAATGATCTAATAGGCCTTTTCCATATCAATTCCAATTAACTTCACCTTTATACATTTTAACCAAGTGTTTAATTCTATTTGTATTCTCAGTGAATTTTTAACGTTTTGTTTCCTCCCATTATTTTAATATATCACTAGCTTTGAGTCTTTATCCTATCGTCTAATGTAGACAGTCTTTTATCAACATATTTTGGGTATGAATGTTTAAATATTTATGATTATAACAAATTCAACTTTATTAGTCCATTTTATACAAGAAATCATGAGAAATCTTGCTAATTACCCTACTTTCATTCAGATGCACCATTTATTTAATACTCCAACTCCACATCCAGCAAATCAAATACAAGAGAAAATGCAGTCTTGTCAGTATAATCTGTGTTTCTTGAAATCAGGCTGGTCTCTAGTCATTAATGATTGCAAAGTATTCACAAATCAATTGCTTAAAGTTTGTCCTCAAATTTTCTTAAAAAGTGTTATCAATTTCCCCATCTATACCTTTAGCAGATACCTTTTCCCCAAGTTGAAAAGCTGCCATATTTGTCTCCATGTCATCTTCTGACAATTCTGACATTTCACTGATTGTTTGATTGATTATAATAATATGCTGTATTTATTAAGTACCTTCAATGTGCCACATACTTTGCTTAAGAGCTTTACATGCCTATTTCATTTAACCCTCACCCAAACCCTATGCTTTCGATGTCAAGAGTCCCTTCTTCATAAAGGAAACTGTCATTTAGAGAGGTGAAGGAGTTTGCCAAGGACCACACATCCAATAAGTAGCAAGCAGTGCCAGGATTCACACCAAGAATTCCCACTTTTAAGTATTCAGCAGTTATTCAGCAGGGATTTCTTGACGACCTGCCAAGTACGTGGAACTGGTCTTGGTACCTCAGGAAGATGTGGCAACACTGACAGTCATCAACTTGTAAATGTTCCATCCATACCCTAATAAAATACTAATTATCTACCACTCCTGCTACTTTTTCTCCCTCTCCCTTCTGCGGTGATGGCTTTAGGGCATTTCACTGCTTATTAGTAACCTTGGAGAATGGAGGAAGGAAGGGAGAAGGTATCTATTTACATAACTGGAAAGACACTTGAGAAATTTTCCAAATACAAAGGGAGTCCATTTTGTTACTGTTAATTCTAATAAAAGATTTTAAAGTAGAACATGTCCCTTGGCTTAATTACAGGCTGAGAATTATCTGGAACTTTCATTTATTAATGTTCCTTTGATGCCCTGTAACCATATATAACTTATAAATTTTAAACTCTGTGTGGGCAGATATTCCTGTTGCCTAGAAATACAGCAGCTAGTACCAACTGGCAAAAGGTGTGTAGAAATGATAGAGGGCTATGAGAAGGAGAGAGATTTCTGGTCAAGCATATGTTGAAATGTACACCACTACCCACGGTCCTCCCATTGCTACTCTTGTTTCAGCATGTAAGTTTGAAAATATGCTTAGAATTGTCAATAACTTTGTTAAACTCATCTCAGAAGCATTTCTATTTTAGGGAAATCCACTTTATTCTTCTATTGTATAAAATAACTTTCAGCATCCAAACATATGCTAGCCCTTGCTTCAGACATCAAATGTCAAAGGCACTCTGAATTGCTTTGTATGGAATTCTCCTTTGCATTCCCATGCCCAATGCCTGGAATCTTCGAAGCTTCTGTAGGTTGACCACAAAGGAGTCACCTGATTCCTATCAAAGAGCCTGACGATATAAGATCAGTAGTTCCCGAACATGTCTGCTGATCATAATCACCTGGGAAACTTTAAAATTGATTACTGTCTATGTCCACCTCCTCAGATTGTGATTTAATTGGTATGGGAGAGGGAGGCCAGTCACCTGGACATTGGAATTTTTTAAAGGCCCCCAAGTGATGCTAATACCAGAGAAGTTCGGGAACTTCTGGCATAGGAAGTTATCTTTCCCAGTTCTGGGCTCTCTGTTGGCTCTGCTGCTCCTCCCTGGGCTGTGATCTGTCACAGCGTGACTCCATTCTGGCCCTGGATGTCCAAGTACCAGTAGGTCTAGCTTCGACCCATGAGTTTCCTTGTATGAGTCAGTTTCAGTGCACGACATTTGCGGGGGGGGGGAAAGCACAACAATTTAGTTTTATCTAACAAACTGAAATTTCAGAGTTTTAGTTTAAAAATTGCCTAAAAGATAGAAATATACAGGCACATGTGGTTTTGCTGATCTAGCTTCTCCACATTTTTTAGGTCTCTAATATTACTACAGATGAGAAAGAACAGAGTATAAGAGAAAAACATTCGCACCTAGAATTAAGAAAGAAACTCTTACAAAATCACCAAGTCTCTAGATCAAAGCTTGAGAGACTCTAGTGGAGCTTACTAAACATCTGTGTGGCAATGCCACAGAAATAGAAAAGAGAGCTTGTGTGGTTCAGACACATTTGTTAAAACATTAATTATATTTCTTCCAGGTAGGCAGTTTCCTATATTCCAGGTCTACTAACTTCTTTGATGCACATGCCAGATAATCTTCTTCATAGTATATAATATTTTGAGTTGTAAACACTGTGATTAATCTCCAAAGACAACCTTTAAGACCTGGGACATTTGTCTCCCTTCATGTCTTGATTATAAGCATCCTCATCTGAAATAGCACGTGGTTACCCCTTATCACATCGCCCTATTTTAATTCTCAGCACTTCCTTACATTTTTCTTGTTTATGTACTTGTTTATCCCCCACCAAAATGTGAGCTCCATGATACCACGGACTTCATCTCACTTAATGCTATGCCCTTATAACCATTCTTTGGTTAAATGAGTGAGTGAACGAGTATTCCAATATTCACTGCCTAGAGGTAAGTATTTTACTCAAAGTCACGTGAGAGTCACAAGTGACTCCCCTCCTGTGTGACCTGGAGCCTAAAGTTTATACATCTACAAACTGGGAGAAATACGACAATTGTTCTCACAGGGGTATCATGAGAATTACAGGAGAGCACACACTTTAAGGACTTATCGAAATGTATGGCATTTATTAAGAACTCAGTGAATGAAAAATCATATCATAGAAATGTGTATCTATGACATTTATAGTGGAACAAAAGTGAGAGAAATACTCTGATTTTATTTTGCCAATCTGTTTTAACATGGATTTATACATGTTCTTTCACTATTAAGGATGAAAATTGGAATATGTATTTTTTAAGCTTATTTATTTTGAGAGAGAGAGACAGAGAGAATGCATGCACAAGCAGGAGAGGGGCAGAAAGAGAGGGAGAAAGAATCCCAAGCAGGCTCCATGCTGTTAACAGAGCCCAACACGGGCGCTTGACCCCACAAACCATGAGATCGTGACCTGAGCAGAAATCAAGTTGGATGCTTAACTGACTAAGCCACCAGGTGCCCCTGGAATGACTTTATGTATGCTACTGCTTACCTGCAGGAGAAGAAAGAACAGCAAACCAGAACTCAGAGGAAATAAATCCAGGCTGCTGATCTGTATGGCCTCCAACAAGCCATTTAACGGGTACCTAACACTCAGTTTCTCACCTGCAAAATTGGGGGTGTGGGGAAAGTTAGGAAACCTGAGGGGAATCAACTGAACTCTGAACTCTTTTTAAGTCTGTTAATTTTTTAGTAATCTCTACACCCAATGTGAGGCTCGCAATCACAACCTTGAGATCAAGAGTCACGTGTTCTTCTGACTGAGCCAACCAGGCACTCCTGAACTCTGAACTCTTAAGAGTAGCAATATACAAAATCAACATTTAACTTACAAAAGCAATAATTGTTTAAAGATCTTCTCATAATTTTTGGCTATATGAGATGAATAGGAAAGACATCCATAGCAAATTAAATCTGGTCTATACATTATTTGCATAGCCCTAGATCTATAACTCCAACTTTACAGTTAGTTATTTTTGTAGAATTTTCTGCTTATGTGCTATATGCTATCATTATGAGCAGCCTTTTTTATTTTTTTTTAATTTAAAAGACAGACTGGGAAGAAGTTTCCTGGAGAAATAACTTTCTATTTAAAAGTTCTGTACTAGTTATTTTTTTTAAGTTACACTAAACAGCCTTGTGAGGCATCCATATGCACAGTTTTGTCTTTTTTTTTTTTTTACATATGGGTCAAACATTCTCAGAAACATGATGATGTATAATGAATTCATTCCTTTTTCCAGCAACTTTATTGTAATAAGGCTATATTACAAAAAAAAAAAAAAAAAAAAAAAGAATCAATAAGCCACCATTCACTTTCTTTGAAGTGGACTCTGCCTTCCCTTCCCAGAGCCCAGAAATACATCACTGGTTGTTTGAAGCCTTGAACACTGTTGGTCAATTCAGGTGCATTGTTCCCTTGGTTCTTAGGTCTGCCCTGTTTCCTCAGGCTGGCATTTTGAAATCATCTGCTCTGCCAGGGAGAACCACACAGCTGAAGAGTATCATCTTGTGTGGAGCTTTTACACTGGTGCGTGTGTCCTTATTACTAATGCACAAAGCACGAAGCTTGGAGAGATCCCCTCGTCATCTGGAAATTGGGGTGTGGGGGGGCATAATCTGAAGATTTATAAATATCTCTTAACAAAGCCCCAGCTGAGCTGTGTCAGGATTGTAGGCTCTCTTCATCTTTCCCTTACAGCTTTTCAATTTGCTTTCCAAACATTTCTTTGTTGCCGTTGGCTGGGGTGCACTTAAAAGCAGCACATCGTTAACCACAAAGAATGCTCGCTGTTTTCTGTGATTTCAAATCACAGCACAATTTCCAAGCACTTCCTCAGCGAGCAGCCCAGCAGCAATTACCCTGCTGCAGAAGACTTACTTAGCACAGAAATGTTTCAGTTTTAGAGACAGCCAACACTGCAAGGCTGTAACAAATGATGACATATGCTTCAGACTCCATTCACCAGCGATTTCTACCCCCAAAGGAAGAGTGAATCAATTTTTGTGCAAATTCAACCGGCACATCCGACAATGCTGCCCTCTTCTCTTAACTCACACAAACTAGGCATTCATCAACCCGGATTACTTGCCTCCAATGGGGACTCACAGTTGCTAAGTGGCTGGGGTGGGGGTGGGATTGCACTATGTCAAAAAGGGGCAAAGTACAAGGAAAGGACATGAATCCATCAGGGAAGTGAGAGTTGAGTTAATTCATTGAGACAAAATAGTGAGGTTTTCAAAAGCCAATGCAAGAGGAAAAGACTGCTTCCCACCCCTCACCCTGGGCAATCCTGTGAAAGACAGTGCAGAAACTGACCTCAGCAGCATCCTAGGGGTCACATCTCCCCAAGAGCAAGCCGCTCTACAACAGTGTATCTGATAGAGGCAGGCTCCACTTCCCAACCACATTTTTCTCTCCCATGTGATGGTACCTGGGTATCCACCATGTGAGGAACTGTCTCCAGACTGGGTCGGTGGGTTACAAAATAAGCAGGGCAAATTTCCATAATGCCTCGTCTCTGGGTCTATAGGTTTAAGCGTGGCCAAGCCTATTGCCTTGAGGCAAAGAAATCAAAATTTGATTTTTCACTCCACAAGCCTACAAGCAAATGTCACACTGCCCTCCGGAGGTATTCTCATTGGGTCCAACACTGAATTAGTAATCGGCAACCACTGAAAAAGATGGGGTTGTAGAGGTTCACTGGTCTTTTTTGGCAGGGGAGTATGGAGTAGGAGAACTAAGTGTTCACTAACTCCTTGTGAGTGGTGTGGGAAAGAGAGTACAAGGAAAGAAGGTGAATAAGTAAATACCGCTTCCTAGTCTCAGCAGTGTCAAGAGAGATTAGATGCATGTAGACAGACACTCAAAAGCGGTGGTAAGAAGGAGACTGTGACAAGTTGGGGGGGGGGAATGGGTGTGGAAGGAGGTATTTTACAAAAATGACCTCACCTGTATATTCCATTCCCCTGTGAGCTCCTTATGATGTGATACTGAAGTGGAGTTTATGTTTCCTCTTGAATTGGTGGGATAGGACCACAACTTCTAGAAGATGACTCAAAGCTAAGTTACAAAAAGCTATTCAGTTTCTACCTGGGCCTCTCGGGATATTCACTCTTAGGACCCAGCCACTCAGCTATGAGGAAGCTGAGTAGCTGCATGACTCCAACCGCTCACTTTGGAGTTGACTTCAGGTAAAGTAGAGATCCGTCCCCACTTAGCTCCTCCTCAAATTGCAGGTGGGTGAGCAAACGAAGTGTCACTGTATTGAGCCACTACGTCTTGGGGTGGTTTGTTACACAAGAGACAATGAAAACAAAATAAAACAAAAGGTCCCCTCGGACACTGGACATTTCTTGGCACAGAATAAGCTGGGCCTGAAGAGAATCGGAACTTTGGCTCTCTGCCTTTCATGGCTTTTCATAATTTGGGTCATTTCTTTACTAACCTTAGCTTTTTCCCTCTTGGCCCCAGATTAAGTTGTCCACAGGCTATATCTCAACTAAAATTGTGTGTACATATGTGTTCTACATGGTTACATGGTGCTCTGCACAAAATGGAATTGCGGCCAGTATTTAGTAATCAGATTTACACACATCTAAATTTCTCTCTTCTCCCAAAAAAAGCAAAAACAAAAACAGAAGATCTGCCAATACTTATTTGCATTCCCACATAACAGCAATTTGGTCACAAAAACTCTTTTTTCCTCAGTCCTCTGTCCTGTCTGTTGCATTAGATCAAGCCCATCACTTTGTTACACTTTGCTGTCTGACTCTAAAGGCATGTGGGTTTGTGGCATCTGTTTTAACCAACAATTCTTTACTGGTTGGCTGGAATTTATTCTCACACAGTTATCCAGGAGTTAATATCCTATTGGAAAGTTTAAGATAATCAGCAAAATAGAAGTCAGAATAATTTAAAAAATATATCCAAAGGTCAAGTTTTTAAAAATTAAATAAGAAAGGATGACGTAAAATATATGGGGGAAAAAAAGCGACAAGGGGGAGGTGGCTGGGATGTCAACTTGGGTTATTACCATACAACTTGAAGCCATCTCCAACCATCAGCAGCTGTCCCATGTGAGCCCTGGGACCCTAGGAGCTAATGCTTTGTCTTGCAAAGTTCCTGCTCACGGGGAGCAAAATTACCTGAAATCCAGTCTACTAACTGAATTGAACACACTGTTTAAGAACCCTATTTACCTTTCGGTATAGTTGCTGAGGACAGCCTTCTTACACCACTGTATGAAGACTCTCAAATTGATAGTTTCTAGAAAGAAGATTCAATTTCAAGTTTTGGACAATCACCTAGCCTAGACCACCCAAGATGGAACTGATACATTTCATTTTATTTTCAGTGTTTGGTGTCCTTCATTTGATTAAAGAGGTTTCTAATAATTTTTTTCCATGTAACTTATTAGCATAACTTTTACTGTATTTTATATGTCCTGGAATGAGTGGGATTAAGGAAACAGACCAGTAAAGGATGTCAGTCCACTAAGAAAATAATTACCATTTGTATATGAAAATAAGGATTTTATTTCCTTAGGAATAAAAATGGAAAGGAATATCCTATTTCTTGCTGATTAAATATATTGGGAAAGTGACCGTTTTCTAAGGCTTATCTCATAGTGATAGGTATTCACTGATTATTTTAAGAAAAGTTCCATGGTTCAAAGTCAACCCAAAGAATACTTAGCTAATTCTCATGCAGTCTTTATGAGAACCACTAGCAGTGTGAAAACACTCTGTAGTTTAACGAAGTCTGTTTTTGTGCTGGGCCAGTTATGGCATGTCGAAATAGGGCTCTACTCTTTGTCTTTCATTTGATATCAAATTGGATGGGCTTTCTAGAAATGCTACTCTCTGGAGGGAAACAGTATAAAGTTATCCTTTAAAGTATACCCTGTTTAGGGGCACCTGGGTGGCTGCAGTTAAGCACCCGACTTCGGCTCAGATCATGATCTTTCAGGGTTCCTGGGTTCGAGCCCCATGTCAGGCTCTGTGCTGACAGTTCAGAGCCTGGAGCCTGCTTCAGATTCCCTGCCCCTAACTCTCTCTCTCTCTCTCTCTCTCTCTCTCTCTCAAAAATAAATAAATATTATAAAGTATACCCTGTTTTATGACATTACCATAGTAAGATTTTCCATGTCCCTTTCAACAAAACATGGAAGGAGAGTTAAGGGGCATATTACCTTCGTCACCCAAAACAAACAAGCAAACAAAAAGACTTGCCTCACAAGTATTTTCTACTTCATATCAGAAGAGAGTTACGTTATTCAGGTAGTGAGGCCTGTGTTTGGAATCAAATTCTTGCTTTACAAATTTAATGTCTGAGACGCTGCTGCAGGAGGAAATTTATGTATCAGTGACTTCAACAAAGTGCAATCCTCATAAAACTTAATTTTATTGGAGTTGTGGAATACTTATTTTGGGAGGGAAGGATTAATTTATTAAAAAAACCGACAATGGGATGGTTTGGAACTTCTTATTATTGTCATTTTCTTTATTTCTACCCAGAGTTAATAGCTCAGTGCCAGAATTAGGGTTAAAACTGGATGGCATCTCAGCCAGAAAGTTGTGGAAATCAAACTTAGAAGTCAGGAATAAAATTACTGAGAAAGGTACTTTGAAAATCCAGCGGGGGCTTTGATTTTCCTATCATCAAAACCTTAACACAATGCCAGAACGGCAAGGAGTTTTCATCTGGAAGAAGAGACTTTTAGCAAAGGGCAGTATTTTTGGATGAACTTTTATAAGTAACAGAGTATATTCACGACGATGTTATGTAACTGTGGAAAAGTGTCCAAACGTTGTCAAGATCAAATAAACAAAGACGTCCAGAAAACCTGACCACCTAATCATTCTGGTTACCTCACAATTCTTCCCCCCCCCCCCAACCTATACATAAACAGGCATGCCCATGAACAGGCAACATATCTACTCTGACTCTTTCCAAGCAAATCAGCAGCTGTCAAATTAACTTGGTTGGCTACTAAAGTAAGCGAAAAGTTTCTCCACTTAATAGAGGATTTTGCCCGGGAAACTGAAGATTTTGCAGGTCTCTGAACGCGGCATCCTAACGGGCTCCCAAAATAGCTAAGTTTCTAAAGAACTCCTGGGGACCTTTGATTGATCTCGGATGAAGCAGCTGACCTCAGCTCCGTGCCTGGAAGTCGGCTATGATTTGGGAAGCTCTGGGATCCCGGTCCTCGACAGCAAGACAGCAAAGTGCTATAAAGCTCACAGGTCCCTCCAATCCTGAGAACCGTCCCGTTAGATACCCAAAGGGTCGTTCCCTTTTCCCCTTAGGGGTGAATGGGGATGCGTGGCAGGTGTGTATGCAGGGGATCTGTGAAGGGAGTGCCGGGAACAGGAGAGTGATCAGAGGCACGCTGCCCGAGGTCACCCGTGCTCAGCTTCCCGGGGCGAAAACCCGGGGCCGGGCGGGGGAAGCGGGGAGCCCAGCCGTCGGCGTCTTTGGCTCCGGGGGTGCGGGAGCTGACCGCCCAGGGGAGCGCCTGCCGGGCCGGGGCTGCGGGGGTGCGGTGGCGTCCAGCCTCCTCCGCAGGGGACTTCGGGTGGCCCCGGGGACGCCTGTACTCGCGCCTGCCCTGAGGGCTGGACAGGACAGGGCTCGGTGGGCCGGGCTCCCGGAGGGGACGCGCTTACCTGCAGGTAGGGCCGCCCGTGGGCCACCCCGCCCACGACGATGTCCGCCGAGGCCATGGCCCCGGTGGGCGAGAAGCCGAAGCCCACGTAGCCGGCGGTGCGCACCTCGAGGCGGAAGGCGAGCCGGCCGCCCCGCGGGCCCCAGCTCAGCCAGTACTTGCCCTCGGAGTCGAGGAGGGTGCGGTGCGGGAGGGCTCGGCCCGAGCCCCCCGCCGCCGCGCCGGGGAGCAGCCCCCACAACAGGAGCAGCGGCCAGCCGCACATCCTCGGGCGCCTCCTGCCCGCCGGCACCTGGGTCGCGCAGACTGGCGGAGCGAGGAGGCGGCTCGAGGGGCGGCGGCCGCGCGCGGGAGGCCTGGGCCCGCCCCCTCGGCCAGCCGCGCGCCCGCCCGCCGGGAGGGGCCCCACCCGCTCCCAGTCCCCCTCCCCGCCGCGGGCGACCCTCGGCCCGACGGGCTTGCAGCCCATCCACCTGCCGCCCCGCACCCCGGGCGTGGTCCCCGGGGTCTGGGTTCCGCGCGTCCTGGACGGAAGAGGCAGAAGACGAGAAAAGGGGGCCGGGGCCCAGGGGAAAGGAGAGGGCATGCTAGTTCGGGGAGAGTGTGGGCACTTGCTGGGGCCGTAGGGTGGAGGTGTGGGGGGGTGGAAGAGGAGGTGCAGGGTGAATCCCTGGGGCAAGGAGAAATCGGTGAGGGAAGGCAAGTTTAATCTATCTGAGAAGGGGAGGAGTTGAGTGATCGAAAGGGATAATTCTGGGTTTGGTGGAGGGAAAACGAGGCAAAGTCCCAGGGAGGGCAACTCTTTAACATCTCTGTATCCACTGCAGTTGATTTTCGAAGCCATTGTACCCAGGGATCCCCGTACCCCACGGAGGGACACCTTTCATCTCTTCCAGGACATTTCTCTCACCCTTTCACCCTGCGGGAGCCCCGTCGTTGGGGAAGTCTTGCTCATGATGGATGGCCAGAATCGGCTCTCTGATGCTTGCCTTCCGCCTGGGTTTGGTTTAGTTTGGTTTTGACGGGACCACTACTGGCAAACTACTTTGCCATCAGTGGGGTAGGTCAGGGTGTTAAAGTATCATTTAGAAGTTAGATTATAATTTGAAATCTTCTTTTCCTATTTCAAGTTTTGATCATAGTCATGGTTAGCAGAAAGTGTTTTCGCCCCCACATTTGACCACTTCACTGCTGCCTTCGGAAAGCTGATTACTCAATGTGGCAACTGTAGATTACCTTCATTTAGTCATTGATTTATATTCTGTCATGTTTCAAAAAAAAGTTTTAAGGTGGCTTACAAATACACAAACAATGTAAAATAGAAAATCAAATACTAGAGGATGTCAGATGAAAAATAGGTATAAAAAGAATACTACAAATATGTACTATTAACTCTGGATTTGGAGATTCCACACAAGCTGCCTGTACATCCTGTCCCCCCTCTTCAAGTCCTAGTTCAGCCTTTTTCTTCCTCCTATGTTCTTTCCATTTCTTTTCCCAGAACTTTTCCAGAGTTACCAGTCTGCATCAGAACTGTGTTCTCCCAAGGACTCAGGCATATTTCACCAAGGCTGGAAGGAAACCAAATGGATGGGCTCATCAGAGAGATCAAGGAGTGTCCTGAGAAGAACCTATCCCAAGAAGAGAGGAAATAGAGGTCTACAGGGTTAGCCAATGACAGTAGGCCAGCAACAGAGAAGAGTGCCATTGAAACTGTGGACAAGGCAAGAAATGAAAAAGCCTGAGATGCCTTAAAGGACCTGAGGCAACAAGAGTATTAACTATCAGGAGCAGTGAGGGTGCACTGCACGGACATCAGGGACAGCCGCAGAAACTGCAGCAACCTAAGAGCCGCAATCTTAGAGCTGAGTTTCTACAAGCATCAGGGTCGTGGCTAGTGCTGCTGGCTCCAGCCATGAAGAGAAGAGGAATGTGGAGAGAGAGGAACAAAATGGTGGACGTGGGACCAAGAGGAATGGGGCTTAGCACCATGTGAAGCATACTCACTGCGCTGAGCAGGATTTCAGGGAAATTCAATTATTCCAGAGCCATCAAAGGCAAACTTCCTGCTCTGTGACCCTACTTTTATTCCTAGCAGGAAGGAACCTGGGACACACAGCTATATCTGCTTCCTGAGGTTTGTTATAAAAGTCCCAAATCCCCATCTAGAACCTGACCCCCATTTAGCGTTCTAGCCTCCCCTCCCCTCACTCTCATCTCACTCACCCCAGACCCTCTAGACACATGAAAACTACCTGCAGAATTTTCAAAAGAGAGCCCTGCTGTTTCACATCACTGTGCCTTTTCAGATTGCTCACTCTGCCACATTCGCCTTTTCTCCCTTATGTTCTTTGGAGTGTTTTCTGATCCTTCCTCCCGGACTTCTGCCAGATGACATTGGACCCTCCGTGGTGGTGTTCATGCAATGTTCCATCCAGACTTCGTGATTACAGCCCTAACACCTTGATATCTTTATATATTTGTTTTCCTCCATTCGCCTCTTTAGATCAGGAACTGCTTCTGGTTCCTGGTTATAAACACATTGCCTAGAGTATAGACCAGCATGCAATAGGTGCTTAATAAGTATTTGTAGAAAAATGAATAGATGCATTTCCACATCCTCCTGGATCCTCTTTACAAGGTTGGACAGTGGGGGAAAACCTTGGCCCCTAGATATGTTGGATGTTCCACTCTGCATTAGTATTGAAGCAAAAGCAGAAAAGAAGACCATGCAGAGATCACAAAAGAGAAAGTCTTAAATGGTGTTTATTATTTCATTAAGTAAAATCATTGAATGCCAAGTGTTTATTATTTCATTAACTAAAATCATTGAATGCCAAGTTTACTGTCTTTTGTTTGTCTGTAACTGACATTGTATCTGAAAACTCTGAGTGCTCAAGAAATATTAAAACTAATAAAATCATCTTAAGATTAGGTCAATAAACAGATCATTATTAGCATAATTCATATGCAGGAGACCCACTCTGCTTTAGCTTGAATTACCTCAGTAAATGAAGACAAAAGAGAAAATTTTATCTAAGCACTTCATAGGCTGCCTGAGTTCCTGAGATCAATACCAAATGCCCACTCAATTGCACAGAGGACTCACTTTCCCAATTTGAAAGTTAATTCCTGTATAACTGCTTGTCTTAAATTTCTAAGGAAAGCAAGATGAAAGCGTAGGTCTATTAAAAATTCAGACTATATGGCAGACAGGAGAATGAAATCAGTGGTGAGAGGTTTCAATGTTATTATTTTTTTTAACTATCGTTTTGGTAAAAATGATACTTGCTCCTTATTTAAAGGGGAAAAAAGTCAGGAAATGCATGAAAGTATGCATAAGAAAGTAAACTAAAAAGATCACCTGAAATTCCACCATCCAAAAATATCCCTTGTATGCATTCCAAGAACATCATTCCGGAACTTAGTCCCATTAAAATCTTGGAGGAAAAGCCTCTTGGACAAGAATTTGCAAAGAAACAGGTGAATTAATTTTGGAAGACTCCACTTGTAATAAACAGACTCTGAACATGCCAGTTACAATCCCATTTTTTAGGTTTCTTCTCTCCACGTGTATCCAAAAAAGAAACAGAACCAACAACAACAGAGCTTCAGTAAGGTCTTACCCATGTACAGAATATTCAACCAAATTACTCATTCTTAAAATGAATCATTTTCTCACACTTTTCAATCAGGAATTTTAAATGTAATGTTTATTTTGAATCCTCACCCATTCTGATACACAGCTTGAGATCAGCCAGTGTGGCTACCCCCATGCTTGAGCTCCTCACCTTCCTACCCTCCACTGCGGAGGTTTATTTATATTTCCACATTCATCAACTGCAAGGGGGGAGAAGGAGACAGCAAAAAAGCCCAAGGGACTCTAACAAACCAATGCAAAGTTGCTAGGGCTGAACTGCAATTGTCTGAAATAGGTTCCTTCTTACTTAAATATGGGATTATCATAATTTTCCTGTCTACTTGTACCTAAGGTGCAACAATAATACTAAATATTTATAAAGTTCCTGTCTTCTAGGGAACTCAAAGAAAAATATTTATATAAGTGATCTTCGTAGTTCTGCAGCATTCAAATAGGGAAACTGAAGCATTTTCTCACTCTTATGAGGATAGGCTCAGTTAACAGAAGACAAAAGCTGGTCATTGTGATGTCGGAAACAAAAGCAGAAGGAAATGATAGATAAAATTTCATTTCTTTATAGTCTGCAGCCCATTGACAAATACTTGAGGCAGGCAGAATACAACATTCCTCCAGGAACTCCCAACTATCTAAATGTTAATGCTTTGCCAGAGGGAAAAACAACCTTAGTTTGACAATAGCTAGGCCCCCAGTATCCTGTGAGTCTTCTTTAACATATGACAATCCTTTTGGAAACCTCCCCTTGCCTTTACCTCTCCCAGCTCCCAAATACATAATCAGTCCGTCCTCACAATCCCAGGGCAGGTCTTTCTCCCCACAGGTCCTCCTGTTTCTGTGATTTAATAAACCACCTTTTTGAACCTAAGATGTCTCCAGAATTCTTTCTTGGCCACGGGCTCCGAACCCCCACCACTACTCCAAAACCGCATCAATTGGTTCAAGTTAATACTATGAGTCAGTACAGAAAAGCCAAAAATAGAACTTTGGTTCCTTCCTCCCTCTCCCTCCCTCCCTTCCTCCCTTCTCCCTTCCTCCCTTCCTCCCTTCCTCCCTCCCTCCCTTCTTTCTTTTCTTTCTTTCTTTCTTTCTTTCTTTCTTTCTTTCTTTCTTTCTGTTTTTCCTATACCTCCATATTTTCTCTAGCTCTCACCTCACCTTCAATAAAAATAGTAATTTTTAAAGCCACCAAATCATCAACATGACATTTTCTTCCAGAAGAGCTGATATTTTTCACGTGAGCAAGATGCTATGATCCACTATTAGCCCTGTAATACACTCCTCACTTCAATAAAGGGTGAAAGTAATGATGACTGTGGTGTGTAGGACGAAAGTGAGGCTATTTTATAATCAGGAAGCTGAAATGGGCTTAACTGATTTCTTGAAGTTACTTTGAAATGGAAACCCAGTTGCCATTGGAAATCACTGTTAGACTCTTACGTATGAAAACAAAAATCACAGCAAGCAAAGCACTTTCTCTGTTGCACACCTACACTTTAGTGTTATCTATAAACTATACTCTGAAATAAAACTGTTTCAACTAAAAAAAAGTCTGTGAAAGAAAAAAAATAATATTCTATTTTATCGCTAATGACCATCTGTTAGAATTTCCCTTTACCGGGAACCATGATGTGTTACCAATAATGTGGTGGGAAAGAAATTGATTTATACTAGTATTTAGCCTATATTACTGTAAAGCCATGCTTAAAAAGTTGTTTGGGTACTGAGGAGAGCAATAGGCCCTGGAATTATGCCCTTCATCAGAGTAATCTGTAGCATAATGAAAATAACCAGGTCCTCGCATTTTGGCAAACTGCCCTTCTGCAGGGAGGAAGCCATATTAGCTGTCAGTGGTTGTGGGAGGAAAATGAGGGCTGGTAAAGTGTGCTGAGTTAATCCTGGGAATGTCAGTTTTGGAAGGAACCTAGTCAAGACTCTCATCCTGCAGCTGGGGAAAGTAAGCACTAGAGTGAAGTGAATTGTTCAAGGTTACAACGATTTAATAGACACAAGCAGGATGCTAGGATGCCAGGCACAGTTAACAATGTATGACTGCTTCCACATCCTTCTCTTAACAGTTAATTCTTTCATGTTCAACATTGGTATTGGTTTTACCAAGTTCCAACTTCTGTAAACATGTTTGGAGAAAGAATAGAGAGGAAGAAGACAACATGAATACTGTGCTATTTTCCCCAGGCCTAGGGCTCCCTAGATATTATCCTTCTGGTGATGCAGTAGATTTGGCATGTAAGTAAGTACTCGTGCTTCTATGTGCTTATACTTCTGTGGATGTCAATTTAAAGAAAAGTCTAAATGCTTAGATAAAATGAGCAATGAGTATCAATTCAAAGCTGAATATGAAGTTGGCTCCACACCAAGAATGAGATGACTCAGTACCACTCGACTCCCAAGTTCTGCATGTGGTTTTGGAAATTTTTAAAGAAATCTTTGCTGTAATGAAAAAACAGAAAGACCAGAAATATAAATATAAAAATGTAATTCTCCAAAAAGTTAATTGAAGTCATTGCAATACAGAGGCATAATAAATAATAAAAAGTAGGCATAATAATGAAAATAATAGTAAATAATGAAATAGTAAATAATGAAAAATAGGCATAATAAATAATGCAAAGAGGTTTCCTTAAATAAAAAAGTGGAATAATTAGCAATTATTTTCCCATGTAGAAACTGGCAAATATAAGACACAGTTTGGGAATGAGTGTTAAATAAGGCTTTGACACTCTCCAATCAATACTTGGATAATGGAGAAAAATGTGGCAATGGGGCTGTGGGGCAGGTTGGAGACCCTGGCAGGGAAGCATCGCGGTGCCAGAGTCCTTGGGGATGACAAGGGGTGGTGGGACAGGACAGGATGCTTCCTGGCCCTCCTGGGCCCACAGGTCTGTCGGAGACAGTGAACAGGCCACAAGAAATGGGCCAACATCATCCCAGAAAGCAATAGGAATTGAGAAAGGAAATAAAAAAGAGTAAAGGGCCAAAGCATGAGAACCGGAGAAATGGGCAGTGCTGGTAGGCGCCTCTAAGAAGACGACTTTTGAGCTGAGACCTGGATGATGACTGAGAGATGGCCTGGGAAGATCACAGGCAAGATGTTCCAGAAAGAACAGCAAGTGCAAAGGCCCTGCCTCGAGGAGTTGACTAGAGCCAGAAGTTGCAACACCTGAACTGAGGACGAAGTCCCAAAGGGAAATGGAGCCCTAATTCCAGCCCAGTTCTTTATGACCCACAGCCACATGGTCTTCCTACTACAATGCCTCTCAACATGATACTTCTGGCCCCTGAAAATTCATCTTTTTGATCCAGTAGAGGTAAAGAGCTCCTTGGAGCTGTGTGGTCTTATTTACGATGGTGAAACACTGGAAAGCACCAAAGCCCAACTACAGAAGAACAGCTAAGAAAATCATGGCCCACTTCACAAGGAATCTCTTACAGTAGTTGAAAACGCTAATTATAAAGATGGAAACACAGGGAAAGGCCGATGATAACACATTAAGTAAGGAAAAGCCCCATGCAAAGTAGTCTGTATGCCATGATTACAATTGTGTCAAAATACGGCCGTGTGTAGGGACTTGAGGGAATGTAAAGATGAAAATGCTTGTGTGGAGTTGTTTTCGCCATGCTCAAAATTATACTTTATAGTTGTTGTTAATTTGTTATTCTAAGGAGTCTGTGTGTCTAAATCCACCCCACCCCCAGAAGCCTAGTTTAGGTCCGCCTATCTCCATAGTTCCAGTAGGACATCACATGGAGTTGTCACAAGGATAATGTGTTAAATCTTCTTATAACAGCCTGTACCTTTTCTTCTTGGTTCTCGAGACAGGATAAGTTATTGACATCTTCTTGGTTCTTGAGACAGGATAAGTTATTGACATGGCCACTTGTGCTTTACATGTTCTACTTCCAACCACTTATTTAAATATTGTAATTCCTTTTTTTTTAAGTTTATTTATTTTATTTTGAGAGAGAGAGAGAGATGCTGGTGAGGGGCACAGAGAGAGGGAGAGAGGGAAACTCAATCAGGCTCTGCTCCATCAGCACAGAGCCTGATATAGTGTTTGAATTCAAGATCTATGAGATCAGGACCTGAGCTGAAATCAAGGGTCAGTCACTTATCCTACTGAGTCACCCAGGCGCTCCTATAATTCCTTTTCACTGAGATTTTAGCCTGGTCCTCAAAGACCAAGAATCAAAAGCCTCAAGTCTTCTTCACTCTTCTCAGATTTTGAAAAACTAAACTCATTGAAATGATTCCAGGGGGGTTAGGGGGGCTTTGTGCTGACAGAGCAGAGCCTGCTTGGGATTCTCTCTCTCCCCCTCTCTGACTCTCCCCTGCTCGCTCGCTCTCTCTCAAAATAAATAAATAAACTTTAAAAATGATTAAAAATCATTACAACAATGTAACCAATACAAAGTATTTATTATAAACCAGATAACTTTCATGGAAAAAAATTATATACACATATGTACATAAAAAAGGAGGAGGAGGAGAAGGAGATGGAGAAGGAGAAGAAATGTGTGTGTTTATCTCCTATGCTGCAAGATTTTATTTCCTCTCATTTGTAAATTGAAGCTCTCGTCTTAATCCTTTGGAAATGTCTTCATTTAAAAGTTCACATTAGGGACACATGGGTGGCTCAGTCAGTTAAATGTCAGACTCTTGATTTCTTCTCAGGTCATGATCTCACAGTTTGTGAGTTCAAGCCCTGAATTGGGCTCTGTCATCTCTCTGTCAAATTAGATAAACTTCATTTTTTTAAAAAAAGTACATATTAGAAGTTAAAGAAATGAAAGATTAAATAATTTAGCCTTACAGGGGTGCCTGGGTGGCTCAGTCGGTTAAGCGTCTGACTTCAGCTCACGTCATGATCTCATGGTTAGTGAGTTTAAGCCCCACGTCGGGCTCTGTGCTGACAGCTCAGAGCCTGGAGCCTGCTTCAGATTCTGTGTCTCCCTCTCTCTCTTTGTCCCTCCCCCACTCACTCTCTGTCTCTCACAAATGAATAAACATTAAAAAAAATTTTAGTATTCTAAAAATAATTTAGCCTTACGTAAATGCAGTTTGGTCATCAAGAGTCATCTTTTTCCTTATTTGGATAATTTTTAAAAGGCTATACATTTATTTGTTTGTTTATTTATTTATTTCTGTTGATACCTACTTTTTTCCAAATTTTTATTTTAAATTCTAGTTAGTTAACATATAGTGTAATATTAGTTTCAGGAGTAGAATTCAGTGATTCATCAATTAGATACAACACCCAGAGCTCATCCCAACAAGTGCCCTCCTTAGTACCCATCACCCATTTAGCCCTTTCCCATTTTAAAATCAATATTCAGATATACTATCACTATCATAATTGGCTAGATAATTACTGTCACTTCACTTATGGCAGAGTTTACCAAACCAGAGTGTATTAAAACCCCAGGCCATTACAAAATTAGCCATAGGAGTAAAACTACCGAGAATAATGAGAACACAGGAATGTGACCAGAAGTGTAATTTCTAGAGAGCCCTATAGGCTTGGGGAGAATAGCACTGTATTCACAATGCCTTCTTCCTCTCTACTTTTTTCTCCTTCCAACATGTCTATGGAAATTAAGATTTGGTAAAAACCAATTTCAGCAATGAGCTTGAGACATTTAAAGAATAAAGAATAACTATTAAGGGGAGGTTAGGGACAAAGCCAGGTATTGTAATCTTTGGGAGTAAAACCATAATAATGGTAATGATCATAGCAATAATAATAATAATAAATGTATTGAGCACTGCAAGTATGTTACATGAACTGTCTCATTTAAGCTTCAGAGTAATTATATGAGGGTAGTGGTGTCTATTTGGAGGAAATTGAGAAAGAAAATTGCTTTCCAATTTTTGGATCTTCTCTCAATTGTGAAGGAAGAAATTCCTTATAATATTAAATATGTATCAATACCATACACTGTTACAGATCTTAGAAAAATTTTCATATCTCTTATCAAACCACTCTATGGGTAGCATTTTTATTGAAAAAAAAGGAAAACAAACTAACAAAAAACCCAGAAAATCAATTTGCTACAGATGTTTGAAGCTTTTCTTGACACAAATCTCTAAAACTTTATGTGGTTACCGTGTCCCCAGAGGAATGGTTATATACTGAAATTGGTCCTATGGCAATGGAACATATAAAAATTTAACGGTGAGGGACATATGTGAAAAGGCGAAGTGAGTTCAAGTGAAATTGAAGGAAGTGAGTCATATTTTTATACTTTATTTCTCTATTATCTTCTTTCCACCACCCCCCCAACACACACACATTAAGGTAATTCAGTTATTTTTGCTAGGGGGAATGATAAATGATAAATTCATTTTTCTTCTGTTTTCAGATGTTAGGAAAAGGAGAAGTAGATGTGTTGAAAACTCAGACTTCGTGCAACATAAAATGAGAGTTGATGTCTTGCAAGGAACAACTTAGAAGAAAATAAATAATCTAGCTCTCTTTCTCAAGTATGTAATCAGTGCTTGGAATTCACAGCAGCAAAAAGTTATGGAGAAAATTGCCCTGATCACTTTTTTTTTTCAAATTGTAGGTTTATTTTGTGACTCCTAGTGACATTAGAGAGGGAAGGAATTTAGATAATTCTGACAGTGACTAAAAGCATTAACCAGTTAATGGGTATGAAATATTTTGAAAATCTAGTTTTATTTTATTTTATTTTTTTTAATGTTTACTTTTGAGAGGGAGAGAGAGAGAAAGAGAGAGAGAGAGAGCATGAATGGGCGAGGGGCAGAGAAAGAGGGAGACATGGAATCCGAAGCAGGCTCCAGGCTCTAAGCTGTCAGCACAGAGCCCGACTCGGGGTCTGAACCCACAAACCGGGAGATCATGACCTGAGCTGAAGTCAGATGCTTAACTGACTGAGCCACCCAGGCGCCCCTGAAAGCCTAATTTTAAAAAGAAAACTTGTTTAAAAAAAAAAAAACTGACAACATTTTATTATTGCTACTTATATTGCAGGTCTGTGAAGTCAGAAAACAATAACCAGGAGAGTAAAAAAACTGCCATGACTTTGGATATAAACCAGAGAAATCAAAATATTATTTCTGTATTTCTAACACTGCTGAAAAGCATTTTTCACAATCATAACCAATGTTTCGATTTGAAAATATTTCAAAAATATCTACCCTTGTAAGGTAGATTCATCCATGTAAAAAATATTTAGAAGGTCTAAGTATTCAGGAAAGGGAATTGACCTGACCTATGAGATCGCTTTGACCTGCCTCCTGCAAAGAGGAAGCCACATAATGAGCCAAAACAGACCATCCCCTCCTCCATTCTTCTGCCCTCTTTAAAAGTGATACCTTAATTTGGTCTTGCAGAAATTCCTGGATCAATACATTTCCCAAGGAAATAATAAGTAATACCAAGTAAAGAATAGTAATTTTAATTCTCTAATTCACTGTGAACAAGAGCAAACACGATGCAATAAAAAGCACATTATTTGAGAGTGACGAAGTTAGGCAAACTGATAAGTCATATGGCCCTAGATTCTTAAGGCATGTTTATTGTCAATTCTGAATTACCTAATGAAGCAAATGACCCCTATAACATGAAGAAATTACCTGAAAAGTGTTTGTCTAAGGTGCTGTGAATTCTATATGGTTTTTTGGTAACTGAGAATGGAAAAAGAGGGGCACCTGGGAGGCTCAATTGGATAAGCGAACAACTCTTGGTTTTGGCTCAGGTCATGATCTCACAGTTTTATGAATTCGAGCCCCCGTTGGGGTCTGTGCTGATAGTGCGGAGCCTGCTTGGGATTCTCAGTCTCCCTCCCTCTCTGCCCCTATCTCACTCGTGCTTTGTCTCTCTCAAAATAAATAAAAAGACTTCTCCCTCTCTCTCTGCCCCTCCCCTGCTCACGCTCTGTCTCTCACCAAAAAAAAATAGAGATTAATAAAAAAAAATTCAAAAAACAGGGGCGCCTGGGTGGCTCATTCGGTTAAGCATCCGACACAGCTCAGGTCATGATCTCACGGTTGTGAGTTTGAGCCCCGTGTAAGGGTCTCTTCTGACAGCTCAGAGCTTAGAGCCTGCTTCAGATTCTATGTCTCCCTCTCTCTCTGCCCCTCCCCTGCTCACGCTCTGTCTCTCCCTCTCAAAAAATAAAGATTAATAACAAAATTTTTTTACATTAAATAAAAAGACTTTAAAAAGAGTGGAAAAAGAGAGAGCTAGAAAAAGCAGCAGATTGAATCCCACTGAATGAGTCAGAGGAGTGGGAGACATAAGGGACAGGGCGATAGGGAAATACCAAAGTCCTGTCGACATCAATCACAAAGCGTCCACCTGCATTGTCTCCACCTCCCTTGATAGCCCATTTGAAGGTAACTCTCCATCCAATAAGGCCATTGCCCGGATTCAGCTCGTTTGTGGTTTTTCACAGTAGAAATAGAAAGTTTTCTTTCTAAGCCCAGAGAGTAGAACCTTGGGATATTCCAAAAGAAAGCAGAAACTTAACTAGATTATCCAAGACCCCTCTGCCCAGCTAACTATGATATTGATGAGGGGGAAACGAAGTTGGGGCAAAGAGATGAGAGTAGGAGTAGAGCTTATCTAAAGGAAAGTTAAAGATCAAAATAAAATGTAAAAGTACTTGTCAGATATGAAATGAGATTTATGAGGAGTGTCCTCTGTAGTTTGGTTACTACATGTATAGGACAAATTTTAGGTTGGGGAGCACTGGAACTTCAAAATCAGAAAGTCTAAGAAAGAACAGTTTAAAAATTAAGAAATACACCTCAAATATTTAATAGAAAGAAGTGTTCACAGTATGCATTCTATAATGGAGAAGTTAGTTTATTCAGCTGTTTGTGAAGAGCTCCCATGATTGAGAAGCTTCTTATCAATTATTAGATCAGCTGATTTTTCTGAGAACTTCAAAATAAGGGAACATAAGAAGAAAACTCACATGTATTGGAAAACAAAATTTTTATTTTTTATTTCTTAATTTTTTTTTTTTTTTTTTTAGAGAGAGAAAGGGAGAGAGTGCGAGTGGCATAGTGGGGCAGAGGGAAAGAGAGAGAATCCCAAGCAGGCCCCTCACTCAGAACAGAGCCTGATGCAGGCATGGATCCCACAACCCTGGGATCATGACCTGAGCCGGAATCAAGAGTTGGACACTCAACTGACTGAGCCACACAGGAGCCGTAGAAGCAAAACCTTTCTAAGAAACCATCATGTTTACACAGCCCTCTGAGAGAACGCTTCCTTAATTCGTTGGGATTAATCCCTTGAAATACTTTCTGTTTGAAATTTGTGATTTTTTAAATTTAGATTGCATTCCAGGATGTTATTTTACTTACTTATTCACAAATACTTTTGAGAACCTGTGTGCCTACATATCTAGACACTGGTGATGTCTCGCTGAACAAAACTAATTAAAAAAAAATCTATCCCCTCATGGAGCTTGCATTCCAGTGATTTAAGGAACTCAGAATGCATTAGAAGAAGAATCAAACTCTAGGTAGTCAAAAACAGGACAAGCTTCCCTCCCCACCCCCCGCCTTTTAAGGTGGATATGGAACACATTTTTCTTTAACATAAAACCATTTTTGAAATACTATCACTTTCTTATTTTGAGCTCTATCAAAAGAAAGAACAAAATAAGGGCCTCCGTTTTCCTAAGTAAATAAAGTGTTGAAATGTTTTGCTCCATGTGGTAAGAATTATCGGAACATGGAGAGTAACTAAAACAAAGCAAAAATCTGGGGGAAGAGTATTTATATAAGAGAGAACTGCATCAAGATACTCTTAGTGGTGCCAAGACACAAAGTTTAAACCACCATAAAGAAATAATGCGTCTAAGGTCTAAAGAAACAAATGAAGATGTGCTGTTCTGAGCAGGACTAGAGTATCATGTTCGCAGAGGTCTAAAATGCTAATGCATTTCGTTATGTGGCACCTCGAAGCATAGCTGTCTAAATTATCAAATTCATTTATTAGGAAGCAAATTCAGTCAACCAAATGAATGCTTGGGTATGACATTTTGAATTATTAGTTTTGTTACATAAATATTGTCATCTCTTCATTCTTATATTTACTCAAATCGCTTCACACACAATTATTCTTTGGGTCTCCGAGTCCCAGTGTTTCAGCTTCACTTCCAGACTCTTATGTCCTCTGCTTCCTGACATCATCTTCCAGACCCCCTGCCTCCACCACACACACACACACACACACACACACACACACACACACAGAGTTAAAATGCATCTCTAATTTCATAAGGCATTTGATAACCACATGTTTAAGAATATGCGTATGTTAGGGGATAGCTCAATGTGCCTAGAAAACACAAATGCACGTAGAGCATCTTTCTAATGTCTATTTAACACACTTTTGCAAAAGTTAAAACTCTGTTATCGAGTCTACATTTGAAAACAGAATAGAATTTTTAGGAACACAGTAGAAACTGAAACCTTTCTTCTGATATACATTATTTTTTCCTTAGCCAGTGATGGAGAAGCTTCTGAACATCCTGAAAAAATATTCCCTTGCAATCTTAGTCTACTCAGCAAATTAAAATTTTTGATTTAAAGCAGATTCAGGGGGCGCTTGGGTGGCTTTGTGGGTTAAGCGTTCAACTTCAGCTCAGGTTATGATCTCATGGTTCAGTTCATGAGTGAGTTTTTGCCCCTCGTTGGGCTTTGCGCTGACAGTGCAGAGACTGCTTCAGATTCTCTGTCTCCCTGTCTCTCTGCCTCTCCCTATCTCACGTTCTTTCTCTCTCAAAAATAAATAAATAAACATTAAAAAACAAATCAAGCAGATTCAGATTTTAATGCATTATTTCACTGCTTGCAAGTACGGGTACATTTTGCTTTGCAGCATATATAAGATTATATTGGAAGCGTTTTCGAATGGTACGTACTTTAAATGGTGTGGTATCAAACTGAATAAACCCAACTTGTGATGATAGTGATGACAGTGACTGATCATTGTCATTTATGATTTTCTTTTTCACTCAGTCCTTCCTCTTTCTCTTCTTTCCCCCTTCCTTCCTTCCTTCCTTCCTTCCTTCTCTCTCTCTCCTTGTCATTCTTCCTTCTCTTTCTGCAAGCAGATTATACCTATAAGTAACAAGGTATGGGTTTAATTTTTTAGAAAATGAAGAGCATGGACTTGGGGTTAGGAGACTATCTGGAGTTAAATTGCAGCCCTGCCACTTGCCAACTGTGCAAACTTGAGGAAGTTAGTTAACTTCCCTTCTCATTTTTTAAAAGTATTTATTTTTGAGAGAGAGAGAGTATGTGTGAGCGGGGGAGAGGGGGGAAGAGAGAGTGGGGGACAGAGGATCTGAATCGGGCTCTGCACTGACAGCAGAGCTCCCTATGCAGGGCTCGATATTGCAAACTGTGAGAAACCTGACCCGAAGTCAGATGCTTAACCGACTGAGCCACCCAGGCACCCCTCTGTGTCTCATTTTGTATCACTTATAAAATGTGCATAACATTAATAATTATCTTATAGGATTGAGCTCATACTTACAAAGTCCTTAAAGATTGGCACCAGGAGGGGCACCTGGGCCATGATCTGTTGTTCGTGAGTTCAAGGCTGCTTCAGATTCTGTGTCTCTCTCTCTCTCCCTCTGCCACTCCCCCACTTGCGTGTTCTCTCTCTCTTTCAAAAATAAACAAACATTTTTAAAAAAGACTAGCACTAGGAAGAATGATATAAATACATGTTAAATAAAGCAAATAGACAGGCCTAAAACAAAACTATTCTTCACTCTTGGAAATAATTTCTCTGGAACAAAACCATGGAATTTTAGTCAAGCCACCGAGTATTTTTGTTTATGTCCCCATTGCACCTGTTCTTGCACGCCAAATATACTCTGTTTCAAGACATTGAAATTGATTCCTTCTTGCCCATTTAATTCACACTTGTAAACAAGAACTCCAGGAGGTACCTACTGTTTCCATTCCACTGGTGGTTAATGAAAGGGAGGATTCCTTCTGAATTAGGTGTCCGTGGAGAAGTAGCATGGAGGAGAAAAGTAGAGCCAAAGCGACTGAAAGTAAAATACAGGAGAGCTGAAAAAAACATTTAAAACCCCTGTAATTAAAAGCATGCAAAGAGTTCTGTTGACCTCGGCTGACTCCAATAACACGGTTACAAGAGAAGCGGTCTACTCCAGCATGTCGTTAACCTTAAATACAGAGGTGAAGAGTTCCAGAAAAAAAGAACATCAAAGGAAAAGGCTGAGGAGATGAAGGGGCCCCACCCAACCTCCCTGGATGAGCTGGGTTTCACATAATTTTCCAGCAGACTAACCAAACCAGCCGCTTTGACCCTAAGTGTGAATTTTCACCAACTCTGGCAGACGAGCCTCCAAGCAGAGTTGAAGGCGGTTGCCTGGGATCAAGGCGCACCCTGAAATTAGAGACAGACCTTCCATTCCCTTGTCTCTTGAGTGGTGACTGAGACCCTTGAGTTGGACGTGTATGAATAAAGCCCCTCTCAGACTTGCAGACGCCCCCTAAGGCTTTTGACATCACTTGCAAAACACTTGCTTTCCTATGAGCTGCAATCGTGTTGCCCTCTGACCTAATGGAAAGATCTCGTTCCTGAGAGAGTTCTGAAATAGTGATTCATTTATAAGAAAGTTAAAATACGAGTCTATGGACCTAGGGACTCATTTTGAACTAATTATTAATTCTGGAAACTTAATATGCAAATATTTGGGGTTATTTTTTATTGCTTCTTAAGTCCTAATTTACTAAATCACTATTTATTCAATGCCTACTCTCAAAAAAAGGAGTAAAATGTGTAACAAGAAGAAAGGCCAAAAAGTATTTTTATTTATTACTTATATATTAATCATGAAAAGAATAGTGATTTTCTTTGAGACCAGAAGAAATGTAATTTCTCTGTGTGGCAGAGATTGGCGGCTCTGTATGGTATGCTGATAATACAGTGTCACTCTTGGGATACATAAATCCCCTTACCTATAACCCACCACCAGTCTTGCCCTGAATGTCTCCATTTCTAACCATGACATCTTTCTAATTAATTAATCTAAATTATGAAAACTTTCTGGCATGCAAAATGACAAAGGATAATAAAACACACTTCCAAAACTGAACACTTGATTTGCCTGGGCTCCCTCCCTCCTGAAACTCACTAACACACATTTTCAAAGCCCTAAACCCACAAAAGAAAAGAGAATGCAAAGGGTTGGAAAAGAGCAGGAAACTCTTGGAAGCCATAAAGCATATGAATCATTGGTACACAACTTAGCAGATCTGAGAAAACTAAAACCTAACCTGGCAATAGAGAAAATCCAGGAAAAAGGTGACTTAACCCCCAGAATCTCCAAATGGCCTAGTCTTGTGGACTCCAGAAACCCCTGCAAGTGGAGCTGACTGGTGGGGAGAACAGTGAAACTATGAAGGATGTTTGGAAGTTCTGCAAGCGCAAGGCAACCACATCCCCTCTCTTCCACTCAGCCAGGCCTAATGACCCTCTTCTGCTCCAGCCCCACACTGAAGGTTTACTCTGCAGAAAGGGTAGCAGAACAACTCTAAATGCTGAAGAGGGTGAGGTGACCAGGCGGTGCTGAGGGCAGGAGTCCTGGAAGGAAAGAGGAAGAATAAGTGAAGTGCGGAATGTGAGATTACAGTCCTTTTTCTGCTAGCTTCTAGAATGCTGAGAGCTGACTTAAACCCTACAGACAGAAGGTTATTCACTGTAGAATCTACTCAGCCTAAAGATATTCATGTTGAGGACTCCCCAATTAAACTGCCCAGTCAGATCACCCCACCATGGTGTACAAGTCCGGGTACGTTCTAGAACTTTTCCTTGAACTCCTGGGCTTTTGGTATGAGTGAGCTGCAAAGGATCACAGGGTATTTGAGGAAATTCTCTACTATTCTAAAATGAAAGAGACCAAAGGGGTGGGGGGGGGGAGAAAACAAAACAAATCATCAAAACAATGCAACTTGAGGAAACTGAAACTATTCCTGATAAAACAAAAAAACAACAAAAATCTATCATTAATGTCCTCAGACAGTTAAGAAATAATATAGCATCTGTGAAATAATAGCAGGATGCCATTTAGAAGGAACAATCAGATAATAAAAGGAGTCTGGGAGATTAAAAATAAAATACCATAAAAGAAAAGCTCAAAAGAAGACTTGGAAGATAATATTGAAAAAAAAAAAAACCTAGAAAAAAATAAAGCAAAAAAAAAAAAGAGAGAGAGAGAGAGACCGAGATGAAAATAAGATGCTAAATAACTATTTTTAAGAACACCAAATCAGCAAAGAAGTTTCTATGCAAATAATAGAAGTTCTAGGAATAGCAGAACAATTTAATTAGAGAGAAGAATTACCAAGAAAACTTCCCAGGGGTCACTTGGCTGGCTCATTCATTAGAACATGGAACTCTTGATCTTGAGGTTGTGAGTTCAAGCACCAAGCTGGGTACAGAGAGAACTTTAAAATACAATTGTAAAAAAAAAAGGAAAGAAAAGAAAAGAAAAGAAAAGAAAAGAAAAGAAAAGAAAAGAAAAGAAAATGTCCGAGAACTACACCAAAGATCATTATCATGAAGCCACTAAACATGGGGTGAAAACAATCTAAAAATTGCCAGAGAGGGGAGCCTGGGTGGCTCAGTCAGTTAAGCATCCAACTTTAGCCCAGGTCATGATCTCATGGTTTCTGAGTTTGAGCCCTACATTGGGCTCTGTGCTGTCACAGATCCCAATCTGCCTTGGGATCCTCTGCCTCTCCGTCTCCCCCTTCCCCTGCTCCACTCATGCTTTCTCTCTCTCTCTTTCTCTCAAAAGTAAATAGACGCTTAAAAAATATAGAAAGAAAAGAAAATTGCCAGAGAAAGGGAAATCATTGCATAAAACAGTGAGAGTCAGATTGGCTCAAACTGCCCAATAGCTGACAGGAAGCCTGAAGTCATTAGAGCAAAGTCATCACATTTCTTAGGGAAGATTATTTACCACATAAATTAGACCCAGCAAATGAACAGTAAAGGATGAGGGCAGCAAGAAGAACTCTACCAACTTGCAGCATCTCAGAAATTCATCTCCTTTGCATCTGAAATGAGAAAGAGGATGGTTATGGAGCCATGAATCAGAGTCCTAGACACGGGAGAGACAAACCAATTGATACATAAAACCAGTTAGGTGAGTTAGATATTAATGTTAAAAACATCTATGATGGAAAAATAGAACCTTCTCTTTGGAGCTTCAAGAGCTCGACTCGCATTGTACACCTTTATGTACCCCTTAAGCTGGAGCAGGCTAGGTCCTCCCTTGTTGGAGCTTTTCCCTGTCTATAGTCAATACCCTGGGGCTCATTTGCTAATCCCATTATATATATATATATTATATATATAATTTTTATATATTATGTATATACACACAATATATATAAAATTCTCTATTCCTTGTTACTGTCTTAAAATCAAGCAAAGAAGATCAATGTCAAATCAGTTTCCTCAGAACTTCCATCCCATCAAAAGCTTCTATCCCAACCGACCACCTCTCCATTAGTTAGGTTATGTCAGTCTTGTCCAAGGAGTTTTAGCAAAGTAATTAGAGTATGCATAAGTCATTTCCAGTACCTGGTTTCAGGCAGTCTTTACCTGGCTTTAAAACAGTGCTTCATGCATTTAACAATAAGTCACTACAGGACAGTAATGTAATGGACAAAAGCTAAACCTCACTTATTCTCCATGCAGGCTGCTCCTGGTCTCCCGAATGGGGCCGTCGTTAGTGCCTTAGAGGTTTCATCCAGGGCCCAAAGGCAGTCACTGTCAGTTACAGCTGGACTGTCACAACACAGTGGAAGTAGCAGAGTTTAAGATCCTTAGAGGCTGTACCACAGTCGGAAAATTAAGACAAGCATGGGGTGAAGGCTATAAACACGGGAAGGATCAAGTAGGACTTGTATTTCCTTAAAAAAAAACAAAAGAAAAAAAAACCAAAAAAACAAACAATCAAAAAACCCACCAGAATTTGAAGAAGAGAGATCCAGAGATGACAACTGTCATAGAAAGAAATCAATCCACACTGGCACAGAAGGGAATCCTCCAGAACTTCCAAAACTCTGAAATTGATAGGGTACCTGATGTGTTCTAGGTATTGAGAGAAAATGTATACTTCCGGGAGAATTTAAAGATAGATATATGCCAAATACGTAGAAAGCTAAGTGAAAAACCACATAGGGCAAAAATCAAAAATTTTGGCTTTTATATTTAGGTCTGTGATCCATTTGAATTCCATTTCCACCCCATTTCCATTTGAATTAATTTTTGTGTGTGGTGTGAGATGTGAGATAAAGGTCTAGATTCTCCTTGTGCATGTAGTCAATTGTCACAACATTAATTTTTGAAAGGACTATCCTTTCTCCCCAGGACTTACCTTTGCACTATTGTTGAATATCAATTCACCATAAATGTAAATCTTTATTTTAGGACTTCATATTTTGTTTCATTAATCTATAGGCCTATTATTATGCCAATACTACACTGTCTTGATTATTGTAGTTTTATAATATTCATTGAAATCAGGAATTCTAAGTGCTCCAACTTTTTTTTTCTTTTTCAAAACTGTTCTAGGCATTCT
>CM053577.1:31067436-31117043 GCA_028646485.1 Cryptoprocta ferox | reverse complement strand
TAAATTTATTTCTAAGTTCTTAATTCTTTTCAATAAAATTGTGAATGGAATTGTTTTCTTAATTTTATTTTGAGATTGTTGATGGAATACAGAAGTAAAAATGAATTTTGTGTGTTGATTTTGTATCCAACCTTGCTGAACTTGTATATTAATTCTAATGGAATCCCTGGGGCTTTCTGGATACAGAATCATGTCATCTGAATAAATACAATTTCACTTCTCCCTTCCAAAGTGGATGTCTTTTATTTCTTGTAAGAACCTCCAACAGTATTGAGTAGAAGTAATGAAAATGGATATCCTTGCCTTGTTCCTGTTCTTAGGGAAGAAACATTCAGTCTTTCATCCACTAAATATAATGTTAGTCATAGGTGTTTCATAAATGTCCTTTCTCAAGCTGAGAAATTTTTTTCTATTTCTAATTTGTTGAGATATTTTTATAATACGTGGTATTAATTTTGTCAACTGCCTCTTCTTTGCTTATTGAAATGATCATATGGTGGTTTGTCCAGTTTTATGGTTGTTTTTTAGGCACAGGATTTGTTTATCTCCTCATTCTCACATGCAATAAGTAGGAGGTCAATGAGATTGCAATTCTGATTATGAGTATTTGTTCCTAGTTTATTATTATTTATTCCTAGCACACAAAGAAACAAAGCTTTATGAGTGTTTTACTTCTTCTTAAATCTGACTGATAATTTTTTAAATTTCTATTTAGGAGAGAGAGGGGGTGGGGTGGGGAGAGAGAGAGAGAGAGAGAGAGAGAGAGAGAGAGAGAATCCTAAGCAGGCTCCACTCTCAGTATGGAGGGCAATACAGGGCTCAATCCCATGAGCCTAGGATCATGACCTGAGCCAAAATGAAGAATTGGATGCTCAACCAACTGAGTCACCCAGGAGCCCCTGACTAATCACTTTTTTATATACTTGTTTCATTTTAAAATTTCTTGTACTATACTAAAAATGGTTAATTAGATTTTTGATTTCATAATCCTTTAATCTGAATTCCTGGGTGTTCAATTTTGTAGCTTTTGTTTTGAGTCTCACTCATAAAGCCTTGTTTCTTTGTGTGGTTTATAATTTTGTAATGTATGTTCATATCAAGCATATACTACATGGGAATCATGGGAGTCATGGTTTGATCATTTGTTTCTCTAGAGAGGATTTAAGAGTTGATTCTGCCAGACACCTCAAGCTACCAACTCACGACCACATTTTGTAAATTTTCTTTAGTCTGGGGTTCTTGGTGCCTACATGAAGTATAAATCCAAACCTCAAGCTATGTGAGGGTCTGACTGTGGCTATAAGTTCATGGAACAATTTCTTTCCACCAGAACCCAGCCCAGTAAAAATGGCACTTACTGTTTTCCTTTCCGATGGGCAGATTTTTCTAGTTCCCCTTTTGCTAAGGGTATAACACTTTCGAGCTATACTGTTAGATTCTTATTCCAAAATCTATCTTTCTGAATCTAAGCCTTAGTTATTAATAACTGCTGTAGTTAGGGTGGGGGGTGTGTGTTAAATGAGTGATGGGCATTAAGGAAGGCACTTTTCAGGATGAGCACTGGGTATCATATATAAGAGATGAATCACTGGGTTCTACTCCTGAAGCCAAGACAACATTGTATGTTAACTAAACTGAAAATAAATTTAAAAAGAAATAACTACAGTAGTTATATTATGCCTCCATACCCAAGAAGATGGAGACTGGTAGGCAAATCCCTTGGGGGTAACTATTAATTCAATGCTGCTTAGCGCTAAGGTTTTTATCTCTTGAGTGTACACATATATAGACAGTGGTGTTCTATCTAGTTTCCAGAATGGCCTTCAATGATATTTCTCTCTGGTATTCACATTCTTGTATAGTTCTTTCCTACATTGAATCATGATTGTTGACACAATGTGCCCATTAGGGTAATGTGGAAATGACAATGTGTATCTTCCAAAGATAGGTCATAAAAACATTGCAGCTGCCATCTTGACCTCCTTGCTCTAAGGCAAACCTGAGTCATGTCATAGGGACATTCAAGCAGCCTGTGGAGAGGGCCACATGGGGATGAACTGAGGCTTTACACCAATAACCAGCAACTTTCCAGCTATGTGAGGGAGCCATCTTGGAAGTAGATGGTAGCTATGCTGCTCCCGACTTCTTGGTTTACCAAAGCAATAAGATATAATGAATGTTTACTATTATTTTAACCCATTAGGTAATTTGTTACATAGATATATAGAGATCTAATACAGGCTACATTTATTGTATCATATCCAGCATTTAAAGATGTTTCTAAATGGAGTTCACAATTTTTTAGTCCATCATATTTCCAGGAACAAAAGTATTAGCTTTTAAATAAACACAGGTAGCGTCCTGCCTCAAGGCTTCTTCACTTGCTAGTCTCTTCCCTGGTCACCTTATCTAAAACTTAAGACCATCGTTTAAACTTCATGTCCTCATTTACTGGCTTTCTCCCCCTCCTTAACACATCATCATTGAACATACTAATAATTTCATTTATTTTTTTAAAAAATTGCCTATCTTCCAACTAGAACATATACTCTATTAAGAGCAAGGATTTTGTTCTGATTCATTTACTGTTGCATCTCATGACCCAGGAACAGTGCCTGGCAAATAGTAAGTGTCCAACAAATATTTGTAGAATTAGTAGAGAAGCAGATGAAATTTTAGACTGAACTTCAGTCACATTATTTTGATAAAACGTTCATCTACTATAGTCTGCTATCTCCTCAACGCTTTCAGAATCCCCAATAATATCAGCCATAAAATCTCAGTTCTCCAGATCTGGAGGTGGACCATGCCATGGTCTCCCTCCCATTCATTTCTACTCCTTTTAATGTCTGTAGCACTCATCTGGCTCTTAATAGCTGAAAATATTTCACTAGTAAGGTCCCTGAGTTTCACATTTTTCTAGATAGGGTTTGCTTTGATGCAAGTTTTGTATCTCTTATCTGCTCCTTAAGAAATCTTACTTAGATAGAACAAAACTCCATATTGAAACTAAGCCTTTTCAGACCTCTAAAATGAGAAAGGGGTGTACATTTCACAACTATATCTATTTATCTGCTTCCAGAATTTTCTCTATTAACTCCCTTAATTTTTTAATTTAGACATTGTGAGCCCTGTTCCTCTTAATATTGAACTTAAAAAATCAGACTCTTCCACAAAGTAACATTAGAAAACTCCAGCAAGAAACTGAATGTATAGGCTTTTAAGAATTTTATTCTTCCTTGCATACTTAGCCAAAATGGCCTTTTTATGTTAGTTTAAATTCCACAAAAAGATTATGTTTATTTGGTTATTCTTCACTAAAAAAGGAAAAGTTGTGTTTGTTATTGTAAGCATTAAAGTGGGGGAAAACTGCTAGAGTCTCTAAGTAACAAGAATGTGACCTAATTAGACTTATTCCTTGTTTCCCTCTTACAGATTTTTGTTGTGCCAGCTCACTGATCAAAGCATATCCATTTATTGTATTAAAAAGAATACAGAGGAACAGTTGGTTTTTAACTTAAACAATATTGTCTTCAGAAATATTATTAGGAAATATTTTCTTGACTGGAGTATGAATAAGAAGGTTATTTCTGTCCTTAGAACATATGGATGTTTTAAATATGCCACAAGACTGTCATTTGGCTAACTAAAGTCATATCTCCACATGGCAAATGAACCAAACCAATTACACTAGAAAATGCTTGTTGGCTTAACATTAATTCAGCTGTCAGGATGGTGGAGTGATACAAAAGGGAATCAAAAATCAATAATCTGTCTACCAAAATAGAATAAATTTTTAATTCTCCAGAGTTTTTATGATAACACAGAAACTTTAAAAAGAAAATATGGATCAATTTCCCCTCATGTGTTCTAATGAGGACACTATTACTGTTACTGTCAATTTATTTTTATTATTAAAAACTATTTTTAAGAGCAAGAGACAGACCACACTCGGGTGGGGGGGGGAGGTGGGGTGTTGCGGAGAGAGGCACAGATTTCAAAGCAGACTCCAGGCTCTGAGCTGTTAGCACAGAGCCCAACACGGGGCTCGAACCCATGAACTGTGAGATCATGACCTGAGCCGAAGTCGGACATTTAACCAACTGAGCCACCCAGGCGCCCCTGTTATTGTCAATTTAAATTGAACATGTTTGCAATTCGTAATTTCAGATAAAACATCTCAAATTCCCCTTCCTTTGATATAGTCATATATTGTTTTATTGAGACCAACTTGCCCCTTCTGAAAGGAGTTTAGACTGTTTCCAATTCACTAGAGAGAAGTGTTTCAGAGTATACATGGGGCAAATGGAAGCATGTGTGTGAACATGCATGGGCAGAGGGAGAGTAGATGAGCACACCTTTCATTTGTCATTCTACCTGAGGCCCTGAGATCAAGCTGTCAGGCTTGTACCTTTTCAGGACTTGGAACATCTTTCGCTTAGTTTGTATAAAATCTAAATGTATGTAATTTTCCTGGAAAAAGTTCCCCTGTGCACCTGTGCTGGATAGGACACTCTAGAAGGTACTCAGGCTATTGTATTCCAGGATATCTGAGCTAAAGTAATTTTATATGAGCTAATGCAAGAATTTGTATACAGATATTAGAGCAATCAGCAGTGCTCTTTGGGGAACAGAGTCAACAGCCATGGAGAAGACAAAGAGACTTAAGTCTCAATGGGAATTGAGGAGGAAGAGACTATGTATGTTAACCTTTAGAGAATCTCTAACTTTGAATGAGGAAGATAAACTTGAGTTGATTCTCTATTTATATATTATATATAGGAAATATATAATATATATGTAATAAAATGAAATGTAAAATATAAAATAAATATATATAATATATAAGTAAAGATAGCAAATGGAATATTGCAATTGAAGAGGGGAAAGGTTTTAAGACAACACCAGACCACAGGTACAGTGGGATGGCAAATGCTTAACATCAGGATGTCATAGCTTTTAGGTCTCTAGGCCACTCTTTCCACCAAGCTTAAGCCTGAGAAAAGCTCAAGATGTTTTTACTTAGGGCATCTTCTGAAATACAAGAGAAAGAAGCTTATTTTCTCACCCATGGAGTAGCAGTCCTTTATCCCTGCTCATATTTGCAACCAGCAAGAGCCAATTCCTCCTGGATCTGTCCCCACTTTTAAATTGAATGTCCTGGAACAAGAGTCTCTGAGACACATCATTGACCAACTCACTCAGCTGCTCTCTCCAAACCGAAAATTATAAATATGTATCAAGTGACTACATACTAGTCACTCAATAAATGTTTTTGGTGGGTTTTTTTTTTTTGAAGATGGGGGTGAAGAATAAAGGGTAAAAGGCATAAATACAAACATGAAACTCAATCCGTAACTGAATAGCTCATTCTGTTTTGAAGTTTTAAAGTTCCAAGGTCACATTAGTAAAACATCTCTATGCATAATGTATTCTGTTGTGCACAAGATTTAATACCATATTCTGTAATTAGAAAGTCACTAGGTTAACTGAGTAAAATACTGTTATGTGTTTCTTTTCTTTGTATATTCCAGATATAAATTCACAACCATCTTTTTCCCCACTCCTAACTTGTTTCCTAATTATGAACCTCCCAACTATTTGACCTTTTGTTAGCCTTTCAAGTCATTTGTAAATGGGGAAATGGTTTGAACTCAAATATAATGTAAAAGAATTATGATCATTGCCTGCTCTAGAAAAATGTCTTCATTTAGAGTGTTTATAGTTATTAAACTTTAGGGAAACTATAATTGAAGGGAGGTAATGTGAACAGAGAATAAATTTTACTTGTTTATAAATCATTTTAAGTTCACTAGAAACAACCTATGGTGAATTTTCTTAAATGTAAACAGTGTTGATTTTCAAATGTCAAAAGTTGCTCATTCAATCATATTCTTTCTTCAAATGGAGCCAAATGGTGTAGTAATCATCACTGTGCAATATTATTTTAAACAAAAATCTGAGGCTACAAACAGAAAATGTCTTATTATTTCGATTCTCTTTAAAGGTTAAGCACTAAAAGTTTAGAAAGCAAATTTTTGATATTTTATCCTTTGTGCTTTTATTCTAGATATTTGATATATCTGTTATGTATTGGTTTATAATATGCTTTTCAATATTTAGATAGGTGATTCCTGGACTAGTTAATTGAATTCATTTTTTTCTGTGAAATCTCTTCTTTATTCTAAAGTAAAAATGTGTATTAATTCTGTGTCAGGCTTATTCCATTCATCCTCCATAAGCTTGATTCTTTAAACATAGATATACTGAAGGACCATAATACCACACAAATATCCTCAAAACTATAAACCAGTTCAAACAAGTTTTCTGTTCTTTCAATGCTAAGATTATAAATGAATTTCTGTAAGCGTGGCAAAATGTATCCACAGTCATGTACTTCTACAGGAGCCAAAAAACATACCTCAAAGGGATTCAAATGAAGGTGGGCCAACATGACACACAATCTATTGAACTGACATCATTAGGCAGGTCTCTGGATTGAAAGGAGAGTCACTCCACTCACTGATGCTCTCCATTGAGCCAATAATCCTTTAATTCTTAGGAGACCCTCCACTGAAGCTGAGAAGAAAAAGCTACCCTTTTTCGACTGAACTCATTGGGGAAATCATGTTCCACAGAAAAAAGTCCTGTTTTGAGGTTTTGGAACCAAGTTTTCCATTTAAGTCAAAGTGTGTGATTCTTTTTTTTTTTAAGCTGTCAGTTATTACTGCTATTATCATTATTTGAGAGGTGATGGTTCATGAACCCCATGAAGATTCAAGCACGATCAAGCACCAACAAACAAGGAGGGTGTCATAAACACCACACATCCACACTAATAGCCACAAAATGTGTAGCAGGGAGACAGGCCTGGCTGACTTAGTTGGTAGGTCATGTGACTCTTGATCTTGGGGTCATGAGTTCGAATCCCACATTGGGCATAGAGTTTACTTTTAAAAAATGTGCTGTGGGGGAATGCTCAAGACAGAATCCAGGGCAAATCACCTCTGTTCCAAGGGGGAAGAATTAGAGCTACATATTCTGAGTCACTGAGACCACAAAGAACCCCCAGGAATTTGTGCAGGGGGAGAAAAAAATCTCATCATCCAGTCTTGTTATCTTAAGTGCCTTTCTAAATGTATGAATAGATAAAGAGAATCTAATCTCTAATTAGTCACTTTGTCCTTTGGGTCAAGGCTACCTTTTGGTGAACTGGACCAAAGTCTATACTTGGATTGGAATTGGCATGCATTAGAAACATGCCTGGGAACTAATATGTATTTCTTTGCCCAAATATATAGTGTTATCTTGTTTTTTCATGCTTTTATTTTTATTTCTGAAAATGTGGAAGATAAATGTAGAAAAATCAAAATGCAGTTTCTCTCTTTTTTAATAGAAAAGATAATTGATGATGGTTTTTTTTAAGGAGGACTTTAAAAGTAAGGCCGATTTGGAATTTGTAAAACATTATTGGCATTCTCTTTTAAATAAACACTACTGTTGGATGGGTGATTCAGTAGAGAGTCAGGAAAGGCTTTCTTTTCTGAAGGTTATATGGTTCTTCCCAACATTTTTGATAAATTAAAATTTAAAGAGATAATTTTAATATTAATTTATCTATCTGTTTGTTTTTACTTTTCTATATCTGAAAGGGGTGACATAGAGCCACAGTCCGATGTCATGATAGGAATATGAGGTAGACATTGGTGATTTTGGGCAAAGAAAGCATTGGTGAATGCTACTGGTCCTGCCCAATTCTTTATGCCTCTTCCAGTGGTAGGTAGGCTGAGGACGAGAGTGAGAGTATTAGGGAGGGAAGGGCGGACGGGGTCTAGTAGCTGAACCACAGAGCTGTTGAGCGACAGCCAAATGCTTCTCAATAAACCCCTCCTCCCTAAAAAAGTCAAGTGGTGATATAAATGCAGAAAAGCAGAAGTATAAATAACAGAAGTTCAAGGGCTCCTAATGATCACAGGCTTCAGATAGTAAGGCTGAGATGCGGAGCCAGGGAACCCAGGGCCTGACAGCAGAGGCAGCCTGAGTGCCAGTAACGATGGACAAAGTGAAGGGACAGCTATGCGAGAAGATGATGGTCTAGCCCATGCAGTCCTGTGGAATTTCCTGAGGAGTTTGTTAAAAATGCAGATTCCCAGGCCACAAACACAGGGGTTTCTAAGATGGTAGGTTTTGTATAGGCTCAGAAACCTGTATTCTAACAAGTACCACAGGTTATTCCAATCCAGGATTTATCAACTACACTTCAGGAAACCCTAGTGCAAGGGATCAGAGGTACAGTACCTTTGTCTTTTGGCAACAAGGCATGGATTTTACCTTTTTTCAGAGTTTTCAGAGTGGGAGTTAAGTTTCTGTCCTCTTCCTACTAAGTGGTCAATTTCTGTATCTTTTGAGAAGTTATGTGGGTCCACATACTCCAGAAGTTGTGAGTCTGGCTGCATAGGCATTGAATGGTGGCTTCAACCATTCTTCACTCTTTGAGTTAAAAACTCCTAACTCAGGAGAGCAGGGCAAGGCAGGAAGAAGATTGGAGTCAGAGAACAACATTTTCAAGAAGGTCTATTCCTTCTTCCAGAACATATAACTACAGGATTTACATTGTTGCAGGCAAAAGAAACATACTATTTTGTATCCTATTTTTTACTTACATTACATCTTTTACATCATTTTATACTTCTGTAAAATTTTTATGGGGGCACCTGGGTGGCTCAGTCAATTAAACATCTGACTCTTGGCTTTGGCTCAGGTCATGATCTCACAGTTTGTGGGATCGAGTCCCGCATCGGGCTCTGTACTGACAGCATGGAGCCTCCTTGGGATTCTCTCTCTCTCTCTCTCTCTCTCTCTCTCAAAATACATACATAAACTTTAAAAAATATCTTTCTGTTCTGCATAATGTAAAATATGAAGCAGGTTTTCAATAATTTAAATAACTTCTCCACTATGTTGTGCATAGTCTATCACTTCAGAGTTTTTGATATTACATGGCAATTAACATCTTTGGTGATATAGCATCTTCTCTTGTTTCCTCAGCGAAATTCTCACAAGTCCCAGAATACAGGTTGGAATCCTGATCAAATGGCACATGCCTTTTTGTTTAGCTTTGATACATACTGCCAAATGGTGAGAGTTGTTTCAGAAAAAATGCAGCATAACCCTTGTTTTCAAGGAGATGCTTCCATTTTTAGTCAAAAAGAGTTGTCCTAAAAATCCTCTTTGGAAGACATCAGTTCATAAGTCTCGGGATCCAGTTTCAAAGCATCTGTGACATTGCAGTAGGTTTCTCAAAATATGCGAGTATCTGGGACTCTATGGAGGAAAGCTAATATCATTCCATCTGGACCCACACTTTTATTAATTCACTTGAAGTTAGAAATACTTCTTATGCTCTTTGAAAAAGAGGGGAAAAAAACAAACAAGATTTGTCAGACCAGCTGCTGGTGTCTATCACACTAGATAACTGCAACTTTGCTAACACTTTATGATAAGTGTGTATTTGTGAAAACAAATGCCCTGTGACAAAGCACTAAAGCATTCATGACAGGGTCTACACTAAGCCAGCTCAGTGCACAGATACCATTCATTGTCAACGCCACTGCCAAAGATGTCTAGCACACCAAATACAAAGTCTTCCATTTGGCATTTCTGTGGCTTCTGTGGAGTTTTTTCATGCTTTGTAAGATAGTGATTTCTAGAGTCCTTCAATGGGTAGCCCTTATAGAGACAGAAAGCTTTCCAGCCTGAAAAACAAGGAAAAAAGAGATGATAGGTAAGTCCCAGAGCTGAGGAAGTTTAAGACAGACATTGATTTGCCTTAATGCCAAGGTTGAGTCTTAAAGGAAAACTAAGGTACATTCAGGCCCATTCAAGATCACGAAGACTAGAATGACCATTGAAGAAAAGGGGGTTGGTTTGGAGGGAGATTTTAAGAATAAAAAAAGAAAAGTTTTGAAAGATGAAGATATAGACCATAGGAAAGCCCATAGCTGCCAGGTAAGATGCAATCTCAGTGAAACTGGGATTTATGACAACCAGTAGTAATTACTAGGATAGACACCATTTATGATAATTATGAAGGCATGGGGGCAGAACAGCATAGTGATTGTGAACCCACAGCCTGGATTCAAAACTTATGTATATTTTAAGTTAGCTGTGTGACCATGGATAAGCTAACCTTCCTTACCCTCAGTTTCCTATCTGTAAATAATAATGGTGATAATACCTACTTCTCAGGGTCAATATGAAGATTAAATAAGGTAATACATAAACAGTTCTTAACGCAATGTGGGGCCCCTCATAAACACACTCTGAATTTAAATCTTTTCAATGTTTTATTTTATTTTTGAGAGAGAGTGAGAGATAGAGACAGAGTGCAAGCAGGGGAGGTGCAAAGAGAGAGAAGGAGACAGAACCTGAAGCAGACTCCAGGCTCCAAGCTGTCAGCACAGACCCTAATGCGGGGCTCAAACTCATGAACCATGAGATCATGACCTAAGTTGGAGTCAGTGCTTAACCCACTGAGCCACCCAGGCGCCCCAGCACACTCTGAATTTAGCCATTAAAGATCCTGTGTATCATAATGATAATTATTAATAATTGCCCACAAATAGTGCAGGACCATGAACTCTAACCAACCAGAAGTTAAATGTAAAGCATAACATGAGCAAGGGTTAATTTCTATATATTCTCCAAAAACCCAAACCTTAGTAAAATTTGATGCTACACAACAGTAACTAGGGCCTTGGAAAATGAGGTGAGACCGTGTTCAGGTTTTGAAGTAGAGAAGAAGCTGGAGCAGGCAGCAGCATTAAAAAACAGCCAATACAAACCATTAAGCACCTGATTTTAGAACAGGACCCAGAGGTAACCAATCATCACCCACTATGTTAGCATCCTCCTCAGGAATGGCCAAAACAACTGGAGAAAACGCCAGATCCCAAAAACTACTTAGGCTGAGATATTTTGTTTGCTTATTGATATAAAAAGATGACCCCAATATCCTGGAAAACTTAGAAGGAGTTGAGTTCCATCCTATAGATGTGAAATATCTATCTACATTAAAAAAAATTCTGGAAGGCTATAAATCAAAGTGTTAAACAATATTTCTTGAGAAGGGAGATAACTGGAAACCTTCAGTTTTCTACTGTTTAGATTTTTACACTGTTTAAAAATCAGCATGGATTATCTTTATAAACATGATGGTCAGTAAAGGTATTTTCATGACCGTTATTTTTCTGTACCTAGTGATAAATTACCTGATGGTGTGGTTTAGAAGGTATCAGGTTTGTTATGCTCACCCTCTCTCTGCTGGGAGCACCAAGGCATCCGTCACCCCTGCCACGTGTCTAGAAGATTCTTGAGGGCAACAGGACACTAGCATCTACTCGTTAGTCATTAAAGGCTGTCAATTGCAGAATCAGGATCATATCACTGGTCATTTCTTGGTCTGGAAGGAACCAGGCGACTCTCAGTGGAGGTGGCTCTTCCTGGAGAATTCTTAGTATGAAAGCAATTCAAAATATGCCATCAGATATTCCTCTAAAACCCACCAACAGTAGTACCTCGTGTATGATTACTTCTAATCTTCTATTTGATAATGAATAAATAGCTTCGATTTATCAAGTAACAAAACCTCAGTCTTTTTTTTTTTCTTGTGTCTATCTGGAATTCTCCAGGAAAGAGAGAGGTGCTGTGTGCAATTGGAGACAGCTCATTGGTTGCTTTGCACCAGCGGATGCTCTGCCTTCAGGAAAGCCATCTGGGGGAGCCTGGGTGGCTCAGTCAGTTAAGCGTCCGACTTCAGCTCAGGTCATGATCTCTCGGTTTGTGGGTTTGAGCCCCACATCAGGCTCTGTGCTGACAGCTCAGAGCCTGGAGCCTCCTTCAGATTCTGTGTCTCCCTCTCTCTCTGTCCCTCCCCTGCTCATGATCTGTCTCTCTCTGTCTCTCAAAAATAAATAAATGTTAAAAAAATTTTTAAAAAGGAAAGCCATCTATACCTGGATCCCCAGCACCTTAAACACATGCCCACAGGCATGGTAAGAGACTCATGGGGTAAATATGACTTCAGTGTAATCTGTGGGCATCCACTCTCTCCTCCTACCCCTTACTGCCAGACTTCTTCCTTCCTGCCTCTGGGTCCCTGAATTAACTTCCTTCCTTCCTTCCTTCCTTCCTTCCTTCCTTCCTTCCTTCCTTCCTTCCTTTTCTCTCTCTCTTTCTCTTTCTCTCCCTTTCTTTTCTTTCTTTCTTTTCTTTCTTTCTTTCTTTCTCTTTCTTTCTTTCTTTCTTTCTTTTCTCTTCTTTCTTTCTTTCTTTCTTTCTTTCTTTCTTTCTTTCTTTCTTTCTTTTTCTTTCTTTCTTCCTTCCTTCCTTCCTTCCTTCCTTCCTTCCTTTCTTTTCCTTCCTTCCTTCTTCCCTTCCTTTCTTTTTTTTTTAAATTTTTAACATTTATTTATTATTGGGGAGACAGAAAGAGACAGAGAATACGTGGAAGAGGGGCAGGGAGAGGGGGAGACACAGAATCCGAAGCAGGCTCCAGGCTCTAAGCTGTCAGCACAGAGCCCAACGTGGGGCCCGAACTCACAAACTGCGAGATCATGACCTGAATTGAAGTCGGAGGCTCAACTGACTGAGCCACCCAGGAGTCCCTCTTCCTTCCTTCCTTCCTCCCTTCCTTCCTTCCTCCCTTTCTTTTCTTTCTTTCTTTTCCTCCAGATATAACCTCAGGCCTTCAGACTCTATTTTTGACTCCAAGAAGAAGGGCCAAGGAGATGCTTCCCTGTCTGTAGGGTACCAAGACTTTTCTGTCCACCATCTCAGGTACCGCCCAGTGGGAAGAGGGGGCAGCTAAAACCTAACCAAAGTGGACCATCTTCTGCGGCAGGGGCCATCAGTTTCCATACTCAGTGATAGAAAGAGGCTGGAGTTTTGCCATGATTTTCCTCATCACTGCCCGAGCAAGAAACTCAGATGTGGCATCACCACTAATGAATGATGAGGTTGCAAGAAAGCTTTCTACTCTCTGTTTCCATCAATCACGATAGAGGAAAGATTGAATTATATTTTTCATTTCTAGAGAAAATATTACAAAATTTTTCATATGAAGAGATAAAGAGTGTGCAGCCCAAAACTGTAGGAAAAAATTTTTTATAGAGGTGTTGGACAAGTCATCATCAACATTACTACTAACACTACCTAACCAATATTTTTTTTAGACTTTGTGATGTTTGTACTATTTTTCAGCTTTAAAAAATGCAACTTTTTTGTGATTTATGTTCTCATTCTAAATACTCCCTTTTATAATTAATTTTGTATTCATAATTTTGTGGGGGTTTTTCTTAAAGAAAGCCCACCCACCTGGTTCTGGTCTGTCCAACTAACTTTTGTCTGGTTCCCATTCAGACTGTGACTTAGCAAAAGCTGATCCTGTAAGGGCAGATGCAGAAAACACAAATGTTTTCAATTTTGGTGAAGCTCAAATTAATTAAATCAATTTACCACAGTGTAAGGATTTATATCTGGTCTCTCAAGTCCCTTCCATTGATCTGTATGCCTATCCTTATGCCAATACCACATTGTCTTGATTACTGTGCCTTTACAGAAACCAAGTAGGATATATCTACCATATTTTCATTTTTCAAAATTGTTTGGCTATTCCATGTGTTTTGTATTTCCACATAAATGTTAGGATCAGCTGGCCAATTTCTACAAAAATTCCTATTGGGATTTTGATAGAGATTACATTAAATTTTTAAATCTATTTAGAGATAATTGCCATCTTGCAATATTAAGAATTCTATCAAAAAATGCAAAGTGCATCTCCATTTATTAGATATCTTTATTTTCTCTCAGCAATATTTTCTAGTTTTCAGTGTATAAGTCTTGCCTTTCTTTGTTAAATTGTTAAATTTGTTCATAAGTATTTTACTCTTATTTTAAACTGTTTATTTATTTTTGAGAGAGAGGGAGAGAGAACAAGCTGGAGAAGGGTAGAGAGAAAGAGAGAGAGGGAGGGAGACACAGAATCTGAAGCAGGCTCCAGGCTCGAGCTGTCAGCACTCTTTTTGATGCCAATATAAATAAAATTAGTTTCTTAATTTTATCTATAGAATGTTCACTGTTTGTAGATAGAAATACAATTGATTTTAGTGTATTGATCTTGCATCCTCCAACTTTGCAAAACTCACTTATTAGTTCTAGGAGCTTTTTTGTAGATTCTGTCTGATTTTCTACGTACACAGCCATGTTATCTGCAGGTAATGACAGTTTCGCTTCTTCGTGTCCCATGAAGATGCTTTTTTTCTTTTTTCCATTATTGTAATGGCTATAAACACCAGCATAATGTGAAATAGAAGTGGCAAGAATGGGCATCTTTGTCGTCTTCTCATTCATAGGCAAAGCATCTAGTCTTTCACCATTGCGGATGGTGTTAACATTGAGTTTTCTAAAGATGCCTTTATCAGGTTGAAGAAATATTATCATGAATGGGTACTGAATTTTGTCAAATGCCTTTTCTGAATCTATTAGACTGATCATGGGTTTCCTGCTTTGTTCTATTAATATGGTATGTTACATTAATTGCATTTTAGATGTTAAACCAACCTTGCACCTCAAGGTTACATTTTTAATGTCCATCTTGTTACTAGTCTTTCCTCATCTTTGCCTATTAGGATTACTCTTTCTGAGCAAGTATAGAACTAGAACAACTGGGTTTCCTCCAAAATTGAGACTAAGAAGCATATGTTATAGCATTTGTAGGCATACCTCAGGGTCCAAATAGGTAAATATTGTGTTGCTATAGTGATATATGACAGTGTTCTTCCCAGGATGATTTGACAAGAGCAAATATTTTATAAGCAGCTCCTCTGGAAGTATTTATCAAGGATCTTAAAGCCCCCCTCAATGAAGATTTAATAGAAGTACAGATGAAGCGGGAATGGTCGAGTGATGTATGGTCTCTGTAGGCAGGCTCCCTAGGTTCAAATTCTGGCCCTAGCACTTACTTGCTGTGTGACTCTGGGCAAATTACTTAAACTCTATGAGCCTTAGATTCCTCATCTCTACAATCCTTCATCTGTAAAAGACGGCAGTAATACCCAGGGCTGTTGGGAAGATTGCCAGTAAGTGAAAGTAAAACATGTAGTCAGTCCCATACCTGGCACACAGAACTCAACAAATGATAGCAATTATTGACTAAGGTGTTTTATAGTTCTCCTCAGCCTTAGACAGGTTTCTTCTTGACTGTGGACCTCTAAACCTCCATTTTCATAGAGTATTTACTCTAGAAAACTTATAATTATGCAGCACTGAGTAATGTATGTTGAATCATTATATTGTCCACCTGAAACAATATACACTGTATATTAATAATACTTCAATTAAAAATAATAATAAATAAAGTTTATATTTGGAAAGCACAAAATAGGAAGGAAGGAAGGAAGGAAGGACGGAAGGAAGGAAGGAAGGGAGGGAGGGAGGGAGGGAGGGAGGAAGAAAGGAAGAAAGGAAGAAACAGTAAGAAAGACAGCTTGCAATTACAAATTCTTTCTCTGTCCCTTTGAGAGGTACATCTTTTACAGCCCAAGAATATCTTTCTCAAGGATCTATGAATCATCCCTTTGAAATGTAATCATCAAGAAAGTTCCTTCATCTCCTAATCTCTGTGGGAAGATAGGAGCCTAACTTCAATAAGGACAATTAGCAAGCACAGATGGCCTAATGATATTGACCAACCGCTCCACTGGTGCCCTCCAGTGCTTTTCCACTAACTCCCCTCAGTGCTTAAGAACTCTCCTGCCTTTTGTTTCAGCAGAGTTGAGTTCAGTCTCTCTCTCCTATTGCAATAGTCTTGAATAAAGTCCTCCTTGAATGTTTAACTTGCCCAGTGCAATTTTTCTTACCTTATGATGGTTGTTATAAGAAAGGAGCATGGGTTCTCCCTCTGATGGTTTCTGCTGTGGAACTGAAGTCAATACCCACTGAAGGGAGTCATAGTAACAGGAAACAATCTCTCTGCAGGTTAAGAGGAAGCAGCCTAGGGGATAGGTGATAGAATGTTGATGTAAATGAAGAAATATTGAGGCTCAATTATAGTGCTCTCATTCGTTTTGAGATCCTCTAGATGCATATTATAATTTAAATGGAGACAACTTAGTTTTACCCCCTTAAAATATTGCTGTTGAAAGGCTATTTGTCCTCTCCCTGGTAAATCCTTTCCCAAAAGCCCTCGATAGATTTAAAGGAATTACAAGGGCAAAGAAGGTGAAAGTCTGAGACAAAATTATTGATGACCCAAAATAAAGTACCACATGCTAAACAGTGATTTAAATGCTTTAACAGACAAAATTGTGCCACTGTAGTATGTTTGCCTGTGTGTGTCTCTCTCTGTGTACTTGTTTCTCTTCAATAAGTAGTTAGGTGCATTTATTTAATTTAATTTAACTTAATTTAATTTATTTTATTTTATTTTATTAAGAGAGAGAGAGCAGGGGAAGGGCAGAGAGGCAGGCAGGGAGGGAGGGAGAGAGAGAGAGAGAGAGAGAGAGATAGAGATAGAGAGAGAATCTTAAGCATGCCCTGAACTCAGTGCAGAGCCCATCCCGGGGCTTGAACCCACAAACCATGAGATCATGACCTGAGCAGGAATCAAGAGTGGAGGCTTAATCAACTGAACTACTCAGGCACCCCCAGTTATGTCTGTTTCAATAAGAAAGAATAGTGTCTTCTAAGTAGTATTGTCATTTTGTAAAAGACAGTAACACCATTAAATTGATAAAATTTGAGAATAGTCATAAAAATTAAAGTATTGAAAAGGTGAGGCATTAAATATTAAATAAGTATTGAAAGAGTTTTTATTTTCTTCAGTGAAGGTAATATTTACTTTTGCCTTAAGATCTTGATATGACAAATATTTTCCAGTTAATGATTCACCCAGAAAAAGTGAGTCAATTTCTCTTTGCTCTGTTCCAGAGCTTGAGGAAGTTTCTAGATTAAAAAAAAAAAAAAAAAGGAATACAAATATCATATTGGAACCATTTAGTGGGAGCTGTTGGCCTTTTAGTTTGCTCTTAATACAATGATTAAAACAAAGGGTTAAATCATACTACTTACAAATCATCACTAGCTTTGGAGATTAGGAAAGAGTAGACCTTTAAACATCCTTCATTATTCAGTCAAAAATGATGGGATAGACTTCACCTAGGTGTCTGAGGCACATTACTACCCCATCTTAGAAAAGCAAGTCAGAAAACACCTGACCCATGAATCTCAGTGACCCATATACATGTAACTGTCTCTCCCAATCATGTTTAATATAAGCCAAACATTGTGTAGTACCAAACTAAGACCTGCTTTGTTTTCCTGAAGCCACCTTGCCATTATGTAATATAGTTGGGATTAATGTTGTTCTTTATTAGAACTATTCAGGAAGAAAGTATGTCTGAAAGATCCAAATCAAAGAATACTGTTTGTTGTGAATGATCAAATTCCTCTCTGATATAACATTCCTCCCTCCCATCTATATTTTAGAAATTACAGAAAGATTAGTAGAGTTGTAACGTAATCAATGCTGAATTATGACCCCACAGACTTAAGTAAGTGCTTAGGATACCAGCAAGGCAGACAGGTCAGAAATGTGTAAGAAAAGTTTAACTGTGATGAATTTATACAGCACTTCAAAGTAAGAAAATCTAAAGAAGAAAAATAACTTTAATTTCAATATTTATATGAGTTTTATGACCTTATGAAAAACTTAATTTTCTTTTCAATCACATATGGGGTTGTCATCACAAAATTTTCAGTATTTGGCCTTCTAAAATTCTCTATCCAGCTCTGGATACAAAAACTCTAAACACAGAGGGTTAAGGCATCAAAGATGAAAGCTAGTACACTTACAACTATTTATATTGCAAAAGCTTTGCCCTTCTTCAAGAACATGAAGTTTCCCAAACACTAACCTCTCTTTACAAGGTTATGCTTATTAGCTGGGATTTGTAGCTCAATGGCAACACTGTTCATCCTTGGTTCAATTCAGATTGTAATTTCTTTTTAAACTACCTGACCCTTATAATCATATGGTGAGTAGGTCTGATCATTCATCTTCCCGAGGCCAAGTTTTTGGTCTGAACACAGAGTCACTTGTATTTCTGAAGCCTCTCAGCATTATGATGATTGGGGTAAAAACTGTCAATTGAGAAAAGTATGAAAGAAACCTTTCATACAATGTTTTCATTGTCTTGTTCTTTTTCTGGAACTAAAATTCCTGACTGAAAAAACAAAAGTCTTCCTAGATACAAGGATGAAGTTTTAAGAGATGATCTTTGTTTCTAATTAAGTGTGTAAGTTATCAACGATTTCATCATCCCCAGTGTCAGAATGTGCTGAATAAGATTTTGCTTTTTCTCAGGGTCCAGCATTTATTAAGTACTCAGCAAATTGTTATTGAATGAATGAATGAATGTACCAAACTCATGTCTTTATCCTGATATCCCTCATAGTATTAAAGATGTATCATCCCTCAAAGTATTAAAATATTGCATTAGTGTCTGGCTTCCCGTTCAGAGCACCATCCCAGGTGTAGCTCAAATTGGATTATAGGCTGAAGGGGATTTAGTTCTGAGCTAATTGCTTAGACTGGGTTTTTGCCCATCCGGGAACCATTCACTGAAACAAAAGGAATGGAATCAGGCTGACTGATTCATGCAAAGTAGTGCCCACCATCTCTGGAGTTAGGATGGAGTCAATTGCACCCCGAGCACATGGCTCCTACCCAATAGAGGAGGAGAGAATATTTCAAAGTCTGGGGCCATTAAGAACTGACAAGGGTAGCACGGATGCTGAGCAGGCAACCAAGAAATACTGAACATACAATTCCTATTTTTCATGTAACTCAATGAAAAACTGCTGAAAATAATTTGTTAGAAATAATTCCTTATCTTTTAAGATTTAAGGGAAAATCTCCTTTAAATTGCTTTTTAAAAAAAACGAAAAGATCTTTAGTTTCACTGCACACCATGCTCTTGTTTTTAAGGAAGAGACAGCTTAGATGGAATGTCAATTGTGCTGTGGAGTTTTAGAGTTTTAGACATTGATTAGCGGATTGGCTTTGAGTGTTTCTTAAGTAGTTAATAATGCTATTTCCAGAGAGGTTTTATATTAAAAGTGCTTGACTTTATGTAGATTATGACTAGTATCTTTTGCATATTTTCTAAGAAATATTTCACTAGAGGTCATACAAACATTCTTCTAACATTTTCCCTCTAAATCTTGTATGCATGCTTGAGGAAAAGGTGCATTCTCTAGTTTTGGGGTGCATGATCCTTTATGTATGAATTAAATCAATTTTGTTTATTGTGTTGTTCTAAATACTTTCTTGCTGCTTGAGCTAAAAAATTGAAAGAGGTATATTAAATACAATAGGTTTCTCTATTTTTTTCTACCATTCTATTAATTTTGGATTTTCCTACTTTGTTTAGAACTGTTATCCCTGCCCCATTAGTTAAAGCTTTTATTATTTTTAGAGACTTTTTATCCCTATTAGGGCTTTTCCCCTTAGGATTTATAAGGGCTGATATTGATATAGCTTCTCTAATGTGGTATACTTGCTTGTTACATACTTTTTCTTAACCCTACTTTTTGTCTTCATGTTGTGTTTTCTGTCTTTTGTAAACTGCATATATTGGGAAATGGAGCCTACTTTTATCTGATGGAGTAGGCCATTAATATTTATTGCAACTATTGATCTACTATGCTTTCCATTTCTGTTTTTTTTAATATTTATCCTTTTTTTTTTAAAAAAAAGTGTATTTATTTATTTATTTTGAGAGAGAAAGAGAGAAGGGGAGTCTCAGAGAGAGAGAGAGAGATAATCCCAAGCAGGGATCAGTGCAGAGTCTGACATGGGGATCAAACCCACAAACCATGAGATTATGTCCTAAGCTGCAATCAAGAGTCGGATGTTTAACTGACTGAGTCACCCATGTGCCCTGAAAATGTTATCCTATCCTCTCCTGGCCTGAAAAGTTGCTGTGGAGAAATCCACCAACAGTCTTATGGGAGTTCCCTTGTATGTAACTTACTTCTTTTCTCTTGGTCCCCTTAAAATTCTTTTTCTATCTTTGAACTTTGACAATTTAATTATAATGTGTGTCAGTGTAGCCTTATTTAGGCTCAAGCAATTGGGGTTCTTTAGGCCTTATGGATCTAGATGTCCATTTCTCTCCATACATTTGGGAAGTTTATTTTTTGTCCCTTTCTCCTTTTCTCTCCTTCTGGAATTCCCATAATGAGAATATTATTTGTATTCATTGTATTCCTAATTCCCATAATTCCCTAATTCCCCCTTTCTTTACCCTTTTTCATTGTTTTTCTTTTTGCTCCTCTGGGTAATTTCCAATATCTTATTCTCCAGGTTGTTAATTCTTTTTTCTGCAAGGTCGAGTCCATTTTTGGAACTCTCTATTGGGTTCCTCAGTTCAGTTATTGTATTTCTCACCTCCAGGATTTGTTTGGGTTTTTTTTTTTGCTCTGTCTTTGAGACTCCAGTTAGACATATGTCAGATATTCTCAACCATTCAATTTTCATAATCTATCATTTATATTTTCTCTCTGTTTTGGATACAATATGCGTTATTTCCTCAGTTAACTAATGACTCCTTTAGCTGTAACAAAATGTTACTATTCATTGAGTTATATATTTCAATAATGATATTTCATAGTTCCTTAAGGTCTGTTTGGCTCTTTTTATTGTCTGCTTTTTCTTTTTACATATTTCTTATTACTTCTCATTTTAATTCAGTTATTTAAGTATTTCATAGTATTTCATATTCATTCCTAATTCTAATATCTAAATTGCCTGAGCATATAAATCTGTTTCTCAAAGTGGCTTATTTCCCTGTTTGATTAATTAATCTAGAAACATTAATTAGAAAGGCTTTCCTTCAGAGATGATTTTCATTCACTTCTTAGAGTAACCATTGGAATGTACTGACCTGGGACTACTTTCATACATTAAAAGACTTCTGGTTTTATGCAGGAGTCTTATGTTCAGCTTCTTTACCTGTAATCTATAACTTAGTCTCAGAGTCATAGACTTTTCCTGTTTCCCAACTACTTTGGGTTTAACTCACTTTCATTTGTATTATGATTATCTTGCTTTCTAATGAGCCAAAAAATGAACTAAATGTGTTTTACTCTATCCTATAACTTATTTTATTTTAATGGAGGGATCATTAGGCATATCTAGCCAACCATACTGCCAGAAGCAGATATCATCTACTTCTTTCTTAGTCAATTTTAGTAATCTGCATTTTTCATATAAAATATTAATTTTATCTTTTTTAGTGTATTGGTATAAAGTTGTTTATAGTACCCTCTTATTTTTAAAATCTCTTCTGTGTTTATTTCTTGATCTCTATTTTCACTCCTAATACATATATATTTTAAGTTTATTTATTTTGAGAGAGAGAGAGAGAGTGCACAAGGAGAGGAAGGACAGAGAGAGGGAGACAGAATCCCAAGCAGGCTCCACACTGTGCAGAGCCTGATATGGGGCTCAAACTCAGGAACCATGAGATCATAACCTGAGCTAAAGCTGGATGCTTAACCAAGTAAGCCACCCAGGTACCCCTCATTCCTAATTTTTTTATATCTCTATTTTTTCTTAGTCACCTTCACCAGTTACAAATACATAAATAAATGTGTGTGCCTGTGTGTATATATAAAGAAGTCAAGATTTAAATAAGTAAAGAGACATCTTGTGATCATGGATTGGAAGACTCAGCATAGTAAAATGTCAAACTTCCCCCAAATTGATATACAGGTTTAACATAACTCTTATTAAAATCCCAGTAAGATATTGTATGCATGTATTTTTAAGAAACCAACTTTTGACTAAGTTTAACTGGACCCTCTCTACTATATCACAGTTTTATTCGCCAGAGGTCAGCATGCTTTTTTTCTTAAAGGGCCAGAAATTTTAGAACCATGACCAAGTGGGATTTATTTCAGGGATGCAAGGCTAGTTCAATATTCAAAACTCAATCAATGTATCTACCATATTAACAGGCTAAAGGAAAAAATCACTTTATCATATCAACTGATGCAAAAAAAATCTGATAAAATTTAACACTAATTCATGAACAGAAAAACTCTCAGAAAAATAGGAATAAAGGGGCACTTGCTCAACTTGATTAAGAGCATCTACAAGAAACCTACAGCTAATGTTATATTTAATGGTGAAACACTAAATCCTTTCCTGAGATTGGGAATAGGACAAGGATATCTCTCACCACTCTTATTCAAAGATAGTGCTGGAAATTCTAGGCATTGCATTAGGCAAAGAAAGGAAATAAAAGACAAACAGTTCAGAAAGAAGGAAATAAAACTATCACTATCTGCAGATGACATGATTGTCTATTTAAAATATCCCAAGGAATCTACAAAATCCTCCTAGAGTAAGTGAATTCAGCATGGTCTTGGGATACAAGATAAACATGCAAAAATCAATAGTATATATACTTGCAATAAAAGTTAATAGGGGAATCAAAAACACAATATCACTTACAATCTCTCAAACAAATAAAATGCTTGGGTATAAACCCAATAAAAGCATATATAGAATTTAATATGCTGAAAACTACACAATACTGACTAAAGAAATCAAAGAAGATCTAAATAAATGAAAAGACATCTTGTGATCATGGACTGGAAGACTCAGGATAGTAAAATGTCAAATTTCCCCAAATTGATATACAGGTTTAACTTAATTCTTATCAAAATCCCAGTAAGATATTGTGTAGATATAGTTAAGGTTATCCTAAATTTATATGGAAAGACAACAGACTAAAGTATCTAGACCAATTTTGAAAAAGAAAGAGTAGAAGCAAGCAGTCTATTTGGTTTCAAGGCTTATTAAGTAGAATAATCAATACTGTCTGGCACTGGAGGTATAGATACATAGATTAATAGAATATAATAGACAACCCAGATATAGACCCACACAAATATGCCCATCTGATGTCTGTCCAGTTTGTTTTTGATAGAGGAGCAAAAACCATTTGATGGAGGAAAGACAGCCTTTACGACAAATATGATGTTGGAATAAATGAACATCCATAGGCAAAAAAAAAAATCTTAAATTCTCACATTTCATGCACAATTCTAAATGGGATCATGGACTTAAAAGTAGACTGTAAGACCACAGAACTTTTAGAGAACACAAAAGAGAAAACCTTTGGGTTCTAGGGCTAAAGAGTTCGTGATACCAAAAATATGATCCATAAAGAAAAAATTGATAAACTAGACTTCACCAAAATTAAAAATCTTTACTCTGTGAAAGAACCCATTAAGAGGAAGACAAGTTAGAGAGTGGGAGGAAATACTTGAAAATCAATATAGATATTGGACAAAGGACTAGTAGTATCTAGAATATACATATTTAAAAAAAAAACACAGGGGCTCAGGGTGGGTTAGTTGGTTGAGTGTCCAACTCTTCATTTTGACTCAGGTCGTGATCCCAGGGTCGTGGGATCGAGCCCTTTGCTGGGCTCTGTGCTGAGCATGTAGCCTGCTTAAAATTCTCTCTCCCTTCTCTCTCTGCCTCTTCCCCACCCACACTATCTTCTCTCTCTCAAAATAAATAAACTTAAAAATTTCATTAAAAAACACTCAAAACTCAACAGTAAAAACAATAACCCAATTAGAAAAAGAGAGAAAGGCATGAAGAAACACATCACTGAAGAAGAAATATAGGCGCCAAGAAGCACATGAAAAGATGTTCAACATCATTGGCCTTTGGTGAAGTATACAATAAAACCACAATGTCACTACACAGCTATCAGAATAACTAAAATAAAAATTATTGACATCCCCAAATGCCTATAAGGAAGTGAGGAAACTGGATCATTTAAACATTGCTGGTGAGAATGTAAACCAGTTACAGCCACTCTGGAAGAGTTTGGTAATTTCTTAAATACTCAATATTCAACTACCACGTATGACTCAGCGATTTCACTGCTGGGCATTAATCCCAGGAAAATGAAGACTGTGTTGACACAAAAAGCTGTAAACAAATGAATATAGCAACTTTATTCCTAACAGCTCAAACTGACCAGATATCCTTCAGTTGGTAAATGGCTAAACACACTGTGATACATCCATACCGTGTAATACTCTTCAGCAGTAAAAAGGAAAAACTATTATCATTGCAGAAACATGAATCTTCAGGTAATTATGTCGAATTAAAAAAGAAATGTTACATACTATATGAGTCTATTTATATCATTCTTTTTTTTATATAATAGACAAAATAGGTGTAGGTTTATTTCTTTTTTAACTTTATAGTTTATTGTCAGGTTGGTTTCCATATAACACCCAGTGCTCTTCCCCACAAGTGACCTCCACCATGACCATTACCCCCCTTTACCTTTCCCCCTTCCCCTTCCCCCCTCAGTTTGTTTTCAGTATTCAAGAGTCTCTCGTGTTTTGTCTCCCTCCCTCTCCCTAACTCTTCCTCCTTCCCCTCCCCATGGTCCTCCAATTTTATATTATTGAAATAAAATTATGAAGGTAGAGAACAGATTACAGTTGGAAGGAGGGGGGGTGGGAGCAAAGTGGGTGTGGCTCTTAAAGGGCAACAGGAGGGGTCTTTGTGCTTGAATATTCTGAAGGGATATGTTCTGCACATTGACTTTATCAATGTCATTATCCTGGATGTGTTAGTGTAGTATAGTTTTTGCAGGATGTTACTACCGGGCAAACTGGGCGAAAGGCACATGAGAGGGATCTCTGTACTGGTTTGTTTACAACTGCATGTGAATCTACGGTTATCTCAAAATGAAAGCATGCTAATAAAACATTAGCAGTAAACATGTTTTACATTTTATGGAATGGGCTCTTTATTTTAAATGTCCATGCCATTCCAAAGCAACGCATTGGTCAGCTGCCTCCACTCCAGGCTTGAGAAGTTTAATATAACATAAAAAACTTCTGAATTACTGAGAACTGTATTTGATCGTAGATCAGGACACAACAGGGAAGTCCGAATTTAGAACAAATACTATCTTCCTGCATCCAAGACAGAACTAATTTAAATGATATATGATGGTTACCTTACTGAATTACTTACTGAATTGTGGTATCTACCCCACCACAAAGTCATAATTAAATTTTAAAAAGTTATGGTAACCTTTAGGGAGTTTATAACATTAAGTTTGGCTCTGGAAAAAGGTCAGATGCGGTCAGGTAGACGGAGAACGCCTTTAAATGAATTTAAAATGACCACAGCACTGGGTTTGGAAGAATGGAATACAATACAATATTCTCCACATTATAATGTTTTTATTTCTAGAATCAGCTTTGACCTGAAAGCTTTTTATGATCAGTAGTCTTCAGCGACACAAGTTACTAAAAGCTTGTATCTTAGTCTTGGGTTAAATCTCGAATTTCTAGAGATGTAAACTTGGTTCTCTTTACCTGCTCTGACTTCAGTGTATCAGATCTGCCATTACACAGTGGTATGAAACTTTCAGAAGGCATTAGAAACTGAAATTAGTACCAGTAAATCCTTACTGAGGCTAACTAGCTGCATTTCTTAAGTTTTCCACCAATGCTACCAGGTTTTGGAGTTAGCAACTACTGTCTAGCAGTACTTACAGTAAACACTTAAAAATCTGTACTTTGGGTTTGCCAAAGTGGGAATTAGTGCCCTTTCAAGTTTATTTAAAGACTCAGTTCAGTTCTAGCAGACTCCCTCTCAAACAAGTAGGGGTGTTATGCACATAACGACTGCACAGGAAATCTGGTTTTGCCTTCCACCACTTACATTTGAAGGAGAAATGCCATCGCTACAGAAAACCTACAGGAATCCCACTCTTGAGTAATTAAGTGACCAACCTCTTAAAAATCTGCCAGAAGCAGCTGTGTCTATAAAAATCTACCTAGTGGGTCAGTTATTTAGTTCTATTTCTGCATTTAAAACGAGGATTATTTGGAGAAAAAGATATCACGTAATTTTCTGTTAACCAAATAATTGCCAGAACGTACGATTGAAATGGCCATTTTGGTGAATTTGAATTATGAGAAAATAGGTTAAAGAAGATATCATGCATTCTGTCAAGTAAGTGGTAGAGTGTAGCCCTTTTCGGGCTCCTGCTGGTGAAAATTTTGCTAAGCGTATTTCCTGGCTTGAGACATCAAGCTGTTCAAACCTTCGGGTGGACGGAAGAGGTCTGAGATCCACAGGGCAGTGTTTCATTTTCTTAAGTGAATCATGAAAATACACAAACAACTTTTTTTTTTTTTTTACGGGAAAGGAGGCTGCCTGATGATGTTCTTTACCAGTAATGAGAATTTTTCATCATCTTTCAATGAACCAGAAATGTCGTTTAACTCATAACTTAACCAAACAACTCTATCCCATTTTTTAAAAATATTTTTTGTAGCAAGCTGGTAATGTATAAACAGTAGTCATTCCTGACTTAAAAAAAAAAATGCTGAATACGTTACCCTTGTAAATTGTTCTTCACTATTAAGGTGGACAAAGACTTTTTTCTTTATACAGACTTTATCTTTTATTGTGTTCTTTTTCCTACATGAAGAAACAAAACATTACAGCAGCTGAAAACACTATTCCGCACATTTCTTGCTAAACCACAGACTAATTTTGTGGAAGAAAAGGTCTTTAAAAATCATTTTTCGTTATAAATTTGTCAAAAGAGGTTGATATTCAAAACACTGTGTGCGTGTGTGTACAAAAGTTTACATTTTTTTAAAAAAAGCAGTGAAGACGGTAAAGGACCCAGGGGCAGCCTTCTTCAAAGTGCAGGGTCCTGTCGACAACGCGGATGCCACTGCTGGGCACGCAGAGTGCTCGGGGGGCCCGATTCCACATGCGGCCTTCATGGTTTCCTGTCTTCAGCCGAGCTCCATCTGTGCCCACTGTATACTTTCCTAGAGTTGATCCCGTGCCTACTAAATACAAGCTGCATTATGTCGCGATGGCTCCCATTATTCCTTTACCATCAATCACTGTGTAAAACCAAAACACGTTCCTATTTAATGGCCAGGACCACAAACACTTCATGCCACACTGTTGTTCAATTTACGCACAGAGCCTGGTTAATCTCAATCTGCGTTGTTCGAGAATGTCTTTGGAGCACGTTAAAATGAACAATGTGTCATCTGACGAGGAAGCTTCTTCAGTTTGAGACTCCGTCGGACTCAGATTCAAACATGCGGACAGTTGTAACAACGGCTCCAATTTTATTGTTCATAGTGGAAGCTTCACCTTTCAAAGTGATTCTAAAACTAACCTAAAGGAAACTTCAAGAACCTGAAAACCTTTGCTTTTACTGTACTATGTTTTTCATTTTATATTTTCAAATCGAGACTACTCTTTGTGTTACAAGTATTTGGGGGTAAAATTTTTCCTCAGCGTCAGTATTTCTCCAAAGAATGCAAGCCTCGAGAGATCCTGTTTTTAATCACTGATCTGTGTCCCAGTTAAAATAATTTATAAACTATTGACTTTAAATGAAGGTGCTAAAACAATGCAAAAAAACTATTGTGCTTTTGCTGTCACTGGGAACTTGCCATGAAGTGAGCAGAATAAGTGAATTTGCTTGTATGAGAATAAACATTTTATCAAGTACAACTGTGGCAAAAAATTGAACCGATTTGTGGGAACCACTGGGAGTTTTATGTAGCCATAAGATACCGGTTTATCGCATGAAATAGCATGCTTCTTTTCATGTTCAAGCAGGCCTGGTGGGCTGGTACTGACCTCAGATCAGGTAGTATTTGTACGAGATCCCCTCCCTATTGCATAGCCCATCTCGTTCACTAAAAGCAAGCTGATTTGGGAAACACAGTCTCAAAGTTTCTAATCACTCACTCACAAGAACATTTTCTACAGTCTCTTGTGGAAAAAAAAAATGGAGTTTTGCTGACATGCAAGGCAGCTCCTACTAGTAGCAAAACTTTTCAAGATTTCCAAAATAAAACACTTTGAGTAAACTGGTAGTCCAGAAAGGCAGAAGGGCTGCTGTGTGGTTATGTCAAGTGCTGGTCCCACGAAAGCAGAGTCCTCAGGAAACAGAACTATCCAGACACTTTTAAAATCATACTTTATTTTGGTTGCAAAGATACACTTTACTTACTTACTATTTTATTTGTTCCCATTTGGAGTCTCATAGCTTGCCATGTAAAACACTGACTTCACTATCAAACTGCTATATAAGAACATTGTTATAAAATACAAACTATAAACTAAGACAATCTTCTTTACAGTATTCAGATTAGGGCATCAAAACAACATTGATTTACAAAGGCAAGTGAGTTAACTGGCAAACATCCAAATCATTTTCTAATGAAGGATGGTACAAAACGGTATGCAAGGTAAACATTAAATTTTAAGTGTTAGTGCTCAAAAACAGTAATTCTGGGAAAGCTGCTTCCCAAAAGTAATTCTGACTCAAGGATACACATATAGCCATAGTTCTGAAGGATTTCAGGGAAGGTAATTAACTTTCCATCCTATTAGCTGTGGAAGTATACAACAGAACAATAAGTCTGATCTCCAGATTTCTAACATAGTATGAACTGATTTTTCGCTCTCTTCCTCCAAATTACATTACGCATTTATGGTGGCTACACATACCCCAGCAAGCGTCAGACTTAAACGGGTCCTATGCAAAAACAATTACCCTCAATCTTTTACCAGGCAATCTACAGCAAATGCTTAATATATATACATATCAGGAGGATGAGATATTCTAGGAAATTGTTCACTGATTACATTTAGAGTAAACAAGGGTCTTAAGAGAAAACCAACAATCAAAGTTAAATAGATAATTTGTGCTGCTATGACCCAGAAAACAAAACAATAACACCACAAATAGGTAGGTTACTTTTTTTTTAAGTTACTGAGAATGTTTCCTCTGCTGGCCCAAATCAAAATTAAATTTGAGATTTTTAATTGAAGACACACAAATCTGGGTGCATGTCACTCTGTGACAGAGACAGATGCACACAGAACACACACACACACACACACACACACACACACATACACACCTTTAAATTTACTGATTCCAAAAGCTAAGTCAACAGGGCAAATAAATTATAAATGAAAGGCATATACATTGTGGACAAAACCTCAGAGTTACTGGATCGAAAAGCACGGAAGTTATGCCAGCAGTGATACTGAGAAAAACTTTCAGTGTTTGAAAATATCAGATTGAATCCAAAAGAAACTTCCCCCCTGCCAAATAAAAATAAAGTATGGGAGCCATCCTTTATGCAGTAGCTTTAAAATAATAATAAAAAAAAAAACCACGATTACAGGAATCTTCGTACATAATTTAGAGAATGTAGTGCAACCGTGTGCTCCTTTATAATTCAGCCTTTCACTCTCCATATGATGAGACCGAGAATGACAAGTCCGATGACAATGATAAAAATGACGATGCACAGGGTTTTTCTGGATTTGCGCTACAGGTGCAAAAACAAAAAAACATGTTTACGTACATAGGGGAGCATCTCTATAGCAACTGAAAATCATTTGGTTCATTTCTAGAGTAAAACCAATAGTAATTAACTGCCCTCAAATTTTTGGCTATACTTTTTTGCTTCTCCAAAATCTCTTCGAATACGAATGGCACTACTCTCTTAAAAAGCTGTCTTCTCGAATTAGCAGTTTAATTCTGGGGCTAATTATTCAACCTTTATAGGTAATTTTTCTGGGCTTAAAAAAAGAGACGCAGGGAAATAAAAGTTACTGACTTAATCGACAGACTGAGGTTACCTATGTGTAAAAACTAAGGACAGCTTAAAAGCTTATGCATTTTAACATTTTTATCAAAGAGCTGCTCTTCAAAATGAGTTCTCTGAAATATCAGCAAGCGTGAACGCTTGGCAATTTTTCCTGAAGTATTAGTTCTTTAATATCAACAGAAACTGCATCCGAAATCCCAACATACAAATAAAAACCAAACAGCTAAAAAGTTACAGTACAGTCACTTAAAATACAAAGGTTAAAAGTTTTGTTCCATTCTTCATTCCTGGCCCCGCTGTAGATTTCCAGATTTCTTTAATGGCTTGCGTTATCTCACAGCAACATGCAGGAATCCTTTTTCTTACAAAGTAAAAAAATCTGTAAATTTTCTTGGTGTCGACTAGTAGTACCATAAAATTTCCAGAAGATAGGTTTCTGTGAAATTCTCCTGAAAACTGTAATGACTTTCAGTATACCACATAGTCAGCAACTTCTGCAACTGAATATTCCTCATATATGAAGCACAATTCCTCTGAAGTTTCAGTAGCATCTTGCCTACATAGTTTCCCCAGACTCCACTTGAGTACCACAGACATAAGACCTTTAACCAGGCTCCCCGCTCCACGGCATCCGTCGCCCAGCGCACCCTCCCTAGTGTGGGGTGGTGAGGTCCCAGGGCACTGCAATGAGAAGGGCTTCCCTTCCACTCATGGTTCACCCTAACTATTGAGAAGCGGCACATTTTGCAGAGGCGTGACTTTAACAGCAAGGCCTCCGAGGAGAACTGGAGGGAGGCTGCTGTTTTCCCCAGTGCTTGTGCTGCACGGCTCTTTCCTTCTTCCTCCAGGGCCCGAGGGATTAAGTAGGGGGCAGCTCCAGATAAGGAGGTGGGAAGATTGGGAAGATGTGTTCCTTTCACCCAGGGTGGATGCAGGCTGCCCCTTCCCTGAGCAAGGGGAAAGCAAAACTTGGAAGTAGATCTCCTCCCCTCCAAAATCCAAAAGCAAAACAAAATGGCACGTAAGCCTAGTTACTGATAAATCCTGCCAACTGCTATGTTTGAGCACTTGTTAACCCAGCATTTGTAGGTTACTGTGCATGTATGGATGTGTGTTCAACTATTCATGAATGATACCTACGGTCTGTGATATTAATTCTGCTGAGCTGCACACCTAAATCACAGCCATGTGGAAGGTAAAGGGGAGTGAGAGTTACTGCATCGCTGAATGCAACTGGCCGTAACTCAGCAATCTCTATAGAGCTTCACTGTTCCCTATGTATCACTAAGCCTGCGGTGCTTTGTCTAGTGAAAAATGGCACTGCAGTGAAAGGAAATTCTGGGGTTAGTGACAAAAGTGAAAAGCAACTGAAAATACCCAAGACGGTGGCAATATCTTAGATATTTTATAGGAAGGCAACAAGGTCTGAGAAAATAATTATGAACAACAACAAAAAAGGGAGTTTTAAAAGGGTCTTAACCTTATTGTCTCCATATCCTAAGATATATGAATAGCTCATGGCCGTAATGTTTGTGGAGTACTTTCACCTCCTTTCTATTTGTCACATAGAGAGGGACTCCCTGTATTAACCTGATTCCCATAAGAGATCAGTTCATTCCTGAAGGGTCTGCTGAATGTGGACACAATACCTAGTGATCAGGAAAAAGTGAGAGAAACAGAGGGTGAGGGTTGGCATCAGAGACCACCAGCTATCGGAAATGCCTACAGGTGTCTACTGCTCCCCTCGGGACTCTCAACACTGAACTGCCTCTCCTTGTGGGCCACAGTTCTGGTTCAACCCTGAGAATAGACCGGCTAACCCCAGTTTTACACTGACCGGCTATGTCTGACCTGTCTTCCATGGGATTTTAAACGTTAACATCTCCAGCTACTTTACACCTGATTGACCTCTCGATCTCTCTCGATCTCTCTCTCTCTCTCTCTCTCTCTCTCACACACACACACACACACACACACACACACAGCTGAAAGTCAAAGTTATGAGGTAATTTACTGCAGTTAATAATACCTGATATTCTGCTGCCCTTGACAGCTGCTGGTTTGCCTGCTGAACGTGCACCTCCGCGTTTTCCACGTTGGCTTCTATGCTATCTTTAAAATAAAACATACACACATGTAAAACTGCTAGACGGGTGTTGATGCCCCAGTAAGAGAGCTGCATACAGCAAAAGATTTCATTCAATGTAAGATCAACCATGTTCACTATTCAGACATTAACGTTAGTAGTACGTGGGCAAAGTCTAATTTTTTGTTAAATTGGCTGTAACTCTTCCCTACACTATTTCTCAAATGACTGAAACGACACACAAATTTTTGAAAAGAAACCAGATCATCTTCACTACAACACAGCCCCAGATCTACCTGGTTAGCCCCGAGGCGTACTATTTAGTCTGTGGGATCCCACGGTCAATGTGGTACTAAACATCTAACAACTGTCCCTGAGGGTAAATACAGAGTATCGGAAACCACCGCCTGCTCTGTGGTCCTTACCAAGCTACTTCGGTGCTGAAACCCTGCCCCCCCCCCCCCCCCCCGGGGGACCCAGGAGTCTCCGTAAGTTCTCCTTCCCTCGATGCTCTGGCCTAGAGGCAGAAGTGGGGTCAGCCTGCAGCAGGAGACGACTGCCTCTCCCTTCCCCCTACCAACTCTCAGAGCAAAGCTCACACTTGCGGATGCATCCAACCCCACTGTAGCAAACATCTAAAGACCTCATGGTCTTTCCCTCATTCCTGGAATATTTTAGTTCTAGATTCACTTTGATGCTTCTCCTATTATACAAATTGGTGATTTCACAAGCCAACTGTTGACCTGCTAAGATAATACTCAGCCCTCTCAGTGCCGTGACCACACTTTTTCAATGACTTTGCCTATTCTCCCATCCCAGCCACCCACCTCCATGACTGGATCCCAAACCTCAACATTACCAATAACTGCAGTTTCTCTATAAACTCGGTTTCACACCTCACTCTCTGAGCATCGCTACCTTTACAGCATACTCTTTCAAAGACCATGAATTCACTGACCCTAGCCTTCAGTCACTGTCCCAACACACTTCCTGTCCTCACTTTCCTCCTTCCCCAGCTTAGATCCCATGGGCCACCACTTACCCACACTTTCTTACCTTCACCCTTGGCTCCCCTGACACCTACTTTAGTCAGATTTATGTGACAAAACCCCAACCTGCACCCTTGTAGCTGAACATGGGTGCAAAAAAAAAAAAAATTAACTGAAATTAATTTATTTCCCCTCAAATTCCTGACTGCCAAGCAAGCGTACCTCATTTCAACTGGCACCTCAAACTTAACATTTCCAAAAATTGTTGATTCCTAGCCCTCTAAACCTGTTTCAGTTACAGATTTCTCCATCTTAGAAAATGGCAACATCATTGTTTTCCTGGGCTTGGCCACAACCTTAAAGAGTTGTCCTGGAATTAATTCTGTCTCATATCCACATCCAGCCAGTCAGTAAATCTTTTTGGTTTTACATTTTAAAACTATCCAGAATTCCACTACCTCTCACCACTTTGCTATTTCCATCTTGATCCAAGGTGACACACCGCCCACCCAGATTGCAGCAATCACCTTTTAAGTGGTCTCTTTGCTTTTGGTCTTGCCCTTTTACAGTCTGCTCTCAAACTAGTAGCCATTGTGCGTGTTTTATTTTATTTTTTTAATTTTTTTTTTAATGTTTTATTTATTTTTGAGAGAGAGAGAGAGACAGTGTGAGCAGGGGAGGGTCAGAGAGAGAGGGAGACATAGAATCTGAAGACAAGCTCCAAGCTCTGAGCTGGCTGTCAGCACAGAGCCCAACGCGGGGCTCGAACCCACAAACTGAGATCATGACCTGAGCCGAAGTCGGACGCTTAACCGACTGAGCCACCCAGGCGCCCCTGTGTGTGTTTTAAAACCTAAGTCAGGGGGACGCCTGGGTGGCTGTTGGTTGAGCATCCAATTCTTGATTTCAGCTCAGGTCATGATCCTAGGGTCGTGGGATCAAGCCCCACATCGGGCTCCGCACTGAGTATTAACCTACTGAAGATTCTGCTTCCCTCTCCCCCTCTTTCACCTTCTGCTTCTCTCCCCTATGTGTACTCTCTTTCTCTCAAAATACAATACAATACAATATAATACAATACAATACAATACAAAAAACCTAAGTCAGATGATAACACTGCTCAAATCTTCCTGTGGCTTTCCATCCATTAATAATAATGAAAGTCCTCATAATGGCTCAGGATCCTATATGATGCTGAACTTTATGACTCCTGGCATCACCTCTACCTCCCTCTTGCTCATTTCATTCACCAAAAGCATCAGACATGTTTCTACCTGAGGGCCTTTGCACCTGTCCTTTGCTCTGCCTAGAAGATTTTCTTTGACTTGCTCCCTTATTTCCATGAAGTCTTGGCTGAAATGTCACCTATCAGTAGGGTCTTTCCTGACTACCCTAGTAAAACTGTAACATTCTCCACTGAGAGCAGCCCCATCCTCCTACTTTCCCTATTTCTCCGATAGCACTAATCAGCATTTACTTACTTTTCTTTCCTTTTACAAAAATTGTCTCTCTCCTCCACTTCGATTATAAGATTCATGAAGGCAGGGTCTTTTACCATTTGTTTAATTTCAGCGAAATCCCCAATGCCTAGATTGTGCTTGGATATAGTAGGCACTCAATGAGTATTTACTGGATGAATGAATGAACTGGTTTTTGAAATTTTCTCCCATGATCTACTGTCACTACAGAGAAGGGTAAGAATGGACACAAAATACTTATTTGTAGCAAAGTATAGGTCCAAGTATTTCAACTGAACCACATTCAGAAAACATACTAAATGTATCTTTAGATACATCCACTGGTATCTTCATGTTTCCAAATGATAAAAACGATCAGGACGTTGATCAGTGCTGACAGTTATGCCTTAACTGAAAAACTATCACATTTAAAACTTACAGGGAGTCTTAGTCACTGATTTTTTTAAAGAATTTGTAAAAGAATGCTCACCCTCTAATACAACTAAGTTAATCTACCAAAAAGATATTAGAATAAATGATTAGGCAAATGGCTCCCTATTCCCTCTAATCTAAAAGATAAGATAGGATGACAATTATAAATAGCACAAGTTTCCCAGAAAGTGCTTGGTGTGATGTGAATTAACGGGTTGAGACGGAAACCCGGGGCCCTGCAAATAAGCGGCCATGAGGCTACGTGGTGCCTTCCGTGGTCTTCCCAGCAGAAGGCTCTGATTATTAGATTTGGGGACTCAGAAAAAAAACCTGAAGCTAGTTGATTCCATCAGTAGGAGCCAAAAAGGAGATCTGTTTTAGATAATGCCAAAGGTAATGCTTTGTCTGTTATAGAGGCTGTGCTTCTAATTCTAGGGTGTCTGAAAGAGAGAGGGGTTACTCTTGCTTGAGAAGTTACCACAGGTAGGGGGCGCCTGGGTGGCTCAGGTCATGATTTTGGGGTTCGTTGAGTTCGAGCCCGTGTAGGGCTCTGGGCTGACAAGCTCAGGGCATGGAACTCGCTTTGGATTCCGTGTCTCCCTCTCTCTCAGCTCCTCCCCATGCTCTCCCTTTCTCTGTCTCTCAAAGATAAACAAACATTTAAAAAAATTTAAAAAAGAAAAAGAAGTTACCACAGGTAAATTCCTGCAGCCTGCTCCCACCTCACTCAGTAGGGCTTACCTATCACATCTCCTTGCTCGTGAATCATCATCCCCAAATCTTTAAATATTTCGTTAATATCCATAATATCAGCCTGAGAGAAAAAAGCACGTATTATTATAATCAGAAATTCAGCCCCCAACCCAAAAAAGGGGAACACTGAGAATGTATTTAGACTTAAACCATAAATTGTGGAAATATCAGAAAACTATTTTACTATAATTAACCCTAAGTGACATGACCTGGAACAACTGTAACCAGTTCTTTAAAAGTAAGTTTGTGACATTAAAAATGCCAAGCATAGAAACCAGGAATCTGTAACAGAGAAGGGCCCTGGGTTACTGAGTTTATGTTCATGTCATCTGATAGTTTTGTTATCACTAGCAGTATTTCCTCACAAGAGTAAAACATATTATTGTTAGGCTATGTTTCTAGTAAAAAACTGACACATCGATTTGACAGTGGAAAAGTACAAAACGTTACATATAAATTTAAAGTCTCACATGATAAATTTGATTATGCAATGGAACACTAATGAAGAAGTTATAAAGTTACTTTTTTTAGTACATGGTAACTTCTATTTTGCCCTATTAAAGAGGTTAATATTTTATTGTTTAAATATTTCATGGGGGGGGGTTGGACAATTTCCATATTCATCCTGTGCCTTATTTCCCCATCTATAAAATGTGATGATGACAACACAGTTAACTACTTCACGGTTTTTAGGGGAACTAACTGAGATCATGCAAAGAACTGATCACATGGTGCTTGAAAACCCTTAATAAACTGAGCTACTGGTAGCAATTAGCCCACCTTCTAGGGAATAGGTAGCTTCCAAAAGAACTGAGGCTTACTAAACCCGAGAGCTCTTTGAGGTAAGAGCATGCTACAGAGGAGTAAGACACGTATAAAGCCCCCGTCGAGTCTTATTCATGTGGGTCTGAGGTGTACCATGTGCTACAGAAGCCACCCAGACCCCCTGAACACACATCTCTGAACTGAGATTTTCTCATTGTGAAGGACCTGAGGTGACCCGGCAGGATAAAAAACAAATTTGGAGATGAGGGAGGTCTGTTCTCTCATTTTAGCACCAATTCTAAAGAGATTTATTTTTAAAAAGGGAATTATTCTCATCTGTAAGTAAATGCCACCATGCTGATACATTTAGTTTTCTTCCCCAGTCCCTCCCCTAGCATTGTCACGAACATGCTGAAAACACCGCAGCCATCCAACGGCCATGCAAAGCTTACTTCAAGTTGCCTAATAGAAGATTCTCTCTCGTGAATAAGGCGGAGGTCGTCTTCTGTAATTTCTTCATCCTGCACCTGCACCTGAGGTTGAGCTTGGCTAACAGACGGAATATGGAAAAAAAGCAAAAAGAAAAAAGACTGGTATTAAAATAGTGGGAATTCTTTCCTTATTTAAGAAATACGAAATAGAGTATCTCTTTTTCAAAGTCAGAGAACTGTTTAAATTTCTTATTTAAATTTTAAGAATATAACAGAAGTATTAATCAAATTTACGCATGTTTCATTTCATTTACATTGTTTTTTAGAGTTATTATTTAATTACTGGAAGCTATATTTGGCAACTGGGTATGTCTTCTTGGTTGACTTCAACCTCACATGAGGAAATAATCTACATCAAATAATAATTAAGTCAATAACATTTATTTGGATACATCATTATTTACCAAGTGTTACTGCTATACTGGAATATTCTATATATATTTTTAATGTTTATTTTATTTGTTTTGAGAGAGAAAGAGAGCAAGCGAGCAGAGGAGGGACAGAGAAAGGAAGAGAGAGAGAATCTCAAGCAGGCTCTGCCCTTTTAGTGCAGAGCCTGATGTGGGACTTGAACTCACGAGCCATGAGACCATGACCTGAGCTGAAATCAAGAGTCAGACACTTAACCAACTGAGCCACCCAGGCGCCCCAGAATATTTTATATACTTACATATATTTATAAATAATTATTTTGAAAAAAAGTTCAAAATAATTTCTATTTATAAATAACTGAGGACATTCATACTATAAAAAACTGAAAGCTTTAATTCTGTTCCAGGGACCCTAATGTATAAATTGAATTTGGAAAATTATCTTTTGATCAGTATGTTTTGTATTTCTTACCTTTCCCAGGATACAAGATTCCTTTCCTTTGAGCTGTCCTCAGGAAAACCACCCTGAATAATTTAGTAATAGAATGGATTGAGAAAGGGCAAAGAAAAAACACACAACACTCACATTTTCCTTTATAATAATCTAAACTGATTTATGTACACATGTGCATGTGTGGGTGTGGAGAGAAGAGAAATGTTCTTGTTCTAATTTTTTAGGTCAGGTGCTTTAAGTAATATTAAAATTGTATCCTAAGCTGATAAGAAAGGACTTCATTAAATATTCCGAAGAACCAAATAATAAATATTATTTGATTAAAATATAATACAGTCCTGGAACTTCTACATTAAGGGACAAGGAAACAACCTGCAATAGTTTCTAAGGGAATTTAAAATTAGATTAACTCAAAATTCCCCTTGAAGTTATCCTTATGTTTATTTTCTCCAGGCTTGTATTTATTTTCAATATTCACACAATAGTTCACTCTGTTCATTTCCATCATCTTCATATAACTGAGGAGTAAAGTGTTCCCTCCATTAGCCCAGACGCAAAGTGACAACTTCTAGTACAAATCACTGTGGGAATATCACTCAGGATCTGACCCCTCATCTGTTCTGACAAAATGTTTCCATATTTTTATACAGTAATCTTTGGTTCCACGACACGGACAAAATAACCACAACAGTACAGAACTATCATCCTTCTTAAAATTGAACAACCTGAAAATAAATATTCAAATATTAATTTCCAGGATAGTCACAGATCGTTCTGACTTAAAAAATGCCAGTGTAGCCTTTCAGGGGAACATCACATTCACTTTATAATGACTCAAATACTTACAGATACTCTGGAACTGGCTCTCACTCGAGCAACAAACTCTTTCTCTTTCTCAGCAGCTTCCCTCTGGACCTTTTGAAAGTTTGTCAGTGATGTCGTGAATTGAGCCACTAAGCGGTCCTTCTGTATTTTCCTTTGACGCTAGAGGAAAAGGGGAGAAACCTACTAGAATCAAGTTGTGAATTTCTAGAGAATTCGCAGAAGTTGTTTCACCACTAGCTGGCTCTTTATTTTATTCTGAAATTTTCACTCGCTCTCCAATTATGGGGCCTCACTGATTAACTCTCAATAACATTTTGACAGTATGTCCAAACACTATGTATATTCACCACCTTGAGACAAAAGATCCATAGTGTTGGATTTCTCACCTCATCTCTTCATCCTAAAGACTGGGCCATGACTTTGAGATTATTTTGAGGTAGTTCCTTTTGTTTTCTTTTTAGGAAAATAAAACCCTGTACTCTTACCTAACTAATAACTTCCACTAAGTAATAAGCAAGGAAACAAATATGTGCCCCTAGGAAACCTCACATCTTGAATGAGTGTGCACGTCGCATGGAGTCAGCCCTGGAAAGCCAGGAAACAATTACTCAGGAAGCATTTTCTGAGCACTTGCTTAATTATGGGTCAGGAAAACTTCATGGAAATAATTTTTACTTTATTGAATCACAGGATACTACCTGGGCAATTAAATATAGTTTTGAGTTCTGTGAACTAATCTCAAATACAATTTTTCCCCCTTGATTTCCTTTCTAACATAACAGTTCAAAGACCCTACAATGCATGTGATTTCTTTCACATTCAATACATCAACAATGTGTCTTAAGGCTTGATACCTGTTCGCTGGGGGTGGTGGGCAGGGATCCAAACTCTTTAATGTACTTATCTGTCTCTTTGGCAAGTTGGTTAGTATACTGCTGCTTCTGTTGCCTACAGTGAGAAAACACACATTATAGCCAAAGAGCGAAGAGATTGCTTTAAGTTACAACGCTGCCAATTGAATCAATCCTGATGAATACTTTGCTAAAAATCCCCCCTCCCCTTTTTTTATAGACTGGCTCTAAATTTTCTCTATGAAAACAAAAATGTCCAGGCTCTATTTTCTGATAAGATATTGAGCAAATATTACATGGAAAGTTCTTGACTCACACAGGGCAACCAAGCTTTGAGAAATCAGTAGTCATTTAGAAAGGAAGTTGACTGGAGCAAAAGCCAGACTGTGGGATGTGTGATGTTTCAGGTAAGTGGGGAGTATGGGGGGACCTTTTGTCTGCATCCCACAACTGAAGGTCAGTTGAACAAATGAAAAGGATCGGTTGCCTGAGACTCTGTCCAGTTCTCAGGGCTAGAGGTACATCTATCCTCTCCTCTTTCTCTATCTGGACATTTGTATCCTTATACTTAAAATAAAGGGGAAGAGGTAATAAATAATAATACACATTTGCTATTTTTCAAGTTTGCTGTGGAAAAAATAATAGCATTTCTCTGTAAAGAGAAAGATCACCGTAAGAAATAAGTTATATTTAGTATCTGTACCTATCTTGCTAGCTAGCTTATAAAGGAAAAAGTCAGATTTTTAACTAAAGAACTTGACTCTTAAAAAAATAAACTTATACTAAGGTGATGCTTTACAAATCACAACATTAGTACTTTTCATATATTATCCCTCATTTTAAACAGCTATATGAATCATACTTGGGATCCCTTAAAATAATGAGATACTATATAAGAGTATTTAACTGTATTTGACTGACAAGGAAGAATTACTAACTACTTTTATCTATTTACCAAGTCTCCTACCTTTAACAAACCCTTCAAAATCTTTAGGAAATGAAATATAACTAAATTTCTGAGAAGAAGACCTGACTGATATCTACTTATTCACAATCTCTACTACCAACGTTAGCAAGACATTATAACTATTAAGAATTATGTATTACTATTCCATCTTAGTTTAACAAATGATGGTTTATTATTTAAACTTGGGGCATTTTTATTACCCCCAACATCTCTCCATTGCAGAAAACATCAGTATAAATTAGACCTAACTATAAATTCTTCCAATTGTACTTCATAAAAAACATGAATTCTTATCACCTATCTTTGAATTTCTTACTCTCTGCAATTTTTCCTCTTTTTTGTTTTTTAAGTTTATTTATTTTGAGAGAGAGAGAGAGAGAGAGAGAGAGAGAGAAAGCATGCGAGGGGAGGGGTAGAGAGAGTTGTGAGAGGGAGAATCTCAAGCAGGCTCCCATAGAGCACCATGTGGGGCTCAAACTCATATGAGCCACTCTGGTGCCCCTCCAATTTTTCCTTGTAGAGCTAATGTTGTTTGGGATCTCACTTACTACATATTTTCTACTTGAAATTGGGCTGTAATAGCACTGAATTAAGATTTAACATTCAGATTCAGAATGATGTTAGGCAAATCATCAAATCCCCACAAGACCTATTTTTCTTATAAGCAAAATGAAAATAATTATTTTGATCTAAGTATTTCACTCTAATTTTGTAAGATTCAGATGAGAAAATGGGTAAAAATACTGTAAAATCTGTAACACCACGAAGTATTATTGCTGTTCTTCTAGCAGCATATTAATTTACCAAAACATGTACTACATCACTTCATTACAACTTATTTTTTTTTTAAACAGAGGCTAATGCTTTCTGAAATTCAAAGATTTAGATATATAAGTTTTTTAGAGGGCTAACAATTCATACTGAATAAGTACTGAATCTAAACCAAATAAATATCTAGTCGCTGAAGGAATTGTTAGCTATGGGAAATAAATTACATAAATTTATGTAAGCTTAGAGTATCATTTTTCAAAAGCCATCAGAACAACCTACTCAAAAAGGTCAATAAACAGCTCTGCTCTGCTAGGGTCAGCTAGCTCTTCGAAATAAAGAAAACCATCTGCTTACCCTGACCAAGGAAAAACCTGCACAAAAGCTTGGTTTAAATAAGGTAGCTGAAAAATTTTATTAATTTTCCATTGTTTCTCCAGTGAACATAACACTACATACCGTGAAAGCAACATAACAGTGGTCCCTTCCCCTGCCCCTTCTCTCCTTCCTTCCTTCCTATTAAATACTTACAGCTGTTGCCTCAGTTCAGGTGAATCTTGAGGCGTTCCAAGTTGATTCAGCGTTCTCTGTATTTCCACAGCTATAATGGAAAATAAATGTATAATTGTTACAAGCTAACAGAAACTAAGTTAGAAATTAATACAGGCAATTGGACAATTTAATGAGATAAATATAGAAAACGTTAATTGAAAAAATTAAAAGTGAGTGGTTTATTTAAATCTAATTAGTTAGAGTAATGAATTCATTTTCAAGAAGAAATTGTGTGGGGACGTTAACATGTAAAACTGCACTTATGATCCAGAAATATTATTTTCTTCCCTGTCCCCTCAGAACATTTAGAACAATGGCACATGGACTTTCACTTAGCTCTACAGGCATAAAAACTAAGAGGAAAATAACTGTAACACTTACATAAGTTAGTAGAATATAAAATGAATGAATTATCATTAATAAACAAGGGAGGATAACAGAATTGAAATAATTATTTTGTAATTTTCTATGTAATAATAGATGCAGGCAAGCATCATTAAAGAATGCTGAAACCATAGGATAGTCACAGAATCTCAAATTATCCCCACACGGATGACATTAATTATGAAAGAGTTAACTTCACCTTGGATAAATTTGCTGCTTAAACACACAAAATGATCGAATTCAGCAGCACCAATGAGGCAACCTGGCAATGAGCTTCCTGATAGGATGCAATGAGAAAGTCACAATATGATCTATGAAATGTTTAACCTGAATCTAATCACGAGGAGAAAAAAATCAGACCAATCTAGACTGCAAGATAATCTACAAAAAAACTGGTCTAAGCTTTAAAAAAAATGTCAATGTCACAAAAGAGGGAGGGAAGACCAAGCGTGGGGGGGGGTACTTTCCAAATTAAAGAACTAAAAGCACCCAAAAGGCAATGTTGGATTTTGGAGTGGATTCTAAATTGGGAGAAAAAACATGCTATAAAATAAAATGTGGGGCAACTGAAGAAACTTGGATTCGAATTTGGAGAGAGAGATACTAAACAAACATGTAAAAACGACAACTGGTGAACCCAGGTAAGGGTATGGTTTACTGCACTATGCTTTTCTGTAGGTTTCAAACATTTAAAATTAGAAGTCAAGAGTTAAAATTCACGCTAAGCTCACAAAGTCTATAAACACTCCAACTTTATTTGAAAAAGGTTATTCCTCACAAAAGGGGAGATCTGACAGCTTTATGCATGTGTGCAAATAACATGTCAAGTAGAAGCTGAAAATCCGTCTCAAAGTAAAGAATTTACACAGTTCTGAAAACAAGAGAAAAATGACCCAATCCACCCACTCTTTTGATTTCAAATGAGTGGTTTATTTATACTGCTTAAATGTTTTTAAATAGCCATTATTTATTTATGGAATCAAGGGACTGACTGTATCCCAAAGGCAGGGAAACTTGTTCATTGAGGATGATGTAATGACCCTGCTTTCAAATCAAAGCTGAAAAATATAAATACTGAAAAGGAGTCATATAGCATATAGCAACTGTTAACCATTCAGCTAGTTTCAAAAGAATTTCTTTTAGCCTTTTTGTGGGGGGGGGGTGTAGTAGTAGATTTTTCTTTTGTAGGGCAGAGAAATCTCATTTGCTGTGTTTAATTTATGGCTGCTTGCTATTAGTTCTATATTTCCTTCTAAATCTCAACAGACTTTCTTGGACCACCTCACAGGGATTCAAAGCTTTTATTTAAAAAAAAAAAGTATGTTGGTAAGACAAACTGTAGCATGAGCATTTATCTCATCTCTGGAGGCTTCTTATCATTTAAAAAGGTCATGTTAGGAGTGCCTGGGTGGCTCAGTTGGTTGGGTTTCCAACTTTCTAATTTCAGCTCAGGTCATGATCCCAGGGTCAAGGGATCAAGTTCTACATCGGGCTCTGCACTGAGCGTGGAGCCTGCTTGATTCTCTCTCTCTCCCTCTGCCCCTCTCCCTAGCTTACACATGCATGCACTCTCTCTCTCTCTCTCTCTCTCTCTCTCTCAAACAAACATAAAAACAAAAACAAATCAGTCATATTAAGTGGGAGAAAACAGATTATTAAAGAAATGACATCAGGAAAACTAACCATATGGGGGTTAAAACAGAAAACTACCTTATCATATAGCAAAATAAATCTGTGATTATTAAGTTAAATATTAAAAACTGGAAATCATTAAACTGTGACATGAAACTACACACATAAATTTATTATATGATTTTGGAGTGAGGGATAAAATATTATCTAAGCATGATCTAAAATTAAACACCATGGAGGAAAATACGACAAACCTGATGACACACAAAAAAATTTTTAATACTACATGAAAATGTGTATCTGTATTACAAATACATATGTGTATGTAAAACATCTGCAGCATGTGAACAAAGAGGTTAATACCCCTAATATAGGGGAAAAAACCTCCTACAGGTTGCTAACAGAAAAATAGTCCAGTGCAAAAAGCATAAAAGATGTCATTATTAAATTTATAGCTATCAAATAAACATATCAGAAATTCAACTTCTTGATAATCAATTTTTCACATATCAGATTGGTAAAAGTTAAGAGAAATTAACTACATAAAGATACAATTACCATCAAAAGCCTTAAAAACAAAAAGGTAGGGACATATATAAGGAGCAATATCCATAACGGATGCAGACCTACAAATAACTGAGAAAAGGTTGAACAAGCCAGTACAAAAATGGGCCAAGAATAGGGACTTCAATATTATTCAAGCCTATTCATCTTAAAAAGCATGAACAACCCTAACGTACGAATGCTAAGTAAAACTGTTCAGCCCTTAAAAAAATTAAGTAGAACTGTTTCTAATGGGTTCAGTGGAAACATCCACCAAAGTAGTTATCTCCTTGGTATTTGTAACTGAAACACTCAGCAACCCCAGCTTTCACGTTTACTCCCTGAGTGAAGGCTCTTATGGGAAAGAAGGAATCAGAAGCTCCTAGGGGCTCTGCAGTCTAACAGAACAGTAAACCAAGAGCAGCACCCTGTGGAAATGCTCAGAAATGCCACCACAGGCTCAGGGTAGTGATGCCTCTCCTATTCTCATTTAACTGGCCCATCTGGAGATGCAAATAGTCAAGACAGCTTAGCAGAAGCTTATTAACATGGTGACTCCAATGGCAATGACCCCCAAAATGGGATCTGTTTATGGAATGGGTCATCACAATCTCTGGCACCATGTACATACTGCTGATACAGTAAACACTTCCGGCTCTATCCTAAAAATAGAGAACACAGGAAGGAGTCACATTCAGTTGGGAGGTACAGCAGCTAGCCTTCATGGCCTTATCTCAGGGCTGCATACACTGTTTACCTCCGTACTCCAATTTGGTTTTCAAAGACACTTGATCATCTCCTCCTATAGAATACTGTAACAGTCGATTACGCTGTTTACATTTGCTTTTAGGACCTGAAGAGCAAGAAGTGACATATACTCTTTAGGTGCCTTGGGAGGACAGAAGCTGCCAGCAGGCAGAGGACAAATTCTATGAAAATACAGGGCCCTGTTTCCTATTGGTCCATTAATCTGTATGGACTGTCAACACACTTCGGCATAGAAAATAACAAACGGCTTTCTTTGTCGTCTCAACTACAAATGGGGAACAGTGCTAGTTTAGACTTTTTACACTGCTCCCATTTTACTGAATGCCCCCAAAGGTTGCCAGCTCTAGCTTTAACCCTCCAAAAGAAAAGGCTATCCAGCTAGCTCGAGTGGTGTCACAGGCAGCTCTACACTTGGCTGTAATGACCTAGTTGATCTAATGCCAACTTAAGTGTCTGTAATATCAGGATACTCTATACAAGTAGGTGTGAGCCCCAACAGGAACAAACACAGGGGTCCTTTAGAATCCTGGAGCAAAATCATGCTCTCTTTGCAACCAATGTTATCCTTTTCAGGAATAGGTCTAGTCATGCTACTGAGCCTGGGGAAAAAGGAAACAATGTCAATACCAGGTAACAAAGTCACCTAGTTGCCCACTATCTAAATTAGGTATTACATTATCTTGCTAGTGTACCTCTTTCTGTATTTTGTTCTGTGTATGTCAGTCAGACTGTCCCTTGCATCAACTCCTACAGCACTTGTTCAATGGGATAATAAACTAGCTATGGTGCAGGGAAAAAAGTCATACATAGGCTCACCAACATGGACTTCCCCTTCCACAGACTATCAGGATTACTGGCAATGCCATGTACCAAACTGCAGCAACGGCGGCCAAAAGTAAGAATATGAAATGGTGCCACTCCTGGGGGGTATTAGCCAGCCACCCAGTGACAAGATAACAATGTTTCTTCCATCCTGAATGAGGCAGAATTTTATGTTCACTGAAGAAGTGATTATCGATTTTGTTGTGCTTCCTCTACTCCCTTCCCCCCATGCTTCTACCAGTTTCCCAATCCACGGATTAGTCACAAGCATGGTATTCCACACACCAGTTTCTGATTAAGATTATCCACGTTACAGAGAAAAAAAGAGAAAAAAAAAAAAAACATGGCTGGATCATTAAAGGACAATGGAGTTCACTGGTTTGCCAGTACCCCATTATCCAGAAGCTGCTGGACTTTTAGAATGTTTACTGGCCTATTTTAGCCTCCATTACAGGGTCATTTAGGAGACGATAAATCCTGGGAAGGTGAAGTTCTGTCCTCCAGGAGGATCTTTATGCTCTCAAAGAACAACCACTCCAGGGTGCTGTTACACCCACTGCCAGGAAGAAACCTTGGGAACTAAGTGATAAAAGTGAAAAGAATCATTTCACATTTATACCTCATTACCCAACTGCAAAATTCCTTCCATGTGCAGAGGTTAACAGAAAGACAAGATTCAAGTGAGGGAAACAGCAACGTCTGCACCCAAGCAGAAGCTGAGGTCCCATGTAGCCATCTGGGGCCCGGAGAGTAGAGTGTCCACTGAGGTAACTGTTAAGGGGACAGAGGAGGAGCATGCCCACACCACAGTGAGGAAGAGGAGCGGAAACACACCGGGGGGGGGGGGTACGGAAGCTGGTGAGAACTAGCTAATTCTGCCATCTGCAATCATGAAGATGTGAGCAGGAGGAACAAGGACCCAGGCTACTTTAAACAGACGAGATGTAGAAAAAAGGCAAAAGGAACATGGAGTGGCTACGAAGGAGAAAACAGTATTAATGCAAACCGCAGCCTTGTTCCAGCTGTGGACCGGCAAATGGAGCACCTGTCAACATATTCTCCCTTGTTCTGCCATGTGCATTTTTAAAGATTTTAACTACCTGCTTCCCCACCCGTATCCTCCGCTGTAACCATCTGCTCCCGTAGCCGTATCCTCCACTGTAACCATGTGCTCCCCCAGCCATATCCTCTACTGTAACCATGTGCACCCCCAGTGGTGTCCTCCACTGTAACCACCTGCTCCCCCAGCCGTATCCTCCACTGTAACCATCTGCTCCCCCAGCCGTATCCTCCACTGTAACAATGTGCTCCCCCAGCCGTATCCTCCACTGTAACCATCTGCTCCCCCAGCCGTATCCTCCACTGTAACCATCTGCTCCCCCAGCCGTATCCTCCACTGTAACAATGTGCTCCCCCAGCCGTATCCTCCACTGTAACCGTCTGCTCCCCCACCCGTATCCTCCACTGTAACCATTTGCTCCCCCAGCTGTATCCTCCACTGTAAGTATCTGCTCTCCTAGCCATATCCTCCACTGTTTTATACAGGGTGTGTTGTTAGTGGTCACACTTGCTCTCTGGGCCACAGGCTGAGCACTGTGATTCAATCTGGCTGAAACAGAGGAGGAATGGACTGGAAATCACCCATTCTGACTTAGCACTGGATGCAAGAACTGAACAGGCCTTAGTTTCCCCCTTTTATGGGAATGGGAGAAGAATTCTGGTGGTAGAGACAGCAGGGCAATGTTAGGCAGGGGATTTTTAAAAAAGCGAATGGACCAAAAAAAGGGGGAGGAGGAAGAAAAGCAATATGGTCACTGTAGCAAACAAGTGGGATAAGCTATAATGCACATTTATTTTTGGCCATCTAATACCTAGAATTCTTCATTACATCCAGATCTTCTTGGTTATAATATCATGACCACTGAGAAGTATATCATAACAAATCCAGTGTTAGGGAGAAAATGGCCCTGATTGTTAAAGCAACAAAACTGTTCTCAGAGTCTCTGCATTTGCTTACCTCCACCAAGAGTAATATGGGTGATTAATAAGAGACCTCATAGCAGTCATAAAAAGAGATGCAGACTCTTAAAAAAGGTATTTGTAAACAAAAGCCAGATTTGGTGCTATTTAGATTTTATAGATACTCAAATTTGTTACAAGTCAAATGCTTTAGCTGATGACCTTCCTCTTACTCTGAAACAATTCTTTTAATAACACAGTATCTTATAAAATGAAGTTAATTAGGACTGTTACCATGATGTCACTGCCCAACAGAATGCCCTGAATTGAGTACTAGATGCTTTTCATGAATGCTTTTTCATGAATATATAAGTAAAATAAGGCCTCCTAGTCTCATCTATAAAAGGGAAAGCAAGCCCAACACATAAACCCAAAGGGAAAGCCGTAGAATAAGTGCTTCAAATATAGAACTACTGCTGTGGGAGGGTAATCAAAAAAGCCTAAATGGATGTGGGACTTGTAACAGTTTCAAAGTGTAAGAAACAGGACACTTCAGTCTGGAGATTCAAATCTCTAATATCATACCTGCATATAAATTGAAATAATTACATTACTTATTGTCTCCCTGAAATTAAAGTTAACTCCTTAAAGGCAAAACTAGTCTTATTCGTTTTTGTATCTCTGGCACTCACCACATTGTTGGCACTCAATGAATATTTTATTTATTAATTTATTTTTTTAATGTTTATTTATTTATTTTTTGAGAGAGAAAGAGATCATGAGCAAGGCAGGGGCAGAGAGAAAGGGAGACAGAGAATCCCAAGCCAACTCCATGCTGTCAGCACAGAGCCTGAAGTGGGGCTTGAACTCACGAACCATGAGATCATGTGTGACCTGAGCCAAAAATCAAGGGATGAACACTTAATCAACTGAGCCACACCCCAACACTCAATGAATATTTTAAAAGCTGAACCACAAAAGGGCATTAGAAATAACAAATCTTTTGTAAGAAAGGATATGTACTTCTAACATAAAAGATGTCTATAAGAAGAGAGTTAAGAAAAGGAAGGGTGCTTACTATTCATTTACTCAACAAACATTTACTGAGCACCCACTGTGTACTAGGCACGGTAGGAGGGGTATAGTATGCCAACAATGATTCAATTATGTTCCTTTAATTTGTATAAGTCTACACTTGAGGCTCAATTAAGAGTATCATGTGATCTGACAACAGGCCGATGGAAACATATCTGAAACTACTGAATCAAGCTTAGGAGAAGTATTATATGGCATTAGTTTGGTCCTATTTTATAAACGAAAATGCTGAGAACAGGTCAGAATAACTGACTTGTCCAAGATATCAGTTATTTAGTACAAGGGCTAGGATTAAAAATGTAGATTTTGGAGTTTTCAAAACAATATTTTCAGTATGTTACAAGGGCTAGAAGTAAATGACTTTTTTTAAAAGATTACTGCTTAATCTAGGTGTATGTTTGCCAAAGCAAACAAGCAAACAATCACAAAATAAGTGTATGCTAACTCAGAATAAAGAACTGAGCTGTAAGTTTCATGGCCCACCAGTGGATCACCAGGACCTATCAGCCTGGCTGAAACTGATCAGGAAATAAATGTGTCCCTTCTTCAGATCTTATGAACGGGCAAGTTTCCAGAGACATCTCTTTCAATGACTGGTGTTACCCTTTTACATCAGTGTCAGCAAATTATGGCCTGTTTTCTATAGCCTTCCAGCTAAGAGTAGTTGTTACATTTTTAAAAAATTTAAAAAAAAAAGCAAAACCAAACAACTACTGTTGGTGGGAATGTAAACTGGTACAGCCGCTCTGGAAAACAGTGTGGAGGTTCCTCAAAAAAATATCAGTAAAACTCCCCTATGACCTAGCAATAGCACTGCTGGGGATTTACCCAAGGGATACAGAAGTGCTGATGCATA